>CM056050.1:409500665-410098110 GCA_029574335.1 Rana kukunoris
AGAACATGCTTTCCACCGCTTAAAATCTCATGCGTACAAAATGTATCTCCTCCTTCATACTTTCACTGACAGACAGCAAACAAAACTTTACCACGGTCACAAAATATTAGATATCCGGCTATGACTTTTCAGATTGAAATCTTTTATAGTTTTTGTGTGAAAAAGCAATTTACGTTTAGTGATTTTTTCAGAAAATGTTATATCGATTACACTGCTTGTCTATGGAAAGCTGCTAGAGTGAGTCATGTGACCTTTAGAGTGTGATTTTGAAAAAACTCAGATTATCTATAAAAAAGGGGGAACAAATTGCTCTCACGCCCACAAGATCTACTTGTCATACACAATTTATATATCAAATGGAAGGTATTTTTGTCTGATTTCAGGCAATGTGATCAGTTTTGTGATGCACATTTTACTTTTCGTTGCTGGAGCTTCTAAAGGACAAGAGTTCCAAATTTTTCCCCATAGGCCTTCATTATAACCGACTTTTAAAATTTGTTAGTAAGACACACAAAGATACTCTTTTCTAAATCGCTGACATGGCCACATTTTTAAGTTTATCAACATAAATTTCATATTGATGCGTTCACAAGGGTCTTGTCTTTTATACGGTGATGTCGCTGTATCGATCGCATGTACGGTTGTGGATTTATTAAGGTTTGTTTGAAGGGTTATTTCACTTATTTTGTGTGTAGATAAAAAGCATTTGTAATGGTAATTCTTTCCCTAAATAGCTTCCTTTACCTCAGTGCAATTATCCCCTCACACACCTGGGGGGGGGAGAAAACCTCTTGAGGGGGGAGGGGCGACCAGGAAGTCAGGACGCTCTGTACTTTGCAGATAGAGAAAGGAGCTGTGTGTTAGTGGTCGTCCTGCTCACCCCCTCAAGAGGCTTTCCCACACCAGGGAAAAAGCCTTGCACTACTGTGTGGAGTTACAGACAGAAGAACAGGAAGTGAGGATTTCTCAGAAGAAATAAGGACATTTAAAAGCAAAATCAAAGGATGAGGTAGTAAAGGAGACTGCAACTAAGGTAAAGGAAGTTATTTAGGGAAAATGATTTTACCCTTTAACACCTTTAATGATTAAAGAGAGGCTTTATAAGTACTGAAGGAACACTGCTTGTATGTCCTAAAGATAGTATAGTGGTAATGGTGAATGGGATTTGTGCGGGCTTAGCAATTCAGCTATTCAGCATTCCCACGTATTTTCCACAGAAAATGCATTTTCTAGTTCTAATTTTAATTTTAATTTAAATTTAAATTTTATCCTTTATTATTCCGTACGTTTTTTGGCTCTGCGTAACTTCGCCATACTTTCAGCGATTGAGACCATTCAACTTTTAAAATGTTCATCTCATTCAGCTAACGATGGGACTTCTTCACGTTTTTTTTGTGCTATTTATATTTTTTTTAAATATTAGCTTTAGTCGCTTTTTTTAACATTGAAGTCAATGAGAACATGCTTATTCCTGCTTAAAATCTTACGTGATTCAAAATGTAACTCCTCCTTCATATTTTACATGACAGAACCAAACAAACTTTACCACGGTCACAAAATATTCAGCTTCCGGCTATGACTTTTCAGATGATATCTTTTATAGTTTTTGTGAAAAAGCAATTTACGTTTAGTGATTTTTTCAGAAAATGTTATCGATTTAAACAGTCTTCTATGGAGACCTGCTAGAGTGAGTCATGTGACCTTTAGAGTGTGAGTTTTGAAAAAACTCGGATTATCTATAAAAAAGGGGGACAAATTGCTCTCACGCCCACAAGATCTACTTGTCATACACAATTTATATATCAAATGGAAGGTAATTTGTGTCTGCTTTCAGGCAATGTGATCAGTTTTGTAATGCGCTTTTTACTTTTCGTTGCTGGAGCTTCTAAAGGACAAGAGTTCCAAATTTTTTCCCCATAGGCCTTCATTATAACGCGCTTTTAAATTTGTTAGTAAGAACACACAAGATACTCTTTTCTAAATCGCTGACATGGCCACATTTTTAAGTATATCAACATAAAATTTCATATCAATGCGTTCACAAGGGGTCTTGTCTTTTATAACGGTGAAGTCGCTGTATCGATCGCATGTACGGTTGTGGATTTATTAAGGTTTGTTTGAAGGGTTATTTCACTTATTTTGTGTGTAGATAAAAAGCATTTGTAATGGTAATTCTTTCCCTAAATAGCTTCCTTTACCTCTGTGCAATATACCCTCACCACACCTGGGGGAGGGGAGAGAAAACCTCTTGAGGGGGGAGGGGCGACCAGGAAGTCAGGACGCTCTGTACTTTGCAGATAGAGAAAGGAGCTGTGTGTTAGTGGGCGTCCTGCTCACCCCCTCCCCCTCAAGAGGCTTTCTCCACACCAGGGAAAAAGCCTTGCACTACTGTGTGGAGTTACAGACAGAAGAACAGGAAGTGAGGATTTCTCAGAAGAAATAAGGACATTTAAAAGCAAAATCAAAGGATGAGGTAAGTAAAGGAGGACTGCACTAAGGTAAAGGAAGTTATTTAGGGAAAATTATTTTACCTTTAGAACACCTTTAATGATTAAAGAGAGGCTTTATAAGTACTGAAGGAACACTGCTTGTATGTCCTAAAGATAGTATAGCGGTTATGGTGAATGGGATTTGTGCGGGCTTAGCAATTCAGCTATTCAGCATTCCCACGTATTTTCCTCAGGAAATGCATTTTCTAGTTTTAATTTTATTCCGTATGTTTTTTGGCTCTGCGTAACTTCACCATACTTTCAGCGATTGAGACCATTCAACTTTTAAAATGTTCATCTCATTTAGCTAATGATGGAACTTCTTCAAGTTTTTTTGTGCTATTTATACTTTTTAAAATATTAAGCTTTTATTCGCTTTTTTTTAACATTGAAGTCAATGAGAACATGCTTTTTCCTGCTTCAAATCTCATGCCGTACAAAATGTATCTCCTCCTTCATACTTTCACTGACAGACACCAAACAAACTTTACCACGGTCACAAAATATTCAGCTATCCGGCTATGACTTTTCAGATTGAAATCTTTTATAGTTTTTGTGAAAAAGCAATTTACGTTTAGTGATTTTTTCAGAAGATTTTATCGATTACACTGCGTGTCTATGGAAAGCTGCTAGAGTGAGTCATGTGACCTTTACAGTGTGAGTTTTGAAAAAACTCTGATTATCTATAAAAAAGGGGGAACAAATTGCTCTCACGCCCACAAGATCTACTTGTCATACACAATTTATATATCAAATGGAAGGTATTTTTGTCTGCTTTCAGGCAATGTGATCAGTTTTGTGATGCGCATTTTACTTTTCGTTGCTGGAGCTTCTAAAGGACAAGAGTTCCAAATTTTTCCCCATAGACCTTCATTATAACCGACTTTTAAAATTTGTTAGTAAGACACACAAAGATACTCTTTTCTAAATCGCTGACATGGCCACATTTTTTAAGTTTATCAACATAAATTTCATATCGATGCGTTCACAAGGTGTTTGTCTTTTATACGGTGAAGTCGCTGTATCGATCGCATGTACGGTTGTGGATTTATTAAGGTTTGTTTGAAGGGTTATTTCACTTATTTTGTGTGTAGATAAAAAGCGTTTGTAATGGTAATTCTTTCCCTAAATAGCTTCCTTTACCTCAGTGCAATTTCTCCCTCACACACCTGGGGGAGGGGAGAAAAACCTCTTGAGGGGGAAGGGCGACCAGGAAGTCAGGACGCTCTGTACTTTGCAGAATAGAGAAAGGAGCTGTGTGTTAGTGGGCGTCCTGCTCACCCCCTCCCCCCTCAAGAGGCTTTCTCCACACCACCTCTCCTGTCACTGGGCAGTCATATAAGGTCAGGTCTGGACTCGCCTTTGGATTCTCCTCAGCCTTCCTTCTGGATCTATTAAACTTCTCTCAGTCCATATTCTATTCTACCTCAGTAACTACTTTAAAGGACTAAAAAAAGTAAAAAAAAATAAATATGAAACACATAATCAGTGGGAAGAATGTCCCTTACATTGGTGGTCAGTGAGAAGAATTTCCCTTACATTGGTGGTCAGTGGGAAGAATGTTCCTTACATTGGTGGTCAGTGGGAAGAATCTCCTTACATTGGTGGTCAGTGAGAAGAATCTCCTTACATTGGTGGTCAGTGGGACGAATACTCCTAACATTGGTGGTCAGTGGGACGGATGTTCCTTACATTGGTGGTCATGTGGAAGAATGTCCCTTACATTGGTGGTCAGTGGGAAGAATGTCCCTTACATTGGTGGTCAGTGGGAAGAGTGTCCCTTACATTGGTGGTCAGTGGGAAGAATGTCCCTTACATTGGTGGTCAGTGGGAAGAATGTCCCTTACATTGGTGGTCAGTGGGAAGAATGTCCCTTACATTGGTGGTCAGTGGGAAGAATGTCCCTTACATTGGTGGTCAGTGGGAAGAATGTCCCTTACATTGGAGATCAGTGGGAAGAATGTATCTTACATTGGTGATCTGTGGGAAGAATGTCCCTTACATTGGTGATCAGTGAGAAGAATGTCCTTACATATGTGGTCAGTGAGAAGAATGTCCCTTGCATTGGTGATCAGTGAGAAGAATGTCCCTTACATTGGTGGTCAGTGGGAAGAATGTCCCTTACATTGGTGGTCAGTGGGGAAGAATGTCCCTTACATTGTTGGTCAGTGGGAAGAATGTCCCTTACATTGGTGGTCAGTGGGAAGAATGTCCCTTTACATTGGTGGTCAGTGGGAAGAATGTCCCTTACATTGGTGGTCAGTGAGAAAGAATGTCCCTTACATTAGTGATTAGTGGGAAGAATGTCCCTTACATTGGTGGTCAGTGGGAAGGATCTCCCTTACATTGGTGGTCAGTGAGAAGAATCTCCCTTACATTGGTGGTCAGTGGGACGAATGCTCCTAACATTGGTGGTCAGTGGACGGATGTTCCTTACATTGGTGGTCAGTGGGAAGAATGTCCCTTACATTGGTGGTCAGTGGGAAGAATGTCCCTTACATTGGTGGTCAATGGGAAGAATGTCCCTTACATTGGTGGTCAGGGGAAGAATGTCCCTTACATTGGAGATCAGTGGGAAGAATGTATCTTACATTGTGATCTGTGGGAAGAATGTCCCTTACATTGGTGATCAGTGAGAAGAATGTCCCTTACATATGTGGTCAGTGAGAAGAATGTCCCTTGCATTGGTGATCAGTGAGAAGAATGTCCCTTACATTGGTGGTCAGTGGGAAGAATGTCCCTTACATTGGTGATCAGTGGGAAGAATGTCCCTTACATATGTGGTCAGTGAGAAGAATGTCCCTTACATTGGTGGTCAGTGGGAAGAATGTCCCTTTACATTGGTGGTCAGTGGGAAGAATGTCCCTTACATTGGTGGTCAGTGAGAAAAATGTCCCTTACATTGGTGGTCAGTGGGAATAATGTGCCTTACATTGGTGGTCAGTGGGAATAATGTGCCTTACATTGGTGGTCAGTGGGAAGAATGTTCCTTATATTGGAATTCAGTGGGAAGAAAGTCCCTTACATTTGTGGTCAGTGGGAAGAATGTCCCTTATATTGGAATTCAGTGGGAAGAATGTCCCTTACATTGGTATTCAGTGGGAAGAATGTCCCTTACATTGGGGGTCAGTGGGAAGAATGTCCCTTACATTGGGGGTCAGTGGGAAGAATGTCCCTTACATGGTGGTCAGTGGAAGAATGTCCCTTACATTGGTGGTCAGGTCAGTGGAAGAATGTCCCTTACATTGGTGGTCAGTGGGAAGAATGTCCCTTACATTGGGGGTCAGTGGGAAGAATGTCCCTTACATTGGTGTTCAGTGGGAAGAATGCTCCTTACATTGGTCTTAACTTCGATAGGGTCTCCTATCTATACAGTGTGGGGCTGGTCTCCACCACCCACAAAATAAACAACAACGCAAACCTTTTTCTTGCAATGTCTTTAGAGAGCTCCTCACACTCAGGTTCCCTCCTCAGTGTCCCAAAACCAGAGAGCTCCCGTCTGATCTATTCCTGGTTGTTTTTAAGGTCCACCTGACATTAAACTCCAGTGGACCCAAATATCCGGACCGGAACACAAGAGGCCGTAAAACCCGGCCCGGATTCCGGTTCAGCTTCTCAAAATAGAACGTATGCGTGGTGAAATATATCTATGGTCAAGTATCTCACCTCGCATACCGTCACAACATTTAAAAGCAAAATCAAAGGATGAGGTAAGTAAAGGAGGACTGCACAAAGGTAAAGGAAGTTATTTAGGGAAAATGATTTTACCTTTACAACACCTTTAATGATTAAAGAGAGGCTTTAGAAGTACTGAAGGAACACTGCTTGTATGTCCTAAAGATAATATAGCGGTTATGGTGAATGGGATTTGTGCGGGCTTAGCAATTCAGCTATTCAGCATTCCCACGTATTTTCCTCAGGAAATGCATATTCTAGTTCTTATTAATTTTAATTTTATCCTTTATTCCGTACGTTTTTTGGCTCTGCGTAACTTCGCCATACTTTCAGCGATTGAGACCATTCAACTTTTAAAATGTTCATCTCATTCAGCTAACGATGGGACTTCTTCAAGTTTTTATGTAGTATTTATACTTTTTAAAATATTAAGCTTTTAGTCGCTTTTTTTTAACATTGAAGTCAATGAGAACATGCTTTTTCCTGCTTCAAAACTCATGCCGTACAAAATGTATCTCCTCCCTCATACTTTCACTGACAGACACCAAACAAACTTTACCACGGTCACAAAATATTCAGCTATCCGGCTATGACTTTTCAGATTGAAATCTTTTATAGTTTTTGTGAAAAAGCAATTTACGTTTAGTGATTTTTTCAGAAAATTTTATCGATTAAACAGTCTTTCTATGGAGACCTGTTAGAGTGAGTCATGTGACCTTTAGAGTGTGAGTTTTGAAAAAACTCGGATTATCTATAAAAAGGGGGAAGAAATTGCTCTCACGCCCACAAGATCTACTTGTCATGCACAATTTATATATCAAATGGAAGGTATTTTTGTCTGCTTTCAGGCAATGTGATCAGTTTTGTGATGCGCATTTTACTTTTCGTTGCTGGAGCTTCTAAAGGACAAGAGTTCCAAATTTTTCCCCATAGGCCTTCATTATAACGCGCTTTTAAAATTTGTTAGTAAGACACACAAAGATACTCTTTTCTAAATCGCTGACATGGCCACATTTTTAAGTTTATCAACATAAATTTCATATCGATGCGTTCACAAGGGTCTTGTCTTTTATACGGTGAAGTTGCTGTATCGATCGCATGTACGGTTGTGGATTTATTAAGGTTTGTTTGAAGGGTTATTTCACTTATTTTGTGTGTAGATAAAAAGCATTTGTAATGGTAATTCTTTCCCTAAATAGCTTCCTATACCTCAGTGCAATATTCCCCCTCACACACCCGGGGGAGGGGAGAAAACCTCTTGAGGGGGGAGGGGCGACCAGGAAGTCAGGACGCTCTGTACTTTGCAGATAGAGAAAGGAGCTGTGTGTTAGTGGGCGTTCTCTCCCCCCCTCCCTCAAGAGGCTTTCTCCACACCAGGGAAAAAGCCTTGCACTACTGTGTGGAGTTACAGACAGAAGAACAGGAAGTGAGGGTTTCTCAGAAGAAATAAGGACATTTAAAAGCAAAATCAAAGGATGAGATAAGTAAAGGAGGACTGCACTAAGGTAAAGGAAGTTATTTAGGGAAAATGATTTTACCTTTACAACACCTTTAATGATTAAAGAGAGGCTTTATAAGTACTGAAGGAACACTGCTTGTATGTCCTAAAGATAGTATAGTGGTTATGGTGAATGGGATTTGTGCGGGCTTAGCAATTCAGCTATTCAGCATTCCCACGTATTTTCCTCAGGAAATGCATTTTCTAGTTAGTGGGAATGCTTTAATAAGCATTCCCAGTATTGTTATTCGTTTTTTATTAGTGGGAATGCTTTAATAAGCATTCCCAGTATTGTTATTCGTTTTTTATTATTCTTATTAGTGGGAATGCTTTAATAAGCATTCCCAGTATTGTTATTCGTTTTTTATTATTCTTATTATGTCTTAATTTTATTATTCCGTACGTTTTTTGGCTCTGCGTAACTTCGCCATACTTTCAGCGATTGAGACCATTCAACTTTTAAAATGTTCATCTCATTCAGCTAACGATGGGACTTCTTCAAGTTTTTTGTGCTATTTATATTTTTTAAAATATTAAGCTTTTAGTCGCTTTTTTTTAACATTGAAGTCAATGAGAACATGCTTATTCCTGCTTTAAAACGTACGTGATTCAAATGTAACTCCTCCTTCATACTTTCACTGACAGACACCAAACAAACTTTACCACGGTCACAAAATATTCAGCTATCCGGCTATGACTTTTCAGATTGAAATCTTTTATAGTTTTTGTGAAAAAGCAATTTACGTTTAGTGATTTTTTCTGAAAATGTTATCGATTACACTGCGTGTCTATGGAGCTGGCTTAGAGTGTGTCATGTGACCTTTAGAGTGTGAGTTTTGAAAAGAATCGTATTATCTATAAAAAAGGGGGAACAAATTGCTCTCACGCCCACAAGATCTACTTGTCATACATTTTTAAGTTTATCAACATAAATTTCATATCGATGCGTTCACAAGGGTCTTGTCTTTTATACGGTGAAGTCGCTGTATTGATCGCATGTACGGTTGTGGATTTATTAAGGTTTGTTTGAAGGGTTAGGTAACTCATTTGGTTGAGGGGGGAGGGGCGACCAGGACACTCTCTACTTTGCAGATAAAGGAGCTGTGGGTTAGTGGGCGTCCTGCTCACCCCCTCAAGAGGCTTTCTCCACACCAGGGAAAAAGCCTTGCACTACTGTGTGGAGTTACAGACAGAAGAACAGGAAGTGAGGATTTCTCAGAAGAAATAAGGACATTTAAAAGCAAAATCAAAGGATGAGGTAAGTAAAGGAGGACTGCACTAAGGTAAAGGAAGTTATTTAGGGAAAATGATTTTACCTTTACAACACCTTTAATGATTAAAGAGAGGCTTTATAAGTACTGAAGGAACACTGCTTGTATGTCCTAAAGATAGTATAGTGGTTATGGTGAATGGGATTTGTGCGGGCTTAGCAATTCAGCTATTCAGCATTCCCACGTATTTTCCTCAGGAAATGCATTTTCTAGTTCTTATTGATTTTATTCTGTACGTTTTTTGGCTCTGCGTAACTTCGCCATACTTTCAGCGATTGAGACCATTCAACTTTTAAAATGTTCATCTCATTTAGCTAACGATGGGACTTCTTCAAGTTTTTTTGTGCTATTTATATTTTTTAAAATATTAAGCTTTTAGTCGCTTTTTTTTAACATTGAAGTCAATGAGAACATGCTTTTTCCTGCTTCAAAACTCATGCCGTACAAAATATATCTCCTCCTTCATACTTTCACTGACAGACACCAAACAAACTTTACCACGGTCACAAAATATTCAGCTATCCGGCTATGACTTTTCAGATTGAAATCTTTTATAGTTTTTGTGAAAAAGCAATTTACGTTTAGTGATTTTTTCAGAAAATGTTATCGATTACACTGCTTGTCTATGGAGACCTTTTACAGTGTGTCATGTGACCTTTACAGTGTGAGTTTTGAAAAATCTCTGATTATCTATAAAAAAGGGGGAACAAATTGCTCTCACACCCACAAGATCTACTTGTCATACACAATTTATATATCAAATGGAAGGTATTTTTGTCTGCTTTCTGGCAATGTGATCAGTTTTGTGATGCGTATTTTACTTTTCGTTGCTGGAGCTTCTAAAGGACAAGAGTTCCAAATTTTTCCCCATAGGCCTTCATTATAACGCGCTTTTAAAATTTGTTAGTAAGACACACAAAGATACTCTTTTCTAAATCGCTGACATGGCCACATTTTTAAGTTTATCAACATAAATTTCATATCGATGCGTTCACAGGGGTCTTGTCTTTTATACGGTAAGTAAAGGAGGACTGCACTAAGGTAAAGGAAGCTATTTATGGAAAATAAAAAAAAGCAAATGCTATTAAAAAAAAATGTTGACATAAGTTGCAAAAAAAATGCTATAAAAAAAGTTGACATAAGTTGCAAACAAAAAATGAAAAAATAAATAAATTAAAAAAAAATGTTGGCATAAGTTGCAAAAAAAAATTCTATTTAGGGAAAATGATTTTACCTTTTACAACACCTTTAATGATTAAAGAGAGGCTTTATAAGTACTGAAGGAACACTGCTTGTATGTCCTAAAGTGGTTATGGTGAATGGCATTTGTGCGGGCTTAGCAATGCAGCTATTCAGCATTCCCACGTATTTTCCTCAGGAAATGCATTTTCTAGTTAGTGGGAATGCTTTAATGAGCATTCCCAGTATTGTTATTAGTGGGAATGCTTTAATAAGCATTCCCAGTATTGTTATTCGTTTTTTATTATTCTTATTATGTCTTAATTTTATTATTAGTGGGAATGCTTTAATAAGCATTCCCAGTATTGTTATTCGTTTTTTATTATTCTTAATTAGTGGGAATGCTTTAATAAGCATTCCCAGTATTGTTATTTTTTTTTTATTATTCTTAATTTTAATTTTATTCCGTACGTTTTTTGGCTCTGCGTAACTTCGCCATACTTTCAGCGATTGAGACCATTCAACTTTTAAAATGTTCATCTCATTCAGCTAACGATGGGACTTCTTCAAGTTTTTTTGTGCTATTTATACTTTTTAAAATATTAAGCTTTTAGTCGCTTTTTTTTTAACATTGAAGTCAATGAGAACATGCTTATTCTGCTGCTTAAAAACGTACCCGATTCAAAATGTATCTCCTCCTTCATACTTTCACTGACAGACACCAAACAAACTTTACCACGATCACAAAATATTCAGCTATCCGGCTATGACTTTTCAGATTGAAATCTTTTATAGTTTTTGTGAAAAAGCAATTTACGTTTAGTGATTTTTTCAGAAAATGTTATCGATTACACTGCGTGTCTATGGAGCTGGCTTAGAGTGTGTCATGTGATCTTTAGAGTGTGAGTTTTGAAAAGACTCGGATTATCTATAAAAAAGGGGGAACAAATTGCTCTCACGCCCACAAGATCTACTTGTCATACACAATTTATATATCAAATGGAAGGTATTTTTGTCTGCTTTCAGGCAATGTGATCAGTTTTGTGATGCGCATTTTACTTTTCGTTGCTGGAGCTTCTAAAGGACAAGAGTTCCAAATTTTTCCCCATAGACCTTCATTATAACGCGCTTTTAAAATTTGTTAGTAAGACACACAAAGATACTCTTTTCTAAATCGCTGACATGGCCACATTTTTAAGTTTATCAACATAAATTTCATATCGATGCGTTCACAGGGGTCTTGTCTTTTATACGGTGAAGTCGCTGTATCGATCGCATGTACGGTTGTGGATTTATTAAGGTTTGTTTGAAGGGTTATTTCACTTATTTTGTGTGTAGATAAAAAGCGTTTGTAATGGTAATTCTTTCCCTAAATAGCTTCCTTTACCTCAGTGCAATTATCCCCCTCACTCACCCGGGGGAGGGGAGAAAACCTCTTGAGGGGGAGGGGCGACCAGGAAGTCAGGACGCTCTGTACTTTGCAGATAGAGAAAGGAGCTGTGTGTTAGTGGGCGTCCTGCTCACCCCCTCCCCCCTCAAGAGGCTTTCTCCACACCAGGAAAAAGCCTTGCACTACTGTGTGGAGTTACAGACAGAAGAACAGGAAGTGAGGATTTCTCAGAAGAAATAAGGACATTTAAAATCAAAATCAAAGGATGAGGTAAGTGAAGGAGGACTGCACTAGGGTAAAGGAAGATATTTAGGGAAAATGATTTTACCTTTACAACACCTTTAATGATTAAAGAGAGGCTTTAGAAGTACTGAAGGAACACTGCTTGTATGTCCTAAAGATAGTATAACGGTTATGGTGAATGGGATTTGTGCGGGCTTAGCAATTCAGCTATTCAGCATTCCCACGTATTTTCCTCAGGAAATGCATTTTCTAGTTAGTGGGAATGCTTTAATAAGCATTCCCAGTATTGTTATTCGTTTTTTATTATTCTTAATTTTATTATTCCGTACGTTTTTTGGCTCTGCGTAACTTCGCCATACTTTCAGCGATTGAGACCATTCAACTTTTAAAATGTTCATCTCATTTAGCTAACGATGGGACTTCTTCAAGTTTTTTTGTGCTATTTATACTTTTTAAAATATTAAGCTTTTAGTCGCTTTTTTTAACATTGAAGTCAATGAGAACATGCTTTTCCTGCTTCAAAACTCATGCCGTTCAAAATGTATCTCCTCCTTCATACTTTCACTGACAGACACCAAACAAACTTTACCACGGTCACAAAATATTCAGCTATCCGGCTATGACTTTTCAGATTGAAATCTTTTATAGTTTTTGTGAAAAAGCAATTTACGTTTAGTGATTTTTTCAGAAAATTTTATCGATTAAACAGTCTTTCTATGGACATGGCTCAGAGTGAGTCATGTGACCTTTACAGTGTGAGTTTTGAAAAGAATCGGATTATCTATAAAAAAGGGGAACAAATTGCTCTCACGCCCACAAGATCTACTTGTCATACACAATTTATATATCAAATGGAAGGTATTTTTGTCTGCTTTCAGGCAATGTGATCAGTTTTGTGATGCGCATTTTACTTTTCGTTGCTGGAGCTTCTAAAGGACAAGAGTTCCAAATTTTTCCCCATAGACCTTCATTATAACCAACTTTTAAAATTTGTTAGTAAGACACACAAAGATACTCTTTTCTAAATCGCTGACATGGCCACATTTTTAAGTTTATCAACATAAATTTCATATCGATGCGTTCACAAGAGTCTTGTCTTTCAAACGGTGAAGTCGCTGTATCGATCGCATGTACGGTTGTGGATTTATTAAGGTTTGTTTGAAGGGTTATTTCACTTATTTTGTGTGTAGATAAAAAGCTTTTGTAATAGTAATTCTTTCCCTAAATAGCTTCCTTTACCTCAGTGCAATTATCTCCCTCACACACCTGGGGGAGGGGAGAAAACCTCTTGAGGGGGAAGGGCGACCAGGAAGTCAGGACGCTCTGTACTTTGCAGATAGAGAAAGGAGCTGTGTGTTAGTGGGGCGTCCTGCTCACCCCCCTCCCCCCTCAAGAGGCTTTCTCCACACCACCTCTCCTGTCACTGGGCAGTCATATAAGGTCAGGTCTGGACTCGCCTTTGGATTCTCCTCAGCCTTCCTTCTGGATCTATTAAACTTCTCTCAGTCCATATTCTATTCTACCTCAGTAACTACTTTAAAGGACTAAAAAAAGTAAAAAAAAAAAAAAAAAATATGAAACACATAATCAGTGGGAAGAATGTCCCTTACATTGGTGGTCAGTGAGAAGAATTTCCCTTACATTGGTGGTCAGTGGGAAGAATGTTCCTTACATTGGTGGTCAGTGGGAAGAATCTCCCTTACATTGGTGGTCAGTGAGAAGAATCTTCCTTACATTGGTGGTCAGTGGGACGAATACTCCTAACATTGGTGGTCAGTGGGACGGATGTTCCTTACATTGGTGGTCAGTGGGAAGAATGTTCCTTACATTGGTGGTCAGTGGGGAAGAATGTCCCTTACATTGGTGGTCGTGGGAAGAATGTCCCTTACATTGGTGGTCAGTGGGAAGAATGTCCCTTACATTGGTGGTCAGTGGAAGATGTCCCTTACATTGGTGGTCAGTGGGAAGAATGTCCCTTACATTGGTGGTCAGTGGGAAGAATGTCCCTTACATTGGTGGTCAGTGGGAAGAATGTCCCTTACATTGGAGATCAGTGGGAAGAATGTATCTTACATTGGTGATCTGTGGGAAGAATGTCCCTTACATTGGTGATCAGTGAGAAGAATGTCCCTTACATATGTGGTCAGTGAGAAGAATGTCCCTTGCATTGGTGATCAGTGAAAAGAATGTCCCTTACATTGGTGGTCAGTGGGAAGAATGTCCCTTACATTGGTGGTCAGTGGGAAGAATGTCCCTTACATTGGTGGTCAGTGGGAAGAATGTCCCTTACATTGGTGGTCAGTGGAAGAATGTCCCTTTACATTGGTGGTCAGTGGGAAGAATGTCCCTTCATTGGTGGTCAGTGAGAAGAATGTCCCTTACATTAGTGATTAGTGGGAAGAATGTCCCTTACATTGGTGGTCAGTGGGAAGGATCTCCCTTACATTGGTGGTCAGTGAGAAGAATCTCCCTTACATTGGTGGTCAGTGGGACGAATGCTCCTAACATTGGTGGTCAGTGGGACGGATGTTCCTTACATTGGTGGTCAGTGGGAAGAATGTCTCTTACATTGGTGGTCAGTGGGAAGAATGTCCCTTACATTGGTGGTCAATGGGAAGAATGTCCTTAATTGGTGGTCAGTGGGAAGAATGTCCCTTACATTGGAGATCAGTGGGAAGAATGTATCTTACATTGGTGATCTGTGGGAAGAATGTCCCTTACATTGGTGATCAGTGAGAAGAATGTCCCTTACATATGTGGTCAGTGAGAAGAATGTCCCTTGCATTGGTGATCAGTGAGAAGAATGTCCCTTACATTGGTGGTCAGTGGGAAGAATGTCCCTTACATTGGTGATCAGTGGGAAGAATGTCCCTTACATATGTGGTCAGTGAGAAGAATGTCCCTTACATTGGTGGTCAGTGGGAAGAATGTCCCTTTACATTGGTGGTCAGTGGGAAGAATGTCCTTACATTGGTGGTCAGTGAGAAAAATGTCCCTTACATTGGTGGTCAGTGGGAATAATGTGCCTTACATTGGTGGTCAGTGGGAATAATGTGCCTTACATTGGTGGTCAGTGGGAAGAATGTTCCTTATATTGGAATTCAGTGGGAAGAATGTCCCTTACATTGTGGTCAGTGGGAAGAATGTTCCTTATATTGGAATTCAGTGGAAGAATGTCCCTTACATTGGTATTCAGTGGGAAGAATGTCCCTTACATTGGGGGTCAGTGGGAAGAATGTCCCTTACATTGGGGGTCAGTGGGAAGAATGTCCCTTACATTGGTGGTCAGTGGGAAGAATGTCCCTTACATTGGTGGTCAGTGGGAAGAATGTCCCTTACATTGGTGGTCAGTGGGAAGAATGTCCCTTACATTGGGGGTCAGTGGGAAGAATGTCCCTTACATTGGTGTTCAGTGGGAAGAATGCTCCTTACATTGGTCTTAACTTCGATAGGGTCTCCTATCTATACAGTGTGGGGCTGGTCTCCACCACCCACAAAAATAAACACAACGCAAACTTTTTTCTTGCAATGTCTTTAGAGAGCTCCTCACACTCAGGTTCCCTCCTCAGTGTCCCAAAACCAGAGAGCTCCCGTCTGATCTATTCTGGTTGTTTTTAAGGTCCACCTGACATTGAACTCCAGTGGACCCAAATATCCGGACCGGAACACAAGAGGCCGTAAAAACCCGGCCCGGATTCCGGTTCAGCTTCTCAAAATAGAACGTATGCGTGGTGAAATATATCTATGGTCAAGTATCTCACCTCGCATACCGTCACAACATTTAAAAGCAAAATCAAAGGATGAGGTAAGTAAAGGAGGACTGCACAAAGGTAAAGGAAGTTATTTAGGGAAAATGATTTTACCTTTACAACACCTTTAATGATTAAAGAGAGGCTTTAGAAGTACTGAAGGAACACTGCTTGTATGTCCTAAAGATAATATAGTGGTTATGGTGAATGGGATTTGTGCGGGCTTAGCAATTCAGCTATTCAGCATTCCCACGTATTTTCCTCAGGAAATGCATATTCTAGTTTTAATTTTAATTTTATCCTTTATTCCGTACGTTTTTTGGCTCTGCGTAACTTCGCCATACTTTCAGCGATTGAGACCATTCAACTTTTAAAATGTTCATCTCATTTAGCTAACGATGGGACTTCTTCAAGTTTTTTTGTGCTATTTATATTTTTTAAAATATTAAGCTTTTAGTCGCTTTTTTTTAACATTGAAGTCAATGAGAACATGCTTTTCCCTGCTTCAAAACTCATGCCGTTCAAAATGTATCTCCTCCTTCATACTTTCACTGACAGACACCAAACAAACTTTACCACGGTCACAAAATATTCAGCTATCCGGCTATGACTTTTCAGATCGAAATCTTTTATAGTTTTTGTGAAAAAGCAATTTACGTTTAGTGATTTTTTCAGAAAATGTTATCGATTAAACGTCTTCCTATGGACATGGCTCAGAGTGAGTCATGTGACCTTTACAGTGTGAGTTTTGAAAAAACTCGGATTATCTAAAAAAAGGGGGAACAAATTGCTCTCACGCCCACAAGATCTACTTGTCATACACAATTTATATATCAAATGGAAGGTATTTTTGTCTGCTTTCAGGCAATGTGATCAGTTTTGTGATGCGCATTTTACTTTTCGTTGCTGGAGCTTCTAAAGGACAAAGAGTTCCAAATTTTTCCCCATAGACCTTCATTATAACGCGCTTTTAAAATTTGTTAGTAAGACACACAAAGATACTCTTTTCTAAATCGCTGACATGGCCACATTTTTAAGTTTATCAACATAAATTTCATATCGATGCGTTCACAAGGGTCTTGTCTTTTATACGGTGAAGTCGCTGTATCGATCGCATGTACGGTTGTGGATTTATTAAGGTTTGTTTGAAGGGTTATTTCACTTATTTTGTGTGTAGATAAAAAGCGTTTGTAATGGTAATTCTTTCCCTAAATAGCTTCCTTTACCTCAGTGCAATTATCCCCTCACACACCTGGGGGGAGGGGAGAAAACCTCTTGAGGGGGGAGGGGCGACCAGGAAGTCAGGACGCTCTGTACTTTGCAGATAGAGAAAGGAGCTGTGTGTTAGTGGGCATCCTGCTCACCCTCCCCCCTCAAGAGGCTTTCTCCACACCAGAGAAAAAGCCTTGCACTACTGTGTGGAGTTACAGACAGAAGAACAGGAAGTGAGGATTTCTCAGAAGAAATAAGGACATTTAAAAGCAAAATCAAAGGATGAGGTAAGTAAAGGAGGACTGCACTAAGGTAAAGGAAGCTATTTAGGGAAAACGATTTTACCTTTACAACACCTTTAATGATTAAAGAGAGGCTTTATAAGTACTGAAGGAACACTGCTTGTATGTCCTAAAGATAGTATAGTGGTTATGGTGAATGGGATTTGTGCGGGCTTAGCAATTTAGCTATTCAGCATTCCCACGTATTTTCCTCAGGAAATGCATTTTTAGTTCCGTACGTTTTTTTGGCTCTGCGTAACTTCGCCATACTTTCAGCGATTGAGACCATTCAACTTTTAAAATGTTCATCTCATTCAGCTAACGATGGGACTTCTTCAAGTTTTTTTGTGCTATTTATATTTTTTAAAATATTAAGCTTTTAGTCGCTTTTTTTTAACATTGAAGTCAATGAGAACATGCTTATTCCTGCTTAAAAACGTACGTGATTCAAAATGTAACTCCTCCTTCATACTTTCACTGACAGACACCAAACAAACTTTACCACGGTCACAAAATATTCAGCTATCCGGCTATGACTTTTCAGATTGAAATCTTTTATAGTTTTTGTGAAAAAGCAATTTACGTTTAGTGATTTTTCAGAAAATTTTATTGATTACACTGCGTGTCTATGGAGCTGGCTTAGAGTGTGTCATGTGACCTTTAGAGTGTGAGTTTTGAAAAGAATCGTATTATCTATAAAAAAGGGGGAACAAATTGCTCTCACGCCCACAAGATCTACTTGTCATACACAATTTATATATCAAATGGAAGGTATTTTTGTCTGCTTTCAGGCAATGTGATCAGTTTTGTGATGCGCATTTTACTTTTCGTTGCTGGAGCTTCGAAAGGACAAGAGTTCCAACATTTCTCCATAGGCCTTCATTATAAACGTCATTTAATTTTTGCCAATAAAATGCACAACGACACTCTTTTCTAAAATCGCTGACATGGCCACATTTTTAAGTTTATCAACATAAATTTCATATCGATGCGTTCACAAGGGTCTTGTCTTTTATTACGGTGAAGTCGCTGTATCGATCGCATGTACGGTTGTGGATTTATTAAGGTTTGTTTGAAGGTTATTTCACTTATTTTGTGTGTAGATAAAAAGCGTTTGTAATGGTAATTCTTTCCCTAAATAGCTTCCTTTACCTCAGTGCAATATTCCCCTCACACACCTGGGGGAGGGGAGAAACCTCTTGAGGGGGGAGGGGCGACCAGGACACTCTCTACTTTGCAGATAAAGGAGCTGTGGGTTAGTGGGCGTCCTGCTCACCCCCTCAAGAGGCTTTCTTCACACCAGGGAAAAAGCCTTGCACTACTGTGTGGAGTTACAGACAGAAGAACAGGAAGTGAGGGTTTTTCAGAAGAAATAAGGACATTTAAAAGCAAAATCAAAGGATGAGATAAGTAAAGGAGGACTGCACTAAGGTAAAGGAAGCTATTTAGGGAAAATTATTTTACCTTTACAACACCTTTAATGATCAGAGAGGCTTTATAAGTACTGAAGGAACACTGCTTGTATGTCCTAAAGATAGTGTAGTGGTTATGGTGAATGGCATTTGAGCGGGCTTAGCAATTCAGCATTCCCACGTATTTTCCTCTGGAAATGCATTTTCTAATTAGTGGGAATGCTTTAATAAGCATTCCCAGTATTGTTATTCGTTTTTTATTATTCTTAATTTTAATTTTATTCCGTACGTTTTTTGGCTCTGCGTAACTTCGCCATACTTTCAGCGATTGAGACCATTCAACTTTTAAAATGTTCATCTCATTCAGATAACGATGGGACTTCTTCAAGTTTGTTTGTGCTATTTATATTTTTTAAAATATTAAGCTTTTAGTCGCTTTTTTTTAACATTGAAGTCAATGAGAACATGCTTATTCCTGCTTAAAAACGTACGTGATTCAAAATGTAACTCCTCCTTCATACTTTCACTGACAGACACCAAACAAACTTTACCACGGTCACAAAATATTCAGCTATCCGGCTATGACTTTTCAGATTGAAATCTTTTATAGTTTTTGTGAAAAAGCAATTTACGTTTTAGTGATTTTTTCAGAAAATTTTTTTATCGATTACACTGCTTGTCTATGGAGAGCTGCTAGAGTGTGTCATGTGACCTTTACAGTGTGAGTTTTGAAAAGAATCGTATTATCTATAAAAAAGGGGGAACAAATTGCTCTCACGCCCACAAGATCTACTTGTCATACACAATTTATATATCAAATGGAAGGTATTTTTGTCTGCTTTCAGGCAATGTGATCAGTTTTTGTGATGCGCTTTTTACTTTTCGTTGCTGGAGCTTCTAAAGGACAAAGAGTTCCAATATTTCTCCCATAGGCCTTCATTATAACGCGCTTTTAAAATTTGTTAGTAAGACACACAATTACACTCTTTTCTAAATCGCTGACATGGCCACATTTTTAAGTTTATCAACATAAATTTCATATCGATGCGTTCACAAGAGTCTTGTCTTTTATACGGTGAAGTCGCTGTATCGATCGCATGTACTGTTGTGGATTTATTAAGGTTTGTTTGAAGGGTTATTTCACTTATTTTGTGTGTAGATAAAAAGCGTTTGTAATGGTAATTCTTTTCCTAAATAGCTTCCTTTACCTCAGTGCAATATTCCCCCTCACACACCTGGGGGAGGGGAGAAAACCTCTTGAGGGGGGAGGGGCGACCCGGAAGTCAGGACGCTCTGTACTTTGCAGATAGAGAAAGGAGCTGTGTGTTAGTGGGCGTCCTGCTCACCCCCTCCCCCCTCAAGAGGCTTTCTCCACACCAGGAAAAAAGCCTTGCACTACTGTGTGGAGTTACAGACAGAAGAACAGGAAGTGAGGATTTCTCAGAAGAAATAAGGACATTTAAAAGCAAAATCAAAGGATGAGGTAAGTAAAGGAGGACTGCACTAAGGTAAAGGAAGTTATTTAGGAAAATGATTTTACCTTTACAACACCTTTAATGATTAAAGAGAGGCTTTATAAGTACTGAAGGAACACTGCTTGTATGTCCTAAAGATAGTATAGCGGTTATGGTGAATGGGATTTGTGCGGGCTTAGCAATTCAGCTATTCAGCATTCCCACGTATTTTCCTCAGGAAAATGCATTTTCTAGTTAGTGGGAATGCTTTAATAAGCATTCCCAGTATTGTTATTCGTTTTTTATTAGTGGGAATGCTTTAATAAGCATTCCCAGTATTGTTATTCGTTTTTTATTATTCTTATTAATTAGTGGGAATGCTTTAATAAGCATTCCTAGTTAGTGGGAATGCTTTAATAAGCATTCCCAGTATTGTTATTCGTTTTTTATTATTCTTATTAATTTTAATTTTAATTTTATCCTTTATTCCGTACGTTTTTTGGCTCTGCGTAACTTCGCCATACTTTCAGCGATTGAGACCATTCAACTTTTAAAATGTTCATCTCATTCAGATAACGATGGGACTTCTTCAAGTTTTTTTGTGCTATTTATACTTTTTAAAATATTAAGCTTTTAGTCGCTTTTTTTTAACATTGAAGTCAATGAGAACATGCTTTCTCCTGCTTCAAAACTCATGCCGTACAAAATGTATCTCCTCCTTCATACTTTCACTGACAGACACCAAACAAACTTTACCACGGTCACAAAATATTCAGCTATCCGGCTATGACTTTTCAGATTGAAATCTTTTATAGTTTTTGTGAAAAAGCAATTTACGTTTAGTGATTTTTTCAGAAAATTTTATCGATTAAACAGTCTTCCTATGGACATGGCTCAGAGTGAGTCATGTGACCTTTACAGTGTGAGTTTTGAAAAGAATCGGATTATCTATAAAAAAGGGGGAACAAATTGCTCTCACGCCCACAAGATCTACTTGTCATACACAATTTATATATCAAATGGAAGGTATTTTTGTCTGCTTTCAGGCAATGTGATCAGTTTTGTGATGCGCATTTTACTTTTCGTTGCTGGAGCTTCTAAAGGACAAGAGTTCCAAATTTTTTCCCCATAGACCTTCATTATAACCGACTTTTAAAATTTGTTAGTAAGACACACAAAGATACTCTTTTCTAAATCGCTGACATGGCCACATTTTTAAGTTTATCAACATAAATTTCATATCGATGCGTTCACAAGGATCTTGTCTTTTATACGGTGAAGTCGCTGTATCGATCGCATGTACGGTTGTGGATTTAATAAGGTTTGTTTGAAGGGTTATTTCACTTATTTTGTGTGTAGATAAAAGCGTTTGTAATGGTAATTCTTTCCCTAAATAGCTTCCTTTACCTCAGTGCAATATTCCCCCTCACACACCCGGGGGAGGGGAGAAAACCTCTTGAGGGGGGAGGGGCGACCAGGAAGTCAGGACGCTCTGTACTTTGCAGATAGAGAAAGGAGCTGTGTGTTAGTGGGCATCCTGCTCACCCCCTCTCCCCTCAAGAGGCTTTCTCCACACCAGGGAAAAAGCCTTGCACTACTGTGTGGAGTTCCAGACAGAAGAACAGGAAGTGAGGATTTCTCAGAAGAAATAAGGACATTTAAAAGCAAAATCAAAGGATGAGGTAAGTAAAGGAGGACTGCACAAAGGTAAAGGAAGTTATTTAGGGAAAATGATTTTACCTTTACAACACCTTTAATGATTAAAGAGAGGCTTTAGAAGTACTGAAGGAACACTGCTTGTATGTCCTAAAGATAGTATAGTGGTTATGGTGAATGGGATTTGTGCGGGCTTAGCAATTCAGCTATTCAGCATTCCCACGTATTTTCCTCAGGAAATGCATTTTCTAGTATTGTTATTCGTTTTTTATTATTCTTAATTTTAATTTTATTCCGTACGTTTTTTGGCTCTGCGTAACTTCGCCATACTTTCAGCGATTGAGACCATTCAACTTTTAAAATGTTCATCTCATTCAGCTAACGATGGGACTTCTTCAAGTTTTTTTGTGCTATTTATATTTTTTTAAATATTAAGCTTTTAGTCACTTTTTTTTTAACATTGAAGTCAATGAGAACATGCTTTCTCCTGCTTCAAAACTCATGCCGTACAAAATGTATCTCCTCCCTCATACTTTCACTGACAGACACCAAACAAACTTTACCACGGTCACAAAATATTCAGCTATCCGGCTATGACTTTTCAGATTGAAATCTTTTATAGTTTTTGTGAAAAAGCAATTTACGTTTAGTGATTTTTTCAGAAAATGTTATCGATTACACTGCGTGTCTATGGAGAGCTCCTAGAGTGTGTCATGTGACCTTTAGAGTGTGAGTTTTGATAAAACTCGGATTATCTATAAAAAAGGGGGAACAAATTGCTCTCACGCCCACAAGATCTACTTGTCATACACAATTTATATATCAAATTGTAGGTATTTTTGTCTGCTTTCAGGCAATGTGATCAGTTTTGTGATGCGCATTTTACTTTTCATTGCTGGAGCTTCTAAAGGACAAGAGTTCCAAGATTTTTCCCATTGGCCTTCATTATAACCGACTTTTAAAATTTGTTAATAAGACACACAAAGACACTCTTTTCTAAATCGCTGACATGGCCACATTTTTAAGTTTATCAACATAAATTTCATATCGATGCGTTCACAAGGGTCTTGTCTTTAAAACGGTGAAGTCACTGTATCGATCGCATGTACGGTTGAGGATTTATTAAGGTTTGTTTGATGGGTCCGGTAACTCATTTGGTCTGTGAATTAAAGGCATTTGTAATGGTAATTCTTTCTCAGTGCAATATTCCCCCTCACACACCTGCTGTGGAGAAAACCTCTTGAGGGGGAGGGGCGACCAGGACACTCTCTACTTTGCAGAGAAGAGAAAGGAGCTGTGTGTTAGTGGGCATCCTGCTCACTCCCTCCCCCCTCAAGAGGCTTTCTCCACACCAGGGAAAAAGCCTTGCATTACTGTGTGGAGTTACAGACAGAAGAACAGGAAGTGAGGGTTTCTCAGAAGAAATAAGGACATTTAAAAGCAAAATCAAAGGATGAGGTAAGTAAAGGAGGACAGCACAAAGGTAAAAGAAGCTATTTAGGGAAAATTATTGTACCTTTACAACACCTTTAATGATCAAATAGAGGCTTTATTAGTACTGAAGTAACACTGCTTGTATGTCCTAAAGATAGTATAGTGGTTATGGTGAATGGCATTTGTGCGGGATTAGCAATTCAGCTATTCAGCATTCCCACGTATTTTCCTCAGGAAATGCATTTTCTAGTTAATCTTAAAATTTGATAGTTCTCCGTATATCTTCAGTTCTTGAAGCAAATTGGGGAGGGATACTCTTGGGCTGGTTAAATTATACATAATATCGTCGGCGTATGCTGAGATCTTATATTCTGTACCTCCCAGGAGCACCCCCTTAATATCTGAATTCAATCGAATCCTGCTCAGTAAGGGCTCCACAGACAGGGCAAATAAAAGTGGGGATAATGGACATCCCTGTCTTGTCACATTCGTTAATTTAAAGGATGGCGATAACACTCCATTCACCCTAACCTGCGCCGTCCGCTGGGTAAAATTGCTTGAGATTCACTCTATCATCCTATTTCACTAAGGTGACCAGGCTACCTGAATCCAATAATACCACAACATCTTTACCATCTAAGCACATTCTACATAAAGGTTTCTCATTCCCCTTTACTGCAGTGCATGTGGTTGTAAAGAAGGACTGTCGTCTCTCTGTCAGAAAGTCACACTGCATGGGTTCATCAACCCGCTGGGCAAACAGCTGCTACATGTCCCTCTTCCTGGCAACAGAAACAAATCAACCTTCTGGTCCTCTCCTGTGGGATGGGTCTTCCAGGCCGCTCTCGCCAAATATTAGCAGTAGATAACACCTCTAGTTGCTCTTTGGTCCCTCTCTCCACCCCCATCCCTTGGTGCAATCTTACCTATAGGTGGGGATGGTCTGGTTTTGGGGTGAAAAGTCTGTGCGTCTCTGGGTGAAGAGGACAAATTCTCTGTTGCTAGGTACCTTTCAACCAGGTCTACTAGTTTGTCTGCGGTTTCTGGACCACCATGGCTCACCCACTTCTGCAGGGTGTTAGGAAGAGACCTAAGAAATTTGTCCATGACTACTCGCTCCAAAATTGTTGGTCCGGACAGAGTTTCTGGCTACAGCCACTTCCTAGCCAAATGGATGAGGTCATACATCTGCGACCGAAGTGGCTTCCTCAGCTGATAACTCCAATTGTGGACCCGCTGAGCATGGACATCCAGGGTTACACCAAAACGTGCCAATATTTCCTCTTTTACCGATCATAGTTTTTTGCATCTGCAAACTCCAAATCAAAATATGCCTTTTGGGCTTTTCCAGATAATAGGAGGCCCACGAGTTTGGCCCACTGTTCTTTAGGCCAACTCTCTTTTTCCACTGTTCAATCGAACGTGGTCAGAAACATCTCAGGGTAAAAAGATCGAGGAATCATATTGATCAGATAAAAACGCAGGGAGATACCCTAGTCAAATCTACACAAGAAATTGCCAACACATTCAGAGAATACTATTCGAAACTCTATAGGATAGCGGGCCAACAGGCTACTGTAAAGACGACATTTAAAGAACAACAGGCGAAAGAATATGTATTGGCCTCAGGCCTTCCTGGGCTATCGGAAGAAGAAGCAAAGAGTATTGATGATCCAATTAGTACAGAGGAATTTACAGAGGCTTTGAAAGCATTGAAACCAGGAAGGGCACCGGGTCCTGATGGGTACACATTGCTCTATTATAAAACCTTTGCTGAGTCACTGGCACCAAAATTCCTCGCTGCCTTTAACTCTATCCGGGAAGGTCAGGAGATGCGAGAAGAGACACTGAAGGCCTATATTACATTAATCCCTAAAGAGGGAAACGATCTAACACAATGTGCCAATTACCGGCCAATATCGCTATTAAATGTAGATCTGAAGATTCTGACGAAAATTCTAGCTAACAGATTAGTGAGATATGTCCCGGTGATTGTACACCCAGATCAGGTGGGATTTACCCCAGGGAGAGAAGGGAGGGAGAACACCCAAAGGGTTCTTAGTGCCATACAGATAGCCCACATACAACAGAAACCATCAGCGATTATTTCCGCTGATGCGGAAAAAGCATTTGATCGGGTAGATTGGATATTTTTGAGGGTGGTACTACAACATATAGGGCTGAAAAAAGGGATGATGAACTGGATCACAAGTCTATACTCTTGCCCAAAAGCAAGTGTTAAGGTGAATGATCGGATGTCTAAAACATTTGCAATTGGTAATGGAACAAGGCAGGGATGCCCACTTTCACCTATCATATTTATCCTAACTGTAGAACCTTTTTTGAGGACAATTAGGGCCAATGCAGATGTCAAAGGTATTGTAACAAAAGATAGAGAACATAAAGTTGCCGCTATCTATACCAGTACTGTTACAGGAGTTACGAAAATATGAAGAGGTATCCAACTTCAAGGTAAACTACAGTAAATCCGAGGCAATGGGAGTAGAAATGAATGGGAAAATGAAACAACAATTGTCTGAGAATTTCGGGTTTAGATGGACTGACTCACATATCTGTTATTTAGGGACCAAAATACCAAATAAATTGAATCAAGTTTTGGAACTGAATTACGCTTCATTGATCCGACAGATAAAACAGGATTTTCTGAGGTGGGATAAGGAAGCATTCACTTGGTTCGGGAGGATAAATATAATTAAAATGAATGTAATGCCCAGACTCTTATACCTTTTTCAGACCCTGCCTATTAGGTTACCTACAGGTTTTCTAAGAGATCTCAGATCGAGGTTTGTGAAATTTATTTGGGCAGGGAAATCTCCGAGGGTACGTAGAGCGGTGTTGTCGTTACCAAAAGAAAGAGGAGGGGTCGGCCTTCCGGACCCGGTAAACTATTATGTTGCATCACATCTGACACGTGTCTTGAATTGGTGCTCAATACAAAAGGAAAAACCATGGATACAATTAGAACAATCTATAACTACTATACCCCTGGAAGGAATAATATGGATGTGATCCCCCAGGAGGTGAAAAGACATCCCACTGTGGGGGCACAATACAAATCATTAAAAAATCATTTAAGAAAACTAGGATGTCGATGTGTCCGAGCCCCATGTTACCAGTATTGGGGACCCCAAGTTTTGAACCAGGGTTAGTAGACCAACGTTTCAAGGAACTAAGGCGGCAAGGAAGGAGTAGGATTGTTCATTTCATGAGAAATAACTATGTAATGAATAGAGTGGAGATTGAAAGGGAATTTGAAGCCCTAGATCCCTTCAGGCTAATACAACTCAATGCGTTCCTAAGATCACTCACACAATTTAAATCAGGAATTCGCTCACTTTCCAGATTTGAACAGATCTGCTTAAAGGGGGAGCCAGTTAGACATGCACTATCAGCTATGTATGCGCTGTTGGTAGAACTGGAAGCCCCTCAAGAGTTGGCCTTTATACAAGCCTGGGAGAGGGACTTAGGAGTCACCTTCACGGAAATGCAGAAAAAGAAAATTCTGTTATTTGCGCATAAATCATCAATGGCAACTAAATACCAGGAAGGAGGATACAAAATCCTAACCAGGTGGTATAGAACTCCGACAATACTCAATCGGATATTGCCTCATGTGTCTAACCAATGCTGGCGCTGTCATAACGCGGAAGGCACTATACTGCACATATTTTGGGAATGTCCCGGACTGAGAGATTTCTGGAAAATGGTATCGGAAACAATCAAAGCAATTTCAGATGTGTCTCTTGAGGAAAAAAACGTCAGTTTTCCTACTGCATGATATTCCGCTATCTAATGGAAATTATAAAAATTCCTTACTGAGACATTTACTTACTGCAGCAAAAGCGTGTATACCATCCCTTTGGAAAAGTACAGTAGCCCCAACAAAAGCGCAATGGATGGAGAGAATAGCGGAGATTCAGCAGATGGAAAACTTAACAATGGTACTGAGAGAACAAGAAGAAAAATACTGGGAGATTTGGTCACCATATAGGGAATATAAGGAACGGAACTCATAAGGGCGCGAGGAGCCGGTTTTCTCTCCCCCTTTGTTTCTTTTTTTTTTTTCTCTTCTTTCACTCTTTTTTTTTGCCTGTCCCAAAGGTTGGAGGCAAGCTTTTCTATTGGGAGGTTGGGTAACCAGGGGGGGTCCCAGGTTAATAATAATAAAAGTGGTAGAGCTGTTTGATAAGAAGACGCAGACTAAGATAAGAATGTTATTGTATAAATGATATTGTTTAAAGTTTGCTTAGTTATCTGTATGGAAGAAGAAAAAAAAAATCAAAAATAAAGAATTTATAGAAAAAAAGAAACATCTCAGGGTCATCATCTGCAGTCATCTTTGGCAATAAGTGGCTTACCTGAAAAGTCGATATGTTATTGGCCTGACTCCCAGCCTCGGTCTGCGATCTCTGAAGCTGTTTCACGATGGCCTCCATTTGTGTACATGGGGACACTAGAGAATATCCGGTGACTACATTTTTCATTTGAAACCTCCCTCGGTAACATGTGTCACCAAGTGGGTTTAGTTCCCCAATTGCCACATGACGCCATTGTGGGAAGCAAAGGGATTTTCCAAGGTTCTGGCAGCTCTGGGATTGCCCAGATTCCCCAGTAAGTGGTTCTTCTGAGCCTGAAACCGCTACTCCAGAATCCTCTAACTGTGAGGATTCTCCTGAGTTTCCATTCTCAGTCTTAGCAGGGGAAACACCAGTCCCTAGGGAGGAACCTGCTACCTCAGAAGAGGAACAGCGGCCGATAGGGTTTGATGACCTCGAGGTGCACAGAGAAAATGTTATCACTGAGCAATTGAGGGACCCCACATTGCTAAGAGCCCAGGAGAATGTAGTAAAGATAGATGGGGAGTTAGTTAACCCTGATGAGAGGGTTGCCCTCCCTCACTTCATTATTGAAAGGGACCTGTTATATCGAGAGTCACAGAGGTTAGAGGAGACCATTGAGCAACTGGTAGTGCCTAAACCGTACCGCAAGATGGTTTTGGAACTGGCCCATGGGCACATTCTTGGGGGACATTTGGGAGCAAAAAAAACCCGGGAGAGAATAACCCAGAGGTTTTATTGGCCTGGGATCACTAAGGAAGTGGAATTGTACTGCTCTTCCTGTCCAGTGTGTCAGATTATTGCACCCATGCCACATTTCCGCAGTCCGTTGGTACCCCTGCCCATTATCGAGGTCCCTTTTGAGAGAATCGCCATGGACTTGGTTGGCCCCTTACTGAAGTGCACTAGAGGGCACCAGTACATCTTGGTAATAATGGACTATTCCACCCGTTACCCAGAAGCGATTCCTCTCCGAAACACCTCTGCTAAAACTATTGCCAAAGAGTTATTTCATGTTTTCAGCCGTGTGGGTCTTCCTAAGGAAGTCCTAACTGATCAGAGCACCCCGTTTATGTCTAGGGTGACCAGAGAACTTTGTAAACTCCTGAAAGTGACCCAATTATGTACATCAGTATATCACCCTCCAACAGGACGGGTTAGTGGAAAGATTTAATAAAACTTTAAAACAAATGTTAAGGAAGGTAGTGGATAAAGACAGATAAAGAACTGGGATTATCTGCTCCCTTATCTGATGTTTGCTATAAGAGAGGTTCCCCAATCGTCCACAGGGTTCTCTCCATTTGAGCTACTGTATGGGAGCCACCCCCAAGGCCTGCTGGACATTGCCAGGGAAACATGGGAGAGTGAGAGTTCCCCGCATCGAAGTGTGATTGAACATGTGGTCCAAATGCAAGATAGAATTGCCCAAGTGATGCCGATTGTGAAGGAACATTTAGCCCAAGCCCTATTGGCTCAACAAAGGATTTACAATCGTGGGGCCCAGGTCTGTTCCTTTGCACCTGATGATAGGGTGTTGGTGCTGGTCCCCACGGTCAAAAGTAAATTCCTAGCCAAATGGCAGGGTCCTTATGAAGTGTTGGAGAAAATGGGGGTGGTGAATTATAAAATTAGCCAAACGGGAAGACGAAAACCTGAGCAGCTCTATCATGTGAACTTGTTAAAACCATGGAAGGATAGAGAGTCCTTGGTCGCTGAGACTACCAGAGTTTCTGCTCCATTTAACCTGGCTGTTCCTGAAGTTGGGATAGCAGAGACTCTGTTCAAAACTCAGGGACAGGAGGCTAAAGAATTTATGCTCCATAATAGGGAGAAGTTTTCAGACTTGCCAGGTTGGGTCTCCGGGGTTTAACATGACATTATCACCACACCAGGGGAGAAGGTCAAGTTGAAGCCTTATAGAATTCCAGAAGCCCGGCGAGAGGCAATTCGCCAGGAAGTAAAAAAAAATGCTTGACCTGGGCGTGATAGAGCAGTCAAATAGTGACTGGTCCAGTCCCATTGTCTTAGTGCCCAAACTAGATGGAAGTTGGAAGTTTTGTAATGACTTTCGCCATCTGAATAAAATCACTAAGTTTGATACTTATCCTATGCCCCGCATAGATGAACTGATTGATCGCCTAGGGACGGCCCGGTACATGATGACGTTAGACCTGACCAAGGGTTATTGGTAATTTCCTCTCTCGGAGTCGGCCAGGGAAAAAACAGCATTTGTAACTCCAGACGGATCTTTCCAAAATCAGAGGATGCCTTTTGGGTTAGAGAATGCTCCCGCCACATTTCAACGCACCCTGGATAAGATGCTGCATACCTCGATGACGTTGTCACCCACAGTGAGGATTGGGAATCACACTTGCCAAAAGTTCAGGCTGTGTTGGATTCCATCTGGAAAGCCGGGTTTACAGCCAATCCGAAAAAATGTACCCTTGGGCTAGAAGAGGCGAAGTATCTAGGGTATACCATTGGGAGAGGTCTAATCAAGCCTCAAATAAACAAAGTTGAGGCTATTCAGGATTGGCCACGTCCCACCAACAGGAAACAGGTTTGTGCATTTTTGGGAATCGCGGGGTATTATCGCCGCTTTATCCCCCATTTTGCCTCACAGGCTGCTCCCCTGACCAATTTGACCAAAAGGAAGGAGTCTGTCATGACCAAATGGACTCCCGAAGCAGGAAGCAGCTTTTAAGGCTTTAACCTGTTGCCGACCGCCCACCATCATTATACGGTGGGACGGTGGCACTGCTGGGCGAGAGCACATAGCTCTACGTCCTCCCTTTAGCTGTAAACACAAAGCTCTAGGTCCTATCAGCGGGGGAAACGCTGATCTCCTGTTCATACAATGTATGAACCGAAGATCAGTGATTTTCCCTAGTGAGTCTACCCCCCCATACAGGTAGAACACACCCAGGAACACACTTAACCCCTTCCCTGCCCCCTAGTGTTAACCCCTTTACTGCCAATGGCATTATAGCATTGATCGCTATAAAAATGCCAATGGTCCCAAAAAATTGTCAAAATTGTCCGATGTGTCCGCCATAATGTCTCGGTACTGAAAAAAAACGCTGATCGCCGCCATTACTAGTAAAAAATTTTTTTTTACAAAAAATATGTAGAAGAATACGTATTGGCCTAAACTGAGAAAAAAATGTTTTTTATATATTTTTTGGGGATATTTATTATAGCAAAATGTAAAAAAAATATTGAATTTTTTTCAAAATAGTCGCTTTTTGTTTATAGCACCAAAAATAAAAACTGCAGAGATGATCATTTGATCACCACCAAAAGAAAGCTCTATTTGTAGGAAAAAAAGGACGCCAATTTTGTTTGGAAGCCACATCGCACGACCGTGCAATTGTCAGTTAAAGCGACGCAGTGCCGAATCACAAAAAGTGCTCTGGTCTTTGACCAGCAATATGGTCCGGGGGTTAAGTGGTTAAAACAGGCCTTATGTAGTCAGCCAGTTTTAAAATCTCCTGATTTTTCGCGGGACTTTGTGGTTCAGACAGATGCGTCAAATGTGGGGTTAGGAGCTGTACTGGAGGAACACCCTGTTATGTACCTTAGCCGAAAGTTGAAGGCCCATGAGGAGAATTATGCCACCATTGAAAAAGAGTGTTTGGCAGTGAAATGGGCTTTGGATTCTCTCTGGTACTAACTCATGGGTAGACAGTTTGAACTGGTGACGGATCATGCCCCATTGAAGTGGATGGCACAGAACAAGGAGACCTATAGGAGAATAAATAGATGGTTCCTGGCCCTTCAGGAATTTAGTTTTGTCGTAACGCATCGCCCCGGTATTAAAATGGGGAATGCATATGGTTTGTCCTGAGTGCATGTGTGCCTGGCATCCTGTGTCCCAACCCTAGGGTTGAAACAAGAGGGGGGGTATGTGACAGGAAGTCAGGTAAATCTGTGGGTGTTGTCACCGATGGGAGATACATTTCTGCCTTTAGACAATACACCAATTACTACCAGGTGTCGGCTGCAGAAATATCCAGAAAGGTTTGGGGCGTTGGATAGCTTCAGCTGGGGAGAATGAGGCAATTAAGGCCCCTACAAGTTATGCAGAGGTTCACTACTGATTGTTTTTTCCTGAGGCATTTGAGTTAAGGAAAGCAGTGAGCTGAGAAAGTCTGCTGAAGGTGAGCTTGTATTAGTTTTGTGTGATAAAAATCAAAGAAACTTTTGTTTTCTGCTAAGTGACCAGCAGTGTCTGCCCAGCAGTAGGCTGTACCAGACTCTATAGGTAGGTTCCAGTGTTGTGAAGGTAGACGCCCCAAGTGGCAAGGGTTTAGTTTATGTTTTGTTTTGTTTATGCTGTTTTGATGCTTGCACTTGTATCCAGCAATATGGAAGAATAAAACATATCCTTTGTTTTCAATCATCCTCCACTGCCTTTCTTTATAGTTCAGCGTGTAGTGAACCCATCCAGGGGGTCACACACACACCTGCTACCGAGCTAATCCCTCACAATACACATACTGACACACATACACATACTTGACATATATACACATACTGACACACATACATACACTGACAGACATACACACACTAACATGTAGGTCAGTGTTTGTGTGTCAGGAAGGTCACACAACACCACTGCCCAGCCAAAAAACCCAGCACCACTTCCACCGCGCCCACAGTCCTCAACCCCCCACATCCCTGTGCCGGCTTCGGGCTGAAGCCCCTGGTCTTTTTGCATTTAAAAAATGACAGGCAGAGGAAAAGGCAGGTCCTTCCGCAGGGAGGATTCGATTACGTCAAAGGACACACCAGACTTGGTTGAGTGGCTCACCACCAACCCTACCATCACCATCTCCGCCACCACCACCAACATATACCCTCCATCAGAAGACATTTCGGATGCGCAGCCATACTTCGATCTTGGACCAGGTAAGAGGAGGTAGCAACAGCCGGCACTCAGTAGTCTGACGACAGTACTCAGATCAGCCAAAGGAGGTTGTTGCTGTCTACTCCGAGATCTCTACTGTTAGTGATGGGGAAGGTGACGTTGATGATTGCGTGTCTACAGATGTCATGAATCCGTTGAATGCCTAATGTACCACCAGCCACAGAATACAAAGTTGTTTGCTATCCGGTGAATCCGGGGAGCGTGCATTGCGTTGTGTCATTGATCAAGCCATCGAGGAGCAGGAGCAGAAAGATGAGGAAGTTGCAATGCTGGATGAATTCCCAGGGGGGCTACTCCACCTGAGACAGGTCAGCAACGGGAGTCTGAGGAGGAATCAGAGGAGGATGGTGATAGGGCGGAGGAGGAGGGTCAAGGAGAGCATGCTTTAAACCTTTCTGGCATCCCTGGTGTTGTCCGTGGATGCGGGGAGGAGAACGAGGGCGACATTATCCTGGATGATGAGCAGTAGCCAGCGCTTCCAGTTTAGTGCAAATGGGGGCCTTAATGCTCTAGTGTTTTAAGAGGGACCCCCGTATAAAAAGCATAAAGGGCAAGGACCAGTACTGGGTGGCAATGTACTTAGACCCCTGGTACAAACAAAACATGGCGGAAATGTTACCTTGCTTCGAGAAATGCTGCATTCTGATTTGGGTCCGCTGGCAGAGGAACTTCCACGCATAGAGAAACAGTTTTGGGTACCAATCCAACAGCGCCTGCAAGAAGAGGGTGGTTTGAAGATGTCTTAGTCACTAATTATATGAGATCATTTTTTCAGCCAACCCATCGACAGCTGTCCTCCGGATCCAGCATCAGGGAAAGCCTAGACTGACAGGTGTCCGACTACATCGGGTTAACGGCCGATGTGGACGCACTGGATGAACCCCTGGACTACTGGGTGGGCAGGCTTGACCTCTGGCCAGAGCTTGCACAATTTGCAATGGAACTGTTGGCTTGCCCCTCATCCAGTGTCCTGTCCAAAAGGACGATCAGCACAGCAGGAGGGGTCATGACTGATAAGCGCACTCGCCTAGCTTACAACAGTGTTGACTACCTTATATTTATAAAAATGAATGAAGCATGGATCTCGGAGGAATTCAACACATGTGACCAGTAGACCATGTTTCATTCAAATTCTGGTGAACGCCTGTGGGATAATTTTTGGGCCTGTACTGGCCGACACTTTATTCTGTATCCGGTGAATACCTAATGTACCACCAGCCACAGAATAAAAAGTTGTTTGCTGTCCGATGAATGCTTGTGGCCGTGCGCTAATTTTTGGTGCCTGTAATGGCTGACACTTACTTCTGTATCCGGTGAATGCCTAATGTACCACCAGCCACAGAATACAAGGTTGTTTGCTGTCAGGTGAATAGACATGTGCATTTCGTTTAGTTTTTAATTCGTTTTTTAACGAAAAATCGGAAATTCGTTAATTTCAAATTTTCGTATTAACGAATTTTTAATTTCCGAATTTTCGGACTTTCGATTTTCAGAATTTCGAATATTCAAATTTTCAAATTTTTTATTTTTCGAAAAATGTGAAAATTCGAAAATTCGAAATGCGAAATTTTAAAAAAATTTGAAATTTCGCATTTCGAATTTTCGAATTTTCACATTTTTCGAATTTTTCATTTTCGAAAATGAAAAATTCGAAAAATAAAAAATTTGAAAATTGGAATATTCGAAATTCTGAAAATCGAAAAATTCGAAAATTAAATAATTCGAAGATTCGAATTAGAGAATTCGAAAACTGAAAAAAATCGAAAATTTGAATTTTCGAATTATTTAATTTTCGAATTATTTAATTTTTGAAATTTCTAATTTTCTAATTTCGAAATTTCGAATTTTCAAATTTTTTTCACAAATAAAAATTTCGAAATTCGAAATTTTCGAAATTTTCGAATTTCGAATTTTTCAATTTTCGGAATTTCGAATATTCTAATTTTCAAATTTTTTATTTTTTGAATTTTTCATTTTCGAAATTTCGAATTTTCACATTTTTTTCACAAATAAAAAATTACGAAAATTCAAATATTCGAAATTTCGAAATTGTAACATTAAAAAATCTAAAGTTCGAAAATCTAAAATTCGAAAATGGTAATTCTAATTTTTGAATTTCCGGAAAAAACATTTTTTTCATTTTCGTTTCATTCGTTTTTTTCTGAAATTTCGTTTTTTCCGTTTTATTAGTTTTTTGCTTTTTCGGAAATCCGAAAATTCCGAATTTACGAATTTCCCGAAAAAAGCAAAAAAACTAATAAAACGGAAAAAAATAATTTTCCGATTTTCCCGAATTTCCAAAAAAATAAAAAAACGAATGAAACAAAAACGATTATTTTTTTTAATTTCCCGAATTTACAAATTTCTGAAAAAAAATAAAATAAAAAAAATAACATAAACGAAAAAAACGATTTTTTTGTCAGTGCACATGTCTACAGGTGAACGCCTGTGGGCTAATTTTTAGGGCCTGTAATGGCCGACACTTACTTCTGTATCCGGTGAATGGCTTAATGTACCACCATTCACAGAATACAAATTAGTTTGCTGTCCGATGAATGCTTGTGGCCGTGGGCTAATTTTTGGGGCCTGAAATGGCCGACACCTACTTCTGTATCCGGTGAATGCCTAATGTACCACCAGCCACAGAATACAAAGTTGTTTGCTGTCCGGTGAACGCCTGTGGCTGTGGGCTAATTTTTGAGGCCTGTAATGGTCAACACTTACTTCTGTATCCGTTGAATGCCTAATGTACCACCAGCCACAGAATACAAGGTTGTTTGCTGTCAGGTGAATGCCTGTTGGCTAATTTTTGGGTCTTGTAATGGCCGGCACTTACTAATGTATCTGGTTTTTCAGTTAATACTTCTGGTAGGTCAGTGTCCATGTTGTGGGACTATTTGTGCACAGCTAGCAAGTATTTTGTGGCTGCAAATATGACCTGAAGGTTTTTAATATTCGCCTGCCATTAAAGTCAATGGGGCCCGCTGCAAACTTGCGGTTCGCGGACATTTGCGATCGTTTTCAGTTAGCGTTCGTGAACCGTCCCGTCGGATGTTCGTCTATCACTAGCCCCTACACTAGCGAGGAAAAACTCCAGAGTGCCGCAGCTATCAAGGAGTGTGCAGTGTCTGTGAAGCGGCCCTTTTGGGGGTAAAGCTATATATTTTTCCAGCAGCCCTTTTGGGGGTAAAGCTATATATTTTACTCAGAGATATGTGACTGATTAACTGTAATGATCTTTGAAAAAGAACTAAGATGGTGTGGGGAAATACACAAACACCTGTCTGCTCATTTGTTTCCACAAAAATACTAATGATTACATTCAATTATTATTGACCCTCATTAAGTTTTACACTAACAAACACAGGTTGCAGTTTTAAATGGTCTGTCTGAACCCTTTAACAAAAAACTTTTGCTGGACAGCTTGGTCTGGTAAACTAAGTTGGAAAATAACAGACTTATGCCACGTACACATGATCGGAAATTCCGACAAGAAAACCGTGGATTTTTTCTGACGGAATGTTGACTAAAACATTTGTTGCATACACACGGTCACAAAAATCTTGTCGGAATTCCGACCGTCAAGAACGCAGTGACATACAAGACGTGCGACAAGCTGAGATCAATTAAGGTCAATTGGCGTCTTCTGCGTGATTCTGAGAATGCGTTTTTATTGCGCGTCGGAATTGCATACAGACGAGCGGATTTTCCGATAGGAACTTTCTCCGTTGGAAAAATAGAGAACCTGCTCTTAATCTTTTGTTGGCGGAAATCCAGTCAGAAAAAGTCTGATGGAGCATACAAACAGTCGGAATTTCCAACCAAAAGCTCAAATCTGACTTTTCTTGTCGGAATTTCCAATCGTGTGTATGCGGCATTACTGGCTGAATCGTCACGTGAAACTTTGAAAATCAAGAAGATAAAGGTAAGAAAATGAAGTTTGCCTTTTGCATACAAAATAATAAATACACATAATTTTTGTTTTTTTAGTAACTTAAGGTTTTATTAGAGTATTACAAATTTTACATGTACATGAGTACAAAGGATGGATAACAAAAACAAAAGCATGTATAATCACTTTGTAGTAGATTCAAAGATCTGTAAATTGCATTCTGGGAGATAGTTCCAATTGGGGAGGGAGGGTGAATACAAAAAGAGGTTGGGTTGGGTAGTAGGTAGCTTTAACAATAGGCAATGAAAGCAGAGAGACATAAGTTGGCAAGGAGGCAAGAATCATTGGATTTTTTATGTTTATAAAACAGGAGCCTGGAAAGCATTGCACTTGTGATCAGCTCCTGCACACATTGGCTACAGCTCTGTTGCCCGTACCTGCGTACGGGCTGAAATTGCAGAGCTGATCAGCACGCCTGCAGTTCACATGTGCAGTCATGACTGATGCTGTTATTCACAGAAAACTGTGAATGAATGATACAGCTTTGTGGGGCTACTTTTAAAAAGTGACAGTGATTGTAAAGAGAGAAGGTGCAGGAGCTGGAACTTGTCACATTTTCCACGTTATAAATGGGTGGAACGTGTATCATTCCAGAGATTAACTTATCCTTTAAGCTGCAATATAATACATTTTTGTTTTTGGGTTTAATTCCACTTTAATTTTATAGAGCCACATTTTCTTTTCTTTAGATGCTCCAGGCTTTTTCTTATACAGCAACATCTTTAACATTACGTAGCTGAAGACCACATTTTTGGAACAAAAACATTCCATAAATGCCTAGGAATTCTAAAAGTTTTATCACAAATGTACATAAATGATCTGGAGTGGAATGTTTTTTTTTCTCAACAAAACTGAAGTTGAACTTTAAACTATGCGAATGGCCTTGGCATGCTGCTCTTAGATTTTACTCAGAGGGATATTGCAAATCCAATGCGGTTATTATGTCTGTCAAATTCAGTGTAGTACTGTCCTATGAATGTAGCTCCCAGAATCCACATAGGTCCTGTGGGAGGAGGAATGTCCAGACCAGTGATTGCAATGTAGCACATTTCTTCTCCAAAATGTGATTGCTGAAAGTGAAAAAAAGACAAGCATTGAGCAAACCACTTGAGCATCAAAAAGAAAAAAACTGTATGTACATTGTTACATTTCAAATACTGAATGTGTATATTGATTTGCCTCTAAAAAGTTATTGAAAGTGAAAAAAAGTTTGCATTGTTAAAAAAAAAAGAAGCAAAACCCTGTCCTATAGGGAGAAGCAGAGAAAGAAGTTATATACAGCTAATTAGGGTTAACTAAATGTTAATACGATTTTTTTTTAAAAAAAAGGTTGCTTTAATTGACATTATTGGTTGTATTTCTAAAATCACTGAAGGTAAATCAATCACTGTAAATATTCACCTGCAGTTAATGTTTGGAGAAAGTCACATTCACTGTTTTTTTTAATGTATTTTTACATATACTCCCTTGAACTGCACATAAACTACCTTGTTTAAATAAGGGCTGAAATTCATAATTGCTTAATAATGAATTTCCTGGATTCCAATCTTTGGCAAAATTTGCAGTGCGTGAAATCTGCTAACCGCCTATAATGTCTTATACATCCTTTACCTGAAGACAATTTCACCCCCTTCCTGTCCAAGCCACTTCAGCCATGAACTGCATCAGACCTGAGTCTGACTGACAGCAACATATGGAGAACAGGAGCCTCGTTTCCACAATGGATAAGGGACAAACTTATAAAACTGGTAGTCCATCACAAACACTAGGCACTGAGAGTTAGAAAATAGGATTTTTGACTTGCCGTAAAATCAGTTTCTCTGAGTTCATTGAAAGACACAGCCTTCTTTATTCAGAACCCTTCCAAAAGACTCAGTGGCTGCCAAATACACCCTGACTGCCCATACCACATCTAAGGCAAATTCCCTTGGATGTTGCAGCCAGGGACATAGAGAAGGCAACACAATGTCTTAATTTAAATGGAAATCAGAGACAACCTTTGGAAGGAAAGAAGGACGAAGCATCACCTTGTCCTTGTGAATCACCAGGTAAGGCATGCGACAGGATAGCCAACAGAAGTAATAGCCACCAAGAATGCCACATTCTGTGATAGTGTGAGAATATCCTCAAATGGAGGCTTCTGTAGAACCGAAAGTACAAGATTCAAGTCCCACGGTGTCATGTCACATGTCGCACTCCCTGAATGAAGGTATGCACCAGGGAATGCAAAGCCAGGTAGCGTTAAGGAAAACCACCAAGGCCGGCACCTGGCCCTTGACAGTACTCAAGGCCAAATTATTTTCAACGCCCCTCTGAAGAAAAATCAAAATCCGAACCACCTAAAAGGAACATGAAAATATACAAAATATACGCTTTCCACATCCGATAATATACCTTCCTGGAAGAAGACTTTCTAGCTCTGAGCAGCGTCGGAATCCCAGACGCAGATAAGCCCCTAACCTTCAAAACCTGGCTTTCAATAGCCAGGCCATTAAAGACAGCAACGGTAAGGGAACTAGGTCCTCACTCCTGACTAGGCAGAAAAAACCCGAAGGCCTGTATATCACCTAGGACCAGGGGCGGACTGACCATTCGGGCAGTGACCGAGGGCCCCATGCCCATCAGGGTGGACTAGGGACAGTATGTAAAAATCTGTGTATTTTAACATCTGTTCTTGAAATGTCTGAGACCGACATTATTTTGATGTAAAAATCTTGAGTTTATTGCTGCCCCACCTCTGCACTGTCCCCTCAGCCAACAGGAACACGCTGTACACGCCCCATTCCACAGAGCAGCTTTTTTGACACAAAAGCAGGAGATGCCGACTGTAACGGGAGGGCCCGTGGAACCCAGAAGCTCTTATAAAGTATGAGCCAGAAAATAATGGACATTCAGAAAATGTCTTGGATTGCTTTAAAATGGTTCTGTAATGTTTATCCACAATATCTCCCAGGAGAAGAGTGACTCATTCATAATGTTGGGACACATACTGTTAGATGCTAATGTCACCAACTCCAGCCCACCTGTCTGTTTGCTGTGATGTAAAAGAATCTAGGTTGACCCTGTATTGTGTGAAGGAGTCCTGTGATAATGTGTATTGTAGTTTAGGGGACAGCAAGGCTAGCCTAAAGGTCATGTGTATGAGTTATTAGCTGTAGTTAATTATCTCATATAAATTAGGTCAGGTCCCGGAGTCAGAGTGTCTGCTAAGAGATGTATTGAGGATGATGTGTATGGGGGGGCTCATTAGGTAACCATTGTGTGATGTTGTGGGTGGATCCGGATCATTGTTCAGTATTCTCAAGTGTATAAAAAATTGACTGTTTCCTTCCAATCAAGTCATTCTTTCCTGCTTGAACCTTAAACAGAGCTGTGTCTCATTAATGGGGGGAATTATTCTTATGGGTCTCTGTAATGGTCACCACCGTTTACGACCTTCCGTCAACCCTCGACACTCCACAATCCAGCAGACACGATCCATATGAATTACCCAGAAAATGAGACTGACAGCTCTATCCTCTGGTTTCAAAATGAATGAATGCTTTAATGGTTTATTAGCTTGCTTATATATCCAGTACAACATATTAAAGTTAATCACAGGAACAATGAGTTGCCCTTCAATCCACATCTTTAGACAGACGGTCTGTCTCCGACAGAAAGGTATTTACCCCTGATAATCAAAAGGCTTTAAACAAAATCACACAATGAAATGTCTTTTACCTGTTACATAACCACATTCCTTTACTAAACATAATTGACATGCTAATTCAATACACCTGAAGAGAGACATCTGATCTTTACCAATCACCAATCTTACATATGGTGGAGAATCAGACTCCAGCGGCAGGTGCGTTTTTAAGGGCTTGGTACCCCACTTTTATTTAAAAAACATCAAAAGTTCACATATATTAGCAGGGGTTCCATCATTCCTGTTTCTGGAAAAGAATCAACAGTTCAGCCTCCCGGCTTTCACACTAGCCGTCCTGCTGTTTTAGGCCTTTAGCTTAGGCCCCAAGTTCTGCTCCTCAGAACTACCAGTTTCAAAGTTAAGCACACATCTAGCTTACATCTCGCTGCTCCAACATCAATGACCTCTGCCTCCTGCAGAGACACATTCACTCTGTGACTCCTCTCACAGAGCTTTTGGGAGTCACCTGACTCCTTAGCACAGACCTCCTGTCTGTGGGGTGGGGCCCTAAATGCTGTTCAGGTTAGCCTTAAAAAGCCCAAAACACAGCTGACCCATTAACATGTGTTTCTCTACATAATCTGGCGTAAAGTAGCCATTCCCGGCTTTGGAGATAACGTGGATAGGAAGGGTTTCTTGCTTAACTAATCCGGAACGAGGAAGGAAGCCGTCGGCCAAATGGATTTGCAGGTGAAAGTCCTTAGAGCGGCAGGGAACGTGCAGCTTCTGGGCCAGGGCAGCTGCAACAATGGCCGGCAGGCGGGTTGCCCCCTCCGGGAGCTGTAAGGAAACAAAGAGAACAACATAAGTCTGTGGTAAGTTGGAGACATGGTAATTGAGAGTGGGCTGAGGTCTTGACTTACTGGGTCTCACCGAACAAGAGCGGAGAAAGTGGCCAGCCCCCCACAATAGAGGCAAAGGTTAGCTTGGCGCCTACGCTGTCTTTCTTTGGGAGTGAGAGTGGCTCGAACCAAGCCGAGCTGCATGGGCTCAGGGTCTGGTAGTGGAGAGGCTGGAGGGACCGCAAAAGGTGGTGGAGCTAGAGAGAACCTTGGCAGGGTCCAGCTAGGATGGGTTGCCTGGAATCGTTCAGCCCGTCGCTCCCGTAGGTGCCTGTCCAGCTGGGTGGCAGACTGGATCAACCCTTCCAGTGATGCAGGGGACTCGGTTCTCGCTAATTCATCCTTAAGGGCCTCTGAGAGTCCTTGGCGGTACTGGTATTTTAAAGCTGCGTCATTCCATCCCGTGTCAGCGGACCATTTTCTAAACTCAGCAGTATAGTCCTCCACAGGCCTCCTACCCTGATTCAAGTTGTGGAGAGTGGCTTCTGCCGTGGCTGAGTGCAGGGGATCATCATATAACTTAGACATGTGTGCAAAATAGGTATCGATGGAGTCCAGTATCGGGCTCTTCTGCTCCATCAGGCTGTGAGCCCAGGCTTGTGGTTCATCTGCAAGGAGGGAGATTACAAAGCCCACCTTCACAACTTCTGAACAAATGGTTCTGGGTTGAAGGGCCAGGTACAATGAGCAGGCATTCTTGAAAGCCCGAAACTTTTTACCATCGCCTGCAAACCGCTCCGGGGTGGGTAAACACGGTTCAGGATGAGCCATGACCACAGCTGGTCCCGAAAGAGACTGGGAGGCTGAGGTCCCCGCACCTGGGATTGCGGAGGAGGCTGAAGATCCAGGTGAGACAGAGTTGCTGGAGACGGCCATCGATTTGCAGGTACCCTTCTTGTAGCTTCTGTACTGCTTCGGGGAGTGCTGAGACTTGTTGGCAAAGAGCCTCGAAAGGTGAACGCGCCCTGTCGGCCTCAGACATCTGGCTGGTTTGTACTGTCACGGGTGTACTTACCAAGGTTTGCGACCCGGCGCGATCCGCCCCCTGGGGTTGGGACAGAGGGAAGGAGGCACCGGTACCAGTAGTAGGGTGGAGACTTGAACTACCAGACAGGAACTGAGCAAGAAGGAGTCCACTGGGGGCAGCAGAGAGTAGGTGCGGACAGTCCAGGTACTTAAGGTATTGAGTAGGGAGCAAGACTGAACACCGATCCGGGAGACAAGCCGTGGTCAGGGATTGGAGAGAGCAGGAAGTCCGTAGGTTCAGGCCAGAGGTCAGGGAGCAGGAGACCGCAGCAATCCAGGGACATGAGCCAAAGGTCAGGGAGCAGGAGATAGCAGCAATCCAGGGACGTGAGCCAAAGGTCAAGTAATCCAGGTAACAAACAGGAGCTTCAACAGGAAGTAAACAGGAGCTGATGACAAACCAGCAACCTGACAGGAGGGAGAAGCTGCTTTAAATAGGCCGGTCAGGCCTCTGATTGGTCTCGAGAGGAGCGAGCCCGTGCGCGTCCGTGCGCGCCCCCGTGTGCACGCCAGTGCGCATGGCAGTAGGATGTTGGTAGGACTGCAGCCACAGCTGTGAAGTAAGCAGTATCCAATACATCTCTGACAATGGGCGGCGGAGTGATATTCAGCTGAGCTGACAGGGATGCTGACTGTAGCCGGAACTACAGAGTCAGTATCGGAAAATGTGGCTGACTGACTGATTACTCCGCAGCCAGGGGCTGCAGTTCCCACAGGAGTTGTACACATCCTCCATGACAAATAGTCCCACTTGCAGTTACCAGTGTCAATTAGAGAAAAAGATAGTTCTCACACATTTTGGCAGCAAAAAAGCGTCCTATGGTCCAGACTGTCTTTTAAAGCACATGTGCAAGATGAAGGAAAACCTGCAAACATGGCCTGTTGGGGGGGGGGTGTATTGGTGGACAGGCTTGAAGTACTGATTTACAGCACTGTGCCTAAATCTAGCGCAAAGGCAATCCTATTCTAATTGTGGGTGTTTGAGGGAAGCCAAGTGAGTGTTAGAACCCATGCTTGTGTTTTTTGGGTTGGGCTTTGTGTCCCTTTTCTTAAAATTGCCTTCACTTCCTGTCACACAGCTTAACAGGGAGTGAGGTTAAACCCTACCAATGTCTTTTCTTGGGGACACACAGGTCAATCTAACGAGTGTCCCTGTTCTGTCCCTAGATATAGGTCCAGTTGTTTGTGTGTTATCAGTTGATATTACATTCTTTTTGCCTGTCTTGTAATTCATGTACTTTATATTGTGTGGCAACAGCACCATCTACTGACCAGTTCATGTATTTCTTCAGTTTGTTTTCTCTGTGCATTATGGGAGTCCCAATGTATTCTGGGTACTTCCTGGTTCTTGTTAGTCTTGTCCTATACAGTATACAGTCACCATTAGGGATGAACCGAACACCCTCGGGTTCGGTTCGCACCAGAACGTTCGAACAGACCGCGGGTTCGCGCAAACATTTAGAACCCCATTGAAGTCTATGGGACTCGAAGGTTCGAATTCAAAAACAATAATTTTAAAGACCAATATTCAATTTAACCACTTGACCACTGGGCACTTAAACCCCCTTAATAACCAGACCAATTTTCAGCTTTCGGTGCTCTCACAGTTTGAATGACAATAACTCAGTCATACAAAACTGTAGCCAAATGAAATTTTTGTCCTTTTTTCCCCACAAATAGAGCTTTCTTTTGGTGGTATTTGATCACCTCTGCAGTTTTTATTTTTTTCGCTATAAATGAAAAAAGAACGAAAATTTTGTAAAAAAAATGAATTTTTCTCCATTTCTATTATAAAATTTAGCAAAAAAGTAATTTTTCTCCATAAATTTGGCCTAAAATGTATACTGCTACATATCTTTGGTAACAAAACAAAAAAAAATGGATATTTAGTCTGGGTGAAAGTTATAAGGTCTACAAGCTATGGTACCAATTACTGAAAATGATCACATCTGATGTACTGACAGCCTCTCTCATTTCTTGAGACCCTAACATGCCAGAAAAGTACAAATTCCCCCCAAATGACCCCTTATCAGATATTCCAATGTATTTAGAAAGGGGCATTGTGAGTTTTTTGAAGTTGTCATTTTTTCCCACAATTCTTTGCAATATCAAGATTTTTTTCATTTTTATTATTTTTTCCACAGAATTTTCATATTAGCAGGTTATTTCTCACACACAGCATATGCATACCACAAATTACACCCCAAAACACATTCTGCTATTCCTCCCGAGTATGGTGATACCACATGTGTGAGACTTTTACACAGCGTGGCCACAGAGGCCCAACATGCAGGGAGCACCATCAGGCGTTCTGGAGGACCCAGGCCAATTCTGACATTTCTCTCCTACATGTAAAAATCATCATTTATTTGCTAGAAAATTACATAGAACCCCAAAACATTATATATATATGCTTTTTTAGCAAAGACCCTAGAGAATACAATGGCGGTCGTTGCAACTTTTTATCGCGCATGGTATTTGCACAGCAATTTTTCGAAAAGCATTTTTTTGGAAATAAAACAGTTTTGTGCTTTTAAAAGAAAAAAACAAATTAAAGTTAGCCCAATGTTTTTGCAAAATATGAAAGATGAAGTTACGCCAAGTAAATAGATACCCAACATGTCACCCTTTGCGACACCCTATCAGCGCCGATTTACCGTGATCCGTGACCCGCCGGGTTCACGGACATTCCCATGTGCGCACGATTCTGGAATCAGGTTATATAACGTGATCCCAGAGTTAAGCAACCACCTTGCCACTGTTATTTTTCCACAGGTGGTTGCTAAGTGGTTAATGTTGGAAAACGTCTTTCAGAACCCGGGTCTTGCCCCAGGGAACATGTATCAATTGAAAAAAAAGTTTTAAAAACTTCCGTTTTTTCCAGAGCAGCCATTTTAATGATGCTTAAAGTGAAAAAAAATGAAAAATTCCTTTAAATATCACACCTGCTGGCTGTCTATAGTAGTGGCACGTGTTTATAAATGTCCCTGCACAACATGAGAGTACTATAAGAAAAAAGTAATTTAATACTGCTTGCGCACGTGCTGTGTGGCAACAATATGTCGAATATTTAAGCGGTGGTGGGGGGCTATTATTTTGTGAAAGAAAAATTGTAGAAAAAAGGGCACCCCTCAAACATACTGTAATTGGAGCGTAACAAGGAGCCACGTGCAAAGTATTGCATCAAAAATTGTTATTAGGCGCCCCTGTTAAACAGGGGCTGAAAAATCGTGCCTTGGGCACAACACAACACTGCAACCCCTCCCAATAACTCCAATTGGAGCACAACAAAGAGCCACATGCAAAGTATTGCATCAAAAATTGTTATTAGGCGCCCCTGTTAAACAGGGGCTGAAAAATTGTGCCTTAGGCACTGGTGGCGGAGCCCAGAAACACAACATTTCTTACTAGCTATCAGCAAGAAAAGTGAGGAGGAGAAGGATATTCCATCAGCAGCATAAGAGGACAGTCACTCAGCATCAGCATACGCAGTCTAAAAGGGATCCGTCATTTCAACAAAAAAATATTATTCAGTAACATCAGCATCAGGTGCTTGGTAGCTGGTGTTGATCCAAGCCTGATTCATTTTGATGAAGGTCAGTCGATCAACAGTCGGTGGAGAGGCGCACCCTGTGATCGGTCACAAAGCCTCCAGCAGTACTGAATGTGCGTTCTGAAAGAACACTGGATGCAGGGCAAGCCAGTAGCTCAATTGCGTACTGTGCAAGCTCTGGCCAGTGATCCATCCTCAAGACCCAGTAAGCCAGAGGATTTTTGGTGGGGAAGTTGTCCAAGTTGGATCTTGCCCCTAGGTATTCCCGAACCATGTAAACCAGACGCTGGCGATGGTTGCTGGAACCGGTCAGACCTTGGGGCTGCGGACTAAAAAACTGTCTGAACGCATAGGTCAGACGGCCACCTTCTCCACTGCTCCTTCTGTGACTCACCGAAGCCTCAGCAAGACGTTGTCCAGAGCCAGGTTTTGGTAATCCCCCCGGTTCTGGGAACGCATTGCACAGACCCTTCTGCAAGGCCTCCCGCAGAAGTTTCATTTTCTGCTCCCTTTGCGATGGCAACATAAGGTCCGCAACCTTACTCTTGTAACGTGGATCAAGGAGAGTTGCCAGCCAGTAATGATCCCTCTCCTTGATAGCACGTACACGAGGATCCTTAAGCAGGCTTTGCAGGATCAGGGAGGCCATGCAGCGTAGGTTTGCAGAGGCATTCGGGGCACAGTCCTCTGGGTCACTGAGGACAACAGGATCCACAGGCACCTCATCCCAGCCAAGTAAAAGCCCACGTGTTCCTTGGGACTGTAAATGATCCCTTGAAGGCTGCTGCTGCTGATGCTGAGTGCTAGGCTCCACCTCCATGCTACTGATACAATCCTCCTCCTTCTCCTCCTCCTCCTCCTCCTCTTCCGTGCTAGGAGGGCAAGCAGGACCACCGTCTGGATAAAGGGGGCCTTGAGAGGTAAGAAAGTCCTCCTCTTCCTCCCTCTGTTCTGCCTCAAGGGCCCTGTCCATTATTCCACGTAGCGTGTGCTCCAACATGTGAATAAGAGGGACAGTCTCACTGATACATGCACTGTCACTGCTCACCATCCTCGTGGCCTCCTCTAATGGTGACAGGACAGTGCATGCATCCCTGATCAAGGCCCACTGGCGTGGTGAAAAAAAACAAGCTCCCCTGACCCAGTTCTGCTGCAATATTGGCACAGGTACTCATTGATGGCCCGCTGCTGCATGTGGAGCCGCTGCAGCAGGGCCAACGTAGAGTTCCATCTGGTGGGCATGTCACAAATTAGGTGGTTCTTGGGCAGGTTGTATTCCCTTTTGGAGGTCTGTCAGCCAAGCAGTGGCATTATATGACCTCCGGAAATGCACACAGACTTTGCTTCAGGACATCCTGTAAGCCCGGGTACCTGCCCAAGAACCGCTGCACCACCAAATTCAGGACATGCGCAAAACAGGGCACGTGGGTGAGTTTTCCCTGTCGCAGGGCAGAGAGGAGGTTGGTGCCATTATTGCTGACCACCATTCCAGGCTTCAGCTGGCGTGGCGTCAACCACCTCTGAGCCTGACCCTGCAGAGCTGACAAAACCTCTTCCCCAGTGTGGCTCCTGTCTCCCAAGCACACCAGCTCTAGCACCGCATGGCATCTCTTGGCCTGCATTCCTACGTAGCCCCTCGTACGCCTACGGAGCATGGCTGGTTCTGAGAAAACATCACCACAGGAAGAGGCCACAGAGGAAGAAGAGGAGGGGGTGGAGGAGAGAGGTGTGTCACAAACAGTAGTAGTGTTTTGGAGGCGTGGTGGCAGAAAAACCTCCAAAACTACTGTACCTTGCCCTGCGTCCTTCCCAGCTGCCAGCAGAGTCACCCAATGCGCCGTAAAAGACAGGTAACGTCCCTGTCCATGCCTGCTGGACCATGAGTCAGCAGTAATTTGCATCTTACCACTGACCGCCCTGTCCAGCGAGGCATGGACATTGCCTTCCACAGAGCCGGAATCGCCTTCCGTGAGAAAAAGTGGCGTTTTGGTACTTGCCACTGAGCTACTGCACATTCCACAAACTCACGGAAGGGGGCCGAATCTACCAACTGAAAAGGTAGCAGTTGAAGTGCTAGCAATTTCACTAAACTAGCATTCATGTGGATGTCTGGGATTGTACTTCTTTCCGCGCTGCAGCAGCTGGGGCAGGGAAATTTGCCTGGTACTATCAGTAGATTGCCCGCATGTACTACTACTACTAGGTTGTGACACACCTATTTCTACACCTTCACTGCAGGCTTCAGAGAGGACTGGGGGTCTAGTGTGGTTGGAGGTCCCAGAAGGGCAAGGGGAAGTATGCTTTTGTCTTTGGTGTGGGTCTTTATGGTGTGCTTGCCAACGAGCTGCATGGCAGGTCAACATATGTCTGGACAAGCATGTGGTACCCAGGCGGTTGATGTTTTGGCCATGCGAGATACGCTTGCAACATATATTGCAAATAGCAAAGGTACAATCTTGTGGACATGTTTCAAAAAAGGCCCACACCAAAGAACTTTTGCTGTACCGGTCAGACACAGCAGCGCCATGCACAAGCGCCGTAGATGTGCGCTGTAATGCAGTTGGTGGGCCCTTAAGCTGACCCCTGGAAGGCATCCTGCCTCTTTGGAGATGTGCCCGTGCCTCGTCCTCCTCCTCCTCCTCTCTCCTATCAGGCACCCAGGTAGAGTCAGTGACATCATCATCCCCTCCCTCCTCATCACTGTCAAAATCCTGGCAGTATGCTCCAGCTAGGGGAAACATCACTGCCAGATTGCTGTCCCTCTCGGCCACCCCCTCTCCCTGGACTCACATCAATGCCTTGCTCTATCTGTGTTCCATCATCGAAGCCTTTAAAACGCTGCGCATCTTCATTCAGCATATACCCAACACTGTGTTGAAACAGTTCGGGGGACTCCTCAGGAGGACACGGTGGGACTAGGGAAGGATTGTGTGATGCCATGGTACAGAGGGAAGAGGAAGCCTTGGCAGCTGCTTTGCCAGACAAACTAAGATCAGTCTGTGTGAGAGAGGATGAGGAGGATGAGGACGGCTTGGTCATCCAATCTACTATTTTCTCTGCATGTTGAGGCTCAACACGGCCAGCTCCCGAAAATAAGGACAAGCGGCCACGTGCTGAAGAGGATGCACCGCGTCCACCACCAGCGTTGCCTCTAGATGCAGAGCCTGCTTGCCCTCGTGACACTCTGCCTTTCTTTGTTGTCCTTCCAGACATTTTAATAGTCTGCACAGAACAAAAACAGAAATAAACAGCACCTGTCCAGTAAGAGCAACTGCGTTTATGGGCAAAAACACAGCAAACGTGCAGTATGATTGACTGCGTTTATGGGCAAAAACAGCAAACGTGCAGTATGATCGACTGAGTTTATGGGCAAAAACACAGCAAACTTATATTAAGATCGACTGAGTTTATGGGCAAACACACCAAACTTATAGTAAGATCGACTGCATTTATGGGCAAACACAACAAACTTATAGTAAGATCGACTGCGTTTATGGGCCAAAACACCGCAAACGTAAAGTAAGATCGACTGAGTTTATGGCCAAAAACAGCAAACATGCAGTATGATCGACTGAGTTTATGAGCAAAAACACAGCAAACTTATATTAAGATCGACTGAGTTTCTGGCCAAAAACACAGCACAGCACAATCTCCTGCCTGACAAATACTAATAGCAGATTTAGCTAAGCTATACAGTGTATAAATATATGTACAACTCCTAAGGATGTATATATATTCTCTACACACTGTAAATTTAACTATACTGACTACTAGCCTTCCTACTCTATCTATCTGGTAGAATAGACACTGTGTCTCTAATCTATCTATCTCTCTCTAACTGGTCTGTCTGACTTCTCTCTCTGTAAGAAAGCCGGAACACACTACACGAGGCCGCCCGGGAGGCGGCCTTTTATAGTGTGGGTCGTGTGCTAAAGCCCTGAGCCATTATTGCCCAAAGCACCCAGGCTTTGGCCAATTAGGGCTCTTCGTTTTTTGGGCGCTGTGATTGGCCAAGCATGCGGGGTCATGGTGCATGCTTGGCCAATCATCAGCACGCAATGCCGCAGTGAATTATGGGCCGTTGCGCGTCATTCGAATTTGGCGCGAACGACCCGTTTTGTTCGTTTTTGACGACCGATCGAACTGGCAATGTTCGATTCAAACATGTGTTCGAATCAAACACAAAGCTCATCCCTAGTCACCATCTTGCGTCTCAGGAGCCTAAACATTATCACTCGGCTCCTGCCTCATCATCTGCTATTTAGCCTGTTTTCAAGCATAGTCGTTAAGAGCACTATCGATCGAACCGGCAATGTTCGATTCGAACATGTGTTTGAATCGAACACAAAGCTCATCTCTAGTCACCATCTTGTGTCTCAGGAGCCTAAACATTATCACTCGTCTCCTGCCTCATCATCTACTATTTAGCCTGTTTTCAAGCATAGTCGGTAAGAGCACTATCTTGTGACATTTACCTTATCTTATATGTGTTACTTGTTTTTCATAGCTAGTTACTATCATTTGTATTGCCCCATGTGCTGCATGTATGGCAGATAATTCTGTGTCTTAGGCCATGTACCATGGATTTTATGTTCTAAATGCTACTGTTTTTATTCTGTAGTTTCACCTTTCCTGACATTCTACTATCAATAAAAGAAGAAGTTAAAGCAGTACAGTTTTCTCCTTTTGAAGACAGAATTGGTTTAGCTACATGTCAGATTACACACCGTGCCAACATGTATTAGGACAGTATAGTGAAACCACTGCTGAGAACAAGCTCAGACGATCAGACTATACAGAGCCCACCATTATCCACGCAGAGCCTACATACGGATATCGCAGCAGTCTCCTAACAGTCACAACACGGAGCCTGCCATTATCCACGTAGAGCCTGCATACGGATGTCGCAGCGGTCTCCTAACAGTCGCAACATGTCTAATAGTCAAGCATCTTCACTCAAGACAAGGTCTCAGATAAGTGGCTCTAGCAGGACATCAATCAGGGAAGCCGCAGCCATTGCCCGCGCAAAGGCAGAAGCTGCAAAGGCAAAATCCAGATTCACAGAACAAGAGATGCAGATAAAGATGGAGAAAGCGCAACTTGAAGCTGAGAAAGCGCAACTTGAAGCTTCACTGAACAGGGACAAAGCGCAACTGAATATGGAGGAAGCGCAACTTGAAACGACTCTAGAAAAACTTGCTGCAGATAAAGAGACAGCAGCTGCCATAGCAGAAGCAGAATTTCTAGAAGCCACGGAACTTCAGGAAACCAAGAGTCATCGCAGCATCGTCCATCCAGGACTTGAATTCCAAGATCCACAACAGCGAACTTCACAATATGTCTATCAAGATTCCAAGTCAGATGACGACCCAGATCCACAGCTTAATGCAAAGCAGTCTGTTGACAAGCCAAACCAACATGCTTATTCGGATTACCAGAAAGTCGACTATCAGTCGCCTTGCATCAAACTAGAGAATACACATCAGAGTGAAACCAGCTACAACAACGTCTCTCCAGAACAGAGAAAGATGCCTTTCGCTTCAGAACGTTATTACACAGACCAGATTAAACCAGAGACTTCCAACAGGTATGGCCATGCATCATACATTTACTCTGACAACACAACACCAGCTGGTCCCAGCGCTAATCAAGCCACAATGGACTTTGCCAGGTTCCTTGCTCGACATGAGCTGGTCATCAAGGGACTTGTAAAGTTCAGCGTATCTCATATACGCTACCCCGACATAACTTAGAGAGGCAAGTGCAGTTTTCACAAAGCACTTGCTCCGTAAGTTGCGGCGGAGTAGCGTAAATTGACCCGCATAAGCACGCCTAATTCAAAGTAGGAAGGAGGTGGGCGTCATCTATTTAATTTAAGCGTGACCCCATGCAAATGAATGGCTGGTCGAACTGGGCATGCGCGCGCATGCTCAGAAAGACGTTGCATATACTCCCTAAGATACGTTGGCGAAATGCCTACGACGTGAACGTAATCTACGCACAGCCCTATTCACGTAGTACTACATAAACGGCGTATGCAACGTAAAATTTGATGGCGTCATTCCCTGGCCCATACCTTTGCAATACCTGTGCCTGCTATATCAGGGGTAATTTTACACTGGACGTAAGTCTTACGCAATTCGCGCATATGAAGCGGCCGGGCGCATCTACATTCGTGAATCGGCGTATCTTACTTATTTGCATATTTAAAATGGGAACGCCGAATGCGTCCAGTGTAACTCTGCGCCCACGAAACGCCGGCATAGGCAAGTTACGTTGGACTAAAGGCAAAAAGTAATCCGCGCTAAATCCCCTAAAAATAAATAGTGTATAAACTATGATAGTGAACAAAAATTTGTGAATGTGCTGCACCTCAAAAACAAAGGAACCCAATATGGGGATCCACTAAACATATATATGTTTAGTGGATCCCCAAATTGGGTTCCTTTGTTTTTGAGGTGCAGCACATTCACAAATTTCCACATTGCTGGACCCTTTGGGGGGTCAGTAGGGCACTCAACACTACAACACTTATTAATGCTGAGGTTTCCTGTCTCTACACCTCGCCGTCCGGCGAGGTGTAGAGACAGGAAACCTCAGCGTTCCGGAGGATCCCCGTGTTGATAGCAGTGGAGGAAACCCCGAGATCGAACCGTGGATAATAGTGTTGAGTGCCCTACTGACCCCCCAAAGGGTCCAGCATTGTGGTAAGCGGCCATCCATTACTTCTTAAACGAGCAGATGTGGTCTATCAACTAAATTTTCCACCACTCCCCAATACCATTAGAAGACTATATACATATATTTCTTCCTATGAACTGTGTATCAATGGTATATGGAAGAGACTCTCCTGAGCACATCATTATAATTGTATTTGGGATATTGTATTGTATTCAGGTGTATCACTTTCACCTTTTTTAATTTATAATTTTTTTTATATATGTTACATTGTTGCGCCCTTCACTCCTTTGTATATATAAGTTACGTTGGACGGCTGAAGCCATGTTTTTCAACGTATCTCGCTTTGTGAATCGGCGCAAAGATGCGACGGCGCACATTTGTACTTACGACGGCATATCTTTTTATACGCCGATGTAAATCGTTTGTAAATCCGGGCCTTTGTCTCTGAACAAGCTATAATCAGGAATGATCCTAACTTTGATTTCATGATGTCATGTGCCACCCCCTCAGTCAGTAAACCTCGTAGAGCAATGGTGGAGGTCCACAAAATTAATGTTTCTTCCACAGGTTCAGTCCATAAAGAGTTTAGCTCCTATCAAAGAGGAGACAAACCCAAGGACCCGAGCAGACAGTGTCCCTTACACAGGAAGCCTTATTCCCTACTTAAGTGCAGGACCTTCAGAGGAAATTCATTGGAAGACCGCAAGACCTTCCTCAAGGAGAACAACATCTGCTTTAAATGCTGCTCTTCAACTTCGCACTTCGTCAGGGACTGTCAGGTTAGTGCAAAGTGTGCAGAATGTGACAGCACAGATCATAACACAGCTCTACACCCTGGGCCACCACCGTGGACTTCACCTAAAACTCAAGAGCATAGCGGGTAGCGAAAAAACGAAAATACTGACACTTTGGCAGTTACTTCTAAATGTACAGATGTTTGCAGAGACCTCAGAGGAGGCAGATCCTGCTCTAAAATCTCCCTGCTGGGTAACAGCAGATGATCGAGACAAAGCCATCAAAGTGTACGCAATTCCAGACGATCAAAGTAACAAGTCGTTAGCGAAGTCTGCCTTCTTTGATAGCTTGGACATCAGAGGACCAGGTGCCCCCTACTCTCTAAGAACTTGTGCTGGTACTGTGGCAACAGCTGGAAGGAGGGCAAGCGACTACATAATTGAATCCAGCGATAGTCAAGTGCATCTGCCTATACTAGAATGTAACCAGATTCCAGACAACAGGTCTGAGATACCAACGCCAGAAGTAGCAGAGCATCAGCCTCACCTGAAGCATATAAGACACCTGATCCGAACCTTGATCCTGAAGCTCAGATAGTCTTACTCTTTAGGAGGGAGATCCTACAGGTCCACAAAGTTAGAGAGCAGATCAATGGACCTAACAACGCTCCATACGCCCAGAGACTAGGATGGGTCATTGTAGGAGAAGTCTGTTTGGGAGGTGTACACAGACCAACAACTGTCGACAGCATGCTTACCAGTACACATGAGAATGGACGCCCATCTCTTCTCCAACCATGTGAAAATCACTTTTTCATTAACTGCCTCAAAGCACTTCATCATCAGGTGCCCTTGCAGGTCCTGCCTACGATGACTTCATCTGAGATGGGAATCAAGACCACCTGGGATCCACAGTCTTCCGCAAGACTAAAGAGAAAAATGGTATGGCAAAATCATTCGAAGATAGACTGTTCCTAGATATAATGAAGCAGGGAATGGTGCAAGACAAAGCAAGAAGCTGGGTTGCACCTCTACACTTTAAGCCTCAAAGACAGCGCTTACCCAACAATAGGGAGCAAGTTTTCAAACGATTTGTCTCTCTTAGGCACAACCTACGAAGCAAGCCTGAGATGAGCGATCACTTCTTTACCTTCATGGAAAAGATATTCCGGAACGGTCGTGCAGAGCTAGCACCTGTTCTTTAAGAATCGTAAGAACGCTGGTACCTTAGCCCATGTTTGGGGTGTATCACTCAAGTGCCAAGTATGAAGGCGTATCATTGATCAATGTTTTGCTGTCAGGCCCGGATCTAAACAACAAGCTAATAGGAGTGCTTCTCCGTTTTCCTAGAGACTCCATTGCATTCACGGCTGATATCCAACAGATGTTCCATTGCTTCCTGGTCAAGAAAGAACATAGAAATTTCTTGAGATTCCTATGGTTCAAGGACAAAGATCCCTCTAAAGATGTTGCAGAGTATCGTATGAAAGTTCACATCTTCGGCAATAGTCCTTCTCCTGCTGTCGCCATTTATGGATTAAAATGTGAAGCTCAGAAAGTAGAAGAAAAGTATGGAGCGGATGTCAGACTCTTTGTAGAGAAGGACCTCTATGTGGATTACTGTCTGAAATCAATGCCCTCAGATGAGACTGCAATCAGTATCCTTAAAAGAACCCAGGAGATGTTCTCTTTGTCTAACCTGAGGCTACACAAGATCACTTCTAACAGCCAGAAATTGATGGAAGCCTTTCCTTCTCAGGACCATTGTTAAGACTTGGACCTAGATCTAGGCTTCGACTCGCCTCCGATGCACCGGAGCCTTGGCCTACTCTGGGACATAAAACTGATACTTTCACTTTCCAGGTTAACAGAGAAGAAAAACCCTTTACTCGCAGAGGAGTACTGTCAGCCATAAGCAGTTTATATGACCCACTAGGATTTGCAGCTCCTATACTAATCGAAGGTAAAGCTATGTTAAGAGACTTCACCAGAAAAGGGTCGAACTGGGATACTGCTCTTTCCATGAAGGAAAAAAACATGTGGATGGCCTGGAAGAATTCCCTTACAGCCTTATCCAATCTTCACATAGATGTCCATATTGAAGTAATTGAATCTATGGATACTTCCTGTTTAATTAATGCTTTTCGACGTTTCATTGCCATTAGAGTACCTGTCAAACACACACAAGGCACAAACTTTGTCAAAGCAGCGAGAGAACTACAACTCTCTTCCAACTTAGATGTTAACAATATAGAAAGATACCTCAGTGAAGGAGGATGCACTTGGACCTTCAAACCACCACACTCTTCACACATGGGAGGTGCTTGGGAGAGGATGATAAGCATCGCACAGAGAATCCTTGACTCAATATTCTTACAAGAAGGATCCTTAAAGTTGACTCATGAATGTCTGACTACCTTCATGGCGGAAGTATCGGCTATCATAAATGCCAGACCGCTAACTCCGATTTCGAGCGATCCTGATGACCCAACAGTTCTCACACCCGCCACACTGCTTACACAAAAGACTGAACAAATTTAATTCCAAAGATCTTTACATGAGTCGATGGAGACAAGTACAGAGCCTCTCAAACTCGTTCTGGGATAAGTGGAAAAAGCAATACATTCCCACTCTGCAACTGAGGAGAAAGTGGCAAACCAGCAAGTCTAACCTCCAGCCCGGCGATGTAGTCCTAATGAAAGATTGCCAATTACGAAGAAACGAGTGGCCGTTAGGTCTTGTGACTAACACATTCCCAAGTAAGGACGGAATTATACGCAAAGTAGAATTGAAAATACGCAGACAGGGAGAGACCAAATTGTTCCTCAGACCAGTAGGAGAACTCGTTCTACTGTTTACACCCAACGAATACAATAGTGACGTCAGTTGACGTCAAGCAGGGAGTGTTCTGTCCCTAGATATAGGTCCAGTTGTTTGTGTGTTATCAGTTGATATTGCATTCTTTTTGCCTGTCTTGTAAGTCATGTACTTTATATTGTGTGGCAACAGCACCGTCTACTGACCAGTTCATGTATTTCTTCAGTTTGTTTTCTCTGTGCATTATGGGAGTCCCAATGTATTCTGGGTACTTCCTGGTTCTTGTTAGTCTTGTCCTATACAGTAAGCAGTCACCATCTTGTATCTCAGGAGCCTAAACATTATCACTCGGTTCCTGCCTCATCATCTGCTATTTAGCCTGTTTTCAAGCATAGTCGGTAAAAGCACTGACTTGTGACATTTACCTTATCTTATATGTGTTACTTGTTTTTCATAGCTAGTTACTATCATTTGTATTGCCCCATGTGCTGCATGTATGGCAGATAATTCTGTGTCTTAGGCCATGTACCATGGATTTTATGTTCTAAATGCTACTGTTTTTATTTTTGTTTTTTTAAATGAAATCTTTTTTATTGTTCAACACATATCGTTGTAATACATTTTGTGCACATCTTCAAATACAAATACAAAATACTGCATATATTAAAAGTATAAAAATGTGTGTATTTCCCACATTTCAGAGCTTACTCCCTTATCTATGTCTCTTTTGTGCGTTAATGTGCATTATATTGTATGTGTGTCCATTTATCTCCCACCCTCCCCCCTACCCTTCCCACCCCTCCCGCCCCTCCCTGTCACGCTCTTAGATATTGTATTTTAACTCTCATTTGTTTTCTTATTCCTTTGCCCTACTCTTCTTTGTTCCTTATGTTTGTCTCCGAAGACCTTCCCTTATCGTCTGTGGAGGCGAGAGTCTGTCATCGCTCAACCATGTTTGCCATACTTGATTGAATTTCCCACTGTCCCCCCTCCGGCTATATGTTAGTCTTTCTCTATGGAGTAGAGAGTTCACTAATAAGACCCACTGCCTTCCCGTAGGGACTTCTGGTGCCATCCAATATCGCGCTATAAGTTTTCTTGCTAAATATAATATCCTAGTTAACATTATATACATTCCTTTTGAAAGTGTTTCCATCTCTATGGCCCCCAGTAAATATATCCGGGGATCCAAAGGGATGGATATCTGTGCAAGTCTACTTATGTGCTGGGAGATCTCCTCCCAATACCGGTGCAGTTTTGGACATCTCCAGATCAGATGTATAAAGTCGCCCTGGTGTATTTTACACTTCGGACATAGCGGGGAGACTCTTCTCCCCCACCTATACATTTGCTCTGGCGTTCTATATGCCCGATGCAATATAAACAGCTGCGATAGTCTGTGAGATGCTGATATCGACACTACGGGGATACATTCTACAGCCCTTTTCCAAAGGCTTTCGTCTGTATTCCCTACATCTTCGGCCCATTTACTTCGACTTTTTAAGACTGTATAGTCCTGCGCCCTGGATAGTATTTCCCTATATATTTTGGATATTAATCCTTTCCGATACAGGGTACATTCACATAGGCTGGGGCTTACAGTGTGCTTCTAGCTGAAGCAAATTTTGCGCTGCAGCTTAAACCCTCAGTGGGAAACTACTGTGAACCCCACGCCCCTCTGACTGTACCATAAAAACACTACACCACACAAAATAAAAATTTAAAAACACAACATATACACATACCCCTACATAGCCACCCTCCCCTCCACAAAAAAAAAATGTCTGGTACGGCACTGTTTCCTAAACGGAGCCTACAGCTGTTGCAAAACAACTCCCCAGTATTACCGGACAGCCATTAACTGTCCAGGCATGCTGGGAGTTAAAGTAAAATAGTTGTACAGCTGGTGACGGTGAGCTACATGGTGTATCAGAGCATGCTGGTAGTTGTAGTTTTTAAATAACATCAACTCCATTATTTATTCAAAATTAATTCATCAAAAAGTCAAAAGAAACAAACATATTACTGTTCCTATATAAAGATAGGGATGAAAAAAAATAATCTATTGTACAGTATAAGGGTCCAAAAATAATAATAGCGGTCAGATGAATAGCAACGCATTTCTCCCCTATACGTGTATCCTGTGTTGTTACTTATTTATACATACTTATGCAAATGATAATGGCTGCTATATTTATGCAAAAAAGGTGGCGACCAAAATGGCAAGATATAAAATCTGTCATGTTACCCCTGTCATTGATTAATAAGGCGAGAATGCTTCCAATTGTTGAATACCATACATTTACGTCATATATTTATAAGGGTTTAAACAAAAGTATTATAATATACTTTGTTCTTCATCTTGCAGAGGTTCCTGCAAAAGGGATACGATCAGCTGCGGAGGCAGCAGGGAAAAAAAAAGTTGTCAGCTCCCTATTGCGGGAGTTACGCAATGTACATGACCGCATGGCCATCTTAAAAAAGTGGTCGGACCTAAAGAGGCGCCACATGGGCCAGGTGACACAGATCCGGGATGAATTTCATCCAGGTAAGTTATTGGTGACAGTTATGTAAGGTCATATGTAATTAACCTTAGGGCAGATGTTGTTAACCCAGACGCCATGTTGTGGTAACATATAACACCACCCAAGGTATTCATAGTACTGTTGAAAAAAGACATGGGACAGCAGACAGGAACACTTATTAACTATAATTAAACTAAATAAAAAAGACACACCATTAATGGACTAATACTGGCCGAGGCTGTTTTATTATTGGATTTCAGGTATATATTTTAAATAAATACTTTAATAACTTAAAAAACAGCCTAGTCACTACGGCTCGGGCTGTACATAAATATATTCCAACTTTAAAATGTATCCAACAACAACTAAACTAAACAGATTTGTCCCCCTAAGTATAATTTTCTTTTTTTTTAAAACAAAGGTGACTGTCAGGGCATTAGAGCTGCCCGTTCGCGGCCGTTTACCGCGGGCGCGCGCATGTATTAGGCGCGCGCGTGCGCGTTATAGGCGCGCGGCGCGGGCGCGCGCACGGGCGCGCACGGACACGCTCTCCATCCGGCCAATCAGTGGCTTAGGCGGGCTATTTAAGCCAGCCTCTTCCTCCTGTCTGGTTGCTGGCTTGTCACAGCTTCTAAGTGAATCTGATACCTACGACCTTTTGATCCTGATCCTTTGACCTTTGGCTATTGTTACCGGACTGCTGCTGTCTCCTGCTCTTGACCTTTGGCTTGAACTATCGGACTTCCTGATCTCTCCAACCCTCCTGACCACGGCCTGTTTCCCGGATTAATCTTCTGCTTGTTCCCAGCTCCAGCTATCTGGACTTCCGGACTATCTCCGTGTGCTTCCTCAGCTGACCCCAGTGACCTGCTTCCGGATCAGTCTCTGCTCCACGGATCCAGTCTTCATCCACCTGTCGGTACCGGTGCCTCCCGGTGCGTCCGTCCCCCTGTACCCACTCCAGGGGGCGGATCGCGCTAGGTCGCAAAGGGAGCCGCCCTCAGCATCTTGGCCTTGGTGAGTTTATCTTTAACTACCGTGATAGTGACCATTCCACATAATTAGCAGCCGCGACAAAAAGAAAAGAAAAAAGGGGGGGTTGGGGAACACCACAGTCCTGTCTACTGAGGCGACTGAGAGCAAGGCTGACCGAACCCTACTTATATACCCCTAACTAACACTGGATTTTTTCAAAACCAACTGGTACCAGGCCCACAGGCCTAAAAAGTGCGGGAAAAGCATGTGTAGGCCACGTGATCACCTCGTGCTCACCCAGAAACCGGGAAAAACACATTTTCCAGCTAACTAGGCCACGTGAGGACCAGCTTACACCTAAAGAGCCCTATTAGGTTCCCAAAAGGGGAACTTTAAACCGTCAATACTAATTTTATTAAGTCCTGCTGCTTAACCCATGAGAAAAGGGGGAATTGAAACCTTCTCCCCCTTTTCTATCATTATTCCATCAAGTTAAACCATGGAATTAAAGTGGTGGTGTGGTGGGTTAAAGGGGAAGGGGTGGTATTTTATAACTCAATTACCACTAAATTCCTGTGCTAGGCGTGGGGTTATCATAGTAATCCCGTGTACTCCATCAGGCCCTTTTTTAACATGAGATCATCAGAATAATACAAAGGAAACACAAACAGCTCATTTTCCCATGGTGGCAGCCCAGCTCACACTCAGTCCCCTGTAGTGCCAGCAAGACCCTTTAATGTAACATTATCCCATTGGTTAACTGTCTATATAAATACATTTGTATTCATATACAGCAGAGTACACAGAATTTGCATACGTTATTAGAAATCATTTTTACATATATGAACATTGTGTTATTATAGGAGCTCCTCTACCATCTGTGCGCCCCAAGCGCACAAGGCGACAGGCCGCGGAGGAGGAGGAGGATGAAGAGGAGGAGCAGGAGGAGGATTCACAGGAGGAGAGGGATGAGGAGCAGCCAGGGCCCTCCCAGTCCTTACCACCCCCAGCTCCTGTTGAGGAGCAAGAGAAGGAGCTGCAACCCCCCCCCCCAAATTCCTGGTGAATCGGGTGATGCAGAAGAGGAGCAGGAGGATGAGACGGTTACTGTGAGCCTCAGTCAGGAGGGTAAATATGTGCACAAAGATTAATAACATTTCAACAATAAGATGTAGATATAAAAAAGGACAGCATTTAAAGCACACCCGTCAGATTTCAGAAAAATAATATGGTATTTATGATAGAAGTATATGTGCTAGTCACATAACAATTGTATAGACATGATAATGATTGTTTAATAAGCAACATAAATATTTTATTTATTTGGTAACGGTCTTTGAAATCCGAATTTGTTTTTTCTTATATCCTAACAGTTTTAAAACAGATGGAAGAAAACAACCTTTTCGAGCAGAGGAACATTAGGAAAATAATGTCAAACCGCAGAAAAATTTGCATATTAGACCTCCAAAACGAAGAGCTGGAGCAACAGCTGAGGAAAAATTGTGAGGCGATGACTGAGCTTCAGAAGGCCATGAAAAATCAAATTTACATTTTTTTTTTCTTTTAATAAAAAATGTTATTCTTTTAAAATCTTTCCTTTCTTATTGAGATTGTTAGGTTTTTCAACACATCTAACTTCACATCTAACACATCAACATCAACACATCTAACTTCATAATAACCAAAAACATTTTATACTATTATTTTATTTAACACAAACCTAAGACAAACTGAAATACACGCACACAGACACTACTAACACAAACGAAACTGTTGAAAAATTTATATAAAAAAAGCTACAATATATATATAGATATAGAGGGAGAGTGCAGATTTGCTCTTGCAGACAGGCTAATGGTTGCAGTATAAAGGCCGCAAACCAGGGTTAAACATAAAGTTCAGTGTTTTAGTCACACTTGCTTTTACGATCCGGTCTGGTAGCTTGTAGCGGAGGCTGTTGGTGGATCCGCTGTGCCAGAGAGGTCATGAAGCATTACTCAGCATGAAGGCAGCAGCAGTAGTATTAAAATATAATGTAATTATCACACAGGCAACATTTACAAGCAGTAGTGGTAATAGTACTAGATATAGATAGCATCTAAACACTTGGGCAAGACTTGACAGCAGCAGCAGCAGTGGTAATAGTAGTATATAGTGGCAAATAACTTGTGACATAGGTGTCAGAGCAGCAGCAGTAGCAGTAATAGTTGACAATATAGTGTTTTATCACTTGGGAAAGAGGTGCCATGGTCCATGAACAGCAGCAGCAGCAGCAGTGGTAATAGTAGTATATAATGGCAAATAACTTGTGACATAGGTGTCTGAGCAGCAGCAGTAGTACAAATTGTAGACAATATAGTGTTTTATCACTCGGGAAAGAGGTGCCATGGCCCATGAACATCAGCAGCAGCAGTGGTAATAGTAGTATATAGTGACAAATAACTTGTGACATAGGTGTCAGAGCAGCAGCAGTAGTAGTAATAGTTGACAATATAGTGTTTTATCACTTGGGAAAGAGGTGCCATGGCCCATGAACATCAGCAGCAGCAGTGGTAATAGTATTATATAGTGGCAAATAACTTGTGACATAGGTGTCAGAGCAGCAGCAGTAGTAGTAATAGTAGACAATATAGTGTCAAATCACTCGGGAAAGAGGTGCCATCAACAGCAGCAGTGGTAAAAGTAATAAAAATGGCAAATCACTCGGGCAAGAGGTGCCATCAGCAGCAGCAGCAGCAGCAGCGGTAAGAGTAATAAAAATGGCAAATCACTCAGGCAAGAGGTGCCATCAGCAGCAGCAGCAGCGGTAAGAGTAATAAAAAGGGCAAATCACTCGGGCAAGAGGTGCCATTGGCAGCAGCAGCAGCAGCAGCAGCGGTAAGAGTAATAAAAATGGCAAATCACTCGGGCAAGAGATGCCATCAGCAGCAGCAGTAGTAGTAATAGAAAGTGGCAAATCTCTCGGACAAAAGGTGACAGCAGCAGTATGAGTAATATATCGGTACATAATCACTCAGCCTTTTGGCATTAGCAGTAGGAGCTCATATCGTGGCAAAATTACAAAAGCTTGAAGTTGCATTAGCATGGTGATTAAATTTGAAAAGCAGAATGACACAGGCCTTAAGTAGCTGTAGTCTGACTATACCATAGTGCCTCATAATTTAAAAGTTTGATTAACGTTATTTCTATGCTATACGTAACTTTTTTAATTCATGGTGAGCATTGAGCAATTACATTTCAAAATAATGTGGCAGCAGCATCAGGACTCCTTATAGTGGCTTAATGACACAGCATGGAAATATTTATGCCCTTAACACTACCTGCCCACTATGAGTTTCAAAGGTATCAATTAATGGAAGAGGTAATAATGAATAACATGACAAGGGACCATTCAGCGCCCTGAACCGACGGCGGGTGCCAGAAAATCACCGTCGATCCAGGACTCATTCATCTTGATGAATGTGAGTCTGTCCACGGAGTCTGTGGACAGACAGGTCCTCTTGTCCGTGACCACCCCACCTGCCGCGCTGAATGTCCGCTCAGATAGTACGCTGGAGGGGGGGCAAGACAATAACTCCAGCGCATACTGAGCGAGCTCGCGGCAGGTGTCCAATCTGGCAACCCAGTACTCCATGGGGTCGTCGGTGCTCATACTGTCAGAAGCACCGACGGACCCCATGTAGTCTGCCACCATGTGGGCCAGCCGCTGATGGTGACTGCTGCTGCTGCTGGTACTGGGTCGCTCAGATTGGAAGAACATCCTCATCTCACCCATTAGGTCCCCTGCTCAGCTGCTGCTGCTGGGTGCAGCCACCTGCTGGGTGAGACGAGGGGGGACAACTGGAGGCTGGGGAGTTGCCTGCTCCAACCGGCCGACTATGCGTGCCTGCAGTTCCTCCATCCGGTGCTGCCTCCGGCTGGCTGGGAGGAACTGCTCCAGTTTCCCCTTGCATCTTGGATCTAAAAGGGTGGCCATCCAAAATTCATCCCTCTCCTTAATAGCATGAGCCCGGGGGTCCCTCCTGAGGCATCTCAGCATGTGGGCAGCCATGGGGAAGAGTACAGCCCACTGTGACTCTTCGTGGCTGCCCGGGTCCATGACGTCTGACTCTTCATGCTGAAGGCGCTGCTGCTCGCGCACAGAGATGCCCAACCCCCGGACTATCGGTGCCCCCAACACCGGCTCTCCCTCCTGACCAGGCCCTGACTCCAGGACGTCACCAGTAACCTCCTCATCATCATCATCATCCTCCTCCTCCTCGTCCTGGGCCTGGTCTTGGTGGAGCAGTGTTGCCTCCTCCTGCTCCACCAAGGCACTCTCCCCAGCTTCGAGCAGGCGATCTAGTGCCCTGTCCAGCAGGAACACTATAGGGAGCACGTCGTTGAGGCCGACATGCTCCCTGCTCACCATCTTGGTCGCCTGCTCGAAAGGGACCAACACATGGCAGACCTGGTGTATCTGCCCCCACTCCACACTGGTGATGTACGGGAGTGTTTGTGATGGCCCGCCACTGCCTTGCTCCAGCAGGTATTCCTTCACCGCCCTTCGCTGCTCCCACAACCTCTCCAGCATGTAGAGGGTGGAGTTCCACCGCGTCACACTGTCCACAATCAGCCTGTGAAGGGGCAGGCTGTTGTCCTGATGCAACTTGGACAGGGACGCGGTAGCGGTTTGGGAGCGCCTGAAGTGGCTGGCAATCCTACGTACCCTTAGCACAATGTCACTCAACCCGGGATAGGTGCGCAGGAACTTCTGCACCACGAGGTTGAGGACATGTGCCAGACAGGGCACGTGGGTCAGACTGCCAGCCTGGAGGGCGGAGAGTAGGTTGCTGCTGTTGTCACAGACAACCATACCTGCCTGGAGCCTTCGGGGTGTCAGCCACTTCTGGACCTGAGCCTGAAGTGCGGTCAGTACTTCTTTTCCAGTGTGTCTCCGGTCCCTTAAACTAACAACCTGGAGCAAGGCCTGACAGCGCACGTGCCCCACACTTGAGTAGCTACGGGGTCGCTTGCTGGGAGGCTCAGCAGCTGCGGAGACAGTGGCTTGAGGGAGACCAGCAGTTCTCCCCTGGACACCCCGGGGCGGCACCGCAAAATCTGATGCCACCAATCCCTCCCCGGCGCCTCGGAGGGAAACCCAATGGGCCGTGAAGCTGATGTAGCGCCCCCTGCCCATGCCTGCTGGTCCAGCCATCCATTGTGAGATGCACCCTGTTGCTGACAGCGTGATCCAGCGACAGGGTTACATTCTGCACAATGTGCTGGTGTAGGGCAGGGACACCAGTCCTGGCAAAGAAATGGCGGCAGGGGACACGCCATTAGGGTTGGGCCTGCTCCAACATCTGCCTGAAGGGGTTGCAGTCAACAATGTTGAAGGGAAGCAGATGTTGGGCAATAACCCTTGCCAGGAGCCCATTGAGGGAACGCACACGTCGGTCTCCAGGGGGGAAGGGAGTGGTGCGTTCGAAGGCGTCGGAAAGCGACGTCTGGCGCTGGACGGCAGTGCAGGACACCGAAGAGGAGGGTGCTGTGGAAGTAGAGGTCTGGCTGCTGGTACCAGTACCTCTACTAGAGGGAGCGGGGGGGGCATGACCTGCTGGGAAGAAATGAAGCTGTGGCAGGGGCTGCTGTACCCTGCACACTTGTGGTGGTGGCGCTGCTACCACCACCACTCTTCATCTGGTCATACTCCCGCCAGTGGTTAATTCTAAGGTGCTGGTTGAGAGCTGTGGTACCCACCCGAGCCAAGCACTTCCCTCTCTTCACCCTGGCACGACAGATATGGCAGATGGCTACAGTCTGGTTATCTGGTACCAGGGTGAATTAGGCCCAGACAGGTGACTTCAGCGCCGCCCTCCTGTCAGATGGGGTGACGCTGACTTGCACCTGCTGGGACTCGGTGCGCACAGGTGGAGCTGCCTGCTGCTGCTGCTGCTGCTGCTGCTGCTGTTGCTGACACCTACTGCTGCCATCACCAGTGGAGACCCTGACGCTGGTCTCCCTGGTGACCTGGCGCACCATTTTCCCAGGGTGCCTACCTTCCTCGTCGTCACTGCTGCTGTGAACCGACAAGTTATGTGGCACCCATGTTGGGTCACCCTCCTCTTCGCCCCCAGATATGTCAGACCCAGGGCTGACATGTGGTGGTCTGAGGGAAACATCTGACATGGAGCCGCTAGCCTGGCTCCGCTGTCCCCTCACCGACGCCTGGGTCTGACTAGGTGTGGGTGTTTCCTGCACAAAAACACCAGCACCACTTGGAAGGGATGTCTCTGGGATACTGACAACAGGTACCCCATCCTCCTCCTCCATCAACCCTTCAAAAAGGTCCTGACCATCAGGACAGAACTGCATGTCTGCCTGATGCAGGGCCTCCCCCAAGATATCCCTCTCACTGTCGCTGTCAAACAGTAAGAGGCTGGACTCTTGGGGGCTGGGGGTGGGTACTAAAGGCACCGGTGTACTTGTGGTGCTACTGGGAGTCGGGACTGACGACTCAGTGGCACTGCTGTGCCCCATATACTCCACCACTAGTGGAGCCTGAGAAGGCAATATCGGGCGGCTGCCCGAGAGAAAAAAATCCCGGATGAGGCGGACTCCCCTTCCACCTGATCCACTACCACTAGTAGGGGCGCGAGAGGTACCTCGTGCTGGCAGCGACCCAGCACTGGGAGTAACTCCCTTACCCCTGCTGCCACGGCCATGGCCACGTATGCTGCTCATACTTGCTGATGTGGGGGGGGGGGGGGTAAACTTTATTGGGGGGGGGGGATGTGAGAAAGGAGTGTTTGTTTTTTTTGCAAGACAGGCACGCAGACAAAGACGCAGACAAAGACGTACTAGACAGCTACTAAACTAGAATAAAACTACTACACCTACAAGTTTTTTTTGTTTTTTTTTACACTGAAGGACTCAGACAAGGACGAGGACTACAAATACTAAAATAATATGCACTAAACAATAAATCTGCTTACACAAACTTATATGACTAAACTAAAGCTAATTTTTTTGGTGTTTTTTTTTTTTTATACACAAAAAACAGACACTAAACACACACTAAACTAAGCTACCTTAAAGAAATGTACAATTACACTAAGTAAGTACACAGAAGTCTATCTAACACTAAGCTACCCTAATCTGGAAAACAACAACACAAATCTGAGCTTTTAAAAAAGCTGTTTGGTCTTTTGCTTTGAAAAAAACAGTTTAGAAGTTAGAACTAGAAGCAGCCAGGAACCACAGAACTGCAAGCACTTTAGGAAGCACAATGCTGATGCTGTAAGCTCTAAGATCGCACAGAAACACTCCACTCTCTATCCACCTTGTGAATCTGCACTGAAATACTGCTGGGAGTGAACTTATATAATGGTCGTGCAGACAGGTTCCTATTGGTTGCTATGGAGGTTGCTAACCTCTGACAACTGTGGTAGGAGAACTCTGATTGGCTCTGATGCAAAAGAAGGGCGGAGAAAATAATCGCGCAATATCCCTTTTGCCGAATATTCGCATTGCGAATATTCGGCAGCATAAAAGGATCACATCAGCTACTTGGCCCAGTGTCTCTAATCATCCCATGGAAAAAAGGAAATAACTGACTTTTTCTCTTATATATTAATTAGAAATTCAGCAGAGGGACATTTATTTTCATCACCATATGTTTTCGTTATTAATAATATTCATTAGGTGATCGTTTATTGTCCAGCGGCCATCATAGGTCACCCTTCTTCATTTTGTGTTTACTCACTTATTGATTTGTGGTCATTTATATATTTATTCTATTTGTGGTAGCGCGATTTAAATTTTTTCTCATGTTCCTTTTCTTCTAATCATCCCAGCAATGCTTTTAGACGTCGATGGAGATCACTAGGATGTGATCTGTTTTAAAAATGAATTTGGAAAAATACGAATATTCACCGCGATATTCGAGTATGCGAATATTCGTGAGCAACACTACTCTTCATACTGGGAGTACACCTCTGCTGGTATACCATCTGGGCCTGGGGACTTGTGTAACGAAGTCTCATGCAGGGTGTTCTTCAGCTCTAACATAGTAATTGGTAGGTTTAACATTTCCCTATCTACTTCAGACAGTTGTGGAAAGGTGCATGATTGCAAGAAATCAGTCATTGCTGATGTGTTATATCTAGCTTTAGAGGAATATAAGTCCTCATAGTAGTTTTGAAAGACCTTCAGAATATCAGGTCCCGTAGTATACATCTTACCTGTGTTTGCCTTTATTGCTGTGATATTTGAGGTTTCCTGTTGCCCCCTTACTATAAGGGCAAGTAAACGTCCTGTGTTTTCCCCTTCCTCAAAGTAACTTTGTTGTTGGAAGTATCTACTCTTCTCTGCTGCTGTTAGTAGCGCGGTATTATAGAGGGTTTGTACCATCTTCCAAGAGTCATGCCTAGCTTGAGAGGGGTCTGCAACCAGGGCTTGTTCCCTAGCTTTCAGTTCATCTCGTATCCTTTTTTTCCCATTCCTTCGATCAAGCTTTAATACCCGAGATCTCCTTTATCAGGCAGCCCCTCAGGAATGCTTTAAGTGCGTCCCAAACAGTCGCTGCGCTAGCAGTCCCCCTATTAAAGTGATAAAACTCCCGGATAGCCTCCCCTGTGCCATCTGTAGGTGGTAACAGGGTCAGCCGATACGGGTTCACTTTCCATGACATACGATCCAATGTCCTATTAACATTAAGCTTTACCCAAAACGGCGAATGATCGGATAGTAACCGGGGCTCGTAGGCCGAGTCCATCACTCGGTGCATTAATAACTCGTTCCCCAACCCGAGATCGATAAGGGAAAGTCCATCATGTGTGGCAGAGTAGCATGAATAGCATCTCTCATCTATGTGTCTCTCTCGCCACACATCATGGAGTCCTATTTCCGAGAGCAATGAAGCAAAAGCAGTTTTATTAGCCTTATGCCCTATCCCTCTAGATGAGAGAGATATTCTGTCAAGATTTCTATCAAGTGTGTTGTTAAAGTCGCCTAGTACTAATGCCGGTACATCTGGGGAGAGCGCCATAAATTGCGCCAAATCCCTAAGTGGTGCCACCGTGAACGGTGGAGGTACATATATTGAGGCGATGATACATATCAAACCATTAATTTTACACAATAAAAAGACATATCTGCCCTCTCTATCTATCTGTTGCTGGAGACACTCAAAAGTTACATTAGCTGAAATCAGCACACTTACTCCTCTAGAATAGGAGGAATGTGTTGAGTGGTATTGCACTGGGTATTTTCGTAGATTTAATAAGTGTACCGTGTCAGGGCGCATATGTGTTTCCTGTAGGCAAATTACCTGTGGTTTCCTTTCAATGAGATATTTAAACATTGCCTTTCTCTTGATCTTATCTCCTAACCCCCTGACATTCCATGTCATCAACATTATGCCCTTATTATTCCTACTCACCAATACCATAAAAATTGGAAGAAAAAAAACAAAAAACAAAGCAACAAACAATCTTTAGATACATTTCACTCTAAGTCTACGACCTTTCCCATCATTTCAGTGTGGTGATAATATCTTGTGTTACCCCTTCTTGCATTGCTCATTTGTGACATAGGGGCTGATTTACCAAGCCTGTGCGCCATGACTCATGGTGCACAAGCAGGAGTAAAACTGTTTTTGACATTTACAAAAGAAACACGCTGCCAGTGCAGTGTGTTTCCTCATTTACTAAACTGCCTAATGCGCCCAGGAGAGGGCGCACAGCACGCCAGTACAGAGCTGGCGTGCGGCATTTAGTTATGTAAACATCGGGGATTCGGGCGGGAGTTTATTAGGGGAGGGAGGGGGGTGATGCAGGGGAAGTGTAGTGACATGTGTTTAAATGTGTGTGGCGGGCCGAATTGAAAGCGAAAGTGACTTTTGGGACCCGATCCCCGTGCGCTTGCAAAGTACACTAGAACCTCGGAAGGTTCATTTGCATACTGGGCATGCGCAGAGGGAAAAATCGGGGCTTTCCGCGCGCCTCTTCAGTACGCCGGGAAATTCTTGGTAAATACCAAGGGGCGTAGCAGTGTTTGCACTGCGTGAAGCGACGCACGGGAAGCTCCGAGCTGTTCTTGGGCTGCGCTGACACTGAAGGGGAACTCCGCGCCAAATTTCAAATTTGAAACCGGCGCGGCTTCCCCCCCAGGGGTACAATAGGCTCTTCGGTTTGGTCCGGAACGTGAGGGGTTAACCCACGCCAAAATCGGCATGGGGTTCCCCCCCAGATCCGTACCAATCCCTCATCCCAAGCATGCAGTCTGGCCAGACAGGAATGGGGGTGGGGACGAGCGAGCGCCCCCCCCCTCCTGAGCCGTACCAGACCACATGCCCTCGACATGGGGGAGTGTGTGCTTTGAGGGAGGGGGGCACTGCCCCCCCACCCCAAAGCACTCTTGTCCCCATGTCAATAAGGACAAGTGCCTCTTCCCGACAACCCTGGCCATTGGTTGTCGGGGTATGTGGGCGGGAGCCAATCAGAATCTGAGAGCCACTTTAATAAGGCGGCCCCCAGATTCTGGCCCCCCACCTTATGTGAATGAGTATGGGGTACATGGTACCCCTACCCATTCACCTGGTGGGAAAAGTGTAAACACAAATAAACCACACAAGAATAAAATAATTTATTAGCCAGCTCCGGGGGTCTTCCGCCAACCCACCCCGGTCTTCGCCGCCGCTGTCTTCCGCCGCGGCCCCCTTCACCACGAAGCTCCGCGCTTGTTTGATGAGGGCAGCGGGCTTCGAAGTTTTCGCCGGGGGGAGGGTCGCACATCTCACCCCGGTTTTCTAGTCGTCTTTTGCCGCGGCCCCCTTCACCATGAAGCTTCCTGCCTACGCGGGCTTCGTAGTTTTCTGCCGGGGAGGGGCTCTCGATAGCCTCTTCTGCCTGGCTCTTCCGCGGGGGCCAGGGCTTCTCGTCGCTGTGTCGCCGTCTTCTGCCGCCGCCTTCACCACAAAGCTCCGTGCTTGTGGGGGTAGGGCAGCGGGCTTCGAAGTCTTCGGCCAGAGTGAGGGTCGCACATCCCACTCCGGACTTCTAGTCGTTTTCGCCGCTGCCCCCTTCACCATGAAGCTTCCTGCTTATGGGGGAGGGCGGCGGGCTTCTCGTCGCTGTCTTCCGCTGTGGGGTGACACTCGCGGGCTTCTTCTTCCATTCGATGTTGACACGGCGAGGTCCATCGCTGAAATGCCTTCTGAGCGGCGGGCACGGACTTATATTGGCATAGGGCGTGGGCGTGGTTATGCCAACATGTGACCTTAACCCATGTGACAGTGATGTCACATCACATCACTGTCACATGGGTTAAGGTCAAATGTTGGCATGCCCACGCCCTATGCCAATGTAAGTCCGTCCTGCCGCTCAGAAGGCATTTCAGCGCCGGACCTCGCCGTGTCAACATCGAATGGAAGAAGAAGCCCGCGAGTGTCACCCTGCGGCGGAAGACAGCGACGAGAAGCCCTGGCCCCAGGAGGAGCCAGGCAGAAGCCGGCGAAGAAATCCGGAGTGGGATGTACGACCCTCGCTCCGGTCGAAAACGTCGGAAGCCCGCTGCCCTCCCACCATAAGCAGGAGCTTCGTGGTGAAGGGGGCAGCGGCAGAAGACAGCGACGAGAAGCCCGCCACGTCCAAGTCCTGGATGGGATGTACGACCCTCGTCCAGGCAGAAAAAATCGAAGGGGGCGGCGGCGGAAGAAGGCCTGGCCCCCGCGGCGGAACACAGCGACGAGAAGCCCGGAGAGTGGCGCCCTCCGGCGGAAGATGGCGAAAGAAGCCCTGGCCTCGGGAGGAGCCAGGCAGAAGCGGAGGAGCCCGAGGTGGGGCGACACCCCCGTTGTTCTCCGCTGTTTTCGGCCGGCCCCCCCCGGATGTGAAAGAGCTTAATTTTGGGGTGGGGGCCCGGTCGAGCATGGCGGAGAGCATGGGTGGGTGTTTCCCCCCCCCGGCAGAAAACGGCTAGAAGACCGAGGAGTGGCGACGCCCCCGTTGTTCTCCGCCATTTCCGCCGCCCCCCCCCGGATGTGAAAGAGCTTAATTTGGGGTGGGGGCCTGGCCAAACATGGCGGAGAGCATCGGTGGGTGTCTCTCTCCCCGGCGGAAGGTGGCAGCGAAGACCGGGGGGGGTAGGTGTACCCCCCCGGCGGAAAGCGGCGGCGAAGACCGGGGGGGTAGGTGTACCCCCCCCGGCGGAAGGCGGCGGCGAAGACCGAGGAGGGGTAATTTTTTTATTTATAAAACTACGACCAAAAAGTTAACAAATATATCAAATAAACTAAATAACGAAATAAACCAAGTAAGAAAAAAAACAAACAACAAAACACAAACCATCAAACCACCGACCTCCACCCACCTAGAAATAACTATAAAGAAAAATAGCACCAGAACAGGTATTTACAACAGGCTCACTGGTACAAGAGAAAGTCTTTATAGTCCATCAGAAAAGCTTGCCCAGATCATTGCCAAAAAAAAAAAAAAAAAAAAACACTTAAAACGGCTCACTGGTACAGTAGGGAGATATTAAAGTCCATAGAAACCACTACTGTCCAGATCATCGCCAACCCACAACACACCCCACCATCACAACAACAAATACCTACAACCCACGTATGAGCAAGAACATGATAGTCAGACATGTCTGTAGCCTTATTTCAAAAAAAATACCATAAACAAAATCTAAGGGGGTGAAAAAGGATAGATGCCCCTACCCATGGAGAGGGGCAGAGCCGTGACCTAAGGGGGCTGGAAGAGGAACCCCCTCCATAAATGGGCACACCTCTCAGGCCCGACCCTGCTCCTTTCCAGATCCCGCACCTTCACCAACTCCCGAAAGATATCGCCCACCACCTCATGCACAGACAGGATTTTGTCCCTAGTGGACACCAAACACCGAGCGTGCCAAGTGTAATAAAGCACAACTAGGCTGACTAAATAAAGTGACGATAACTCAAATCCCCTGCGGACCCCAAAATCACCATACACTCGTTCAGCATAGGTCAGGGCCGGAAGGCGGGGGTAGCCAATGGCACCCCCTACCCTCGTAAGAACCTCCATGTTGAAGGGACATTGGACCAGAAAATGGTCCATGGTCTCCAATGTCCCACCACATTCCTGACAGGGGCAGTCCCTGTCCCCCAGGTTCCTGTATTTGAGATTCGCACGGACATAGAGTCGTCCATGGAACGACCTCCATGCGAGATCCCAAAACTTATTTGGAATTCTAGAAGAATTCAAGAGGGCTAGCCCCTCCGTGAGGACCCTCTCAGGGCAGTCCCTCAAAGACAGGGGCTTCAAAATGTCCGAGGCCATGACCCTCAGGTACAGCTCCCGCCGACCCAAAGAGCCCACCTCCAGGGCAGTTATCCGCCACTGCCTCAGTACCTTTAATGCCAGGGGGACATAGGAAGGGAGATACCCATGCGATCTCCTCAGATCGCCGGGCCTCCCCCCCTCCCCCCACTGCCTCAAGAACAGCAAGAGCCAGTCCTTGCATGAACACTCCCACCAGGAAGGCTCGTCCACAAATATGGACTGCAAATTGTATTTAACAAAGATGGTGACAAAGAACACCACCGGGTTGACCATGTCCAACCCACCTTGCCGTCGCTGGCGGTATGTGACCTCCCTCTTGATCAGGTTCAGTCTGCTTCCCCACAACAGCAGGAAGAACAGACCATAGACCCGAGCATAGAGAGATGCTGGCAAAAGACACACATAGCTTACAAAGAGAAACTCAGGCAATAAGTACGTCTTGACCAAGCTTACCCTTTCCCTCAGGGAAAGTTTCCAACCTTTCCAGGCCTTCACCTTCCGAGTGGCACTCACCAGCCTGCGCTCCCAGTTTAGCTTGGGATAATCTCCCGGGCCGAAATGAATGCCAAGAACTCGAATCTCTGGTACGGGCGTGGGGAACACGTCCGGAAGGGGGAACTGCTCCCCCTCCTTCCCCAACCAGAAAACTTCACTCTTGTCCCAATTGACTAGCGAGCCTGACGCCTCAGAGTAGCACCCGATCTGGGACTCCACATAATGGGCCTCCTCAGGACCAGATACCACCACCGAGACATCGTCCGCATAGGCCACAACCCTCACCGCCGAAACCGGACCCCTGACAGGTCCCACCGGAACACCCCCCAGACGCCCGCAGTCTAGCCTCCTTACGAAGGGGTCGACCGCAAAGATGTACAGGAGGGGGGTCAGCGGGCACCCCTGCCGGACGCCAGAGTCCACAGCAAAGGCCCGGCCCACCCAACCGTTGACAAGAGGGAAGCTCTCAGCTCCCCTATACAATACCTGCAGCCAATCAACGAATTGATCAGGCAGACCGTATCTCCTCAGAAGCAGCCAAAGGTACTCGTGGTTCACTCGATTAAACGCCTTAGCATGATCCAGTGCAAGCAGATACCGCTCGCTGCCATCAGCCCTGCACCTTTCCACAGCCTCCCGGACGCTCAGGACGGCACTAAAAGTGCCCCGGCCAGGAATTGTGCAGTGCTGAGAGGGAGACAGCATCCTGCCCGCCAAAGCAGACAGACGTGTAAACAAGATCTTTGCCAGTATCTTCCTATCTGTGGTAAGAAGGGCGATCGGACGCCAATTCTCCACCACAGACGGATCTTTCCCCTTTGACAGTAGGATCAGAGCTGACCTTCTCATTGAGGGAGGCAGCAGGCCATAGGCCAAACATTCACTAAACACGTCCCTCAGATGAGGAGCCAAGAGGCTCTTAAAGGTTTTGTAGAATTCGGCCGTGAGCCCATCGGGCCCAGGTGACTTTTTAGAAGCTAAAGAGCTAATAGCCTGCTCGACTTCAGCTACCGAGATCTCTTCTGTCAGAGAGTCAGGAAGGTCAGACCCCACTTCCAGTGGGGTCTCATCAAGGAATTCCCTGACTTTCTCCATATCTAGAGGCCGCTTCTTCAGGAGGTCCGAAAAGTGGTCTCTGACGACACCCAGGATCCCCGATCTGGACCGGACCAGAGATCCTGAGGCATCCTTCAGGCCATGTACGACCTTCGACCTCGCCACCTCACCACAGCTCCTGTAGGGATCAGGAGAGATAAACTTCCCGTAATCCCTCTCAAAAACCAGGGAGGCGAGACGGTCGTACTGACACTCCTTCATCTGCGCCTTCAGACCGGATATCTGTTCCCGAGAGCCCCCAGAGGACACCAGGCGGTCAAGCTGCCTGCGTAGTCTCTGGTAGGCTTGGTACTTGGAAGCTGCCCTGTACCCAGATATTTCCCGGAAAAATTCGCCAGACCTCTTTTTAACTACTTCCCACCACTCAAGGCGGGAGCAGTTGCCCTCAAGAAGCGAGGTCTGGCCCAGGAAGAAAACCTCATAGGCTTCCCTAACCTCAGGATCCTCCAGTAGCGACCCATTCAGGCGCCACAAACCCCTCCCTTTCTGAGGAGTGTCAGCGACATTCAGGGCCACAGATACCATACAGTGATCGGAGAACTCTACCGACTGCAGCTCAGGAGCCGAGCAGACAGAGTCCTCCTTTAAAAAAAACCTAATCTACTCTTACTACTACCTCGGGAAAATGTGAAACCAGTGAGGTTGGGGAGGTGACGAACGTGCACATCCACCAACCTGGCCTCCCTCACTACGCTATTCAAAAAAATACTATCATATCCCAGAGGGTTGGCGGCACCTGCCCGGTCTTTGGGCCTAGTGATCATATTGAAATCGCCACCAAAAATCACCTGCTGGGACGTAAAAAGATAAGGCTTAACCGCCGTAAGGAGGCTCCTCCTCTCCCTCCTAGTTTGAGGCCAAAAAAAATTTATGAGCCGGAGGAATTGCCCCCTCACGACAGCGTCCACCACCAGACATCTACCGATGATCTCCACTTCAATCACTCGCCGGCAAGCCATCGGACCAGTCTTAAAAAGGACCGCAACCCCACTGCAGGGCTCGGCCGCAAGAGACCAGAGGGAGGGCCCACATCTCCACTCCCTCTTTGCTAGATGCATCTCTGCCACAGATGCCAGCCAGGTCTCCTGCAAAAACAAAATGTCAGCTTCAACACGGCTGAGAAAATCGAAGACCATAAAACGAGCTCCTGCAGAACGAATACTTGCGACATTAATGGTCGCAAGCCGTATTGGAGAGGGTACCGCCATCAGAATGATTGAAAGTGGTCACGTTCTCCTTCATACTACAAACACAAAAACATATTTACATATATACATGCTTATACCCCGTCCTCCTCAGAGTCCGAGGAGGACGTCAAAATGCCATATGGGTTCCCCAGGGACACCCCACTTTGTGCCCCTGGAGGAACCCCACCCCTCACTGGGGACTTCCCGCCCCTGGATTTTGCAGCCCTCCCCTTCTTTTTTCTCCGTCTCACCTGCTCCCACTCCTGCCATTTCTCCGAGGTGACAACGCCCCCCCCCCCCCTCGGACCCGCTGCTCGAAAACTCCCTTTTAGAGGAGGCCCGAGCAGCCCCCATCTCCACGGCCACAGGTCCAGAGGAGACTCCGGGCCCAGAATGGGGGGGGATGGGAGAGACAGGAGGGGGGCCAGAGACAGGAGGGGGGACAGGGGGGGACCAGACCTGGCCGGGTGGGAAGAGGAAGAAGGGGCAGGGGGGGGACGGGACCTACGAGGGGGGGGACTAGGGGGTAGGACACGAGGGAGGGGGGGTGAGGGGGGAGGGCACGGGGTGACAGATGTAGGACCGGGTGGTGGGGGGGCAGTGGGGTGAGGGGGGAAGGGGGATGGGGATTGGCCCTGCAACAAAAGGAGGGGAAGGCCAGGCCCCCGGATCCACAGGCCCGGGACCCCCAGGCCCTCCCGACTCCTCCCCACCGGCTTCACCTTCCGGAGGATCGGGAGCCTCCTGACCAACCGTGCCCGTGTCCTCCCGGGGGGGAGCCCCACGCCCACACCTGCTCCACCTTCTCTGAGGCAATGGGCCTGTTGGTCCCTCCGGAGTAGCATTAGGGGCTCCAGGATCCCCGTCCCCCCGGCGATTATCCGCCAGGGGAGCTTCAGCCGCTCCCGACCTGGGAGGTCCCCCCCTGAGGAAGGACCCCGATATGCTTTGGGGCACCTACTAAATGGGTGCCCCATCTCACCGCATAAATTGCAGCAGATATCCCCACATGAGTCGGACAGGTGGCCAAAAGCGTGACATCTGCCACATCTGACCACCGTGCAGTCCGAACTCATGTGGGTCGGGCTACCACACTTAAAGCATCGGCGGGGCTGTCCCGGGTAGAAGGCCAGGATCCGGTCTCTTCCCAGGAAAGTGCTCCCAGGGAGGTGGGCAACACTGTTGCCCTCCCTCCTGAGCCGGACCCTGGTCAACCAAGCCCCGGTCCAGACCCCGCGCTCATCGAGGTTCTTCCTCAGGGGGGTCTGCAACTGCCTCGTACCTCCCGAGCCAGGTGGCAATGTCCTCCGGAGGGAGCGACTCGTTCCGCACCAGGATGGTGACGTTCTTAACCTCCTCCTGCCTGGAGATGGGAACGAGCCTGTACTTCTTCCAAGGGTCAACGCCCCTCACCAACCCAAAGTTGGTGATGAAGCGTTCCATACACACGGGAGTGACAAAACTTATATCGAACTCCCGTGTGTTGGTGGGGTGAATGACAGCAAAAAGGTCACCCACCCCAAAACCCAAGGAGAGTACCAGGCCCACTACCTCACCACGGGCGGGGCAGGGGTCCGGACCCTCGTACCTAAGCTGAACCACATTCCTTCGCCTCCTCTCTGGACCACCCATACCCCTTGTCCACGCCGACCCCTGCGCCCTCTCCTGGTCAGCAGGGGGGCGTGGAAATTCTGGGCTCCAAAACGGCTGTACAGGTGGTCCAGAGGGGCACGAGAGCCCGCCACCTGGGCGAAGGAGCGACCCCCCTTCAAGGCCGTCAACAGGCTGGTCTCTGGAGACCCCCGAAAAATATTCTCCGGAAGTGGGGCACCCCCCTCAGCGCCCCCAGAAATGGGAGGGGACGGGGGGCCCCCATCCCTGCCGGTGGTGCTGCACCCACCCCCGCTGAGACACCCTGGCCCACCACCCTTGGCCTGACTACAGGCCCTTCCCCCCCTGGGGCCAAAGCAGAGGGGGACACCTCCCCCACCAAACTCCCCCACCCAGACCCCTCTGCCACCTCAACAGCCCCTTGGGACTCCACCTGCACTGGGGGGATGCCCCCCTGGGACCCCTCCAACTGCCTGATGAAATCATAAGCGGCACAGTCCACCGGGAGGGGTCCCACCTGACACTCCCCCCACCCCGCCTGCGCTGCCTGGAGCCCCTCGGGGCTTACAATAGTGTCCATGGGGACCTGGGGGGTGGCAGCTTACCGTCCATAGTAACGTCCATAGTACCGTCCCTACTACCGTCCACTGCTCCATCCATCTCCTGCCGGGGGCGCCTGGAGGTGCCTGCTGCAGTACCTGGGACTGGGCTCCCCCGCGCCCCCGGAATCTCATCCCCCAGGTCCCCCAAGCTGCCGCCAACCTCCGCAGACACGCGGGGGGGGGGGGGGGGGGGGGGGGGCACTTCCGGTTCCGGCCGGGGCACTTCCGGTTCCGGTCGGGGCACTTCCGGTTCCTGGGCGGTCACTTCCGGTTCCTGGGCGGTCACTTCCGGGTCCCCAGGTCTCACAGTTTCTCCACCCCCAACAGCCGGCGCCATCTTGACCACACTACACCCCAGCTGTTTACCATTAGATGTCTGCAGCATTATGCCTCCACCGTGTGTCTGTCTCTCTCCCAGTGACATGGCAGCTGCAGGAGCAGTCCCTGGCTTACTCCCTGCCAGATCATACTGCTCCACTGCCAGCTGAGGGGTCATGGAGGTCGACACACGGCGGGCTTCAGCTGGGGCAGTGTGACTAACCCGGGGGAGCCTGGGCACGCTGACTTGAAGATGGCGGGGGGGTACCGCCGGCGGCACCTGGGCCCGGCGACCTCCTGGATCACTGGGCTCCCCGGACTTCGCCAACCCCCCAGTCCCTTCTACGGACCGAGGGATCGGCTCCCGGGAACCCTCCCCAGGTTTTATGGCCATACTGGGCCCTGCACCACCGGCACTCGCCCCCCCCCCACTGCACCCAGGCTCCCCTGACTCTCCTGGCTGTTTGGGGGGTTGGGACCCCTTCTTAGACCGCCCGCTCCTCCTCGCTGCCTGGCTCCCTTCCCGGTTGGCCTGCTGGAGGGTCCTCCGGAGCTCCTCTAGGAAGTTCACCTCTCCAGCCCCACGTTGGCAAAAGCCCCCTAGGTATTCCCATATTTCTTTTACCTCTATTCCTAGGGTGGTGATGGCCCCCTTGTATTCAGATCTCTTATTACTGGAGCACCTGTCCCTCTTTTCCCTCAGGCCTGCGAGAGTAGTCATCTTTTCCACGCAGGCCTGAGATATCCTCACCAGCAGGGATTTGATTTTATCCCGCCTCTTCCTGGTTCTTGCCTCATTCTCACCTGGCTGAGGGGCTGTCCAGTCTGAGAGACCCTCCTGGGTCTCCAGGAAGAGACGGTCCTCCCTGCTGATGGTGGTGGCGGTGGTCTGGCTGGAGGGCAGGTGCTGTTGACTCCTCCGGAGGCCGGAAGCCGGTCCACCTCCGGGGCTGAGGGAGGCCATCCCACCCCTCTTCCAGGGCAGGGGGCTGGGGGCTGGAGGCTGGTCCTGGTAGGCTGGATCCTGGAACACAGGAGCTCTGGAAGACAGGTCTTCTCTCCTCTCCAGCAGGAAGCAGAATGAGCTCTGTGGGAGGAGCCGGAACTACTGCCAGTGGGAGGAGCCCCCGTTGTTCTCCGCCATTTCCGCCGGCCCCCCCGGATGTGAAAGAGCTTAATTTGGGGTGGGGGCCTGGCCGAATATGGCCGAGAGCATCGGTGGGTGTCCCCCCCCCACCCCGGCGGAAGGCGGCGGCGAAAACCGGTGCGGGGCGGTAGCCCCCCCGGCAGAAAACGTCCACTGTTTTCGGCCGCCCCCCCGGATGTAAAAGAGCTTATTTTGGGGTGGGGGCCTGGCTGGACATGGCGGAGAGCATCGGTGGGTGTCCCCCCCCGGCAGAAGACGGCGAAGCCCGGGGCCCAATGGGCTGGTGGTGGGGGGTCCCGGCAGAAGACCCCCAGAGCTGACTAATACATTTTTTTTTCTGTGTGGTTTATTTGTGTTTACATTTTTCCACCCGGTGAATGGGTAGGTGTACGATGTACCCCATACTCATTCACATAGGGTGGGGGGCCAGAATCTGGGGGCCCCCTTATTATAGGGGGCTCTCAGATTCTGATAAGCCCCCCGCCCGCATACCCCGACAACCAACGGCCAGGGTTGTCGGGAAGAGGCTCTTGTCCCTATCGACATGGGGACAAGAGTGCTTTGGGGTGGGGGGCCCCCCTCCCCCAAAGCACACACTCCCCCATGTCGAGGGCATGTGGTCTGGTACGGCTCAGGAGGGGGGGGGGCGCTCGCTCGTCCCCACCCCCATTCCTGTCCGGCCAGACTGCGTGCCTGGGAGAAGGGTTTGGTCTGGATCTGAGTGGGAACCCCACGCCGTTTTTGGCGTGGGTTTAACCCCTTATGTTCCAGATCAAATCTAAGAGCCTGTTGTGCACCTGAAGGGGGACCCCCACGCTGTTTTTTTTTTAATTTGGGGTGGAGTTCCCCTTTATCCCGGTCCTGTCAGGGGGGGGATGCCTGCTCGTCTGTCCCTACAATGTATGAACAGCTATCTGTCATTTCCCCTAGACAGTCCCACCCCCTTTACAGTTAGAACACACCCAGGTAACATAATCAACCCCTTCCGCGCCCCTAGTGTTAACCCCTTCCCTGCCAGTGTCATTTTTATAGTAAGCAATGCATTTCTATACCATTGCTCGCTAGGAAAATGCCAAATCTCACAAAAATGTGTCCGCCACAATGTCGCAGTAGCCAGAAAAATCAATGATAGCCACCATTACTAGTAAAACAAAAAATTATTCCTAAAAAACCCATAAGACCAACCCCTACTTATAACTTTTGCCCAAACCAATCAAACGCTTATTGTGATTTTTTGGAACCAAAAATATGTTGAAGAATACTTATCGGCATAAACTGAGGGCAAACATTTTGGAATATATTTTGGGGGAGATTTATTATAGCAAACAGTAAAAAAGATGTCTATTTATTTGTCGCTATATTTTTGGTTCAAGCAAAAATAAGAAAAAACACAGAGGTGATCAAATACCACCAAAAAAAATCAAATTAAAAATTTTTTGGGGGGGGGGAATGAGGACGCAAAATTTGTTTGGGGGCCACGTCGCACAACCACACAATTGTCAGTCAAAATGACGCAGTGTTGAAATGCAAAAACTGGCCCCGTCAGGGACCAGTAATATGCTCTGGGGCTCAAGTGGTTACAAATTAGGAAAACACTAAAGTTAGCCCAATTTATGGCCATAATGTGAAAGATGATGTTACACCGAGTAAATAGATACCCAACATGTTACACTTTAATATTGCACACACTCATGGAATGGCGCCAAACTTCAGTACTTGAAAATACCCATAGGCAACGCTTTTTTATGTGTTTCAGGTTACCAGTTTAGATTTACAGAGGAGGTCTAGTGCTAAAAGTATTGCTCTCGCTCTAACGTACGCTATGATACCTCACATGTGGGGTTTGAACGGGGGTTCAATATGTGGGCGGGACTTACACATTTAAGGCCCGCCCACATATGGAAACATCCTTCAAACCACACATGTGAGGTATCATAGCGTGCGTAAGAGCAAGAGGAATACTTTTAGCACTAGACCTCATCTGTAAATCTAAACTGGTAACCGGAAACAAAAAAAATGCTGCTTGTTCGCTTCTGACTGCGAGCTACTAGGGACAGGGGCGTTTAAATTATTATTATTTATGTTTGTTACGTAAAAATTCTATAAGACCTCCCCTTCAGCTTGTAAAGCATCAGTTCAGGGGGACCAAAAAAAAATTAAACACCTCTAATGCTTTCATCCGCCATTGCAGATTTGATTCTGGTACTGCATTTCGAGTGAACTGGGCATGCTCGAACACTTAGAAAAAGAAGCTGGTTGTCTGAGCCTGAAAATGACATGCATCTTTCTGAGCATGCTCAGAAAGCTGTTTTTTTGGCTTAGTAATTTAAGGACATCCTTAACAGGTGTAAGCAGTTACAAGTGCACACAAACTAGAGGCTGACATTTCTTCATGTGTTTCCAATTGGTTCATTAGCACACATGTTATAAAAAGCGTGGATAGTGCACATGTCAGCTGCCCTCAGAGGGGGCAGATTTGCAGGCTGGAAGTAATGGCAGAGCGAAACAGAGATGTTTTGGAGCAAGTTTTGGTTTTTTTGATGTTTTGTCTGCTGCATAATTTTGCAAAATGTTTCTCAAGATGTTAATGACTAATGTTTTAATCCTGTGGGTTTACTTTCAAATTTTGAAGTTTTTTTTGTGATATTTTTTTCATGCTATGGATTTCAACCGCTGCAGCTGAAATAGTTTGGGCCTAAACCATCAAGTGTGATTTGTCTCTAAGCTCTTTCCTGGTGTGTATGCATGAAATGTTTAGTCACCAGAAAAGGAAGGACAAAGCGGTAAGTATTGTTTCCTAGAATTGATGTCCAGACTGACTTTTTAAAGCACATGTGCAAGATGTAGGAAAAGCTGCAAACATGGCCTGTTGGGGGGGGGGGGGTGGTGTATTGGTGGAAATTTTTTGTTTATTCAGACACGACATTAGGTACCAAATTTACAAATAACGGGGAAACATCAAGAAAATCTCACACTGCTTACAAACATTTACATATACAAGATAATCATTTAAACAACTATAACACTCCTATAAAACCAACATTGAATTTACAAACCTTGAAAACACAGACTAATAACACGCAACCAATTCACCAGTGCTAACCTCTATCAGGTTGGGCAAACTTTTATCACCCTCCATTATCCGGCTCATTGCACTTTGGGTCACTATTGGTGCATACCCATAATTAAGGTCCATAAGAAACAAAAGAAAGAATAACAAAATACTATATATGGCATATTTTACGCGGATTAGCCAACTACCTGCGCAAGCCTATTGGCATCAACTGCAGAAACCTACAGCCTCTGCCCCATCTGGCCACTGCACCAGGTCATAGCTAGCCAAATCCATCAACAGACCACATATCTATACATCATAAACATCGAACAAAATCCCGCTTTATTAACCGACTAGTAAAATAACAAATTACTCTGCGGCACCCGCACCCTCATCCTGCTTAGAACAGGGCACAGAACCCACTCCCGCATCACTCATTAACACCTTTTTTACTTTTTTTCTTTTTCTTCTTATTCTTCCTAAGCACTACCCAACCAGTATCACCGGCTGCTGGGCCCACCCCACTCATACCCTCTGAGGGCTCTTCACTTGACCCGGCCTGAGGTCTTTTCTGTGACCCAAGGGCCACCTCCATATCCTCCTGGGTTACTGCACCACCCAACGCATGAGAATCCACCCGGGGGGGGGAGAGCGGGGCAAAACGGGAAGAAAGCGGGAGGGGAACAGAACAAGAATGAGAGGAGGGGGCAACAGGAAGAGAAAGGGAAGGGGGGGGAAGGATAGCACAGACTGGCCCCAACACCCCCCCCCCAGGGGGAACCACCAAACCCTCCTCACTCCCCTCTACTTCAGAATCGGTGTCTAAGGCAGAGGAGTCCAGCAAAAACTCAGGAGGCCCCCCAAGGAAAACCCCACCACCTCCTGACACTCCACTCTGACCCGGAGGGTCAGGGGCTACTGCACTAACCCCCGCCCTCCTCCTGATGAGACCCTGCCTTTGAGGCTCCTCACCCCCCTCTACCTCAGAATCAATGTCCACTCCACTCTGACCTGGAGGATCAGGGGCAGCTGCACCAACCCCCGCCCTCCTCCTGACAGAACCTTGCCTCTGGGGCATAGGGGCAGCCCGACCACCAGATCTAGAAGCACCCGCGGCCTGCCCCCCCCACCCCCCTCCATCTCAGAATCAGTGTCCGAGGTGAAACCCTCCGACACCCCAGATTCCTCTTGCACATTACCCCTATAAGCCTGCGGACATCGACTGAAAGGGTGACCTAACTCGTTACAAAGATTACATCTAATATGGGCACACCCGTCCGCCAGGTGACCCCTCCCACCACAGCGCGTGCACTTCACAACAGTGCATTCAGCGCTCAAGTGAGTGGGGGACCCGCACTTAAAACACCTTTTAGGCTGTCCAGGATAAAAAAACAAAATTCTGTCTCTCCCAATGAAAGCACTCCCAGGGATATGAGCCATGCTATTTCCCTGCCTCTTCAACTTAATCTTAACCCCCCAGGCCCCTGTCCAGATCCCCCTTTCATCCACCTTCTTCCAAAGGGGGCACTGGAGCTGGCCATGACGGGTCAACCAGGTCGCAATGTCTTCCGGAGGAAGGGATTCATTGCGTACCAGGATGGTTACATTTTTGACCTCCTCCTGCCTAGACAGGGGGGTCAAACAGAACTTGGACCATGGGTCCTGTCTTTTAACTAGTTCATAATTCAACAAAAACATTTCCATAACGATGACTGACATAAAACTAAAATCAAACTCTACTGAACCTCCCGGATGGATAACCGCAAAGAGGTCAGACGCCCTTACTCCCAGAGAGAGGACCATATCGATGACCTCTCCTCGGGACGGGCACTGACCTTCACCAATAAACTTTAGTTGCACCACATTCCTCCTCCTGCGTTCTGTACCACCACCTCCCCTGGACCATGCCCCCTCACCCCGCTGCTCTTGCGCAGGGGGAACCCTGAAATTGCGGGCACCGAACTTGCTGTAAATATGATCCAAGGGAGCACTTAACCCAGCCACTTGGGCATAAGACCTGCCCTCCCTCAAAGCATTGAGCAAGCTCTCTTCCTGAGAGGTTGTGATAACTCCCGCAGGTTGGGGTGCATCAAATGGACCAACCCCCCTCAGGACCTCCATTGACCCAACCTGGGCAGTCTCCTCATGACTCGCTGCCCTCCCCCTCACTACTGAAGGACCCGAAAGGGGGCCCGACCCCAACACAACTTCCTGTACCTGAGCCAATTGAGTATCATCCATATTAAAACCAGAGTCCCCCATCTCTTCACAGGCTCCATAGGAACCTACATGGACTTCTGTCACAGCTGCAGACTGGGAACCTTCTAACTTTCTAATAAAATCCATTGCCAAACATTCATCATCTAAATGTCCCGCAGGGTGATCCCCCCAAACTGGAGCCTGTTCAGAAGGGAGACCCGCAGATGGGGAAGTACTCACAAGTCCCTGGGTATTCTGTTCCAAAGCTGAGGACCGGACCTGGCCGGGAAATGGAGCTCCGGGTGTCACCACAGCCACTTCCGGTTCACCCGCTGACGTCACTTCCGGTTCCGGGTCACGTGCTGACGTCACTTCCGGTTCCGGGTCACGTGCTGACGTCACTTCCGGTCGCGGCTCCGTCCCAATCACGGGAGATTCCCGCACAGCGGAAATGCCCTCCAAGTCACTGCTGATTGGTCGTCCAGAAGCAGGAGGCTCCACATGGCGTGGCGTGCCCTCTCCCTCGGCAGCCATTGCTATCCTAGCCATAGCTTCTTCCATACTAGATGTCATACAGTCCATCTCAACTGGATCCGCGGTAGATGCCTGCCCCTCACCCTGTAAACCCGCAGCGGTCGCCACCACAACGGCCGGCTGACCCTGCTGTAGGCTACTTGCTGGGTTCACAGAGGCCAAAGCACCCCCGCTTCCAGGAGCAGGCTTATCACCCTGATCTTGCTGGGAACCAGACACACTCTTCACGGTGACCAAAAGACCAGGCGGAAGACGAGGAAGACTCACCACGGGGTTGAGACCTCTCTCACTCACGCAAGTACCTCCTGCTTCGTGGGACAACCTCCCACTTGATGTTGTACCCCGTTTCTTCACAGGTTGGGGTCCGGCAGGTGCCTGGGCGCCCTCAGCGGTACTCTCCGAGATAGTCCCTGAGGTCTGAGGTTCCACTAACAGAGAACCCCCAGCCCCCTCAGCTACTAATGCTGACTTGCCTCTCCTTGCTGCCTGCTTGCTCTCCTCAGAGGCACGTTGGAGCTCCCTCCTGATTGGAAGGAGGAAAGCCTTCTCTGCAGTCCCTCTGGAACAGAGACACATAACAAGACCCCATAACTGGCCATTCTGCTCTTTCAACAGGTCTATTGCTTCCTTGAATTCGAATCTTTTTGAGCTACTAGCCCGATCTCTTCTGTTCCTTAAACTGGCCAGCACTGTAATCCTGGAATGGAGAGCTTGTGCCGCCTTCTGAATCAAACCTTTGGTTTTGCTGCGTCTTCTCAGCATTCGCTGATCATCCTCCCCTTGCTGGGGAAAAGTCCAATCTGCCAGCTTGGACTGGACCGACAAAAATTGCTTCTCTTCTTTATTTAAATCCCCAAAACTCGGGAGATCCACGGTCCTCGGAGGTACCGGGCGGGAGGTGAACTCCCCTTGCCCAGGAACAAGCCCCTGGCCTGGGCTTGATGAGGCCATAGCCTCCCCTCTCCTCCAGGGTCTGGTTCTTCACAGGAGCTGCTTCAAAGACACAACCTCTTCCTTCAAGGCATTGGTGGACAGGCTTGAAGTGCTGATTTACAGCGCTGTGCTTGAAACTAGCACAAGACAATCCTATTCTAATTGTGGGTTGTTTGAGGGAAGCCAATTGAGTGTTAGAACCCCTGCTAGTGTTTTTAGGTTGGGCTTTGTGTCCCTTTTCCTAAAATTGGCTTCACTTCCTGTCACACAGCTGAACAGGAAGTGAGGTTAAAACCCTACCAATGGTCTTTTCTTCGGGACACAGGTCAATCTAACTAGTGTCACCATTAAGCAAATTGCACTGCAGTGTACACCCCAAATGATTAGTTATTTTGGGGTTTAGTAAAGGCAAAGCCGCTCTGCAGTAGAAGCGTAGGCAATGAAAATCAGAAGGGAAGCACTGATGGTTTTTACTTCCAATCCCGCCAAGTTTTTATTTTTCTTCCTTGCTTGTCCACTTGTAGTGCAAAGTGGATTTGCCTTTAGTAAATGGACCCCAAAGTCCAAGATTCCTACTAATTTGGGGTGTACACAGCAAAATGCAATTTCCAAAATGGGAAACTATTTATATTGATCTGTGTCCCCAACAAAACATTACTCAGGTGTTTCCCTCACTTCCTGTTTGGCTGTGTGGCAGGAAGTGAATGAATTAAGTAGAAAGTGACAACATTTGTGAGGTGTCTTTACCCTATCAGGGGTGCAGGCATCCCCAAAACAAACAAGAAAATAGTTGATTTAACATTGGGTGGTGTTTGTGGGGGTCCCTAACACACATTCATACATATTAGCAACGCTGGATCCTGGCCTATTGGCATGGTTATATTTTCTTAAGCCTCTCAATAAAATGATCTGAAATTTGGGGTTAAACTGGAACTATAATCATCACTTTTATTTTTTTGATTTCTTTCATTTTGGATAGAGTTGGGGGGGGGGGGGGGTTAGAAGCTCTGTCAGTTTATTTTGTATTATCCCTGTCCGTTTGGGGAGATTGGCCTTCACTTCCTGCCCCATAGCCAAACAGGAAGTGATCGAAAAACTAGGCAAATTAAGGGCCCCCCCCCCCCCCACAGAACTTGTGTGTGTCCCCTGAAAATTCCTGGGTGGGTCATAAAAAAACAGGGTGTGGCCTTGACAGGAAGGGTGGGTCATTTTTCTATTAGGGGGGTGCCAAAATTTGGTCAGGCCTAGGGAAGCACAAAACCTAAATATCCTACTGCATATTAGGGCTTATTTAGACAGGATCCAATTTACAGCATGTTTTTAGATTGTGGGAGGAAACCCGCACAGGGAGAACATGCAAACTCCAGGCAGATAGTGTCACGGGCGGGATTCGAACCAGCAACCCTTTTGCTGCTAGGTGAACATGCTACACACTACACTACTGTGCTGAACGAACATGATCGCAGCTGAAAGCATGAGATGTTTTTTTTTTTTTTTTACCAATTCCATGCTTTCCAGTCTGGAGGACAGATGTGGGGTCTAATTGACCCCGCCTTTCTCTATAAAGAGGACCTGTCACACACTAGTCCTATTACAAGGGATGTTTACATTCCTTGTAATAGGAAGAAAAGTGAAAAATAATACAAAAAAAGGGACAAACAAGTGCAAAAATGAAAATATTAAGTTAAAAAAAAGAAAAAAGGAATTTAAATGCTCCTGTCCCTAGTAGCTCGCACTCAGAAGCGAACACGCATGCAAGTCCCACCCACATATGTAAACATCCTTCAAACCCCACATGTGAGGTATTATAGCGTGCGTTAGAGTGAGAGCAATAATTTTAGCACTAGACCTCCTCTGTAACTCAAAAGTGGTAACCTGAGAAAAAAAATCAAGCGTTGCCTATGGAGATTTTTAATAACGAAGTTTAGCGCCATTCCATGAGTGTGCGCAATATGAAAGCGTGACAAGTTAGGTATCTATTTACTCGGTGTAACATCATCTTTCACCTTATCCCTAAAAATTGGGCTAGCTTTACTGCTTTCTTATTTTGTCATTCATGAAACAGTTTTTTTTTTGAAAGCCAAAAAAAAAAAAAAACGTTTGAAAAATTTTGGCGCAAATACCGTTGGAAATGTGTACGAAAAAATGGCCGCCACTTTATTCCCTAGGGTGTTTGTTAATAAAATATATATAATGTTTGGGGGTCCTGAGTAATTTTCAAGGAAGAAAATATAATTGTTACATGAAGGAGAGAAGTGCCAGAATAGGCGCGGTATGGAAGTGGTTAAAGTGCAACAATAAAAGTGAAAAATTCCTTGAAATTTCGTACCATGGGGGGGGGGGGGCAATCAGGGCCGCCATCAGGAATTATGGGGCCCCTTACACAGCTTCAGGCATGGGCCCCCTGGAGCAGAGAACAGTGGGGGGGGGGGGGGGGGGTGCTGCCGCCTGATATTGAGAAGGGGGGGGGGCTGCCGCAATTTGATAAGCGGGGGGTTCCTTTACAAAAAAATACATATAGAAAAATATATATTAAAAAAAAAAGAAAACAGGGTGGTAGCCATCCGGGGGCCCTGGGGACCTCTGGGCCCTTTAATAAAAATAAACCTCTGGGCCCTTTAATGAAAAATAAATTAAAATATCTATATATATATATATATATATTATATATATATAAAATAATAAAAAAGGGGGTTGCCTTGGGAGCTCTGGGCCCTTTAATAAAAAATAACTACCAAAAATCTAAAAAAAAATAACATGGGGTGGGAGCTGTGGGTTGGGCTCAACGTGAATGGCACTGCTGCTGACAAGCCGTTCACCTCTGCAGCCAAGGGTTCGGATCCCGGTCTCGGCTACATGTGAATTGAGTTTGGTGGTCTCAGCCCGGCTCCCGGTGGTGGGTGTGCTATGCAAGGTACGCCTGTGCTTAGTACGCCCACCCCCCCCCCAAAAAAAACACCCACACTTGCACGCACACGAACGCACTTTGGGCCATGAGGTCTCCTAAAATAAAGAGAGGCGAAGGACCTACAGGGCTGGCTGGGTGGGCTAGACTCCCTCATAGGGGGAGTCCCTCTGTCCCATCGGGCTCCCAAGTGTAGCAGGTAGGGGGGTGAGTGGGAGGCCCCCCTCACACCCGACCATTGCCACCGGGGGCATGGAGAAGGATGGCGATTGCAAGTCCAGCTCCTCTCTCTCGACTTCACGCACAAAATACACTTTAAAAAATAAATTAAAGAAAAAAAATAAAAACCTGGGAAAAATATAAAAATGTTTATAACATTTTTATAAGCAAAAAGGTTGTCATCTGGGGCCCTCTGGGCCCTTTCATAATTATATTATATATATATATATATATATATATATATTAAATTTAAAAAAAATAACCAAAAAAATATATAAAAATATATAATTTTTTGTTACTTTTTTTTTTTAAAAGGGGGGGGGTTGTCTGGATCTGGAGCCCTGGGGATTCTCCCCCTCTCACCTCCGGGCCACTGGGGACCTCCAGACCCCTAAAACAAAACATTGGCCCTTTAATAACAAAAAATATGGGGGGTTGCCACCCGGGGCCCCCTGGGGACCTCCGGACTGCTAAAAAAAATTAAATTCCAAAAATTGGCCCTTTAATAAAAAATCCTAAAAAAAATAAACTAAAAAATATATATACAAAAAAAAAGAGGGGGGTTACCATCTGGGGCGCTGGGGGGCCTCCAGGCATCTGGGCACCTCCGGACCCCCGGGCCCCGAGGTGTACTGCCTGTACCCCCCTGATGGCGGCTCTGGGTGTAATGTCAGCATGTGAAAAATGACATTCTGAAGGAAAAAAGCCGTTTAAAACTGACTCGCGGCAATAATGAATTGTCGGCTCCCGGCAATTGCAGGAGAATTCATTCATAAAAAACACCAAAAAAAAAGCGTGGGGGTCCCCCCAAATTCAATAACCTGGTCTGGTATGGATATTAAGGGGAACCCCGCCGTCAATTTAAAAAAAAAAAATGACGTGGGGTTCCCCCCAAATATCCAAAACCAGACCCTTCAGGTCTGGTGTGGAATTTAAGGGGAACTCCACCCCAAATTTAAAAAAAAATGGCGTGGAGTCCCCCCTAAAATCCACACCAGACCCCTTATCCGAGCACGTTGACAAGGGGGAGGGGGTTGAAAGCCGGCCGGTGTGCAGAAAAGAGGGGGGGACAGAGCACGGCATCCTCCCCCTGACATTTGTGTTGAGGGGGCTCTCCTGAACTGGAGCGAAACACCTTGGGAGGCCACATGCCCAGAAATGTAGGTTAAGACAAGGGGGAGTGGGGGGTGGTAAAGTCATCTGGAGGTGGGAGGGTGAGGTGCATTGAGCGTGGGGTACTAACCCCCAAGGGAGGGACACCTAGGCGTCCCCATGTTGATGAGGACAAGGGTCTCTACAACCATCCCCACAACGATCCTTGCCCTGAGAATGGCACATGCATGTTGTGGGGGAATATCTGCGGGCCCTTCCAGGAGGCTTATTTGTCAAGCGAAATCTGGAAAAAGACCCCAGTTTTAACAAAGGGATAGCCCCCAGAGGTCCCGGCCCCCCCCTGTGTGAAAAAATGGTAATGTCAGGGTACATTGTACCTCTACCATTTGATCGTTTTGGCCACGAGAAAAAAAAATGTAAAGGGTTCACACAATCAAGGGGTAATCTCGAAACATTAGAGCTTTGGTCTCTTGGTATGGAGTATCCTATTCTTTCGGGTATCTTCTATTGTATTGGTTTTTGACAAGTCCTTTATTATCTTCTTTCTTCTTTCCTTCGGGTTTCTTCCTTCTTCTTCTTCCTCTGCTTCTGTCTTGGATCTTCTATTCCCGCATCTTGCCCGGCGTGTTCTTCCATCTTCTGCTCCTCCCGCTGTCCTTCTCGTCCGCATCTTCTCCTTCTTGTTCTTAGTGGGTCGCGGAGGCGCCGCTTCCAATTGAAATCCCCGCTGTCTGCCGGACCACGCCCCCCTCTGACGCCACGGGCAAGCTCTTAGGAGTGTGCTGCAAGTGCGTCAGAGGGGGGCGTGGTCACATGTCAGAGGGCGGGCAATTCAATTTGAAGCTTGTGCGCGGCTTTTTCTTTGCCAGAGTCGCCGCTTCCAATTGAATTGCCCGCTTTCTGTAACATGTGACCACGTCCCCCTCTGACGCACAGGCAGCACACGGGGACTTTCCTAAGAGCTTGCCCGTGGCGTCAGAGGGGGGGCGTGGTCCGGCAGACAGCGGGGATTTCAATTGGAAGCGGCGCCTCCGGCGAAGAAAAACAAGAAGAAGATGCGGACGAGAAGGACAGCGGAAGGAGAAGAAGATGGAAGAACATTCCGGGCAAGATGCGGGAATAGAAGACCCAAGACAGAAGCAGAGGAAGAAGGAGGAAGAAACCCGAATAAAAGAAGAAAAGAATAAGAAAGAAGATAATAAAGGACTTGTCAAAAACCGGCTCTTGTCGTTTTTTACACTTGACACTTTTTTTTTTCTCGTAAAATGGTAGAGGTACAAGGTACCCCATTACCATTTCACACAGGGGGGGCGGGATCTGGGGGGCCCCTTTGTTTAAGGGGTCTTCCAGATTTCGATAAGCCCCCTGCCCGCAGACCCCCACAACCACCGGGCAAGGGTTGTGGGGAAGAGACCCTTGTCCTCATCAACATGGGGACAAGGTGTTTTGGGGGGTACCCCAAAACACCCTCCCAATGTTGAGGGCATGTGGCCTGGTGCGGTTCAGGAGAGGGGGGGGGGGCCGCACTCTGTCCCCCCCTCTTTTCTGCAGCCGGCCAGGTCAACGTGCTCGGATAAGGGGTCTGGTGTGGATTTTAGGGGGGACTCCACGCCATTTTTTTTTTAAATTTGGAGTGGAGTTCCCCTTAAATTCCACACCAGACCTGAAGGGTCTGGTTATGGATATTTGGGGGGAACCCCACGTCATTGTTTTTTTAAATTGCCCGCGGGGTTCCCCTTAATATCCATACCAGACCTAAAGGGTCTGGTTATTGAATTTGGGGGGACCCCCACGCTTTTTTTGTTTGGGTTTTTTAAGAATGAATTCTCCTGCAATTGCCGGGAGCCGACAATTCATTATTGCCGCGAGTCAGTTTTAAACGGCTTTTTTTTTTTTTTTTCAGAATGTCATTTTGTGCAAAGACATATTTCTAACCACAGGAAAAGTGTGCTTTCTCACATGCTGACACGCCCTCCCCCCCCCATGGTACGAATTTTAAAATAATTTTTCAAATGACGTGGGGTTCTATCCAAATTCCATTACAGGCCCTTCAGGTCTGATATGAATATTAAGGGGAACCCCGCCGTCATTTGTTTTAAAAAAAAATGACGTGGGGTTCCCCCCAAATATCCATAACCAGACCCTTTAGGTCTGGTGTGGAATTTAAGGGGAACTCCACCCCAAATTAAATAAAAAAATGGCGTGGAGTCCCCCCCAAATATCCATAACCAGACCCTTCAAGTCTGGTGTGGAATTTAAGGGGAACTCCACTCCAAATTTAAAAAAAAAATGGCGTGGAGACCCCCCTAAAATCCACACCAGACCCCTTACCTGAGCACGTTGACCTGGCCGGCCGCAGAAAAGAGGGGGGGCCCCCCCTCTCCTGAACCGCACCAGGCCACATGCCCTCAACATTGGGAGGGTGTTTTGGGGTACCCCCCAAAACACCTTGTCCCCATGTTGATGAGGACAAGGGTCTCTTCCCCACAACCCTTGCCCGGTGGTTGTGGGGGTCTGCGGGCAGGAGGCTTATTGAAATCTGGAAGACCCCTTTAACAAAGGGGCCCCCCAGATCCCGGCCCCCCCCCGTGTGAAATGGTAATGGGGTACCTTGTACCTCTACCATTTCACGAGGAAAAAAAAAGTGTCAAGTGTAAAAAACGACAAGAGACGGTTTTTGACAAGTCCTTTATTATCTTCTTCTTTTCTTCTTTCCTTCGGGTTTCTTCCTCCTTCTTCTTCCTCTGCTTCTGTCTTGGGTCTTCTATTCCCGCATCTTGCCCAGCGTGTTCTTCCATCTTCTTCTCCTCCCGCTGTCCTTCTCGTCTGCATCTTCTCCTTCTTGTTTTTCTTCGCCGGAGGCGCCGCTTCCAATTGAAATCTCCGCTGTCTGCCGGACCACGCCCCCCTCTGATGCCACGGACAAGCTCTTAGGAAAGTCCCCGTGTGGTGCCTGTGTGTCAGAGGGGGGCGTGGTCACATGTTCCAGAAAGCGGGCAATTCAATTGGAAGCGGCGACTCCGGCAAAGAAAAAGCCGCGCACAAGCTTCAAATTGAATTGCCCGCCCTCTGACATGTGACCACGCCCCCCTCTGACGCACTTGCAGCACACTCCTAAGAGCTTGCCCGTGGCGTCAGAGGGGGGCGTGGTCCGGCAGACAGCGGGGATTTCAATTGGAAGCGGCGCCTCCGGCGAAGAACAAGAAGGAGAAGATGCGGACGAGAAGGACAGCGGGAGGAGCAGAAGATGGAAGAACACGCCGGGCAAGATGCGGGAATAGAAGACCCAAGACAGAAGCAGAGGAAGAAGAAGAAGAGAAGGAAGAAACCCGAAGGAAAGAAGAAAGAAGATAATAAAGGACTTGTCAAAAACCTGCTCTTGTCGTTTTTAACCCTTTACATTTTTTTTTCTCGTGAAATGGTAGAGGTACAAGGTACCCCATTACCATTTCACACAGGGGGGGGGCGGGATCTGGGGGGCCCCTTTGTTAAAGGGGTCTTCCAGATTTCGATAAGCCTCCTGCCCGCAGACCCCCACAACCACCGGGCAAGGGTTGTGGGGAAGAGACCCTTGTCCTCATCAACATGGGGACAAGGTGTTTTGGCGGGTACCCCAAAACACCCTCCCAATGTTGAGGGCATGTGGCCTGGTGCGGTTCAGGAGAGGGGGGGGCCTCGCTCTGTCCCCCCCTCTTTTCTGCGGCCGGCCAGGTCAACGTAAGGGGTCTGGTGTGGATTTTAGGGGGGACTCCACGCCATTTTTTTTTAAATTTGGGGTGGAGTTCCCCTTAAATTCCACACCATACCTGAAGGGTCTGGTTATTGAATTTGGGGGGACCCCCACGCTTTTTTTTTAGTTTTTTTAATGAATGAATTCTCCTGCAATTGCCGGGAGCCGACAATTCATTATTGCCGCGAGTCAGTTTTAAATGGCTTTTTTGCTTTGAAAAATGTAATTTTGTGCAGAGACAGTTCTAACCACGGGAAACATGTGCTTTTTCACATGCTGACATTAGAGCCCCCCATGGTACGAAATTTAAAGAAAAATTACACTTTTATTATTGCACTTTTAGTATTATTAAAATCACTGCTCCCGAAAAAACGGCCGTTTAAAAAAAAAAAAAAAAGCATTGGTACATGTCCCCTGGGGCAGGACTGAGGTCCCCAAACACTTTTTAGGACAAAACTTGCAGATTAGCCTTTAAAATTCACAATTAAGATTTCCCCCATAGACTTATACAGGGAGTTCGGCGGCGGCTTTACTAATCAATTACATCGCGCTGCTGCTGCGGCCGGTTCATGCGCCTAATTAGGGCTTCATCCAGCGCACCTATTAAGGCATGAACCGGCGCAGCGCAGCTTCAATAGTAAATCAGCCCCATAGTTCCATTCATCTAGTGAACCTGTGCAATCTTCATAACAATCTCCATATTTACACAGTGTGTCCTTATATATTGATAGTGTGACCCCATCTTCAAAATATATTAATGGTGTGACCCCCTCCTCCCTCCCCTTCCCCCCCGCACTCCCTCCCCACCTCCCTTCCCCCCTCCTCCCATCCCCCCCTGCCCAGCTGGGCCTACCCTTGGGGCTATAACCACTTCACTCCACCCACCCCTTCTCACTTCCTCACTAACATTCATCCTGGGAGCCCTAATCTGGGGCTCCTCCTCCTCCCCCGCCCTTGTTGGTGATACATACTATCCTGGTGCTCCCTCACCCCTATCTTCTTAGTGCTATGTTTTACCACCACCCCATTATGGTTTTATTGAGAGATGAAGAAAAAAAAAACAGGGGTGGTTATTTTAGTCTCTTATTTTCTGGTTATTAAGTACTATGGGGCTGATTTACCAAGCCTGTGCGCCATGACTCATGGTGCACAAGCAGGAGTAAACCTGTTTTTGAGATTTACAAAAGAAACACGCTGCCAGTGCAGCGTGTTTCCTCATTTACTAAAGTGCCTAATGCGCCCAGGAGAGGGCGCACAGCACGCCAGTACAGAGCTGGCGTGCGGCATTTAGTAATGTAAACATCGGGGATTCGGGCGGGAGTTTATGAGGGGAGGGAGGGGGGTGATGCAGGGGAAGTGTAGTGACATGTGTTTGAACGTGTGTGGCGGGCCGATTTGAAAGGGAAAGTGACTTTTGGTACCCGATCCCCGTGCGCTTGCAAAGTACGCTAGAACCTCGGAAGGTTCATTTGCATACTGGGCATGCGCAGAGGGAAAAATCTGAGCTTTCCGCGCGCCTCTTCAGTACGCCGGGAAATTCTTGGTAAATACCAAGCGGCGTAGCAGTGTTTGCACTGCCTGGAGCGGCGCAAGGCAAGCTCCGAGCTGTTCTCGGGCTGCGCTGACACTGAAGGGGAACTCCGCGCCAAATTTCAAATTTGAAACCGGCGCAGCTTCCCCCCCAGGGGCACAATAGGCTCTTCGGCTTGGTCCGGAACGTGAGGGGTTAACCCACGCCAAAATCGGCGTGGGGTTCCCCCCCAGATCCGTACCAAGCCCTCATCCCAGGCATGCAGTCTGGCCGGACAGGAATGGGGGTGGGGACGAGCGAGCGCCCCCCCCCCCTCCTGAGCCGTACCAGACCACATGCCCTCGACATGGGGGAGTGTGTGCTTTGGGGGAGGGGGGCGCTGCCCCCCCACCCCAAAGCACTCTTGTCCCCATGTCGATCGGGACAAGAGCCTCTTCCCGACAACCCTAGCCATTGGTTGTCGGGGTATGCGGGCGGGAGCCAATCAGAATCTGGGAGCCCCCTTTAATAAGGTGGCCCCCAGATTTCGGGCCCCCACCCTATGTGAATGAGTATGGGGTACATCGTACCCCTACCCATTCACCTGGTGAACGTGGTTTTAACTTTGAGGGTCTTCCGCCGCCGCCCCCTTCGAATTTTTCTGCCTGGATGAGGGTCGCACATCCCATCCAGGACTTGGACGTGGCGGGCTTCTCGTCGCTGTTTTCTGCCGCTGCCCCCTTCACCACGAAGCTTCGTGCTTGTTTGATGAGGGCAGCGGGCTTCCGTCGTCTTCTACCGGGGCGAGGGTCGTACATCCCACCCCGGATTTCTTCGCCGGCTTCTGCCTGCCTGGCAGTGCCCCCCTCCCCCAAAGCACACACTCCCCCATGTCGAGGGCATGCGGTCTGGTACGGCTCAGGAGGGGGGGGGGGCGCTCGCTCGTCCCCACCCCCATTCCTGTTCCGGCCAGACTGCGTGCCTGGGAGAAGGGTTTGGTCTGGATCTAAGGGGGAACCCCACGCCGTTTTTGGCGTGGGTTTAACCCCTTGTGTTCCAGATCAAATCTAAGAGCCTGTTGTGCACCTGGAGGGGGACCCCCACGCCGTTTTTTTTTTTTAATTTGGTGTGGAGTTCCCCTTTATCCCAGTCCTGTCAGGGGGGGGGATGCCTGCTCGTCTGTCCCTACAATGTATGAACAGCGATCTGTCATTTCCCCTAGACAGTCCCACCCCCTTTACAGTTAGAACACACTCAGGTAACATAATCAACCCCTTCCTCGCCCCTAGTGTTAACCCCTTCCCTGCCAGTGTCATTTTTAGAGTAAGCAATGCATTTCTATACCATTGCTCGCTAGAAAAATGCCAAATCTCACAAAAATGTGTCCGCCACAATGTCGCAGTAGCCAGAAAAATCAATGATAGCCACCATTACTAGTAAAAATAAAAAATATTCAGAAAAAACCCATAAGACCAACCCCTAAGTATAACTTTTGCCCAAACCAATCAGACGCTTATTGTGATTTTTTGGAACCAAAAATATGTCGAAGAATACTTATCGGCCTAAACTGAGGGCAAAATTTGATTGAAGATATTTTGGGGGAGATGTCTTTTTCTTTACAAAATTGTCGCTATATTTTTGGTTCAAGCAAAAATAAGAAAAAACGCAGAGGTGATCAAATACCACAAAAAAATAAAAAAAATTTTGGGGGGGGGAAGGAAATGAGGACCCCAAATTTGTTTGGGGGCCACGTCGCACAACCACACAATTGTCAGTCAAAATGACGCAGTGTTGAAATGCAAAAACTGGCCCCGTCAGGGACCAGTAATATGCTCTGGGGCTCAAGTGGTTACAAATTAGGAAAACACTAAAGTTAGCCCAATTTATGGCCATAATGTGAAAGATGATGTTACACCGAGTAAATAGATACCCAACATGTTACACTTTAATATTGCACACACTCATGGAATGGCGCCAAACTTCAGTACTTGAAAATACCCATAGGCAACACTTTTTAATTTATTTTCAGGTTACCAGTTTAGATTTACAGAGGAGGTCTAGTGCTAAAAGTATTGCTCTCGCTCTAACGTACGCTATGATACCTCACATGTGGGGTTTGAACGGGGGTTCAATATGTGGGCGGGACTTACACATTTAAGGCCCGCCCACATATGGAAACATCCTTCAAACCACACATGTGAGTTATCATAGCGTGCGTAAGAGCGAGAGGAATACTTTTATCACTAGACCTCATCTGGAAATCTAAACTGGTAACCGGAAACAAAAAAAATGCTGCGTGTTCGCTTCTGACTGCGAGCTACTAGGGACAGGGGCGTTTAAATTATTATTATTTATGTTTGTTACGTAAAAATTCTATAAGACCTCCCCTTCAGGTTGAAAAGCATCAGTTCAGGGGGACCAAAAAATAAATAAAACCCCTCTAATGCTTTAATCCGCCATTGCAGATTTGATTCTGGTAATGCATCTGGAGTGAACTGGGCATGCTCCAACACTTAGAAAAATAAGCTGGTTGTGTGAGCCTGAAAATGACATGCATCTTTATGAGCATGCTCAGAAAGCTTGTTTTTTGGCTTAGTAATTTAAGGACATCCTTAACAGGTGTAACCAGTTACAAGTGCACACAAACTAGAGGCTGACATTTCTTCATGTGTTTCCAATTGGTTCATTAGCACACATGTTATAAAAAGCGTGGATACTGCACGTGTCAGCTGCCCCTCAGAGGGGACAGATTTGCTGGCTGAATTTGTCCTTTCTGAAGCTCAATGGAGCGAAGAGGGATTCAGAACACCTTGCGCTTTCAGGTTATGCCTGCTCATTTACAGAGAGTAAGTTTGGAGTTCCTTGTAAAGAATTTGTTGGAGGAATCTGTCGGTCTGGAACCACGGCACATTTATTGCATCCAGGATCATGCAGCACCAAGGTATTATGATGTCTCCTTTGTACATAGCAATTTCTGCACTGAAGTTATTGAGAAATGTAAGGACTTGGAGAAAGCTAATCATGAATCCATAAGACCCTTTATAGTGGAACCCTTGTATGCTATGGAGGAGAAACCACTGGTGGTTCATTTATTTAACCCCTTCACAGACATTGCTTTGATAGTAGCCTTTTTAAGGAGATACTGCTCTTCAGTGAAGGGAGGCTTCAGACTGTCTAATCGGTTGGGGATTTTTAATGGCAAATTAAAGTTTTTTGTCAAGTTGAAGGTGGATTCTGAAGGGATTGGTGGAGTGCGGCATCCACCAGCTAATTTCTCAATAGCAGGGAATAGAGGGTTTCTATACTACCCTGGCCAACCAACATATTGTAGGAGATGCCATAAATTTGGGCATACCAGGGATGAATGCAATGTGGAGATGCACTGTCGGAACTGTGGGGAGGAGGGACATGAGGCTGGGGCTTGCTTGGTTAAACGGGCCTGTGATATATGTGGACTGCGTGATCACACAGTTAAAAATTGTCCAAGAGTAAGAAGGGCCTATGTCTCTTATGCTGAAGCTGTCAGGCGCACCGCTGAGGGTGGACGGCCAGTGTCCACTCAAGTGCTGTCTGACTCTCCTGAAAGGCTGGAAGAAGAGGAGGAAGAGGAGGAGGAGGTGGTGGAAAAGGAGGAGGTGGTGGTGGAAGAGAAGGAACACCGGGGTGTGGAGGAGAAAGAGGAGGAAAGAGTAGAAGTACCACCCTCCAGTGTGGACCCATTAACAATGGAGAGTGGAGAAGAGGTTGAGAGGGCCGTGGAGGAGGCTATGGAGGAATTGGCAGCAGCCTTACAGTGGGAGCCGGAGGTGCAGGAAGCTCCAGAATAGGTAGAAAAGATGGAGACACTGAGTGCCAAGACTAAGGTGGACGCTTGGGAGAGCCCTAAGAACAGAAGGGCTAAAAAATTGAAGGTAGAGGCAGCCGGAGTTATAACAAGCAACCCCTTTGAGGTCCTGGCGGAGGAGGGAGGGGAGATAGAATCATCAGCATTAAATCCAGGGACTCCAGAAATTTTACAGCCAGCCACATTGTCGCCAAGTCAGAAATTTTTGGTTGATGAAAGCGTTGTGGCCCTGAGGAATGTATGCCAGTTTTCTGGCTTAAGTGATAGATCTGGGGATGAATGATGCACATTTGCATGTGAATGAGCATCAAGCTGGTGTCCCTCAATGTGAGGGGCTTTGGGTCTCCTGCTAGACAGTGTGCTGTTTTTGAGGACTTGAAGGTCAATGGAGGAGACATCACCTGCCTACAGGAGTGTTTTTTTAATCGGCCACCCAAGCCTCCGGAGTGGGTGGTGGAGTACATATGGTCGGCAGTTGGGGATACTAGGAATGCTGGGGTAGGCATTATTATTACAAATAGGAATATTCGCATTATGTCTCATGTGGTATTAGTACCAGGAAGATTAATTATGGCAGATTTAGTTTTGTTTAACCAGAAGTTTAGGCTTTTTAATTTATATGCTCCTGTGAATAAACAGAAACGTCTTGAGTTTTTTGAAGTTCTAAAGTTACACGCAGTGGGAAGGAGACCTAGTGTGATCATGGGTGATTTTAATACGATCCGATTTGTGAAGGATCGAATAGGAGCAGCTGAGACTAAGTTGGATGCAAGTAGCGCTATGCTGAATGGGGTAATTCAGGACTTGAATCTTAATGATGCTCATATTGTTCTGGGTTTGGTGGATCCATATTTCACGTTTTTTTCGGAGTGTGGGCGCACCAGATCCAGAATCAACTTATGTTTGTTTTCTGAGGCGTTCAAATGTGTTAAGGTTAAGCACAGGCCGGTAATTTTTTCAGACCATGTAGCAGTGTATGTTGATTTGAATATGGGGGATTGTATTAAGTTTGGTTCGGGGGTTTGGAGGTTAAATAGTTTATTGTTGCATGACGAGCATGTCAAAGCCCATTTTAGTAATGTATATAGTAGATGGGTAAATAGGAAAAAAGATTTTGATAATATTTTGGGGTGGTGGGATTGGGTTAAATGGAAAATTAAATTATTTTTTCAAAGAAAGAGTAGGGATAAAAGTAGCAGTGAGAAAAGAAGATATTCTCAGTTACAAGCCAGGTTGGCTACATTATATTCATTTAGAAATATGGGCTATGACATGGCCGATGAAATAGACCATGTTAGGAAGAGGATTAAAGAGGTATTAACTGAAAGAGGAAAACAAATTATTTTTCAAACGAGAGTTAAACATCTGGAGCAGGATGAAAAATGTTCTAGATTTTTTTTCAAGAAGGTTTATAAAGGAAAAAGAGTTTTTGAGAGTGTGTATGATGGAGGGAGGGAATGTAAGGGGGAGAATGTGCTGGAATGCGTGTCTAAATTTTATGAACGGTTGTATGAGGGAGTGTGTGTTGATGAGTCAGATACTAGAATGATTGATATGGTAGAGGATAATTTAGATGAGGGTGATAAGGTTTTTTTGCAGAAAGCGGTGAGTGAGGAGGAGGTGCGGGAAGCAGTGATAAGCATGGGGGCTAATAAAACCCCAGGAGGGGATGGCTTACCAAGTGAGTTTTTTAAAGTATTTTGGGATATTATTAGGCAGGATGTGGTTGAGGTATTTAGTTACATGATGAGGGAAGGCATTATTTCCGAATCTATGAGAGAAGGGGTAGTGGTATTATTTATAAGAAAGGGGATAAGAAGGATATCCGGAATTGGAGGCCCATCTCCTTGCTTAATTCAGACTACAAGGTTTTTGCAAAAATGATAGCGAGGAGATTATCGAAGGTCATTGGTAAGATGGTTAGCGAGACACAGGCCTGTGCAGTGCCGGGGCGAATGATTTCAGAGAATTTAATTTTAGTTAGGGATATAATTAATTTTTGTAAAGATAGGAATAGTTCGGTTATTCTGACATCATTTGACTTGGAGAAGGCATATGATAAAGCGAATCATTGGTTTTTGTGGGAAGTTTTGAAGCGGATGGGTATACCACAGTTGCTCATGAATGTAATAACAGGGTTGTATCGAGGGATCAGTAGTCGGGTTTTGGTTAATAGGAGTTTGGGGCGGGCCTTTTTGGTTAAATCTGGGGTGAGACAGGGGTGTCCCCTGTCCCCCATTCTCTTTTTTGTTTTATTGATCCACTGTTAAGGATGATACAGAGAGATAAGGTGGTGAGGGGCTTTTTGGTGCCTGGGAGTGGGGGAAAAATTGTGAAATGTTTAGGTTATATGGACGACGTGGTGGCAGTGTGTCAGTCGATGGTAGGTGTAAGAAGGGTGAAGTTGCTTTTGTCTATTTTTTGTGTGAGTGCGGGAATGTGTGTGAATTGGAATAAGTGTAGTTTGGATGTGTATGGGAGACAAGTGGAATGTGTGGATGATCAGATTGGGAGGGCTGAGGATGGAGTGAGGATTTTGGGTATTGTGTTTGACCATGAAATGAAAGGGGAAGCATGCTGGAATGAAGTGGGAGGAAAAATAGCCAGGAAGTTGAGGGCTTGGTGTTTAAGAAAATTGTCGATTTATGGGAAAGTTTTAGTAGTCAAGGCAGTAATTTTGCCTTTAATTTTGTATGTGAGCAACATCTTCCCTCCTGGGGAGGTAAAGTTGAGGAAAATTAATAAGCTATTATTTACCTTTTTATGGGAGTCGAAAAGGGGCAGAGTCAAGAGAGAATATGTGTGTAGACGTGAATGTAATGGTGGGTTGGGTTTTCCGAATGTGAGAGTGTTTGTGTTAATGAATTATTGGTTTTGCGTGGTGAAAGTTTTGAGGAATGATGGAGTGTGTGCTAGGATGATTGCCTTTTCAGGTGGGTGGTTGTTCAGGAGATGGGGGTGGTTGGAAAGGGATTCAAGTATACCGGTGGCCTACGTGGTGGCACGCGACTACTGGGTATTAGAAAAGTTTAGGGTAGAGTTTAAGCTGGCAGATCTAGGAGAAGGAGAGAGGGATAAACTGCAAGTGAGGAAGTGGTTGATAGAGAAGGAGTATGTGTGTAACCTTAAGGGAATTAATGCGTCAGTGGCGGGGGAAGTATGGAAGAAAATGAGTATATATGGGGTGACAAATGTGCAGAGACAGATAGTATGGATGAGTTTACATGAATGTCTAGCTACTAGACTATTTGGGAAAAGTAGGGATCCGCGTGTGTCTGATATTTGTCCAAGAATGAATTGTGGGGGTGTAGAAGACAGTGAGCATGTGTTCTGGGGGTGTGGTGTAGCGAAAGATGTGATCAATAAGAGCCAAGATCTGATAAAAGAAATAACAGGAGTGAAGGTGAATGAGTGGAAAATGATGATGTATGGCTTGGGGAAACTGGAAAAAGATAAACAGAGTATTGTGGTTAGTGTTATGTGCATTAAAGGAAGTGTTGTGGAATGCACGTAACTTGTATGTATTTAAACAGGTTTCGTTAGACAGCAAACAATGTATAGGATTATGGCTAAGCAAGTTATACCTTTTTTTCATGTTGGATAAAAAGAAGGGTGTAGATGCCGAAGGCATCTGGAAGTTTAAAAAATGGAGGATGTTGATTAATAATTAGCCTTTGCCACTATGATGTAAGACTTGGAGACAGTGAATGAGCGTTGAGCTGAATAGTCTCTCTCTTCTGAAGTGGAATGGCGGAGCGAAACAGAGATGTTTTGGAGCAAGTTTTGAATTTTTTGATGTGTTGTCTGCTGCATAATTTTGCTAAATGTTTCTCAAGATGTTAATGACTAATGTTTTAATCCTGTGGGTCTATCCTGTTATTTCAATAGCATGATTTATTTTCCAATGACTGTATGAAATAAACGTTGGTCTTTTTTTATTTTATTTTTTTATTTTATTTTTTTGTGTGTTTATTTGTAATTTTTTGTTTTGCTTTCCTTGTTTTGTGGACCAATAAAATTACTTTCAAATTTTGAAGTTTGTTTTGTGATATTTTCTTCATGCTAGGGATTTTAACTGCTGCAGCTGAACTAGTTTGGGCCTAAACCATCAAGTCTGATTTGTCTCTAAGCTTTTTCCTGGTGTGTATGCATGAAATGCTTATTCACCAGAAAAGGAAGGACGAAGCGGTAAGTTTTGTTTCCTAGAATTGATGTCCAGACTGACTTTTTAAAGCACATGTGCAAGATGTAGGCAAAGCTGCAAACAGGGCCTGTTTTGGGGGGGGGGGGGGGTGGTGTATTGGTGGACAGGCTTGAAGTGCTGATTTACAGCACTGTGCTTGAAACTAGCACAAGACAATCCTATTCTAATTGTGGGTTGTTTGAGGGAAGCCAATTGAGTGTTTGAACCCCTGCTAGTGTTTTTAGGTTGGGCTTTGTGTCCCTTTTCTTAAAATTGGCTTCACTTCCTGTCACACAGCTGAACAGGAAGTGAGGTTAAAACCCTACCAATGGTCTTTTCTTCAGGACACAGGTCAATCTAACTAGTGTCACCATTAAGCAAATTGCACTGCAGTGTACACCCCAAATGATTAGTTATTTTGGGGTTTAGTAAAGGCAAAGCCGCTCTGCAGTAGAAGCGTAGGCAATAAAAATCAGAAGGGAAGCACTGATGGTTTTTACTTCCAATCCCGCCAAGTTTTAATTTTTCTTCCTTGCTTGTCCACTTGTAGTGCAAAGTGGATTTGCCTTTAGTAAATGGACCCCAAAGTCCAAGATCCCTACTAATTTGGGGTGTACACAGCAAAATGCCATTTCCAAAATGGGAAACTATTTAGAGTGATCTGTGTCCCCAACAAAACATTACTCAGGGTTTTTCCCTCACTTCCTGTTTGGCTATGTGGCAGGAAGTGAATCAATTAAGTAGAAAGTGACAACATTTGTGAGGTGTGTTTACCCTATCAGGGGTGCAGGCATCCCCAAAACAAACAAGAACATTTTGGATTTAACATTGGGTGGTGTTTGTGGGGGTCCCTAACACACATTCATACATATTAGCAACGCTGGATCCTGGCCTATTGGCATGGTTATATTTTCTTAAGCCTCTCAATAAAATGATCTGAAATGTGGGGTCAAACTGGAACTATAATCATCACTTTTATTATTTTGTTTTCTTTCATTTTGGCTAGAGTTGGGGGGGGGGGTTAGAAGCTCTGTCAGTTTATTTTGTATTATCCCTGTCCGTTTGGGGAGATTGGCCTTCACTTCCTGCCCCCTTGCCAAACAGGAAGTGATCGAAAAACTAGGCAAATTAAGGGACTCCTGTGCCCCCGCCCCCCCCCCCACAGAACTTGTGTGTGTCCCCTGAAAATTCTTGGGTGGGTCATAAAAAAACAGGGTGTGGCCTTGACAGGAAGGGTGGGTCATTTTTCTATTAGGGGGTGCCAAAATTTGGTCAGGCCTAGGGCAGCACAAAACCTAAATATCCTACTGCATATTAGGGCTTATTTAGACAGGATCCAATTTACAGCATGTTTTTAGATTGTGGGAGGAAACCCGCACAGGGAGAACATGCAAACTCCAGGCAGATAGTGTCACGGGCGGGATTCGAACCAGCAACCCTTTTGCTGCTAGGTGAACTTGCTACACACTACACCACTGTGCTGAATGAACATGATCGCAGCTGAAAGCATGAGATGTTTATTTTTTATTTTTTACCAAAACCATGCTTTCCAGCCTGGAGGACAGATGTGGGGTCTAATTGACCCCGCCTCTCTCTATAAAGAGGACCTGTCACACACTAGTCCTATTACAAGGGATGTTTACATTCCTTGTAATAGAAAGAAAAGTGAAAAATAATACAAAAAAAGGGACAAACAAGTGCAAAAATGAAAATATTAAGTAAAAAAAAAATTAAAAACGTAATTTAAATGCTTCTGTCCCTAGTAGCTCGCACTCAGAAGCGAACACGCATGCAAGTCCCACCCACATATGTAAACATCCTTCAAACACCACATGTGAGGTATCATAGCGTGCGTTAGAATGAGAGCAATAATTTTAGCACTAGACCTCCTCTGTAACTCAAAACTGGTAACCTGTGCAAAAAAGTCTTGCGTCGCCTATGTAGATTTTTAATAACAAAGTTTAGCGCCATTCCATGAGTGTGCGCAATATGAAAGCGTGACAAGTTAGGTATCTATTTACTCGGTGTAACATCATCTTTTACCTTATCCCGAAAAATTGGGCTAGCTTTACTGCTTTCTTATTTTGTCATTCATGAAACAGGTTTTTTTATGAAAGGCCAAAAAAAAAAAAAAATTCTAAATTTTTGGCGCAAATACCGTTGGAAATTTTAAAGAAAAAATGGCCGCCACTTTATTCCCTAGGGTGTTTGTTAATAAAATATATATAATGTTTGGGGGTCCTGAGTAATTTTCAAGGTAGAAAATATAATTGTTACATGAAGGAGAGAAGTGCCAGAATAGGCGCGGTATGGAAGTGGTTAAAGTGCAACAATAAAAGGTAATAATTCCTTTAAATTTCGTACCATGGGGGGTGGAAATCAGGGCCGCCATCAGGAATTATGGGGCCCCTTACACAGCTTCAGGCATGGGCCCCCTGGAGCAGAGAATGGGGGGGGGGGTGCTGCCACCTGAAATTGAAAAGGGGGGGGGCTGCCGCAATTTGATAAGTGGGGGGTTCCTTTACAAAAAATTAAATATATTAAAAAATATATTCAAAAAAGGGTGGTAGCCATCTGGGGGCCCTGGGGACCTCTGGGCCCTTTAATAAAAATAAACCTCTGGGCCCTTGAATGTTAAAAAAATCATAATATCTATATATATATCTTAAAAAAAAAGGTGGGTTGCCTTGGGAGCTCTGGGCCCTTTAATAAAAAATAATTTAAAAAATATCTAAACAAAAATAACATGGGGTGGGAGCTGTGGTGGCTCAACTTGATTGGCACTGCGCTGACAAGCCGATCACCTCTGCTGCAGCCAAGGGTTCGGATCCCGGTCTCGGCTACATGTGAATTGAGTTTGGTGGTCTCAGCCCAACTCCCGGTGGGTGTGCTATGCAAGGTACGCTTGTGCTTAGTACGCCCACCCCCCCCCAAAAAATAAAAAACACACTTGCACGCACACAAAATTGGTTTAACACACACGCACTTTGGCCTCCTAAAATAAAAATAAAGAGAGGCGAAGGATCTATGGGGCTGGGTGGGCTAGGCCCCCTCACTCTCCATAGGGGGAGTCCCTCTGTCCCGTCGGGCTCCCAAGTGGTGTAGGTAGGGCGGGGTGTGTGGGAGCCCCCCCCTCACAACCGCCATTGCCACCAGGGGCATGGAGAAGGATGGTGATTGCCTCCGGGGGGAGGGTCGGCCTACTCCCAACTGCTGCAGTCCGGCTCCTCTCTCTCGACTTCACGCACAAAATAAACTTTAAAAAAACAAACCCTGGGGACCTCTGAGCCTTTTACTAAAAATATATCTATATCGACAAAAAAAACAAGAAAATTTAAAAGGTTTAAGACATTTTTATAAGCAAAAAGGTTGGCATCTGGGGCCCTCTGGGCCCTTTCATAATAAAATAATAAAAATAATCCAATTTTTTTTTCAAAAATATATTAAAAAAGATATTAAAAAATAAAAAGAGGGGGGTTACCATCTGGGGCCCTGGGGACCTCTGGACTGCAAAAAAAAAAATTGGCCCTTTAATATAAAAAAATATTAAAAAAATGGATAAAAAACAAAAACAAAGAGGGGGGTTACCATCTGGGCCCCTGGGGGCCTCCAGGCATCTGGGCACTTCCAGACCCCCGGGCCCCTTACAGGTGTACTGCCTGTACCCCCCTGATGGCGGCCCTGGGTGTAATGTCGGCATGTGAAAAATGTCATTCTGAAGGAAAAAAGCCGTTTAAAACTGACTTGCGGCAATAATGAATTGTCAGCTCCTGGAAATTGCAGGAGAATTCATTCTTAAAAAAAAAAAAAAAAAGCGTGGGGTCCCCCCTAAAATCCACACCAGACCCCTTATCCGAGCACGTTGACCTGGCTGGCCGCAGAAAAGAGGGGGGGACAGAGCGCGGCCCCCCCCTCTCCTGAACCGCACCACCCCCCAAAACACCTTGTCCCCATGTTGATGAGGACAAGGGTCTCTTCCCCACAACCCTTGCCCGGTGGTTGTGGGGGTCTGCGGGCGGGAGGCTTATCGAAATCTGGAAGACCCCTTTAACAAAGGGTCCCCCCAGATCCCGGCCCCCCCCCTGTGTGAAATGGTAATGGGGTACCTTGTACCCCTACCATTTCACGAGAAAAAAAATGTAAGGGGTTAAAAACGACAAGAGCCGGATTTTTACAAGTCCTTTATTATCTTCTTTCTTCTTCTTTCCTCCGGGTTTCTTCCTCCATCGTCTTCTTCTTCCTCTGCTTCTGTCTTGGGTCTTCTATTCCCACATCTTGCCCGGCGTGTTCTTCCATCTTCTGTTCCTCCCGCTGTTCTTCTCGTCCGCATCTTCTTCTCCTTCTTGGTCTTCGCCGGAGGCGCCGCTTCCAATTGAAATCCCCGCTGTCTGCCGGACCACGCCCCCCTCTGACGCCACGGGCAAGCTCTTAGTAGTGTGCTGCAAGTGCGTCAGAGGGGGGCGTGGTCACATGTCAGAGGGCGGGCAATTCAATTTGAAGCTTGTGCGCGGCTTTTTCTTTGCCAGAGTCGCCGCTTCCAATTGAATTGCCCGCTTTCTGGAACATGTGACCACGCCCCCCTCTGACGCACAGGCACCACACGGGGACTTTCCTAAGAGCTTGTCCGTGGCGTCAGAGGGGGGGCGTGGTCCGGCAGACAGCGGGGATTTCAATTGGAAGCGGCGCCTCCGGCGAAGAAAAACAAGAAGAAGAAGATGCGGACGAGAAGGACAGCGGAAGGAGAAGAAGATGGAAGAACACGCTGGGCAAGATGCGGGAATAGAAGACCCAAGAAAGAAGCAGAGGAAGAAGAAGATGGAGGAAGAAACCCGAAGGAAAGAAGAAAAGAAGATAATAAAGGACTTGTCAAAAACCGGCTCTTGTCTTTTTTTACACTGACACTTTTTTTTTTCTCGTGAAATGGTAGAGGTACAAGGTACATTACCATTTCACACAGGGGGGGGGGTCGGGATCTGGGGGGCCCCTTTGTTAAAGGGGTCTTCCAGATTTCGATAAGCCTCCTGCCCGCAGACCCCCCACAACCACCGGGCAAGGGTTGTGGGGAAGAGACCCTTGTCCTCATCAACATGGGGACAAGGTGTTTTGGGGGGTACCCCAAAACACCCTCCCAATGTTGAGGGCATGTGGCCTGGTGTGGTTCAGGAGAGGGGGGGGGCGCGCTCTGTCCCCCCCTCTTTTCTGCGGCCGGCCAGGTCAACGTGCTCGGATAAGGGGTCTGGTGTGGATTTTAGGGGGGACTCCACGCCATTTTTTTTTTAAATTTGGGGTGGAGTTCCCCTTAAATTCCACACCAGACCCGAAGGGTCTGGTTATGGATATTTGGGGGGAACCCCACGTCATTTTTTTTTTAAATTGACGGCGGGGTTCCTCTTAATATCTATACCAGACCTAAAGGGTCTGGTTATTGAATTTGGGGGGACCCCCACGCTTTTTTTTCCGTTTTTTTTATGAATGAATTCTCCTGCAATTGCCGGGAGCCGACAATTCATTATTGCCGCGAGTCACTTTTAAACGGCTTTTTTTTTTTTTTTTTTTCAGAATGTCATTTTGTGCAAAGACATATTTCTAACCACATGAAAAGTGCGCTTTATTCACCTGCTGACATTCCCCCCCCCCTCCCCCCCCCCATGGTACGAATTTTAAAATAATTATTCAAATGACGTGGGGTTCTATCCAAATTCCATTACAGGCCCTTCAGGTCTGATATGGATATTAAAGGGAACCCCGCCGTCAATTTAAAAAAAAATGACGTGGGGTTCCCCCCAAATTCAATAACCAGACCCTTCAGGTCTGGTGTGGAATTTAAGGGGAACTCCACCCCAAATTTAAAAAAAAAATGGCGTGGAGTCCCCCCTAAAATCCACACCAGACCCCTTATCCGAGCACGTTGACCTGGCCGGCCGCAGAAAAGAGGGGGGGACAGAGTGCGGCCCCCCCCCTCTCCTGAACCGCACCAGGCCACATGCCCTCAACATTGGGAGGGTGTTTTGGGGTGCCCCCCAAAACACCTTGTCCCCATGTTGATGAGGACAAGGGTCTCTTCCCCACAACCCTTGCCCGGTGGTTGTGGGGGTCTGCGGGCAGGAGGCTTATCGAAATCTGGAAGACCCCTTTAACAAAGGGGCCCCCCAGATCCCGACCCCCCCCTGTGTGAAATGGTAATGGGGTACCTTGTACCTCTACCATTTCACGAGAAAAAAAAAGTGTCAGTGTAAAAAAAGACAAGAGCCGGTTTTTGACAAGTCCTTTATTATCTTCTTTTCTTCTTTCCTTTGGGTTTCTTCCTCCATCTTCTTCTTCCTCTGCTTCTGTCTTGGGTCTTCTATTCCCGCATCTTGCCCAGCGTGTTCTTCCATCTTCTTCTCCTTCCGCTGTCCTTCTCGTCCGCATCTTCTTCTTCTTCTTGTTTTTCTTCGCCGGAGGCGCCGCTTCCAATTGAAATCCCCGCTGTCTGCCGGACCACGCCCCCCTCTGACGCCACGGACAAGCTCTTAGGAAAGTCCCCGTGTGGTGCCAGTGCGTCAGAGGGGGGCGTGGTCACATGTTCCAGAAAGCGGGCAATTCAATTGGAAGCGGCGACTCTGGCAAAGAAAAAGCCGCGCACAAGCTTCAAATTGAATTGCCCGCCCTCTGACATGTGACCACGCCCCCCTCTGACGCACTTGCAGCACACTCCTAAGAGCTTGCCCGTGGCGTCAGAGGGGGGGGGCGTGGTCCGGCAGACAGCGGGGATTTCAATTGGAAGCGGCGCCTCCGGCGAAGACCAAGAAGGAGAAGAAGATGCGGACGAGAAGAACAGCGGGAGGAACAGAAGATGGAAGAACACGCCGGGCAAGATGCGGGAATAGAAGACCCAAGACAGAAGCAGAGGAAGAAGAAGGAGGAGGAAGAAGAAACCCGAAGAAAAGAAGAAGAAAGAAGATAATAAAGGACTTGTCCAAAACCGGCTCTTGTCGTTTTTAACCCCTTACATTTTTTTTACTCGTGAAATGGTAGAGGTACAAGGTACCCCATTACCATTTCACACAGGGGGGGGGCCGGGATCTGGGGGGCCCCTTTGTTAAAGGGGTCTTCCAGATTTCGATAAGCCTCCTGCCCGCAGACCCCCACAACCACCGGGCAAGGGTTGTGGGGAAGAGACCCTTGTCCTCATCAACATGGGGACAAGGTGTTTTGGGGGCACCCCAAAACACCCTCCCAATGTTGAGGGCATGTGGCCTGGTGCGGTTCAGGAGAGGGGGGGGGCCTCGCTCTGTCCCCCCCTCTTTTCTGCGGCCGGCCAGGTCAACGTGCTCGGATAAGGGGTCTGGTGTGGATTTTAGTGGGGACTCCACGCCATTTTTTTTTTAAATTTGGAGTGGAGTTCCCCTTAAATACCACACCAGACCTGAAGGGTCTGGTTATGGATATTTGGGGGGAACCCCTTGTCATTTTTTTTTTTAAATTGACGGCGGGGTTCCCCTTAATATCCATACCAGACCTAAAGGGTCTGGTTATTGAATTTGGGGGGACCCCATGCTTTTTTTTTCCTTTTTTTAATGAATGAATTCTCCTGCAATTGCCGGGAGCCGACAATTCATTATAGCCGCGAGTCAGTTTTAAATGGCTTTTTTGCTTTGAAAAATGACATTTTGTGCAGAGACAGTTCTAACCACGGGAAACATGCGCTTTTTCACATGCTGACATTAGAGCCCCCCATAGTACGAAATTTAAAGAAAAATTACACTTTTATTATTGCACTTTTAGCATTATTAAAATCACTGCTCCCGAAAAAACGGCCGTTTTAAAAAATAAAAAAAGCATTGGTACATGTCCCCTGGGGCAGGACTGAGGTCCCCAAACACTTTTTAGGACAAAACTTGCAGATTAGCCTTTAAAATTCACAATTAAGATTTCCCCCATAGACTTATACAGGGAGTTCGGCGGCGGCTTTACTTATCAATCACATCGCGCTGCCGCCGGTTCATGCGCCTAATTAGGGCTTCATCCAGCGCACTAATTAAGGCATGTACCGGCGCAGCGCAGCTTCTTTAGTAAATCAGCCCCTATGTCTCTCTTTTATTTTCTTCTAGCCACTTTTCTACGCTTGTTGGAGAGTCAAACAATCTTGTGACATTTACCTTAGCTTATATGTGTGAGGCCCCGTACACACGGCCGAGGTTCTCGCTGAAAATCAGCGAGAACCTCGCTGGAATGCACATTCCAGCGAGGACCTCGGCCGTGTGTACGGTCTCAGCGAGCTTCCCGTCGGGAAGCCCGTCGAGCCGAAATAGAGAGCACGCTCTCTATTTCCTCGACGGCCCGCCTGGAAGAATGGCTGGTTGCCATTCCCGACGGGCGGGTCGCCGAATCCGACGGCCGGGAGAGAACCTCGACGGGCGGAACGATGTGTTCTGCCCGTCGAGATTCCCTGCCGTGTGTACGCCGCCTTACTTGTTTTTCATAGCTAGTTACTATCATTTGTATTGCCCCATGTGCTGCATGTATGGCAGATAATTCTGTCTTTTAGGCCATGTACCATGGATTTTATGTTCTAAATGCTACTGTTTTTATTCTGTAGTTTCACCTTTCCTGTCATTCTACTATCAATAAAAGAGGAAGTTAAAGCAGTACAGTTTTCTCCTTTTGAAGACAGAATTGGTTTAGCTACATGTCAGATTACACAACGTGCTAACATGTATGAGGACAGTATAGTCCCCAATAAGCAAATTGCACTCCAGCACTGCTGTGTACACCCCAAATGATTAGTTAGTTTGGGGTTTAGTAAAGGCAAAGCCACTCTGCAGTAGAAGTGTAGTCGCTAAAAATCAGAAGGGAAGCACTGATGGTTTTGACATCCAATCCTGTAGAAGCAAAGTTTTTATTGTTGTTCTTTTCTTCCTTGCTTGTCCACTTGTAGTGCAAAGTGGATTTGCCTTTAGTAAATGGACCCCAAAAACCAAGATCCCTAATAATTTGGAGTGTACACAGCAAAATACTAGAGTGCAATTTACATAATGGGAAACTATTTAGATTGATCTGTGTGTTCCCAAGAAAAGACATTAGTAAGGTATTACCCTCACTTCCTGTTTGGCTATGTGACAGGAAGTGAATGAATTTGAAGTAAGAAGTGACAAAATTTGTGAGGTGTCTTCACCCTATCAGGGATGCAGACATCCCCAAAAAATGAGCAGATGATACTTATTTGTAAATTAAAAAAATTGTTTATTTAACATTGGGTGGTGTTTGTGGGGGTCCCTAACACACATTCATACATATTAGCAACGCTGTATCCTGGCCTATTGGCATGGTTATATTTTCTTAGTCCTCTCAATAAAATTATCAGAAATTTGTGCTTAAAGTAGAACTATAATCAACACTTTGTTTTCCTTCATTTTGGATAGGCCCTGTCAGTTTATTTGTTACCATTCCTATCCAATTGCAGAGATTTGCCTTCACTTCCTGCCCCATAGCAGGATAGCAGGAAGTGAGAGAAAAACTATGCAAAACTAGAACATTTCTGGGCAGGTCATAAAAACACAGGGTGTGGCCTTGACAGAAAGGGGTGGTTCATTTTTCTATTAGGAGATGCAGAAGTTTAGTCAGGCCTAGGGCAGCACAAAACCTAAATATACTATTGCATATTAGGGCTTATTTAGACAGGATCCGATTTATAGCATGTTTTTAGATAGTGGGAGGAAACCCATGCAGGCACAGGGAGAACATGCAAACTCCAGGCATATGGTGTCATGGGCGGGATTTAAACCAGCAACCCTTTTTGCTGCTAGGTGAAAGTGCTATCCACTACACCACTGTGCTGAACGAACATGATTGCGGGTGAAAGCATAAGATAAGTGTTTTTTTTCCGATCTCATGATTTCCAGCCTGGAGGACAGATATGTCTTATTGAACCAGCCTCTCTCCATAAAGAGGACCTGTCACACACTAGTCCTATTACAAGGGATGTTTACATTCCTTGTAATAGGAATAAAAGTGATAAAAAAAGGGACAAAAAAGTGCAAAAAGAAAAAATATTACGTAAAACAAAAAAGAACAAAAAAAAATTAAAACGCCCCTGTCCTACTAGGACAGGGCACTCAGAAGTCAACACGCATGTAAGTCGCGCCCACATATGTAAACGATGTTCAAACCACACATGTGAGGTATTGACGCATGCGTTAGAGCGAGAGCAATAATTTTAGCACTATACCTCCTCTGTAACTCTAAACTGGTAACCTGTAGAAAAAAAGTGTCGCCTATGGAGATGTTTAAGTCCTGAAGTTTGGCGCCATTCCATGAGTGTGTGCAATATTAAAGCATGACAATTTGGGTATCTTTGGTATTTTTGGCAAAAAAAATGAAAAATGATTGCGCAAATACGGTTGGAAATAAAAAAAAAATTAATGACCGCCACTTTATTCCCTAGGGTGTCTGCTAAAAAAATAAATATAATGTTTGGGGGTCCTGAGTAATTTTCCAGGAACAAAATATTATTTTTACATGAAGGAGAGAATTGCCAGAATAGGTGCGGTATGGAACTGGTTAAAGTGAAACAATAAAAGTGAAATATTCTTTTATATTTCATGGGGGGGAGGGGGGCATGCCTGTGAAATAGTGCATGTTTCCTGTGCTTAGAACTGTCCCTGTACAAGATGTCCTTTCTGAAGAAAAAAAAAGCAATTTAAAAATACTCATGGCTATAAAGAATACAGTCATTGCTCATTAAAAAAAAAACGTGGGGTCCCCCCAAATTCATTTACCAGGCCCTTCAGGTCTGGTATGGATATTAAGGGGAACCCCATCGTCAAATAAAAAAAAATGACGTTGGGTTCCCCCCAAATATCCATACCAGGCCCTTCAGGTCTGCTATGGATTTTAAGAGGAACTCCACCCCAAATTTAAAAAAAATGGCGTGGTGTCCCCCCCAAAAATCCACACCAGACCCCTTATCCGAGCGTGTAGCCTGGCATGCCGCAGAAATAAGGGGGGACAGAGTGCGCCCCCTCTCCTGAACTGTACCAGGCCACGTGCCCTCAACATGGGGAGGGTGCTTTGGGGTCCCCCCAAAGCACCTTGTCCCCATGTTGATGGGGGCAAGGGCCTCATCCCCACAACCCTGTCCGGTGGTTGTGGGGGTCTGCGGGCGGGGGGCTTATTGGAATCTGGAAGACCCCTTTAACAAAGGGGACCCCCAAATCCCAGCCCCCCCTGTGTGAAATGGTAATGGGGTACATTGTACCTCTACCGTTTCACCCAAAAAAAGTGTCAAAAATGTAAAAAAAAGACAATAGCCGATTTTTGACAGTTCCTTTTATTAATGTCTTCTTTCCGCGCTTCTTCTTCCATCTTTTTCTTTTCTGCTTTCATTCGGGTTTCTTCCTCCATCTTCTTTCTTCCTCTGCTTCTTTCTTGGGTCTTCTCGTCCGCATCTTGACTGGCGTCTTCTTCCATCTTCTTCTCCTTCCGTCGGCCTTCTCGTCTGCATCTTGCTTCTTCTTCCCCGACTATGCGCTCCCAATTAAAAGTTCCCGCCATGTAATACTCCCGTTCCTCAGACAGTACTTTTATCACTGAGGATGCGACCGCATCCGGTAACCCCGCCCCCTCTGACGCCAGGCGGAAAGCCATAAGAAAGTACCCGTGTGGTACATGTGCGTCAGAGGGAGGGGGGGTCACAGGAGCGTCACACAGCAGGAATTTTAATTGGAAACGCATAGTCTGGGGAGGAAGAAGCTGCGCAAGATGTATCCGCTTGCCATTTCAATTGGAAGCGCATCGAAGAAGAAGCAAGATGCGGACGAGAAGGCCGGCGAAAGGAGAAGAAGATGGAAAAAGAAGCTGGTGCAAGTTGCGGAACGAGAAGACTGACAGAAGGAGAAGAAGATGGAAGAATAAGCCGGTCAATATGTGGACGAGAAGACTGACGGAAGGAGAAGAAGATGGAAGAATAAGCCGGTCAAGATGTGGACGAGAAGACCAAAGAAAGAAGCAGAGGAAGAAGAAGATGGAAGAAGAAGCGCGAAAAGAAGACATTAACCAGTTAGTCACCGCTCCATAGCCGAATTACGGCTACAAGGCGGTTCCTTAACTCTGGGAGGACGTCTATTGATGTCCTCCCAGAGTTGCGCTCCCTAGGGCGCGCACACGGGAATGTCCGTGACATCACGGATAGCGGTAAATTGCCGCTGGTAGCGGCTGTTTACCACGTGACCGCTCCGTCCAATGACAAAGCGATCACATGTAAACAAACGGTTCCTCCCTCCTCTCTCTGTACCGATCGGTACAGTGTGAGAGGGGGAGAGCGGGTGCCAGCAGCGCTGTGGCTGGATCTGTGACTATTGCAGTCACAGATACATCCATCCCTGCAATACCCCCTGCAATACTCTTCCTTCCCTGCACAATACTCTGCAATACCCCCTGCGCAATACTCTGCAATACCCCGTGCACAATACTCTGCAATACCCCCGGCACTACTCTGCATTACCCCCGGCAATACTCTGCATTACCCCCGACAATACCCTGCAATACCCCCTGCGCAATACTCTGCAATACCCCCGTACAATACTCTACAATACCCCAGCCAATACTCTGCAATACCCGGAAAATACTCCAATATACCACTTCCCGCCTGCTGTCATATGACATCCTTGACTTTGTGCAGGGATATCTGAATGATGCCTGCAGCTACAGGCATCATTCAGATATCATTTTTTCAGCCGGCGATTCCCTACACCATAAAAATGGTTCCGCCTTTTGATCATTCTTACGTCCCCCCTCCCTTCGCCCTCTGGTGCTTCTTTCGACTCACCGCTAAGATCGAAGCCAGGATCTTTTTTTTTTTTTAGGCTTCCCAGCCTAGAGGTGAGATGTGGGGTCTTATTGACCCCACATCTCACTGTAAAGAGGATCTGTCATGCTATGTACCTATTACAAGGGATGTTTATATTCCTTTTAATAGGAATAAAAGTGATCAAAACATTTATTTTTGGGGAAAAACGTGTCAAACTAAAATAAATAAAGTGAAATGAACAATTAAAAACTTTTTTTTTTTAAAGCGCCCCTGTTCCCGTGTGCTCGTATACAGAAGCGACAGCACATGTAAGTCCCGCCCACATGAAAACGGTGTTCAAACCGCACATGTGAGGAATCGCTGCGAACGTTAGAGCAAGAGCAACAATTTTGGCCCTAGACCTTTTCTCCAACAAAAAAGATGTAACCAGTAAAAATATTTAAAGCGTCGCCTATGGGGATTTTTAAGTAGCAAAGTTTGGCGCCATTCCACAAGCGTGTGCAATTTTGAAGGGTGACATGTTGGGTATCTATTAACTCGGCGTAACTTCATCTTTCATATTATGCAAAAACATTGGGCTAACTTGATTTTTTTTTTTAAAAGCACACAACTGTTTTATTTCCTAAAAGAAAATGCGTTAGAAAAATTGCTGTGCAAATATCATGCACGATAAAAAGTTTCAACAACCGCCATTGTATTCTCTAGGGTCTTTGCTAAAAAAGCATATATAATGTTTTGGGGTTCTATGTAATTTTCTAGCAAATATATGATAATTTTCACATGTAGGAGAGGAATGTCAGAATTGACCTGGGTGTTCCAGAACTCCTGATGGTGCTTCCTGCATGTTAGGCCTCTGTATGTGGCCACGCTGTGTAAAAGTCTCACACATGTGCTATCGCCATACTCGGGAGAAATAGCAGAATGTGTTTTGGGGTGTAATTTGTGGTATGCATATGCTGTGTGTGAGAAATACCCTGCTAATATGAAAATTTTGTGAAAAATAAAAATAAAATAAATCTTGATTTTGCAAAGAATTGGGGGAAAAAAAGGCTGTCAGTGCATCAGATGTGATCAAATTGATCAATTTTCAGTAATTGGTACCATAGCTTGTAGACCCTATAACTTTCACCCAGACTAAATAATAACCAACATTTATTTTTTATTTTTGCAAAATGTTATAATAGAAATGAAGAGGTGATCAAATACCGCCAAAAGAAAGCTCTATTTGTAGGAAGAAAAGGACAAAAATTTAATTTGGTTACAGTGTTGTATGACTGAGTAATTGTCATTTCAAAATGTAAGAGCACCGAAAGCTGAAAATTGGTCTGGTTATTAAGGGGGTTTAAGTGCCCAGTGGTCAAGTGGTTAATAAAGGAATTGTCAAAACCGTCTATTGTCATTTTTTACATTTTTGGTGAAATGGTAGAGGTACAATGTACCCCATTACCATTTCACACAGGGGGGGGGTCTGGGGGTCCCCTTTGTTAAAGGGGTCTTCTAGGTTCCGATAAGCCCCCCACCCGCAGACCCCCCAACCACCGGCCAGGGTTGTGGGGATGAGGGTTGAGGGGGACCCCAAAGCACCCTCCCCATGTTGAGGGCATGTGGCCTGGTACGGTTCAGAAGAGGGGGGGCTGCACTCTGTCCCCCCTCTTTTCTGTGGCCGGCCAGGTTACGTGTTAAGAAAAGGGTCTGGTGTGGATTTTTGTGGGAACTCCACACCATTTTTTTTAATTTGGGGTGGAGTTTCCCTTAAAATCCATACCAGACCTGAAGGGCCTGGTTTTGATATTTGGGGGGAACCCCCACGTATTTTTTTTTACGGTGGGGTTTCCCTTAATATCCATACCAGACCTGAAGGGCCTGGTATTGGAATTTGGGGGGACCCCACGCTTTTTTTTTTTATTAATGAATTCTCTCAGAATTAAGCATTATTAAATGTACTGCTCCTGAAAAAACGGCCGTTTAAAAAAATAAATAAAAAAGCATTGATACATGTCCCCTGGGGTAGGACTCAGGTCCCCAAACTTTTTTTAGGACAAAAACTAGCACATGAACCTTTAAAATTAACACTTTTGATTTCTCCCATAGACTTCTAAAGGGAGTTCGGCGGCGGCTTTACATATTAATTGCATTGCGCCAGCTACTGCGCCGGTTCATGCGCCTAATTAAGGATTCATCCGGCGTGCCATTTAAACCATGAACCAATGCGAAGCGCATTGCTTTTAGTAAATCAGCCCCAGTATCAAATACAGTGTAGTGTGGTGTTGCAAAACAAAAAATACATAATGTCCGGAAGGCCACCAAGAAGAGGCAGACACTCACAGGCCATTAAAAGAGGGCAAGCAGCCTCTGTGTCTACAGTCAACAGTGGTGGTCATGGATATAGTGCAGCCTCTGCAGGTGGCCGTGGGGCACACTTGTCTTTTTTTGCTGCTGCTGGCTGTATTATTGAGCCACAACATGCAGAATAGTTGGTGGAGTGGATAACAAAGCCATCCTAATCCTCCTCATCCTCTATCACCCAGGCTCAGAGTAGTTTGCCTACCAATGCAGCTGCCAAAGCAGCCTATTCCACTGGCTCTGTGTCCAGAGTCATTCCTTTTGTAGCCCCAGCATCATGCACGGAGGAGTCCCCAGAATTATTCAACTGCAGTGTCGGTTATGTGCTGCTGGAGGATGTGCAGTGATTTGAAGGCTCCGATGTTGGTTCCCGGGTTTATTCGATTCTTCTAAGGCCCCGTACACACGAGCAAATAGATTTGTTCAAATCCGTCGGACAGACAGATTTGAACAAATCTGTCTGCTGGGATTTATTGGTTTGATCGTGTACACACGATCAAACCAAAATCCCCGCCGGCAGACAGCGCGCTGACGTGTCGCTGACAGGTCGGTGACGTGGCGGTGACGTTGACGCCGCCACGTCACCGCACCCGGAAGTAAAACAGTTCTGCGCATGCGTCGAATCCATTCGACGCATGTGCGAGAAGATATGTCTGCTGGTTAGCGTACTAACCAGCAGACATGTCGGGCGGACGGGTTTGCAGCCGACAGATTTCAAAGCATGCTTTGAAATCTGTCGGGTGGCCAAATCCGTCGGTTTGCCCGTACACACGATCGAATCTGTCTGCTGGGACGGCCCGTCAGACGGGTTTCAGCAGACAGATTTGATCGTGTGTACGCGGCCTAAGTTTTATTCATGCAGTCTTTTTACTGCTTGTTAATTCCTTTTTTTTTTAAAGGTGCCGTACCCCAGTGATTTTTGATCTCCTCCATGTTGTCCAGGTAGATCTCCACCTCATAAAAGATTGCCTACCCCTTTAACAAGTTCTTTAATACGCAAGAACATTTGTTTTAAATGCTGTCATGAGAAAGATGGGGTCTGGCAAAATATGTACCGCACTGTGTTAAACATTTTTTTTCATAATGTTTTTATTGGAAACAAAAGAGAACAAGCTAAATTATGTGCATAACAGAAAAAAAAAATAACATATTAGGAATGGTGCGATAACATCGTAACTTTTAGGCTGTTAACATAAATCATCTTATCACTGAGATATTGAGAGAAAGCCCTATTTCTGACAAGAGCTTGTCGGGTTTCATAGACTCTGAGTACATTATATATATTATAAATATATTGAGTTAGTCTTAAATTATGATATGAAAGTTGATATAGAGGAGTTAGTTTTTGTCAAGCTAGGTTGAAGTGTCATGAATAGGATTTGATTGATATGTAGGGCTCTAAGTCAGAGCATACGTTTCTGGGGGAGGCGGAGTGTAAGACGGGGAAGGGGGAGGTTGGGATTTTTACAATAGGGAAGAAGGAAGGGGAGAAGGTTGATAAGGAAGGGAGGTGGGGATATTGAACATTTTATCCAAGCTCCTTTCCATTTGGTCTGCAGTAAATTAATCTATGATAATTAATGCTCCAGAAACTTCCTTACATGTACAGTATATGCCAAAGAGAATATAATGTTTACAAAGATTTAATTCACAATGAAAGACTGATTCAGTGATAGGTATCTGTGTTATAAATAACCCCCATGGAAGAAGGATGGACCCACAGCAATAGTTTAACACCACTAGGAGCTGGGGTGGAAGAGGTAGACCAACCTCTCATTACAACCACCAGTCACCACATGGAGGTCCCCCCCTACTGTGTAGACATGGGAGGGGACAATATACACGTCATAATGATGCTAACCTGCATGGTCCCCATGATGATAGGGGCCCCCTAAATCAGTATAGAGTGGATACTTCGAACAGGTATGTGCCTCTGGCGAAAGTGATCAGAGAAATGGTATTTAGAAATACCACTACCCATCCAGCCCCTCTTCTCCCTTACATTCAATATCTATCTGGTAATCATTGTTAACAGGATTTTCAGGGGGAACCAGAGGGGGCACAGGAGAAATGGAGATGCAAGAGATGGTACAGAGGGGGGAGGCGCCATCTCCCCAAAAAGAAGAAGCACCAAAGAACTCTCTAAAGAAGAGATTGTGATTCTTAATGAAGGACTGAGGCGGCGTACACACGACCGGTTTTCTGGGTAGAATCCAGCAAGAAACTCGATGGGAGACGTATTCTGCCGAAAAAAACGGTCGTGTGTACACTTTTCGCTGAGAAACCCGTCGGGAAACTCGTCGAGCCAAAAATAGAGCATGTTCTCTATTTCCTCGTTGGGCCATGGGAAAATTTGGCTCGACGAGTTTTTTAACTGCCGAACTAGGAACTCGACGGGGGGAAAACGATGTGTTTCGCCCGACGAGTTTCTTCGTCGTGTGTCCGCCGCCTAAAATATGCAACCCCATGAAATCGCAACACCTTTTATACTTTCATAGATATACCTAGATATACACAAAAGTTAAACAATAAAAGATACCTCCTAAGCAACCCCACTAAGCAGTTAGTTAGGGATGCATCTGTCATTGCCCATTTAGGCTTGTCCGCATCACTTTGTAATCCCCCTTGAAATGCAGCTCCCAATTTTAATGTTTTTCACGATTCGGTTACAAAGGATTTGGAAAACCTCAGTGGTGCATACACCACTGGCTCACACAGGAAATAACACGACCGGACAGCCTGAAAATAGGGGTTTACATCTTTTCTACACAGGTTAGCCATCATAGGCATTAGGAGTGGGATTTTATAATATTTCAGTTAATGGGAGCTACACGTCATATTCACACTATAATACTTGTTGCAGCACTGTGCAGCTATATATATGTAGAAAAGATTCAAAAAGGTTAAAAAAAAAACCCTAATCAGTATTGATCCCAAGTGCATGGTGCTGCAACACGTATTATAGTGTGAATATGACGTGTGTAGTTTCCATTAACTGAAATATTATAAAATAACCTACTGGGTAGTGAGTCCCAACCACCGGTGCTGCCATAAACCTCAACCTCATTGTGCAAATAAAGCAAATACATAAAGTACAGAAAATGTCATAAAACAATCAAATTTAATAATTCTACGATAGCCCTACTCCTGCATAGTGAATCCAAATCACCAGTGCTGCAAGAACACACAATTGTGCAAATATATAAATAAAAAAACGAATTCCATATAACAATTAATAAAAAAACATCCAAAAAACAACATGACTGTGAATGAACATTTTATTAATAATTAGTTTGCTTATTTATTTATATATTTGTACAATTGTGGTTTTTTTTTGTTGCAGCAATGGTGATTTGTATTCACTGAGACATTGATCGCAGAGACAGTGGAGCTGAGGGAAAGGGGGAGGAGGGGGAGGCTGAGAGATAACGAGAGAGACTGCTAGAAGACCTACCTTTCATGGCAGCGTGTCTCCTTTGATGCTTCCAGCAGCTCCCTGGCAGCGTACCTGTCCTCTGGGTCCCCAGTCACCATGTTCCCCGGGCCTACATTTCATTGTGAAGAGGAAGTCCATGCTCTGGAGGCATGGGAGATGCTGTGCCCGCCGCTTCTCACCTCTCGGGGGGGGGGGGCGGGTCGGGGGGAGAGGTCAAGGAGGAGGCGGCCGTGGTTGAGATATTCTCCCAACTTCCGGGGCTCTTAGGCCTATCTGTCCTCGGCTCGGCCCCTCGCTGGTTACCAGCATAAGAGAGAACCCCCTGCTGATGGGGCCCACTCCGCGGGCCACATGACAAGGCCTGGCGGGCCGGATTTGGCCCGCGGCCTTGTGTTTGCCACCCCTGGTTTAGAAGATATTCCTTGTCCTCTGCATGTGCCGATGTCGGCAAATGCACACTGGGGAAAACTGAAGCAATGGAACCTATGTGCCATTTCTGCAGTCTCCGTGCCATTACCGACGGCTCCCGCACGCGCGGGAATGACATCACCATGGCTCCGGCCAATCACAGCCCCGGAACAGCGATACCTGGAAGTAACTCCGGGGCGACATGCCGGCTGCAGGAGGGGGAGACGAGGACTGCTGCGGGGGCTTCGATCTGAGGTAAGTAATACATAATGAGCTAGTATGCTATGCATCCAACTCATTATGCCTTTGTCTTCAGGTGTTTTTTTTCTTGTTTTTTAAGAGGGTTTACTTCCACTTTAAGACCTGTACAGCCTCAACGCAACATAAAGATAGGATTGGATACACTACGTAAGAGGAGAGACATTGTTGTCCACCCATGGATAAAGGAGGAGCTATTGTGATCATGGATAAGGAAATGTATCTCTCTTGAGATGATGAAAATTTTGTCTGACTCTGACACAGTATGGAGTATGTATATCACCATTACATTTAAAAGAGAATTAAAAGGGGGGCATGCTGATATTGTAGTGTTGGTATTAACAATAGAACTTTGTCTGGGGATTACTCTGGCGATGGACTTTTATTTTTCGTTTGTTATTTGTTTTCTTTCTGACTCTTTCTGATCATTATGATCTATTTTCTTTGTCAACTTCAACACACTGCTTAATGGTGGCATTTGATAACCTCTCATTAATGTAGAGTATAAGCATGGAAACTATTAGCAGACTCCACTGTTTACTTATCCTAAGGCTTTCCAATGCATGGAGGTTGAATACATCTTGTTAGTGATAACTATAGTTGATGATGAGTCAGCCTATTGTTTCGTTGTTTTGCTGTAATTTGTCATGCCAAACTTTCAATAAAGAAATATTGAAATTAAAAGAGAATTAAAAAATCTTATAGAGGAGTGATTCGATATGGGGATTTTAAATAAACAAAGAGAAGGAGCATTTGGTACCTCTGACTCCCCGACTGCCAACAATATACTCACTGCCTAAAATCCATAACATTTTGGACAATCCCATCATCAGTGGTATTGATTCTATAACTTCTTTTACTGGGAAATATGTAGCCCATTACCTACAACCACTGGGGATGGGTACCCCCTCATTTCACCAAACATGTCATTAATATACTAGATACTGTTTGAGTAGAAACCAACATATTTACTGGTAACTGTCGCATATGTGTATCTCGCACAAGTTGGGATATGAGGCGGTACAACATTTCCTTCTTCGTGACCCCACTATTTTAATTACACAGAGCTATTTCATTTTGGAACTGTTGGAGTTTTTAATGACACAAAATTATTTTTGGCATGATGGGGCATACTATCTGCATATAAAGGGAGAGCCATGGGGGAAAAGTTTTCCCCAAGCATGGCCAACCTTTTCATGCCAAAATTCCCATTTCCCAAATTCCAAATTCCCATGGGGGCAAACTTTGCCCCCATGGCACTCCCTTTATATGCAGATAGTATGCCCCATCATGCCAAAAATAATTTTGTGTCATTAAAAACTCCAACAGTTCCAAAATGAAATAGCTCTGTGTAATTAAAATAGTGGGGTCACGAAGAAGGAAATAACTCTACAAAACAGGCAATCAGAGCTTGTTATGTGGAAAAGATTTATCGGTGATGTCCTCTTCATATGGGATGTGACCTTGAATCTGTTTATGATTTTTTGACACGTGATAATCTCGATAGAAATACGTTTTTTGGACTTAAAGATTTCAGTAAAAGGAGGAAACATTGTCACGTCAACTTTCTTTAAACAAACTGCAAGAAATGGATACATTTTTGTTGAATTCCTGTAACCTTCATTCATGGCTGACGGCAGTACCCAAAGGTCATATTTTAAGTTTGAAGTGTAATTTCATCAATTTAGAGGATTACATTAACCGCTTGTCGACTGCCTCATGCACTTATACGTCGGCAGAATGGCACGGGCAGGCAAAGTAACATATATATACGTTGCTTCGAATCTGCTGCCTAGCTTGATGTCCACCTGTGTACTTAAATCGAATAGAACAGCAGAACGTGGGATGTCTTTATAAACAAGGCATCTCCCTGTTCTGCCCTGCCTAGTGACAGGACACTGATCATCTGCTCCCTCTCATCGGGAGCAGTGATCAGTGTCATGTCACAGTAAGCTCACCCACACACAGTTAGAATTCACCTAGGACACACTTAACCCCTTAGCCACCCCCTACTGGTTAACCCCTTCACTGCCAGTGTCATTTACACAGTAATCACAGCATTTTTATAGCACTGATCGCAGTGTAAATGACAATGATCCTAAAACAATGTCACACGTGTCCGATGTGTCCGCCATAAGGCAGCAGTCACCATAAAAATCGCAGATCACCGACATAACTAGTAAAAAAATTAATAATAAAAATGCCATAAAACGACCCCCTATTTTGTAGACGCTGTAACTTTTGCGTAAACCAATCAATATACGCTTATTGCTATTTTTTTAACCAAGAATATGTAGAAGAATATGTATCAGCCCAAACGGAGGAAAACATTTGATTTTTATATACTTTTTGGGGATATTTATTATAGCAAAATGTAAAATATATTGCTTAGTTTCAAAATTGTTGCTCTATTTTTGTTTATAGCGCAAAAAATAAAAACCGCAGAGGTGATCAAATACCACCAAAAGAAATCTCTATTTGTGGGGAACAAAAGGCCATCAATTTTGTTTGGGAGCCACATCGCATGACTGCGCAATTGTCAGTTAAACTGCAATGTGCAGTGTCGAATTGCAAAAAAGTGACCCAGTCATTTGAAGGCAAATTCTATGGGGCTGAAATAGTTAAAGAGGCATCAGTTTTGAGAACAAGATTTATAGCTAAAGGTTATCACAGCGAGGTTCTAGATTCCCTCATAGTGGAAGTTAGTAGAGATCGTCAGGAGCTATTGGTTGACAAGCCGTCCCGGCTTGTAACAGAGGATTTTGGTCTAGCTTTTTTTACAACATGCTCTAGCCAACATTGGGCAATCAGGAGAATCATCAAGAGGCATTGAACGATCGAGTTCTTAGTCCCTTATTATCCGATCAACCTTGGGTTATTTTCACAGGTCTTTTAACTTAAGGAATACAATAGCACCAAATGTGCCTAACCCTCCTACCAGACCCACTTTTTTGGTAATCTAAAGGGGTACTATTTGTGTGGGAAGTGTCAGGCCTGTAGGATTAACACCCATCGTGGAAGGAAAATTCAGAGTTTACTTCAACAGGCACAGGAGACACTTCTCCCATAAAGTCGTTTATTACATGTACGACAAAGTGTGTTGTCTAGTCTACTCAGTTACTACATTGACAAAGTATTTAGTTACTCAGCAAAGTAACTTTTTTCTACTAAGATGTTTTTCTACTAAGATGTTGTTGTGGCCTAGAATATGTGTGTGGGACGCACAATTTAAAATGTTACATATAAGATAAGGAGAACACATAACTAATATTCGAAAAGGTTTTGACAAGCACAATGTTTCAAAACATTTTGACTTGAAACACAATCGGGATCCTAGTGGTACAACCTTTGTTGCTCTTGAGAAATATGTTCCTCATTGGCGTGGGATAAATGGCAGGTGAAATAAATCCAGAGCTGAGACTAACTGGATATATAAATTGGGCTCCCATGTGTCCAATGGTTTGAATGTTGAGTGGGACATCAACTGTTTTATTAATAATAGGTGATGTGCTTCTCCCTTTTCCAATTGAACTTAATTTAAGTTAAATTTGAGTTTATTTTATATTATCCATCTTCTTTAAATCATTATTTTTCTATTTTTATTTATTTTATATTCTTTTGTTGTTTAATACGAATTTTGATGCATTAAAGAAGCTTACTTCCAAAGATTTTATTATAGTTAATGCACGTGTATACTGTTTGTGCCTAAAAAAGGTATATAGGTGGCTTGGCCAGCAACGTGGATGGCTGCTAGATAGAGGAGCTCCGGTCCGGGGACAAGAAAAGACACACAAAACGACCTGTTTTCGGTGGATTATGAACACCAGATTCGGTGGGGGAACCCCCAGCAGGCAGACAAGACCATTGGGAACACCTAAAGGGAAAACTACGCCTGCTAACTTAAACAAATATCGGTACACGGGCGGACCTCAGGTCAGCAAGATGGCGCCTGTACCCAGAGCGAACGGGGGAGAGGAGACGGATGATGATGAGATATCCATCCCGGCTTCTGAGGACTCCAACAGAGGTACTACCCACCCAGATTGCCCACTAACCTATACAACTATGATGGAAATTGCAGCCGATATTAAAAACTCCTTCTCGGGTGCCCTCAGTGACATAAAATCTGAACTGCATAGATTGACGGAGCAAATAACAGTCAATGAACGGGCAGGGAAAGAGAAGAGATCGGGCTCTCACAAGGTTGGATGACATTGCTGAAGTACATTCTCAGCAACTGATCGAGGTCAACCGCCACCTGGAAGATTTAGACAACAGGGGGCGCCGTAACAATATTAGGGTACGGGGGGTCCCCGAAACGGTGCTCCCTGACCATATCAAACCCACACTGACGTCCATTTTCAACGGCCTTCTTGACAGGCCTGAGGCATCGCCCATTGAATTCGATAGAGCACACAGAGCGTTGCGGCCCAGAACCCCGAACGATGCACCCCCCAGAGACATAATATGCTGCCTCCCCAACTATCCCCTCAAGGAAGAAATCCTTCGGAAAGCCAGAATGGGCGACCAGACCGTCTACAACGGAGCTGACATCCAGCTTTTCCAAGATCTGTCCCCGATTACATTAAAAAACAGGAGAGCCCTGAAACCCTTGCTAGAAGTTCTGAGGGCAAAGGAAATCAGCTACCGTTGGAAATTTCCATTTGCCTTGCAAGCCACCTTTAACCAAAAGCAATTCCTACTCAGGGTGCCGGATGACCTACAGCACTTCTGTGAAAGCCTGCAGATCGCGCCAGTGGAGCTTCCAGATTGGTATGCCGAATTTCTACTCCCTCCGGCCTTTATCCATCAACCACTCCAACAGGACCCCTCGCCCTCCAAATCTCCGTACCGAGCAGGAAAGTACGGGAAGAAAGCATCCAGAGGATACCATGCGTCGCCCGCATCCAAGGGATACAGGTCGCAGGAGGCCAGGTAAACTGCCAAACCGTATATCAGGGATACACTGTACGCTATGCATCCGACTCTTTTTTCATTTTTGACTTTGTTTGTTTTGTTTTTGCGCCCCCATGATTTTTCCGGTCGTTGCAGCGACAATGTGTTTGTCCACTGCTTCCTAACTCCGGGTCTCTCTTCTAAAGTTGCCCCACGTACCTAGTATAGCTACAACTACCTATTTACGCTACTTGCAGTAACCTTTGTATGCAGCCCTCACACGCAATCTCATTGACAATGAGAATTATGACTGTGGAACTCCTCTGCATTTTCAACCCCAGGTTATTCAAGAGATGCAATATAGTTTGGGTCGTTACTGACTCCTTCCACTAGAGGGCCCCATACTCGCACTCGACAACTCCACACGATAGACTATCCAATGCTCTTACCCCTTCACAAACAACAACATCCTGTTTTTCACACCGGAGGATACCCACATCCATCGGCCTCCCCCAACTTGTGTACAACAAGAAGACAGCCCGCTATGAGTTTTTTATCGGGTCCTCATCCCCAACGTCTACATCTCAGGAGGGGTGGTAAAGGAGAAATCCTCTATGCTTATTAGGCTCGGCAAATACCCCCATTATTGGCGTTATGTCCTCCCCCTACACACGTCTTACCTGGTCGGGGATGAACAGTACTATAATCTGGATAGGACTTCCTGAATCAGATTCAACCGGGCGGAGAACATACCAACGGAACGCCGCTTGCCCACGGAACAGCAGCGTTGGACACTTACGGTGACAGATCTTACAGACCGAGATGTCATAGATAAAAGTCTGGGGACATACGCTGTTCACCCGGTAACATGATGGTAACTACATGAGGCCCGCACACCTCATCCGCCTGAAATGAGAACGTTTTAACTTACTAAATTACTATATCGTACATAACTGATTCTACTTCTCTTTATCCAATGTGTTCACTTTACACTGTCGTAGGTGAGATCAGTTAAACGCTTTTGCCCAGGTGTTTATATGCAGCCAATACACCACGTCTCCCTCTACCCACTGCCATGCAGGACGCGGGAATCAATGGGAAAACATCCCTTTGCTAAAACCGTGAGTAACATACCCGCTATCCTGTATGGTTTTGTGTCAGGACACGTTCTGGACCCCCTAATGTCTCTATCTCTAGACCCAGCTCATAACTAGTGGCCTAGAAGCTAACAATAAGCATGTACAAACGCCCTCTCTAGGCCATACTCAGACCCTGTGGGATTCTGGAGTTGGGGATCACCACTGTAGACGTGCATGTCTATACTTAACCACATCACTGTAACACAAGTTTTTACACTATGCTTTAGTTCTTGTTGTAACACCTTATATACAGAATGCATAAATTTTGTTAGAGCAATTAGTGTATCCCTAGATTTCAAACTTTCCACGTTGGAAATTGGTTCAGACTAACATGTTAACTGCTTGAAACTTCTTGTTCATCCCCGGACAACACCGATATTTATATATTTCAATCTCCTCACCTTCCCACTTTGGTAACTACTCGGGATTGTTATCCACGAAAAGGCCTCCCACTCCCCCACCAGAGTCAACTCTGACACTTCCGTTCAGGATAGAAGTGTCCCCAAGCCCTACTACCCAGGTTCCATCCTAGGGCTAAGACTCGCGAAAGTGCTGGTAGGTTTGTTCTAACTCACCTTATCAACACTACCTCCTCCCCCAGCCCTCCCCCTTCCTCCTCCCACACCCCCCTCCCCGCATCCCACCCCCCCCACTCGTGCACACCTTGTGCAAACTGACATTTCGATCCCCCCCCTCCAAGATCGCAGATGGCGTATTCATTTCTGGGCAAATCCCCCACACTGGTTTCGCATAACATAAACGGGCTCAATATCCCCGAGAAGCGTTCCAAATTCCTCAGAGAATTAAGAAAAACAAAACCTCTTTTGGTCTTCATACAAGAAACCCACTTCAAGGGTCAGAACGTCCCTAAAATAACAGACAATCTCTACACAAGAGTACACCATGCTACTAATCCCAACGCCAAAACAAAAGGAGTATCAATACTAATTAACAAACACGCCCCGTTCGAGCTTAAACAAAGCCTTTTAGATCAGGATGGCAGGTACATTTTCCTTAAAGGTACTTGGGAAGGCACTCCTATCACCCTCGCTAACGTGTACTTTCCCAACAGAAATCATGTGACTTTCTGCAGGAAAATCATAAACGAACTAGAAAGGTTCACCGAGGGATGTATTCTAATGGGAGGCGACTTCAATGTACCCCTTTCACCCCTACAGGACACCTCGACTGGCCACACTTATGTCACCTACAAAATCCTAAAGAAAATAAAAGCCTTGCTTCACTCTCTATCTTTAGTTGACACGTGGAGGTCCACTCATCCCTCAGAGAAGGACTTCTCCTTCTACTCCGCCCCACACAAGCGGTACTCCCGACTTGACTTGATTTTTATGTCCCAACGTGACCTTCCCACACTGGCCAGAGCCGAAATTGGGATCATTTCACTCTCAGATCACGCCCCAGTAGCCGTAACCCTTAAGAATGGACCCCCCAAAACTAAAGGTTTCAACTGGAGACTGAACGCTGCCCTTCTGACTGATCAGACAATTCTCGATGACATCCATGAGTCCATCACGACCTTTTTCATTGACAACAAGGACTCAGACACGAACCCACTGAACAATTGGGAAGCACACAAGACGGTCATTAGAGGTAAACTGATCAGATGGGGAGCTACTAGAAAGAGAGAGAGAGATAAGGAAATACTAACACTGTCCAATAAGATAGCCCAATTAGAGCAACAACATAAAAAAAAAACTCTCAGTCCAGGTAGAAGCGGAACTCGCCGAAAAACGGAAGGCCTTATCCCAAATACTCCACCTACAAACACAGAAATCATTATTTTTTAAAAGACACATTTTCTATGAGCACGGTGATAAGAGTGGGAGATATCTAGCCAAGGCACTCAAAGATGCCTCAGTGTCGAACCGAGTTTTAGCCATCAGAAACAAGCAGGGTTCCCTAGAACATGACCCAGAACAAATTGCAAAACTTTTCCGTGAATTTTACTCACAGCTATATAACTTGCCTCCACAACACAAACCGACACATACCACAGCCCCAAGAGCTGTCACCATCCAGGAATTCTTACGTAACAGTAATCTCCCCCCTCTTCAATCAGAAGATGCGGCACTCCTAGAAAACCCCATTTCATTAACTGAATTACAGGAAGCAATAAAATCATTGAAAGCAAGTAAAAGTCCCGGCCCTGATGGATATACCTCGCAGTATTATAAGACCTATTCACACATACTTTCCCCCCCCTTGCTCAAAGCTCTAAACTTTTTGGCCAAAAATGAACATAATTCCAGAACATTACTTATGGCGCACATTGCCGTTATCCCTAAGCCCGAAAAAGATCCTACTGAGTGTGCCAATTACAGGCCAATCTCACTACTAAACACTGATATAAAACTCCTAGCCAAGATCCTAGCCAATAGACTAAAACCACTCCTTACACAAGTGATTGGCCCAGAACAAGTGGGATTTATGCCGGGACGCGAGGCAAGGGACAACATTGCTAAAGCCTTGAGCTTGATCCACTATGCCAAACAAATGAAAATCGAGGGCCTTCTCCTGTCAACTGATGCGGAGAAGGCCTTTGACAGAGGGACTATATAATGGCTACATGCTCACATATAGGGCTAGGGGAAAATATGCTAGGCTGGATAGGTGCTCTATATACCAACCCCCACGCCCTAGTCAAAGTAAACAATACTCTCTCGGACCCAGTTAAAATTACGAATGGCACCCGTCAGGGATGCCCACTTTCCCCACTTTTGTTTATCCTGTCCCTGGAACCCCTGATTAGATCAATAAACAACTCAAATGATATAAGAGGCTTTCCTATACAAAACAGAGAATTTAAAGTTGCCGCCTATGCAGACGACCTACTCTTTTTTATTTCTAGGCCCCACATTTCCGTACCCAATCTAGTTAAAATCTTTGCTTCCTTTAGTTACATTTCCAATTTTAAAATTAATAACAGCAAGTCAGAAGCCCTCAACCTATCCCTTAAACCCACTGAATACGAACTCTTGAAAAGTAATCTCAATTTCAAATGGGAACAAAAGAATCTTAAGTATTTGGGAATCAGACTGACACCGACGATTGACAGTATATTCGCAGCTAATTTCACACCGCTCCTACAATCTATTACCAAAGACCTACAGAGGTGGTCCCCCAAGTGGTTCTCGTGGTTTGGGAGGGCATCAATACTAAAAATGACGGTCTTACCGAGACTGCTCTACTATTTTAATGCCCTGCCAATTAAAATACATTCCTCCTTTTTTACTAAGCTCCGAAGCTTACAATTGAAGTTTTTATGGGCAGGCAAGAAATCGAGACTCAGCTTCTCGCACCTTACCCTCCCTAAACTTAGGGGGGGTATAGGTCTCCCTGACTTCAGAAAATACTATGTGGCCGCCCACATCACGAGAATCATAGACTGGCACTGTCACATATCTACCAAAGACTGGGTTGGTCTGGAAACGGCCAGCCACACAAATTCTATCACCTTTTTGCCTTGGTCCACAAGATCAAAACGGATTACTGAAATACCACATCCACTTGTAGCCGCTACATTAGCAGTTTGGCATGGAGCAGTCTCGTCCTATGGCATAGCCTCGATACCAGGCCCGCTAACCCCAATTACAGATAACCCGGATTTCCCACCTGGCTTGGGCATAAAACTCCCTGACTCCCCCCTGGCCACACCAAAACTTTTAGCCATGCACTGCTTCTCAGGAAATAAAATCAAAACTCTCCACACGTTAAAATCAGAACTGGGTGAAACATTCCCCGGATTCTGGTTCTATCTCCAAACACAAAACTTCCTATTAAACAGTAAACACAAATCGGAATACTGTAAGACTCCTACCCAACTTGAGAAAATTTGCCTAGCAGGTTCCCCGACTCTTAAAACAACTTCATTAGCCTATTCTTGGCTTTACCCATCCAACAAACAACCACAAACCAGACATAAAACTCTTTGGGAGAAAGAACTTCACATTCAACTAACGGATGACCAATGGCTGAAAGCCAATGTGTTCCCTACTCCTTCCCCCCTCCCATCCCTACTTATTCCTCCCCAACCAACCCCCCCCCCCTTTCAACCAGTGCCTACTTACATGATATAAAACTAGCCAATACTAAATGTCAGATTATACCCAGAACCACTGTTTGTTCAATATATCACCTATACCTTGTTGTTATTTCTGTTCTGGTTTTCGATATGTTCAAAAATTCTTACTGTATATTATAATTTGCCTGTACTGTTGTTATTCCAATAAAATTCGATTGTGAAAAAAAAAAAAAAAAAAAGGTATATAATCCATTTAGGATGCCAGGTCCCTCCAGGGGAGGTCTAGCGAATACTCCCTGGGCACAGCATGTTCCCTCAAAGGGGTGCCCAGAGTGTTCTCATGATCTCCATTGAAGTGTATCTTTTCTTTTGGCGGGACCTGGAACTAACTTCAGTTGTTCTTTCCAGTATGTCGTTCCCAGGTCTTTTAGTTGCTCTTTGTGTATTTAAACTTATCAAGATTGTACCGCTTGTGAATTTTTGTTTGCTTCGGGAGTTTACTCCCTTTTTCTTAAAAATAAAAAACTTTTTGAAAGAAAAAAGGTATATAAATATATATGGAGAAAAGGGGGGGAGAGGTACAGCGCAAAAACATGTGAACAAATATGAGCTCCTGGTGAATAAATAAATATATAAATGATTGCACAAATTATATACAATATTTAAACTATTGCCCAAATAGTTAGGCAAAAACACAAACAAAGTGAAAGATTTCAATGAAGTGAAATAACACCAAAAACAATGAATGAAAACAATGTGTTTAAAAGTCCAAGAAATTATTCTCCAATACGAATTATTAATGGTGAAAGTCCCGGTGGTTTGCTAATGGTTAAACTCTAAATGTGACGTTAGAGAGATATCCTCAAGATCTGTCCACCAAGTAAACACCCAGGTGAGGTAGTGTGGTGATCTCCTTACCAAAATGAATGACCACGCCAGCGGTCAGTATGGACACAGGTTTTGTTTAGAGTCTCCCAGCAAGACTTGGGGTGAATCCAATTTCTGAGTCCTAGAAGTGGCTATCACATGTCTCTCTCTCTCTCGGTGATGCTCCTCCGCCTCCTCCTCATCCCCTCACACACCATATAAATATATATATGCAATAGACTTCTATTATATATCTGCAGGTTTGGTGCACTTTCAGAAAGCTCACCAAACTCACGGGTAATAACAGAAGTCTATGGCTCAGTTCAGGTAACCCGCAGGTAAACTGCTCTGCATCGCGGATCAGTTTGAAAGCAGCTCAGTAACCACTGCAGAAAAGATATGCCCATATATACACTGTGTTTTTGCTAATAAACTGACCTTTAATAACAGTATTCTATACCATCCTAGAGCAGGAGGTCGCGGGCCACATTAGAGGGCTCCGTGGGCCACTGGTTGGGCACCCCTGCTTTATTGCATAGGATTGTGGTTTCTGTCCCTTAGGGATGTTAGACATATTACTCCATCAATGGCTGCAAGGATTACTTATTTAATTTACAGGTCAGGTAAGGGTTGACTATCCAATTAGCGGCTTTGGGTCATCCTGTGTGACCAATGTCAATATAATATTTAGAGCATGGGTGCAAGAGTGTGGGCGTACCCCTAATAACGTTACCTTTGACAAAACAATCTCTTTACATATTAATACACCCTATTGTTGTGGCTGTCTGATGTTCTGGCTGCTGATTACCGTCCGGTGTACATAGAGGCTTCTGATGAGCAACGCTTGGAAAACCTTCCAGTCGATCTTTGAATCCAAAAAAGCACTTTGTGATCCTCCTGAGTATGGGTGGTCACTGGCTTTCTGGTAAGCCTTTTACCTTAACTATAATGATAGGCGACACGCTGCCAAGCATATGACCAATGCTTTCCACTTCTTGTGGGTTTTCCTCCACTGAATACTAGTGGGAACTCCTTCACTGAAAACTAGTTTACAATAACCTTTTTCTCTCTTTTGCATCAGATTTTTTACATTTGTATATTAGTCACTGTGACAAACCCTTGTCCTCAAATAAAACTTAGTCCGCCGTCAATGCTTCCTCTGTCCAAAACCTACAGCCGCACCCCCCTACAGTTGTAAAGACACACATTAGGTCACACATCCCCTACAGAGCCACCTGTGGTTAACTCCCAAACCGCAACTGTCATTTCCACAGTAAACAATGCAATTTAAATGCATTTTTTGCTGTGAAAATGACAATTGTCCCAAAAATGTGTCAAAATTGTCCGAAGTGTCCGCCATATTGTCGCAGTCATGAAAAAAAAAATCGCTGATCGTCGCTATTAGTAGTAAAAAAATAATAATTAATAAAAATGCAATAAAACTATCCCTTATTTTGTAAACGCTATAAATTTTGCGAAAACCAACCGATAAACGCTTATTGCGATTTATTTTACCAAAAATACGTAGAAGAATATGTATCGGCCTAAACTGAGGAAAAAAAATGTTTTTTTATATATTTTTGTGGGATATTTATTATAGCAAAAAGTTAAAAATATTGCATTTTTTTTAAAATTGTCGCTCTATTTTTGTTTATAGCGCAAAAAATAAAAACCGCAGAGGTGATCAAATACCACCAAAAGAAAACTCTATTTGTGGGGAAAAGAGGACACCAATTTTGTTTGGGAGCCACGTCGCACGACCGCGCAATTGTCAGTTAAAACGACGCAGTCCCGTATCGCAAAAAGGGGCAAGGTCCTTTACCTGCATTTTGGTCCGGGTCTTAAGTGGTTAAGGAAAAAGGCACGTTTATAAAAATATTACAAATTTTAATGTTTTACAAAAATTAAATCTAAACATACACAGAAAATATAATGCAAAAATTGGATCATGTGATAAAACTCGAGGAGAATGACTCAATGGTAATATAGCCGACTTGCTATGAGGGTGTCTATATGGTCGATGCCTATGCTGAGTAGAGATACTGTATCTCCTTGATATGAAGTCCACAAGATCTGCGATAAAAGATTAGGCTCTACATGTTTCGCGATATGTGCATCGCTTCATCAGAAGCCTCTAAATTATGTAAAAAGAGAACACATCTCAATTAAATGATCAGATACAACAGCATTAATTTTATATGACATAATCAAAAAGGACATTATAAGCGCTCACCAGAAATTTGATGCAAATTGGGACAGCCTACCCGATCCCATGAAAAGTCGGTTACCCGGTATACCACCACCCCAGATAAAAATGGGGTGGAAACCCGTATGATCCGGACAGCAGACCCAAATGAGTAGCGGAACAAAATGTGGGAATGCACCAGATAACTAAAGGAATTCCAAAAATGTATGTCAAACTGCTGTATTAATAAAATAGTAATAATATACACCTTTTATAGTGGCGATTCTATTTCCTGGAAGGAAAAGGAGGACCACATAGATACTTACAGTACATAATAGATATCGGATACAGAAATAGTAATTATATGGAAGCCCAGAACTGCATTTGAGGTTTCTGGCCAATCTAGGAGGCTCTTTCTAAATTAAGCATAAAATATATATAAATAAACAATATTAATAGCCATATTCATGTATCTTTATTATATTAACTACCACTAAAAGCTATCAAAACCTAATATTGGGATCTTTTAATTTAGTATATATATTTTTTAATTTGTTTATATCAAAAGGACCAACAAAGAATGCAAAAAGGAAAACAAGGAAGAAAATTACCTTAAAAGGATTTATCACTGGGGCGTGGCCTGGAGCGGCATGGGATAGGACGCTAGTGACCTGAGCTCCGCCGGCCGACTATCCTACCTCGATATCCTGGGACCCTGGACATAACTTCAAACCGGGTACTGACTCCCCTCGGACCGGGTAACACCCGTGCTCATGTCCCCATCTAAGAAAAACACGTCTGCAGCGGCTAAACTGGCTCAATTTCGCCATTACGGCACGGACCCCCCAGAGCAAGATGCCGGCGCGGCGCTGGGGGAGGACACGTCCAAGCTTCTCAAGGCTATCACAGCGTGTCGCGAGGCCGTTACCTCCTGCCAGACCAATCTCACTGCCCGCATTGAGGAAGTCAAGGTAGACATCTCCCTGGTCCGAAAGGATTTTCAGAAACTGCGGGAACGGGTCACAGATGCGGAGACACGCCTGGGCATGGTGGAGGACTCCATCCCCCCCCCTGCAGGTATCGGCAGATGCCATGCAGCTCCAAATCGCACAGCTCCTCCAGAAACAAGACGACATTGAGAACAGAATTCGCAGGTGTAACCTGCGATTCATAGGCCTGCCGGAGGGGGTGGAGGGGAGAGACCCACCGACGTTTCTTGAGGAACTGTTGGCTGATACCTATGGCAGAGAGTCTTTCTCCCCTACATTTGTTGTGGAGAGGGCCCACCGTATGTCGGGCAAACCACCGCCGCCCGGGGCCCCCCCGCGCACCTTCATAGCTAAATTCTTGAATTTTAGAGACCGGGATGCGATCCTCCGCCTCAGCAGAGTGGAGGGCAACATCCCTTTTGGGAACAAAATGGTCGCCGTGTTCCCGGACTTCTCGGCAGAGGTACAGAAGAAGCGCAAAACGTTCACGGAAGTGAAACATGCCATGCTGTTTCCTGCTCGCCTGCGTGTGGAAGGGGATGATCGAGCTTACTTCTTCGAGGATCCGGAGGTGGCTATGGTGTGGTTAGAACAGCGTGAAGCACGCCATTAAGCTAAGTACCTATACACCCCTAGGTCTGCGCTGTCACAGACACGTGTGTGCTGCCCATCCCTCGCCTTTACCCTGGGTTGATCTCCCTCTGGTTCCCCCCCCTCATCTTCCATGTTTCTCCGTTCCCATCTTCTCCTGCTACTGATGGCCTCTGTGACACTTGGGCAAAGGGAGTACGCTGTGACTGCATACTGACATTGCTCATTGTTTTAGTACCCCCCCCGCACAGCATAACACCTTGTAGTTATCCCATCGGCGCCGGACCACATGGTCTTTGATAGATCCCTTTTATCGGACCCTGTGTACCAAAGGGGGGCACGTATGACTGTATTCTGACATTACTCTCTGATCCCACTTCCCCCCTTGCCCTGTGAGCTGGTACACTTCTCTCCTTTAGGGCGCGAAGGTCCTCAGGGTTGGTGGGTGTGAGTCAGAGAATGGAACCTTCCTGCTCTGTCCCCCCCGGGAGGGTATGTGTGAACCTTTTGACTCAAGTACTGATGCCTGCAATTTGTTTCCTAATGTCCTAGCAGGAGAGCTGTTTAATTCTATCAGGGGGAGTTTCCAGCACGCCGTGCGGTCTTACAAGCGCACGGATACAACGCTTTTTATGTTATGTATACCTGGTTCAGGGTCACACGTACTGTATTTTTATTGAACCTTCACCACTTACTCATCACCTCTTTTAGCCGGCGGGGTGTATTACCTCGTCTACAAGCACACACAGGTTAGTGGGCAGTGTCTACACTGTGTCCTCTAGCACAGCAAAGTTTCGCCCCGTGTGCTGAAATGCGCAGCCTGGGTGGGGAGGTGAGACGAGTTGCTGTGTCTCTGGCCTTCATGGCCTCCGTATGCACCGCACTGCTTCTTACTTTCTCCTTTCTAGGTTGGGCATTTTTTTTGCCCAGTTGGCAGTTAGGGATAAATGCCTGCACCAGTTGGGGTCAGTGCAGGGCGGGGTGTTTTTTTTTTGGGTTTGTAATGTTTGTTATTACTGCTATACAGTACATGAGAGAAGGTCTTGACTGGTGCCATATTTTTGTATTTCTGTTGCTGATGCCCGCCCCCGGCTGGGGGAGGTCATGCGGGGTGGTCACCTGCCGGGGCACCCCGGGTCCTGGAGTCTCGTATTGGTGGTACTACAACCCATGGCCACGCTAAAGTTTCTCACATGGAATGTGAGGGGGCTGAGAGACCCCATTAAAAGGGCATCCGTGTTCGGACAGCTTAAGAAACACAGAGCGGACGTGGTGGCCCTGGTGGAGACGCACGCTGAGGGTCCTGTGCTACAGTAGGTTCCCTTAAACAGCCGTGGATAGATTGGTCATACCATGCCGTACATACCACCCACTCTCGTGGAGTGTCCCTGCTTATAGCTAAAAATACCCACTTTGAACTACATGACTCGGTGATGGACCCGCTGGGCCGATATGTGTTCCTTAGAGCTAAATTACATGGGGATGTGATACTTATACTGGCTTTTTACGTACCTCCACCGTTTCAGTTTGATGCATTAAATGAGGGATTTAACTTCATGTCACTACACCCTGCTGTACCAGCCATTTGGCTAGAGGACTTCAATAATGTCTTAGATACATCACTGGACAGGTTGACCAGACCCCCTCAGTCTCAGCTGCCTGCCCACGTGACGAGATTTGCCCGCATGCTCAGTGACTTTAACCTGACGGATAAATGGAGACACAGACATCCTACGGAGCGGGCCTATTCCTGTTTCTCTGCGTCCCACCACTCCATGTCGCGCATTGACCTTATACTAGTCTCCAGATCCCTCCACCCTAGACTCGCAGACACAGGCTTCTATCCGAGATCCCTCTCTGATCACTGCCCCTACTGGGCTGAGCTCTCCCTACCGCACACACACCCTCCGCTAACCTGGCGTTTGAACCCTTTCTGGTTAACTTTGTTACCAGAAGATGATCACCTTGGGGCCGAGTGGGAATTTTTTTTTGGGAACAACGAAGGTTCGGCACGGCCTCAAGTTGAGTGGGAGGCATTTAAGCTTCACACACGCATGACCCTCACTGCCCGTATAAACCGACTAAAGCGGACTTCCACAGTGGTTCTTGACGCGGCGACAGAAACCCTCCTGACAGCAGAGAGGGCATTCCTTGACGACCCCACTGATGACAGAGCAGGGACTCTTAAAATGTGCTCGAGAGCCCTAGATCAGCTGATCAATGAAAAATCCAAACAAAAGCTTTTTTTCCTCAGACAGAGGTCATTTGAGCATGGCGAAAGGGTGGGAAAATTGCTTGCATACATGGTCCATAATTAGGAGAGGCCCCCCGTGGTGATATCTCTCCGTGCCCCGGGTGACGTCCTCGTGTCTGAACCTATTCGGGTCACGCCGATGTTCCGGGACTTTTTCGCTTCTCTGTACACTACCGCTGTCTCGGATGACCCCTCTCTTATGGAATCATTTTTGTCTGGGCTGCAGATCCCTAGGCTCTCGCCCGAGCAGAGGCAGGAACTTGAGGAACCTCTGTCACAGGAGGAGATATCTATAGCGTTGGCAGCCTTCCCCGCATCTAAGGCCCCAGGTTCTGATGGTCTCCCTGTGGAGTTTTATTCTACATACTCGGAACAATTGGTACCCAGATTATTAGCACTATACAACTCCATATTCAAACACTCTGAGCTACCGCCCACAATGAGAGAGGCCACTATAGTGCTCATCCCCAAACCCGGGAAAGATCCGCATCTGCCGGAATTTTACCGTCCCATCTCATTGCTTCAGGTGGATGTCAAAATCCTTGCAAAGGTGCTTGCTATCCGGCTGAACAAGGTTATTCTCTCGATAATTCATGGGGATCAGGCGGGCTTCATGCCAGGTAGAAATACTTACTTCAATCTCCGTAGACTGTTTATTAACCTCCAAACTGTGCATGACAACCCTGGATCCAGAATGATTGTAGCCTTGGACACCGCCAAGGCGTTCGACTCCGTTGACATCTGTGGACATGCCTAGGCGAATTTGGCCGCGGGCCTAGATTTATAAAATGGGTCCAACTCCTGTGCCAAAATCCAGTGGCCAATGTCTTGGCCAATGGGTGGCCCTCAAACCAATTCTCTCTATCTAGAGGTACTAGACAGGGGTGCCCGCTGTCACCACTGCTGTACGCCCTGGCAGCAGAACCCTTAGCCATAGCGATCCGAGCCCACACAGGGATTGTAGGACTAAGCAGGGCGGGGGTGGTGGAAAAGATCAGCACATATGCAGATGACACCCTCCTTTACTTGGACGACTCGGACACTGGCCCTAATAGAGCGGTTTGGCGCCTTATCTGGCCTTAAAATAAATTGGAACAAATCCCAGATACTCCCCTTGGACAGTTTCCCAGCACCGGGAGACAGAGCATTACTTCCCTTACAACGTGTTGACCGTATCAAATATCTTGAAAATCCATACCACCAGAGACCCAGCTGACTACATATCACTAAACGTGACACCGCTGTTTGACATGCTCAAGAGCAAGACACAGGTGTGGGCACGCTTGCCCCTGGGTGTCATGGGCCGGGTGAGTCTTATTAAAATGATTTTGCTGCCTAAAATCTTTTACGTGATCTGGCACTCGCCTGTGTATCTGGTGCTAAGGCTTTTCAAATCTATGGAAGCTCTTCTAAAACCGTTCGTGTGGGGAGACAACCGACACAAACTCCCATGGCATAGGCTTAAGAACCCCACTGACCTGGCGGGAATGGCCCTCCCCGACTTTGGCCTTTGTTACCTAGCAGCCCAACTCTCTCAAATTTTTCACATCGACAAGACTGACAGGGACAGATTTTTGAGTTTCCTCTGTCCAAAGTGGACGAGGCCAACGATGGACTCTATGGTGGCGATAATTGGAAAGGCGGAGAGGGCGGGTGGACAGGCTGATCGTAAGACCCTTATGTACCAATATAGGAGAATCTGGTCACTTGCGTCTAGTAAACTACATATTCAGCCCTTGCACAACTTCACTCCTCTATGGCATAATGAGACCCTTCCCGAATTTAATACACTCCCTGATGGTGATCTTTGGTGTACGAGGGGCATTTTTTATCTTTCCCACATTACCCTGAATGGAACGTTAAAAACTTTTGAGCACTTACAGGTGGAATTCTCGCTCCCAGATTATATGTCCTTCAGGTATTTACAACTCGAACACGCTTTTCCTACACAATTCCCCCTGGGCAACCCCTCTATAGGGACTAATCCCCTGATGGGAGCTGTTAAATACCCGGACCCCAAGAAGCTCATCTCAAACTTTTACACTATACTGACGCTTCCAACAGCAACTGTAGGGGCGTATGCCCTGAAATCTAGATGGGAGGGGGACATGGGCCTTATAGCAGATGACGAATGGAGTGACGCCCTAGACACGTGCAAACTGACCTCCCCCAAACTATTTGATCGGCTGACTCAGGTATTTATAACTCATAGAGCATATCTTACACCGTTAAGAGTATCAAAATACAAAAGAGACTCCTCGGACGCATGCCCGATGTGCGGCCGTGAGACCGGTACTTTCTTCCACCTCCTATGGAGTTGCCCTAAGATACAGGCCTTCTGGTCCCAGGTTGTAAAGTTCCTCCACGACACCATGGGGTCCCCTATAACCCTGGAACCAAAATCATGTCTTTTGGGAATCTTCCCTAACCCTGACATTAATAAATTCTCTAAAATATTTCTCTGCTCGAAGGGTGATCGCTAGGGTATGGATGAGGCCTGATCCCCCCACTATTTTGCAATGGATTACTGAGGTTAATGCAACCTTACCATACAAAAAGTTGATATATTCTCACAGGGGTTGCCCCTCTAAATATGGGAAAATATGGGACAACTGGCTCAAGGCTGTGGAAACATGTGTGTAGACAGATGGGACATGTCCCAATACTCTTGCTCCATCTTATGGCCAAGGGAGGAAGGTATATGATTGGTGGGGACAGGGCCCCGAACAGCACGCAATGTTAAACCCCCGCAACAGTGATATGTTACTGGCACTGATTTTGAGGTTTTAACATATGTTTCTCTCACGATAGATTGATGTCCTACTTAACTGTTAAAAGATACTGTCAGTTACGCTTCTTGGTTGTCATGATTTCCTTTTGACTGTACTGTATATATTTCTCTTGTTCAATAAAAGATTTCTTTAAACAAAAAAAAAAAAACCTCTATAAACACAGCTCCTGATAGCAGTAAAAACAGCCATTTAATCCTTGCCCACTCTGTGTGACTGCAATAAAAAACTGAATCACTCAGGATTAGGGAGACACTTCAGGATAAGGTGCACAGGTACATCAAAATTTGGCAACCCCATGTCAATAAATATAACCCTACGATTTAACGAGTTAACTAGTGACTCTACAGCATCTGAGGAGTGGTGTCACAGCCCTGCTTATATGCGCATCCAGTTCGGGTGCACATCAGACATCACGCGAGTCGGCCAAAGATCGTACTACGCGCACTCGGACCATGTAACGATTTGGGTGCCCGGGGCGAAAGTACTAGGAGAGATCAACAAGGAATGGTGTCTCTTATTGTGCCATCGGCAATAACTGATGTCGGCTGTCTTCCTGGATTGAGAGGGGCTGGCATGTTATGCCGATTGCTTGGATGGCCACACATTTCTCCAGCTACTAGGGCCCCCCGTCCATTTTGGGGAATGCAAGTTCAGTTCCACACAGGCTCCGAATCTAAACATGGGATGGGTGACCAAAGAACACTCAGTAATTAAATACATGCTAATGCAAGCAGTGACATAAATGCATGTTGTGAAGGCAGCATGGTGCCTGGAATGGGCTACCTTACTATGCAACCAACATGCACTACACAATGTTCCCATTAACAATATACAGCTTGATAATTTATACACAGATATAATGATTGTTGCTGGGTCAATCCATATGGATGTATGGTTACTTAAAGGCTTAATAACTCAAAACCTCATGGGACCTCAAGAGGCATCGGACAAAGAATGAATGAAAAACTATATTGGGTGTAGGGTATACTGTGCACTAAGAATCATCCTAAAACCTTAGTGCACAGTATACCCTTATGCCCAATATATCTGGTTTTGTAAGAATTGCACGTTTGAGGCGGATTTTCAATCACAGGCAAATGAGTAACGCACACGCTTATATAAATGGGGATACAGAAAAAGCCTCCTTAGGAGGGCTTTCAATAAGGCTATTGGAAAGGAGAGAATCTCTTTACTTTATTCAAAATCCAAACATGACCAAAACCAGACTACCACCAAATGTATTACAAAATATTCAGCTCAACACAGGTTGCTTCGAACCAGCATGGAATAACACTGGCATCTATTAAAGCGGAGCTCCACCCGCATTTTTTTTTTTCAAAGACGGCAGCTACTAACAGTGTAGCTGCTGACTTTGAATAAGGACACTTACCTGTCCTAGGCGCCCGCGCTGATGGCCCCCCCGATGCCGGTCCCACGATCGCTCCGGGTCCCGCGCCGCCATTCACACTATGGGAAACAGGCAGTGAAGCCTTACGGCTTCACTGCCCATTTCCTACTGCGCCTGCGTGAGTCTCACACTGGCTTGTGAATGGGCGCGCTGCTCTCTGAGAACACACACAGTTCCCAGAAAGCAGCGCGCCCCATTCACAAGGAGAAGGACAAGAAGAAAACACACCGGTGTCGAAGAGGCAGATTATGGACCTCCGCATAGCAACAGGTATTTCGGGTGAGTATTTTTTTTTTTCACGTTTTTTTTTTATTTATTTTTTTAAAACTTTTGGCCAAATGTGGTTTTCCTGGGTGGAACTCCACTTTAAGTAAAGACCCCACACTATGTAAATACATCAGGAACACCCCTGAGATAGTGAGATAGTGTTTCGTAGGAGTACGTCTATTGGTAATAAATTAACAGCAAGTGAATATAAACCCAATTACGATAATCAGGCTCTGGCACAGGGTGTCTTTACATGTGGCCAATGTACACACTGCCCATGGGTTCAGACTGGATCACGTCTATGTCTGCCCAATGGCGAAATATTTAGACCCAAATTTCATGCCACATGCAATACAGAAAGAGTCGTGTATCTCATGACCTGTAGGTGTGGGAAAAACATTTTGGCCTAAAAAATGTTTCTATGTTCATCTATACTATTCTCAATATACAAAGATGCTTACCCCAGTTAGCCGCCACTTTATCACAAATTTGACACCTCTGTAGTGAAGTTTGTCATCTTGGAGGTTATATCCCAGGACCCTTGTGGCGGAAACTGGGATAAGCGTAAATTGCAGAGAGAAGCGTTTTGGATTAAGCGTTTGGAAGCAACAAAACCACCGGGGATCAATGAGGTATTGTCATATCGGCCCTTCCTATGAGGGACCTAGTTGGCAATCCATGGTCCCTTTCTATTATTATATCATCAAATTCCTGTGTTTTGTGTTAATAGTGTTGTAGGAGTGTCTTGGTTCTAGACATTATGCTTGTCCAATGCTTCTTGAGGTCCCATGAGGTTTTGAGTTATTAAGCCTTTAAGTAACCAAGTATGGATTGACCCAGCAACACTCATTATATTTGTGTGTATATATTATCAAGCTGTATATTTTTAATGGGAACATTGTGTAGTGCATAGTATGGTAGCCCGTTCCAGGCACCTTGCTGGCCTCACAACATGACATTGTTTTATATAAATTATGTTTATGCAATTATGTTACTGCATGCATTAGCATGTATTTAATTACTGAGTTTTCTTTGGTCACCCATCCCATGTTTAGATTCGGAGCCTGTGTGGAACTGAACTTGCGTTCCCTGGACTGGACTGGGGGCCTATGTAGCTGGAGAAATGTGTGGCCACCCAAGCCATCGGCATAACATACCAGGCCCTCTCAATCCAGGGAGATGGCCGTCATCAGTTACTGCTGATGGCACAATAAGAGACACCATTTCCTGGTGATTTCTCCTAGTATTTTCGCCCCGGGCACTCGAATTGTTACACTGTCCGAGTGCGCACTAGTCTGACGTGCACCCGACCAGGATGCGCATATAACAGGGGCTGTGACACCACTCCTCAGATGCTGTTGGGGAGTGGAGTCACTAGTTTACCCCGCTCTACTAGCGGTCTTGGACGGCGGACTGTGGTTGTCACGTACCTGATGGGAGACTGAGATGACAAGGTCGGCCTCTCTTGTATCTCCAGCCCTGGCACCTCCGGAGTTGGAACAGAGGACACCAAGGGACTGGAGGAACACGAGTGCCTGTGGGTGAGTACTCCGACAGCAGGGCGCTGAAGATCCAACGAGATGTAATTCCTGAGGGTCTTGCAGCAGGAAGTTTGCAGGAAGTCGCAGGAGCAAGTCGCAGGCATTCAGGGTTGCTGGATCGCAGGCACTGGAAGCCAATGCGGGTCGTGCAGGTCGCCGGGTCAAGAGGAAGACGGGCAGCGACGTACCAGGCAGCAGGCAGTAGCAGCGTCAGGTGGGGAGCCAGGGTCAGGAACCAGTAGTCAGAGTACAACAGAGTCAGTAGCGGGGTCAGAGCAAGCCAGGTTCAGGACCAGGAGATCAGCAAGACAAGAGCAGGATTCAAGTAACAGGGTACACGCTGAAGATCAGTCAGCAATGGGTCTAGGTCAGAGCACTTCCTTAAATAGGCAGTGAGTGCCAATTGGTGCTAGGGGCGCGCACGGTGTCCGTCGCGCGCGTGCGTGCATTGGTGCCTAAGTATTTCAGGACACCCGTGTGCGCGCGCATGCGCCAGAGGGCGCCTAGGACAGAGTTACAGTTCTCTCACAGTGGTGGTCGATCTGGAGGTTGGTAGTCTACAATTTGGATCATACCTTTTTTTGCACGTTGTTTGTTTTTTGGCTCCCATGGAGGTGCTTCCCGTGGTTCAATATGGCATCTATATCTCTTTGCTTATTAGATCTATCGTGCGGCGGTTGCGCCTGCTAATTCCACACCACAAGCGGCAGTTTGAGGAATTGCACCATTTCCTGGTAGATCAGTCTGATTTAATAGTAAGATAGTACAAGTTGTGTTGTGATTTCTTTCTGTGCAGGCATGTATAGTAGCAAACCTGCTCAGTGCTTTATTATTACATTACTGTATATTACTAGTCATTACCAATTCACTATTTTTCTATTGCGTTCCTTTAGAGACATCCGTAGTATACAGTCTCCATTGGGGAACTTACATAAAAGCAGCGTAGGGGTTTTAAAATCTATGCCGATCAGCAACCTTAAAGTGATAAATTCTTTTAAGTTATTTTTCTTCCTTGTTTTCCTTTTTGCCTTCTTTGTTGGTCCTTTTGATATAAACAAATTAAAATATATATATATATATACTAAATTAAAAGATCCCAATATTAGCCACTGATAGCTTTTAGTGGTAGTAAATATAAATGAACATGGCTATTACCATGGTTTATTTTTATATATATATATATATATATATATATATATATATATATATATATATATATATATATATATAATGCTTAATTTAGAAGGAACCTCCTAGATTGGCGAGCAAACTCATATCCAGTCCTGGGCTTCCATATAATTACTAGTTCTGTATCCGATATCTATTATTCCAGGAAATAGAATCGCACCTTTAAAAGGTGTATATTATTACTATTTTATTGATACAGCAGTTTGACATACATTTTTGGAATTCCTTTAGTTATCTGGTGCATCCCACATTTTGTTCTGCTACTCACTTGGGTCTGCTGTATGGATCATACCAGTCTCCACCCCATTTTTATCTGGGGTGGCGATATATCGGGTAACCGACTTTTCATGGAATCGGGTAGGCTGTCCATTGAACACTCCCAATTTGCATCAAATTTCTGGTGAGCGTTTCACATATAATGTCCTTTTTGATTATGTCAAAATAAAATTAATACTGTTGTATCTGATAATTTAATTGAGATGTGTTCTCTTTTTACATATTTCAGAGGCTCCTGATGAAGCGATGCATATATATCGTGGATCTTGTGGACTTCATATCGAGGAGATATCTTTACTCAGCATAGGCATCGACCATATAGACACCTTCATAACAAGTCGGCTATATTACCATTGAGTCATTCTCCTCAAGTTTTATCACATGATCCAATTTTTGCATTGTATTTTCTGTGTATGTTTAGATGTAAGTTTTGTTAAATAATAAAATTTGTAATATTTCTATAAACGTGCCTATAAAGTACATTTTTCCTTAATCATCTCCTATCTAATATATACATTTATACAACATTGAGTCTGACTAGTGCAGATCATGGTGAGGTTCTCATTTACCCTGTGCCCCTATTAGAGAAACTCTGCGCCAATTTTTAAATAAAAAAATGGTGTGGGATCCCCTTCAGGAGCATACCAGACCCTTAGGTCTGGTATGGATTGTAAGGGGGAACACCTACCCTGAAAAAAACTACGTGGGGGTTCCCCCAAAATCCATACCAGACCCTTATCTGAGCATGCATCATTTAGATATAATTTTTTTTAGCGGCGGCGATCCTGCGCACCGTAAGAACGATCATAGCGGCGGTTCCGGCGCTTGATCCTTTTTACAGGCGGCGGGAGGGGACACCCCCCTCCCGCCGCCACCCGGTGCTTCTCCGGGCTCTCCCGTCCCATCGGGGGCCCGGAGAGATGATCGCCGTCCGCCGGATGTTTGCCATAGAGATGACTGGTGACCAGATGGTCACCAGTCATCTCTATGATCGTCGGAAGCCCAGGCGCGATGTGATGACGTCATGCCCCGTAAGTAAACAAACCGCAATTGCGGCAAGTTTGAATGAGATCTGTGAATTTTTTTTCACAATCTCATTCTTTCCAGCCTGGAGGAGAGATGTGGGGTCTTATTGACCCCGCATCTCTCCTTAAAGAGGACCTGTCACACACATTTCCTATTACAAGGGATGTTTACCTTCCTTGTAATAGGAATAAAATCGATTGAAAAAAATATGTAAAAAAAGTGTAATAAATAAATAAGTAAAATAAAAAATTAATAATAAAAAAATTAAAATGCCCCTGTCCCCAGTAGCTATGGAGATTTTTAAGTAACGAAGTTTGGCGCCATTCCATGAGTGTACGCAATTTTAAAGCATGACATGTTAGGTCAGGGCTCAAAATTTCAAGTCCTGAGCTACTAGCCAGGCCTCAAGAGTTACTCGCCACCAGTTGCCCCACCTAATTCATACACAGCCCTGCACCTAATTGCACCTGTAAACACGTCCTCGTAGATTATCTCATGGAATGACACTGTTAAATGTTTTATGCAGAATCAAGTTACAAAATTAAATATTACCAACAACAACTTTAACAAAATAGGACAGGGCACTGGGGGCAGACCAGAGGGACAGGGAACTGGGGGCAGACCAGAGGGACAGGGAACTGGGGGCAGACCAGAGGGACAGGGCACTAGAACTGGGTCTCCTTCCCATTCTCTTGCTGTCTCCTCTGCAACTCTCTCTCTCTTTCCCTCTCCTATTCATATCATCAGGAGCCTGTGTGTGCGGCTCCACGCTTGCATGTCCCCACTTCCCCCTTTTATTCAGGCTGGAAGTGAGGAGAGGAGGTCCCATGGCTTAATGAGAATTGTAAGGAGAGCACCTGTGTACTGCTCTGCCTGTGCGCGGCTCACCAGACTACTTTTCCCGAGCATGCACCTTTCCTCTTCGACCGCCAATCTCATCAGGACTCTTTTAAGTGTAGGCACAGATTGGAGGGAGATTGGTCATGCAGCCCTGTCATCACTCGCCCCCAGCTTAAATCCACTCGCCAAATGCTAGTAGGCGAGTGGAAATTTTGAGGGCTGTGTTAGGTATCTAGTTACTCGGCGTAACATCATATTTCATATTTTACCAAAAAATTGGGCTAACTTTACTGTTTTGTTATTTTTTAATTTATGAACCCATTTTTTTTACAAAAAAAAGACGTTTGAAAAATTAATGCGCAAATACGGTGCAAGATAAAAAGTTGCAATGACCACTATTTTATTCCCTAGGGTGTCTGCTAAAAAACATATATAATGTTTGGGGGTTCTGAGTAATTTTCTAGCAAAAGAATGATGATTTGTACATGTAGGAGAGAAGTGCCAGAATAGACCCGGGAAGAAGGTGGGTTTTAAAGCCCAGTATTGAAGTGGTTGAAGAAGAAAGGGGGGCCCCCGAAGAAGACATCGGTGAAGTCTGGCTCCCCCCGGCTGAAGACGGCGGTGAAGTGCAAGCTCACCCCCCCTTGTAAAAGAGCTTATAGATGAAAGCGGGGGGCCCCCGGCAGAAGGCCCCCCAGCTGACTAATAAATGACTTCAAAAATCTGTGTAGTGTGTTTTTTAAATTACCATTTTTCCTCCAGATGAATGGGTAGGGGTACAATGTACTCCATACTCATTCACATAGGGTGGGGGCAGTATCTGGGGCCCCCTTATTAAAGGGGGCTCCCAGATTGCGATAAGCCCCCCGCCCCCAGACCCCCACAACCAACGGCAAGATTTGTCGGGAGGAGGCCCTTGTCCCCATAAACATGGGGACAAGGATGCTTTGGGGTGGCCCCCCTGCCCCAAAGCACCCACCCCATCATGTTGAGGGCATGTGGTCTGGTACAGCTCGTCCCAACCCCCATTCCTGACCGACCAAGCTGTGTGCTCGGATAAGGGTCTGGTATGGTGTTCCCCCTTGCAATCCATACCAGACCTAAGGGCCTGGTATTCTCCTGAAGGGAGACCCATTCCCTTTTTTTATTTAAAATTTGGTGTGAAGTTTCCCTTCATGATCAGCATAAAACAAAAACCCATGCCGGTGTTTTTTTAACCACTTCCATACCACACCTATTCTGGAACTTCTCTTCATCATGTAAAATAATTTTTTTACTAGAAAATGACTCAGAACCCCAAACATTATATATTTTTTTAGAAGACACCCTAGGGAGTAAAGTGGCGGTCATTGCAATGTTTTATCACCAACGGTATTTGCGCAATCATTTTTCAAACGCCTTTTTTTGGGCAAAAAACATTTTTTTTCATGAAAAAATAAAAAATAACAAAACAGTAAAGTTAAGCCAATTATTTTGGAATAATGTGAAAGATGATGTTACACCAAGTAAATAGATACCCAACTTGTCACACTTTAATATTGCACACACTCATGGAATGGAGCCAAACTTCGGGACTTAAAAATCTCCATAGGAGATGCTTGATTTTTTTTTTACAGGTTACCAGTTTAGAGTTACAGAGGATGTCTAGTGCTAGAATTATTGCTCTCGCTCTAACGCACACGTCAATACCTCACATGTGTGATTTGAATGGCATTTACTTCTAAGCGCGAGCTGCTAGGTACAGGGGTATTTATTTATTTATTTTGCACTTCTTTTACCTTTTTTTGTGATCACTTTTATTCCTATTACAAGGAACGTAAACACCCCTTGTAATAGGAATAGTGTGTGACATGTCCTCTTTATGGAGAGAGGCGGGGTCAATAAGACCCCACATCTCCCTTCTGGGCTGGAAAGCATTAGATCGGGGGGAAAAAAATCACTGATCTCATGCTTTCAGCCGCGATTGCGGCTTTGTTTTGTTTATGTTTATGATTTTAAATCTTTATGCTCCTCATTCAGCGACGGAAGATTCGTTCTCCGGGCCTCTGATAGCACGGGAGAGCCCTTAGAAGCACCGGATGGCAGTGGGAGGGGGATGTAAGCCTGTAAAAACGATCAAGCAGCGCAACTGCTGCTAGGATTGTTGTTATGGTGTGCACAATCGCCGCCTGCAAAAAAAGATATCTGAATGATGCCTGTAGCTGCACCCATCATTCAGATATCCCCCACTGAAGTTCTGGACGTCATATGACATCCTACGGTACGGAAGTGGTTAAAATTTGCCTTGGAGTCAGGGCCTGTGCTACCACTAGGCCCTGGGCCTGTGCTACCACTAGGCCCTGGGCCTAGGGCACATTGGAGAAAGGCAGGGCACTGCCAACCAGGGCGCCTGGTCACCGGTGATCTTACTCCCTCTCAGCAACTAACTCAACAGGCAGCCACTCCACTTTAGAGTCCCTCCGTACAGTGTTAGGCCGCGTATACACGAGGGGATATGTCCGCTGAAAACGGTCCGATGGACCGTTTCAGCAGACATCTCCGCTCGTGTGTATGGGCTAGCGGACAGATTTCTCCACCCGACAGATTTCAAAGCATGCTTTGAAATCTATCCGGTGGGAATCTGTCCGCCCGACATGTCTGCTGGTTAGTACACTTACCAGCAGACATGTCGGCTCCCACCACCGCCGCGCCGCTGCCGAATGGATTCGGCGCATGCGCGGAAGTGTTTTACTTCCTGGTGCGGTGACGTGGCGGTGACGCGGCGGCGTCAACGTCACCGCCGCGTCACCGCCACGTCACCGCGCCTTCCGGCGGCGGGGAATTTGATCCGATGGTGTGTACACGCCATCGGATCAAACTCCCGATCGGACATATCCGATGGAAATGGTCCGCGGACCGTTTTCATCGGATATATCCGATCGTGTGTACGCCGCCTTAAAGGCGTTGGCACAGCGAATAGAGGAAGGAAAGAAAACATGACCCTGACCATCCCTGATCATCACAGTGCCACTGGCAGTGAGTGTGACCTGTCTGTGTACCTGCGGTCACATCGTTACTGTCCACCACCAGTCTGCCTCTGATGTGTCGCTCTGCCTCTGCTACAGCCAGCCAGCTCTGCCTTTCTGCCCATTGCTGTCTGTGCCCATACACTGCATGGAGGCCACTATCTCTCTCCTGTTTTTTTCCTATTGTGGCAGGCCAGCGCAAGATGTACAGTACCCTGTCGCCGAGAACCAGAGCAATGAGATCACAATAACTTGGATATTTCTGGGCATCATAGGGTATGTTTTTTGGGGTTAGTAATTTAAGGACATCCTTAACAGGTGTACCCACTTTAAAGTTCAGTCACTACATTGGGTGACCTTGCGTTTTGTGCGTTTCATGGACTGTGGATGTGTTTTCAATTGCCTCATTAGTAGAGATGTAGAGAACAGTTCGCCCGCGAACTATTCGCGGCGATTTCGGCATGTTCGCGTTCGCCGCCGCGGGCGAACATATGCGATGTTCGACCCGCCCCCTATTAATTAACATTGAGCAAACTTTGACCCTCTACCTCACAGTCAGCAGACACATTTCAGCCAATCAGCAGCATACCCTCCCTAGTAGACCCTCCCACCTGTAGGGCAGCATCCATTTTACGTTCATTCTGCTGCTGGATTCTTAGTGAGAGGAGGGATAGTTTCTCTGCTGCCGATTGCATAGGGACAGTGTTAGCTAGGGCTCCTGAAATCCATTCCTGGAAGATTTATCTGATCTCTGCTGTTATAACAGCACTCCCAAGTCTCAAACAGCCCTTGTTAGGGCTAATGAATCAGCAATCATTTTTTTTTTTTAAATCAGTGCTGCGAGACTGTAATATCTTTTAGTCAGATAGATAGAGCAGCCAGCTTAGTTAGTTAATCTTACAGTGTGTAGAGAATATATATACATCTTAACAGTTGTACATATATTTATACACTGTATAGTTTAGTTAGATTAGAGGTGTGGGTTGCTGTGCTATGTAAAGGGGTACAGTGTTGCAAGCTGCTGTGTAATATACAGGGATCCAGTGGTGCAGGGTGATGTGTAATATAAAGGGATCCAGTGGTGCAGGGTGCTGTGTAATATACAGGGATCCAGTGGTGCAGGGTGCTATTTAAAGGGGCCCAGAGCTGTGGGGTGCTGTGCTAGTTAAAGGGGTACAGTGTTGCAAGCTGCTCTGTCTACCAGTACTCCAGTTCTGAAAGAATCATCTGATCTCTGCTCCTTGTTAGGGCTAATGAATCAGCAATCATTTTTTTTTTTAAATCAGTGCTGCGAGACTGTAATATCTTTTAGTCAGATAGATAGAGCAGCCAGCTTAGTTAGTTAATCTTACAGTGTGTAGAGAATATATATACATCTTAGCAGTTGTACATATATTTATACACTGTATAGTTTAGTTAGATTAGAGGTGTGGGTTGCTGTGCTATGTAAAGGGGTACAGTGTTGCAAGCTGCTGTGTCCAGTGGTGCAGGCTGCTGTGTCCAGTGGTGCAGGGATCCAGTGGTGCAGGGTGCTGTGTAATATAAAGGGATCCAGTGGTGCAGGGTGCTGTGTAATATACAGGGATCCAGTGGTGCAGGGTGCTATTTAAAAGGGGCCCAGAGCTGTGGGGTGCTGTGCTAGTTAAAGGGGTACAGTGTTGCAAGCTGCTCTGTCTAGCAGTACTCCAGTTCTGAAAGAATCATCTGATCTCTGCTCCTTGTTAGGGCTAATGAATCAGCAATCATTTTTTTTTAACTGCAATTTGTCAGACCTATAGCATCTACTCTGCCAGCCTCTGCCAATGTCACCAGTGCCACTCAGATCTGGTGTCAATTGTCAAAGTACCTTGCACGCATAGTACAACTAAACTAATATAAAAAAATGACAGGCAGAGGCAGGCCACCCCGCAGGGGCCGTCGTGGTCGTGGTGCGGGGATTCCCTTTGGCCCTAGAATATTACCTAGTGTTCAGAGGCCACGTACCCTGAACTCGAAAAGTTCTGAGGACATAGTTGACTGGCTAACACAGGACACCCAATCTACTACAGCTTACGCTGGGAACCTTGACACACCATCCTCCTCCAGCTCAGCTTCGGGCACCTCTCAAGTTACCACTCGCCCGCCTGCCGCCACCATCAACACTAGCATCACAGCTGCTTTACTTGATCTGTCAGAGGAGTTATTTACACATGATTTGGAAGAAATGAGTGATGCGCAACAATTATTGCCAAGGGATGTAGATAAATGGGATATGTCTCAGTCAGGCAGCATTACAAACATGGACGTATGGTGTGATGATGATGATGTTGTACCCGCTGCTGCTTCCTTTGCTGAGTTGTCAGATACAAGTGAATCAGTTGATGATGATGGACTGTTTGCGGTTGTTGGCGCTGCGTTAAACGGGGAGTTTGGTCTGTCAGAGTTTGGTCTGTCACTGTGAACCCTAACCTTGTCTGTAACCCTAACCCTAACCCTATCTGTAACCCTAACCCTAACCCTATCTGTAACCCTAACCCTAACCCTAACCCTATCTGTATCCCTAACTCTAACCCTAACCCTATCTGTAACCCTAACCCTAACTCTAACCCTAACCCTAACCCTTAGGCCTCGTACACACGAGGGGATATGTCCGCTGAAAACGGTCCGATGGACCGTTTCAGCAGACATCTCCGCTCGTGTGTATGGGCTAGCGGACAGATTTCTCCACCCGACAGATTTCAAAGCATGCTTTGAAATCTATCCGGTGGGAATCTGTCCGCCTGACATGTCTGCTGGTTAGTACACTTACCAGCAGACATGTCGTCCCCCACCGCCGCCGCTCCGCCGCCAAATGGATTCGGCGCATGCGCGGAAGTGTTTAACTTCCTGGTGCGGTGACGTGGCGGTGACGTGGCGGTGACGTGGCGGCGTCAACGTCACCGCCGCGTCACCGCCACGTCACCGCGCCGTCCGGCGGCGGGGAATTTGATCCGATGGTGTGTACACGCCATCGGATCAAACTCCCGATCGGACATATCCGATGGAAATGGTCCGCGGACCGTTTTCATCGGATATGTCCGATAGTGTGTACGAGGCCTTACAGTGCCTGATAGATACAATATCAAACGTGATGTTTTAAAGCACGTTATTCCAAACAATTTAGGGATGTTAGGTGATTTATGCCCTTTATGGATTAAAAACGGACTCTGTGACAACTACGTAATTTTCCATGGGAGTTTTGCCATGGATCCCCCTCCGGCATGCCACAGTCCAGGTGTTAGTCCCCTTGAAACAACTTTTCCATCACTTCGGTGGCCAGAAAGAGTCCCTGTGTGTTTTAAAATTCGCCTGCCCATTGAAGTCTATGGCGGTTCGCGCGGTTCGCCGATTCGCGAACATTTGCGGAAGTTCGAGTTCGCAGTTCGCGAACGGGAAAATTTAGGTTTGCGACATCACTACTCATTAGCACACAAGCCCATGTTATATAAAGCTTGCAGATAGCAGGCGTTACCTTGCCCTGAAAAAGAGGCAAGATTGTGTGTGTGGGGGCCGGCCGGAATATATTTGGGTGACCTTATTGAATGTGTATTTTATTTATGTCTTTGCAAAATAGATATGTTTTTGATCAAGGGTTTTTTGACTGGTTTATTTATTTATTTTGGGTGGAGGCTATCTTCGCCTGAAATATTTGTGAGGTTGTCAATGTATGTTGTTTTTAGGGTGTTCACTTTGATGCAATTGTCTGTGCTGCATTATTCTGCTAAATCTTTCTCAAGATGTCGTGACTAATGTTTCAATACTTAATAGATGTCTGTGGGCCTTTTATCCCCTGTTACTTTTTCATGCTACAAATTTTCCAGCTGCAGCTAAAATGGGCTGATTGACATAACAAAACAAAACAGGTGTGATTTTGTCTCTGAGTTCCTTTCCTGGTGCCTTCATAATAGCATATGCATAGATTGTGTGCTCCCATGAATTGTGTGCTCCCATGGATAGTCACCAGGAAAGGAAAAATACAGAGTGGTAAGTATTTAATTTTTCCTTATTACTGCAGCCTCAGTCCTCAAGTACCCCCGACAGGACATATTTTGTGGATTTCCTATCTAGAATTGCTGTCCAAACTACTAAGCCATTGACTGTCTTTTAAAGCGCATGTGCAAGATGAAGGAAAACCTGCAAACATGGCCTGTTGGGGGTATTGGAGGACAGTGCTGACTTACATCACTGTGCTAAAATCTAGCTCAAGGCAATCCTATTCTAATTGTAGGTGTTTAACCACTTAAGACCTGGACCAATATCCAGGTAAAGGACCCAAGGTGTTTTTACAATTTGGCACTGTGCTGCTTTAACTGGTAATTGCGCAGTCATGCAATGTTGTACCAAAACAAAATTTGCATCCTTTTCTTTCCACAAATAGAGCTTTCTTTGGATGGTATTTGATTGCCTCTGCGATTTTTATTTTTTGCAATATAAACGGAAAAAGACCGAAAATTAAAAAAAAAAAATGATATTTTCTACTTTTTGTTATAAGAAAAATCGAATAAACTAAATTTTAGTCAAACATTTAAGCCAAAATGTATTCAGCCACATGTCTTTAGTAAAAAAAAAAAAAAAAAATCGCAATAAGCGTATATTTATTGGTTTTCGCAAAAGTTATAGCGTCTACAAACTAGGGTACATTTTCTGGAATTTACACAGCTTTTAATTTATGACTGCCTATCTCATTTCTTGAGGTGCTAAAACTTTGCTCAAAAAAAAAAAAATTTTTTTTATTTTTCCCACAACTTGTGTCAAAATATAAAATATTCCATGGACTCGACATGCTTTCAGCAAATAGCTTGGGGTGTCTACTTTCCAAAATGGGGTAATTTGAATTGTCCTGGCATTTTATGCACAACATTTAGAAGCTTATAGAAAATTAAAAGTGTACTACAGCGCTAATTAAATAATTAATCCCAGGAACACCAAATAAAATGCCAAATAACACAGCTGCTATCCATGTGATACCAAATCAAACAGTGAAAAAATTATTAATAATATAGGATGCGCTGATATTAACTTAATAGTGTAAATCATACAGACAAACAAATAAATAAATCAGGGAGAAACAGTCTCCATAATGTGTTTAAATACATGTGATTAGTCCTTAATCAAGTGCACAGTGAAGGCAGCAGCACGGATTCCATACAAGGAAAAAACACATAAACGATGCCCTCCTTCACTAAGAGTGTGGATCCCAAAATGAGAATCAGGTGATCAGGCACTCGTAGCAGATGAATATGAAAAAAAGAAGAAAAAACCTCATTGCACAAACATCGGATAACAGGCGGATAATACGATCCAAAACCATCAACAGATGCACTCACGGATCCCCGCTTAGTATAAGCATGAAACGCCACTCAGTGTGCTGTCTCCTCAACTCGATCCGATGGACTCGGATACGATCGTAGGCTCCTCCCTACGCGTTACGTCACAGGCACGCGACTTATTCATGGGTTGCTACGGTAATTGAGTATGGCTTATGTTTAAATAGCCTCCTCGGTGTCAGCGTGTCATCAGAGTGAGCAACAGGGAAAGGCAAACATCATTGGGGCTACAAAAAACTTACACATAGTAGGTTCTATGTGAGCGCAAATGCAGATACACGAATATACAAAATTTTATACAAAATTTTAATACATATATCTAATTAGAAATTAAAAAGATTAAAACACTATTGGTTTCCATTCCACATACCTAAATGCGCCCTCTAGTGGCTAGGTACTGAGCTGAGCATACATAACCATATATTATACTGAATACATTGATTAGAAATATATATAATAAAAATAAATAGTTGTTAATACATGTAAAACTGCACTGATAATAAACAACAATAATAGGACCATCACTAAGACCCAAAAGAAGATAAAAAATAGTCATAAAATTAATAATTAAAAATTACAAATAAACGAAGTCTAGAAATCAGAAATGAAACAATTAAGATCAAAATCAATATTCAGGCCATTGGGAGATAGAGTTTGCATCTCATGTATCCAGCGAGACTCAGATTTGCTCAATTCCCTTATTTTATGACTGCCTCTCCAATGTGGGTTGTATTTGGCAATGGCCCAAAATTTCATTTCTCTGGGATTTTTATGATGACACACATCAAAATGTCGGGACACATTATGTTTGGGGAAGGCCTTCTGAATATTTTGGACATGCTCCCTGATACGCTTCCACATTGGTCGCTTGGTCCGTCCAATATACTGAAGCGAACAGGAGCATTCCAAGACATAAACTACCCCCTCAGTCCTACAGGTAATCAGGTCCTTTATGTCATATTCCTTTTTAGTAACCGTGGATATAAATTTAGAACATTTTTGTCCATTAAAGTTGGTATGTCTACACGCAAAACACCGTTTACACGGGAAGAAGCCTTTTCCCTGGTAGAAGGTGAGTGAATTATTTCTCATTGGCGGGTCAGGGATATTTTTCGCTACCAGATCCCTTAGGGTTGGAGCTCTTCTATATACCACCCTTGGATAGCTAGGTAAAATTCCCTGTAGTTGCCTATCCGCTTTTAGTATTGGCCAATGCTTTTTTAGAATGGCTTCAAGTTGCTTATGTTGCATGTTATAATTTAAAATAATTGGTAATTCAAATTCCAGCCTATTTTGTTTTACTTTGTCTTGTACTAAGGAGGTGCGTGGGGTTTCATATACCTTAGTAATTTGTTCCTGAATGAAATCCTTATTGTAACCCTTATCAATAAATTTCGTTCCGATCATTTTAGCTTGATCCAAAAATACCTGCGGATCTGAGCAATTTCTTCGGATCCTTAACAATTGACCCTTGGGTATATTAATTAACCATGGGTCATGGTGACAGCTGTCTACAGGTATGTAGCTGTTTCTCTGGACCGGCTTGAAGTAAGTTTTGGTTTTCAACTGTTGATTTTCCATAGTGATCTCCAGATCAAGGAACTGAATCATTGTGTTGCTAATAGTATAAGTAAGTTTGATATTTTTCTGATTACTATTTAGTTTTCCAAAAAATTGTATTAGGGAGCTCTCATAACCTTTCCAGATGATGATACCATCATCTATAAATCTTCTGTACAGTAGGAGCTGTTCAGGCATATTCTCATATATAGATGACTCCTCCCATTCTGACATGAAAACATTGGCAACACTTGGTGCATATTTGGCACCCATTCCAATGCCATTAAGTTGTCGGTAATACTCTGATTTGTGCCAGAAGTAGTTGTGCTGTAGCCCATATGCCAAACATCTTAGGATAAAGCGTTTCTGTTTAGATATGAGCTGACCAAAGTTATTCAGTGCCCATTTCGTTGCCCCAATGGCTTCCTGGTGGTTTATCACAGTATACAGTGATGCCACATCGGCCGTGGCTAATAGATAGCCACAATCAGGTTCAAATGTAGTACTCTCAAGGATTTGTATTAAATGCTTCGTGTCCCTGAGGTACGCCTTTGTTTGGGGCACTAGTGGCTGTATATATTTATCCACATACTCCCCTAGACGTGAATTAATGGACTGAATACCATTTATAATAGGTCGTCCGGGAGGTTTGATAGGGTCCTTGTGGATCTTTGGAACTGTATAGATAATGGGTACTCTGCACACTTCAGGTATTAGATATTTGGTTTCTCTTTTGTTCAGTACACCTTTTTCTTTCCCTCTATGGATCAATTCAACTAACTCCTCTTTGTATTCTCCTGTAGGGTTGGTTTGTAATTTAATGTAAGTATTCGCATCCTCCAATTGTTTGGCCAACTCTTCATAGTAGTAGTCCTTGGATAGGACCACTATGGCCCCACCCTTATCGGCTGGTTTTATAATCACCTTTTTGTTTTTTTCCAAAGACTTGATACCCTTATGTATGGCCATAGTATTTGGTGTTTTCTTCACTTTGAGATAATCCAAGTCCTTGAGGACCATTTTAGAAAACACTTCAATATGCTGATTATTTAATACTTGTGGGTTGAACAATGATTTATTCCTCAAATAACTATGTTCCACTCTTCCTGGCATATTGTGTTTTGACTGGTCCCTAATTGGCTGTGTAAGCATGTACTTTTTAATATTTAATTTGCGTGTGAACTTTTTAATATCCACATATGTATCGAATTTGTTCAGATTCCGCTTGGGGGCAAACTTGAGTCCCTTATCAAGTGTGATTAATTCAGTTGGACTCAGGTGTACCCCACTTATGTTAATAATCCCTTCTCCTATTGGACCTTTCTTCTTTTTGTGTCCCCCTCTGCATCCCCTCTTTGATTTGGACTTCGACAATAAGTTGCTTCCCCTTGTCGTAAGGGAGGAGACCTCTCTCTCCGGCGATGGTCTAAAAAAGAGGAACTTTGGTCAGCTCATATCTAAACAGAAACGCTTTATCCTAAGATGTTTGGCATATGGGCTACAGCACAACTACTTCTGGCACAAATCAGAGTATTACCGACAACTTAATGGCATTGGAATGGGTGCCAAATATGCACCAAGTGTTGCCAATGTTTTCATGTCAGAATGGGAGGAGTCATCTATATATGAGAATATGCCTGAACAGCTCCTACTGTACAGAAGATTTATAGATGATTGTATCATCATCTGGAAAGGTGATGAGAGCTCCCTAATACAATTTTTTGGAAAACTAAATAGTAATCAGAAAAATATCAAACTTACTTATACTATTAGCAACACAATGATTCAGTTCCTTGATCTGGAGATCACTATGGAAAATCAACAGTTGAAAACCAAAACTTACTTCAAGCCGGTCCAGAGAAACAGCTACATACCTGTAGACAGCTGTCACCATGACCCATGGTTAATTAATATACCCAAGGGTCAATTGTTAAGGATCCGAAGAAATTGCTCAGATCCGCAGGTATTTTTGGATCAAGCTAAAATGATCGGAACGAAATTTATTGATAAGGGTTACAATAAGGATTTCATTCAGGAACAAATTACTAAGGTATATGAAACCCCACGCACCTCCTTAGTACAAGACAAAGTAAAACAAAATAGGCTGGAATTTGAATTACCAATTATTTTAAATTATAACATGCAACATAAGCAACTTGAAGCCATTCTAAAAAAGCATTGGCCAATACTAAAAGCGGATAGGCAACTACAGGGAATTTTACCTAGCTATCCAAGGGTGGTATATAGAAGAGCTCCAACCCTAAGGGATCTGGTAGCGAAAAATATCCCTGACCCGCCAATGAGAAATAATTCACTCACCTTCTACCAGGGAAAAGGCTTCTTCCCGTGTAAACGGTGTTTTGCGTGTAGACATACCAACTTTAATGGACAAAAATGTTCTAAATTTATATCCACGGTTACTAAAAAGGAATATGACATAAAGGACCTGATTACCTGTAGGACTGAGGGGGTAGTTTATGTCTTGGAATGCTCCTGTTCGCTTCAGTATATTGGACGGACCAAGCGACCAATGTGGAAGCGTATCAGGGAGCATGTCCAAAATATTCAGAAGGCCTTCCCCAAACATAATGTGTCCCGACATTTTGATGTGTGTCATCATAAAAATCCCAGAGAAATGAAATTTTGGGCCATTGCCAAATACAACCCACATTGGAGAGGCAGTCATAAAATAAGGGAATTGAGCAAATCTGAGTCTCGCTGGATACATGAGATGCAAACTCTATCTCCCAATGGCCTGAATATTGATTTTGATCTTAATTGTTTCATTTCTGATTTCTAGACTTCGTTTATTTGTAATTTTTAATTATTAATTTTATGACTATTTTTTATCTTCTTTTGGGTCTTAGTGATGGTCCTATTATTGTTGTTTATTATCAGTGCAGTTTTACATGTATTAACAACTATTTATTTTTATTATATATATTTCTAATCAATGTATTCAGTATAATATATGGTTATGTATGCTCAGCTCAGTACCTAGCCACTAGAGGGCGCATTTAGGTATGTGGAATGGAAACCAATAGTGTTTTAATCTTTTTAATTTCTAATTAGATATATGTATTAAAATTTTGTATAAAATTTTGTATATTCGTGTATCTGCATTTGCGCTCACATAGAACCTACTATGTGTAAGTTTTTTGTAGCCCCAATGATGTTTGCCTTTCCCTGTTGCTCACTCTGATGACACGCTGACACCGAGGAGGCTATTTAAACATAAGCCATACTCAATTACCGTAGCAACCCATGAATAAGTCGCGTGCCTGTGACGTAACGCGTAGGGAGGAGCCTACGATCGTATCCGAGTCCATCGGATCGAGTTGAGGAGACAGCACACTGAGTGGCGTTTCATGCTTATACTAAGCGGGGATCCGTGAGTGCATCTGTTGATGGTTTTGGATCGTATTATCCGCCTGTTATCCGATGTTTGTGCAATGAGGTTTTTTCTTCTTTTTTTCATATTCATCTGCTACGAGTGCCTGATCACCTGATTCTCATTTTGGGATCCACACTCTTAGTGAAGGAGGGCATCGTTTATGTGTTTTTTCCTTGTATGGAATCCGTGCTGCTGCCTTCACTGTGCACTTGATTAAGGACTAATCACATGTATTTAAACACATTATGGAGACTGTTTCTCCCTGATTTATTTATTTGTTTGTCTGTATGATTTACACTATTAAGTTAATATCAGCGCATCCTATATTATTAATAATTTAGAAGCTTATGTCGCACATCACCCACTCTTCTAACCAACTTGAAGACAAAGCCCTTTTCTGACACTGTTTGTTTACATAAAAACATTTTTTTTTCCCAAGAAAGTTAAGTTGAACCCCCAAACATTATATATATTTTTTTAAAGCAAAGGCCCACCAGATTAAAATGGTGGGTGTTGGATTTTTTTTTCCACACAGTATTTGCGCAACGATTTTTTAAACGCATTTTTTTGGGAAAAAATACACTTTTTTATTTTAAAGCACTAAAACACACGATATTGCCAAATTATTGATGAAATAAAAAAGATGATTTTAGGCCGAGTACATGGATACCAAACATAACATACATTAAAATTGCGCACAAACACGCAGTGGCTACAAACTACATACAATTTTATAAGCCATTAAAAGCCTTTACAGGTTACCACATTAGATTTACAGAGGAGGTCTACTGCTAAAACTACAGGCCCTCGATCTGCCCTTTGCGGTGATACCTCACATACATGGTACAATTGCTGTTTACATATGACTCCAGACCGACGCTTGCGTTTGCCTTTGCGCAAGAGCAGGGGGGACTGGGATGCTTTTTTTTTTATATTTATTTAGCTTTTTTTCTTTTTTTCGTAAAATGTTCCTTCCATTTTATTAATTTTTTTACCATTTTTATTGTTATCTCAGGGAATGTAAATATCTTTTATGATAGCAATAGTTAGTGACAGGTACTCTTTCTTTTTTTTTAATGGGGTCTATTAGACCCTAGATCTTTCCTCTGCATCTGCATCTGACCACACCAAGATCGGTATGATAAAATGCTTTCCAAATTTTCCAATGGCGCTGTTTATATTTGGGGGGGGGGGGGCATTCCCTCCCACTGAATGTAAAAGCAGTCTAGAGGCTAGTTAGCCGCCAGGACTGCTTTTACATGAAAGCCTACCACTGGCTGAAAAGAATAATACCAAGATGACACCTAAAACTGCAGGCATCATTCTGGTATAACCATTCAAAATCCAGCAACATACCAGTATGTTGATGGTTCTTGTTGGACATGTATTGTAATCTTTTTTTTCATGGAGCCTGTTGGCTGAACGAAAAAAAGATTGATCGGTGGGTATGCCCACCATTAGAATACCTCCCTTCATCCACCCACTTCTAATGATGGGCATACATGCACCATTTATATATGCCGAAGCATGGGGGCATCCTCCCGCAAAAAAGTTATGCCGTGTACACACGGTCAGACTTTTCCAGGGAAAGCCTCCGTAGGAATGTCAACCGTATGTACGCTGCATTAGGAGCAAAATCGCTCCTCCGCCCCTAATGCCACCATGCTCCTACAGCACTGGAGTCATGGTTTATATATCGTGGGAGCAAACACTGTTGCTGTCAGTAAAGTAAATTACATACCTGAAAAGAAAGCATGAAAAAACATAATAACAATAAAACTTTGAAGAATAGAAAACAGTAAAAATGAGCAGAACAATAGAGAGAGAATAGGGAGGAAGCGAACAATAAAACGACAACTATTTTTATTTATTTTTTACTTAGAAAATGCTTCCAAAAAAACTGTTAGCGATCGCAGAGATCAGGCCTGTCTCTGTGAACACTGCAGTTATGTGTGTTTTGTAAGTGACAGTGATTGATCGATACTGCACTTGGGTGGGTTGGGCTGGGCGGAGGGGCAAAACGCAGGTGCTAGCGGGTAACTGGGCTGATTCCGCTAACAATGCATTTTTGGGTACCCTAAACTGCTGGGTACGCTAGTATAGATCTGATCAGATCAGGTATCTATCCGTCCAGATACTATACCACTAAGGGGGGTGTATGCATTGCGCGTGGGTGTAAGCGTTACTGGCACTAACCTGGGGCGACGCAGACCCTAACTGACGCCAAACTTTAATTGATATCACCCGCCGGGCGATCAGGGGGTTAAACTTTTATTGGGTTATATACGGCGGTTGCCCTGATGCTATAAACAGCAAACGAACTAACCAGCGTCAACCGTAATACTTATATGGTGATCACTGGTGAAAGGGTTAACTAGGGGGCACTCAGGGGGTTAAAACCTTTGTTAGGTAATATATGGGGGTACCTGACACTTTATAAAAACCTGGCGGCGAACCTAAATAACTAACTGGCTAACCAGCTTTACCAGTGACACTTACGGTGATCACTGGTGAAAGGGTTAACTCAAGGGCATTCAGGGGTTAAAACCTTTATTTAAAAAAAATTATGGGGGTACCTAACATTATTAAAACCTGGCGGCAAACCTCAAAAAATAACTAGCTACTTAGCGGCACCAGTGACACTGATACAGCGATCAGAAAAACGTTTGCTTAGTAAAGCTGACAATAGGGGTGAAAGGGTTAACTAGGGAGGTGACCAAGGGGTTAAACCTTTATTAGGGGGGGGTAGGGGGCTACCCTGGACCTAAAGGGGCCCAACACTAACTGCCCTGCAACTTTTAATTGTCACACTGACACTAAATGCAGTGATCGGTAAATAAATGATCACTGCAATCAGTGACACTGTGACAGGGGGCTAGGGGGGTGATCGGGGGGTGACTTGGGGGTGTTAAGTGTGCCTATGTGTCACTGGTGTCAGTGTACTGTTAGGTGCAAGTCACTTGTGATGTCCTCTCTCCTCCCGCCGGACGAAAATCCCGCCAAGAGGAGAGATGACATCACTTCCTCTGCCTGTGTTTACATTACACAGGCAGAGGAAGTCCTTTGGCGGAAGGAGATTGGCTGGGAGCGATCATGAGGGGGTGGCCAGAAACGAACAGCCGCCCCCTCATCCCGGATCGCTCCCAGAGGCTTACCGACTGCTGCATGTACCGGGGGTGTCCCGATCGGACCCCCGACCCGCGGGATAGCAAGCACGTACAGGTACGTGAATGTGCCTGTCCATGCCATTCTGCCGACGTATATCTACATGCAGCGGTCGTTAAGTAGTTAAGGGAAACCAAGTGAGTGTTAGAACCCCCGCTTGTGTTTTTTTGGTTGGGCTTGTGTGACAGGAAGTTGGCTTCACTTCCTGCCACACAGCTGAACAGGAAGTGAGGGTAAAACCCTACCTATGTCTTTTCTTGGTGATACACAGGTCAATCTAACTAGTGTCCCATTAAGCAAATTGCACTCCAGCACTTTGTTGTGGGGGGGGGGGGCATTCCCTCCCACTGAATGTAAAAGCAGTCTAGAGGCTAGTTAGCCGCCAGGACTGCTTTTACATGAAAGCCTACCACTGGCTGAAAAGAATAATACCAAGATGACACCTAAAACTGCAGGCATCATTCTGGTATAACCATTCAAAATCCAGCAACATACCAGTATGTTGATGGTTCTTGTTGGACATGTATTGTAATCTTTTTTTTCATGGAGCCTGTTGGCTGAACGAAAAAAAGATTGATCGGTGGGTATGCCCACCATTAGAATACCTCCCTTCATCCACCCACTTCTAATGATGGGCATACATGCACCATTTATATATGCCGAAGCATGGGGGCATCCTCCCGCAAAAAAGTTATGCCGTGTACACACGGTCAGACTTTTCCAGGGAAAGCCTCCGTAGGAATGTCAACCGTATGTACGCTGCATTAGGAGCAAAATCGCTCCTCCGCCCCTAATGCCACCATGCTCCTACAGCACTGGAGTCATGGTTTATATATCGTGGGAGCAAACACTGTTGCTGTCAGTAAAGTAAATTACATACCTGAAAAGAAAGCATGAAAAAACATAATAACAATAAAACTTTGAAGAATAGAAAACAGTAAAAATGAGCAGAACAATAGAGAGAGAATAGGGAGGAAGCGAACAATAAAACGACAACTATTTTTATTTATTTTTTACTTAGAAAATGCTTCCAAAAAAACTGTTAGCGATCGCAGAGATCAGGCCTGTCTCTGTGAACACTGCAGTTATGTGTGTTTTGTAAGTGACAGTGATTGATCGATACTGCACTTGGGTGGGTTGGGCTGGGCGGAGGGGCAAAACGCAGGTGCTAGCGGGTAACTGGGCTGATTCCGCTAACAATGCATTTTTGGGTACCCTAAACTGCTGGGTACGCTAGTATAGATCTGATCAGATCAGGTATCTATCCGTCCAGATACTATACCACTAAGGGGGGTGTATGCATTGCGCGTGGGTGTAAGCGTTACTGGCACTAACCTGGGGCGACGCAGACCCTAACTGACGCCAAACTTTAATTGATATCACCCGCCGGGCGATCAGGGGGTTAAACTTTTATTGGGTTATATACGGCGGTTGCCCTGATGCTATAAACAGCAAACGAACTAACCAGCGTCAACCGTAATACTTATATGGTGATCACTGGTGAAAGGGTTAACTAGGGGGCACTCAGGGGGTTAAAACCTTTGTTAGGTAATATATGGGGGTACCTGACACTTTATAAAAACCTGGCGGCGAACCTAAATAACTAACTGGCTAACCAGCTTTACCAGTGACACTTACGGTGATCACTGGTGAAAGGGTTAACTCAAGGGCATTCAGGGGTTAAAACCTTTATTTAAAAAAAATTATGGGGGTACCTAACATTATTAAAACCTGGCGGCAAACCTCAAAAAATAACTAGCTACTTAGCGGCACCAGTGACACTGATAGGCCTTGTACACACGAGGGAATAAATCCGCTGAAGATGGTCCGACGGACCATTTCAGCGGAAAAATCCCCTCGTCTGTAGGGGCAAACGGACGCTTTTTGCCGGATTCATCCGGCGGAAAAATTCCAAAGCATGCTTTGAAATATTTCCGCCGGATAGCTGGCTGGCAGATATGTCCGCTGGTTAGTACGGCAAACCAGCGGACATATCTTGCCGCACATGCGTCGTATCCTGTGAATGGATCCGACGCATGCGCGCGGAAGTGTTTACTTCCTGGTGCGGTGACGTGGCGGTCACGTGGCGGCGTCAACGTCACTGCCGCGTCACCGCGCTGTCCGCCGGCGGGGAATTTGATCCGATGGTGTGTACAGCCATCGGATCAAAACATCCCGGCGCAAATATACGCTGTAAACGGTCCGGGGACCGTTTACAGCGGATATTTCCCGTCGTGTGTACAAGGCCATACAGCGATCAGAAAAACGTTTGCTTAGTAAAGCTGACAATAGGGGTGAAAGGGTTAACTAGGGAGGTGACCAAGGGGTTAAACCTTTATTAGGGGGGGGTAGGGGGCTACCCTGGACCTAAAGGGGCCCAACACTAACTGCCCTGCAACTTTTAATTGTCACACTGACACTAAATGCAGTGATCGGTAAATAAATGATCACTGCAATCAGTGACACTGTGACAGGGGGCTAGGGGGGTGATCGGGGGGTGACTTGGGGGTGTTAAGTGTGCCTATGTGTCACTGGTGTCAGTGTACTGTTAGGTGCAAGTCACTTGTGATGTCCTCTCTCCTCCCGCCGGACGAAAATCCCGCCAAGAGGAGAGATGACATCACTTCCTCTGCCTGTGTTTACATTACACAGGCAGAGGAAGTCCTTTGGCGGAAGGAGATTGGCTGGGAGCGATCATGAGGGGGTGGCCAGAAACGAACAGCCGCCCCCTCATCCCGGATCGCTCCCAGAGGCTTACCGACTGCTGCATGTACCGGGGGTGTCCCGATCGGACCCCCGACCCGCGGGATAGCAAGCACGTACAGGTACGTGAATGTGCCTGTCCATGCCATTCTGCCGACGTATATCTACATGCAGCGGTCGTTAAGTAGTTAAGGGAAACCAAGTGAGTGTTAGAACCCCCGCTTGTGTTTTTTTGGTTGGGCTTGTGTGATAGGAAGTTGGCTTCACTTCCTGCCACACAGCTGAACAGGAAGTGAGGGTAAAACCCTACCTATGTCTTTTCTTGGTGATACACAGGTCAATCTAACTAGTGTCCCATTAAGCAAATTGCACTCCAGCACTTTGTTGTGTACACCCCAAATGATTCGGTAGTTTTTGGTTTAGTAAAGGCAAAGCCATTCAGCAGTACACGTGCAGCGCTACCCCCGAAGGGGCCGCTGGATTGTTTTGGGATCGGCAAATTGAGTTACCCCAGCTTGGTCTAGGGATGCCCCAGAAGAACTAAGTAGTAAACTGAGGTCCACACAGTCAATAGAGATTTTCTCAATGCTTTAATTCCAGGCCAACATTAGCCAACATCAACTTTGGTGAAGGAAGAATAGGTTGATGAGGGAAGAGAAACTTTCAATGTCAGCCCATGCAAAAAAGCAAGGGGGTGCTACACACTCTCCTCCCCCAAAAAGACACTGTCCCCAGTGTCCAAAGCATTGGAATACGAATGCTGGCCTGACATCAACTTGACCAGATAGCAAAGGAAGAAGAAAAGAAAAAGGGACAGAACACACATTACATTATCACATATGATTTATCGCATACACAACCATATCTATCTGGGCTTCAGTAGTCCATTTAAACTTAGACTGAGACTTCCTGGTGAGAGAGGTGATGGGATGTGCAATGGTGACAAAGTCCTTAATGAATTTCCGATAGAAATTTGCAAAGCCCAGGAAGCGCTGAACTGCTTTCAGGTCTGAAGGTGGTGCCCAGTCTAAAATGGCTTGAATCTTGGCTGAATTCATGGTTAGGCCTGTGTCAGAGATTAGGTAGCCCAGGAAAGGTACTTGTTTGACATGAAATAAACATTTTTCGAGCTTAACAAAAAGGGAATGAGCCTTTAACCACTTTGCAACCGCCCTATGCCGAAAGTACGGCTCTAGGGCGGTTGCTGTATTCTAACTGGCCGTTAATTAACGGCCTGTCAGAATCGCGCTCCCGCGCGCCTCCTGAGGCGCGCACACGGGAACATCCGTGACCGCCGGGTCCAGAGGACCCGGCGCATCACGGATCACGGTAAATCGCCGCTGATAGCGGCGGTTTACCACGTGATCGCGCCGTCCAATGACGGCGCGATCAGATGTAAACAGACCGGCGTCATTTGATGACGCCGGTTCCTCCCTCCTCTCTCTGTACCGATCGGTACAGTGTGAGAGGAGAGGGGAGGGAGCGGATGGCAGCGCCAGTGCTGCGGGCTGGATCTGTGACAAATGCAGTCACAGATCCATCCATCCCTCCCTCCCTGCTCAGCCATCCCTGCTGCATATACTCTGCAATACTCACCTGGGCATACTCTGCAATACTCAGGCAATACTCTGGGCATACTCTGGCAATACTCTGGCAATACTCTGGGCATACTCTGGCAATACTCTGGGCATACTCTGGCAATACTCTGGGCATACTCTGGGCATACTCTGGCAATACTCTGGGCATACTCTGCAATACTCTGGGCATACTCTGCAATACCCTGGGCATACTCTGCAATACTCTGGGCATACTCTGCAATACCCTGGGCATACTCCGCAATACTCTGGCAATACTCTGGGCATACTCTGCAATACTCAGGCATACTCTGGCAATACTCTGGGCATACTCTGGGCATACTCTGGGCATACTCTGGGCAATACTCTGGCAATACTCTGGCAATACTCTGGCAATACTCTGGCCATACTCTGGGCATACTCTGGGCATACTCTGGCAATACTCTGGCAATACTCTGGGCATACTCTGGCAATACTCTGGGCATACTCTGGCAATACTCTGGGCATACTCTGCAATACTCTGGGCATACTCTGCAATACTCTGGGCATACTCTGGCAATACTCTGGGCATACTCTGCAATACTCTGGGCATACTCTGCAATACTCTGGGCATACTCTGCAATACCCTGGGCATACTCTGCATACTCCGCAATACTCTGGCAATACTCTGGGCATACTCTGGCAATACTCTGGGCATACTCTGCAATACTCTGGGCATACTCTGCAATACTCTGGGCATACTCTGCAATACTCTGGGCATACTCTGCAATACTCTGGGCATACTCTGCAATACTCTGGGCATACTCCGCAATACTCTGGGCAATACTCCGGGCATACTCTGGCAATACTCCGGGCATACTCTGGCAATACTCCGGGCATACTCTGGGCATACTCTGGCAATACTCTGGCAATACTCTGGGCAATACTCTGGGCATACTCCGCAATACTCTGGGCATACTTAGCAATACTCTGGGCATACAGCAGCCCCTGTCCCCGCGAGCTCGCATGCAGAAGCGAACGCATACGCAAGTCCCGCCCACATATAAAAACGGTGTTCAAACCACATGTGAGGTATCTTTATATCATGTTTTGGGGTTTTATGTATTTTTCTAGCAAATAAATGATGATTTTTACATGTAGGAGAGAAATGTCAGAATTGGCCTGGGTGCTCCCTGCATGTTGGGCCTCTGTATGTGGCCGCACTGTGTAAAAGTCTCACACATGGGGTATCGCCATACTCGGGAGGAATAGCAGAATGTGTTTTGGGGTGTAAATTTGTGGTATGCATATGCTGTGTGTGAAAAATAACCTAATAATATGAAAATTTGATGAAAAAAAAATAAATCTTGATTTTGCAAAGAATTGTGGGAAAAAATTACAACTTTAAAAAACTCACCAGGCCTCTTTCTAAATACCTTGGAATGTCTTCTTTCCAAAAAGGGGTCATTTGGGGGGTATTTGTACTTTTCTGGCATGTTAGGGTCTCAAGAAATGAGAGAGGCTGTCAGTACTTCAGGTGTGATGAAATTGATCAATTTTCAGGATTTGGTACCATAGCTTGTAGACCCCATAACTTTCACCCAGACTAAATAATATCCAACATTTTTTATTTTTTTTACCAAAGATATGTAGCAGTATACATTTTAGGCCAAATTTATGAAGAAAAATTACTTTTTTGCAAAATTTTATAATAGAAATGAAGAAAAATTATTATTTTTTGCAAAATTTTGTTCTTTTTTCATTTATAGCAAAAAAAATAAAAACCGCAGAGGTGATGAAACACCACCAAAAGAAAGCTCTATTTGTGGGAAAAAAAGGACAAAAATTTCATTTGGTTATAGTGTTGTATGACTGAGTTATTGTCATTCAAAATGTGAGAGCACCGAAAGCTGAAAATTGGTCTGGTTATTAAGGGTGTTTAAGTGCCCAGTGGTCAAGTGGTTAATCGGGCCAACACTGAGCGGACGTGCCTCTGATGTGCCTGGGAGAGTATATCAAAATGTCATCCAAGTATACAAGCATGAAGCGACCCAACAGGTCACGGACAATGTCATTCATAAAGTTTTGAAAGACAGCTGGTGCGTTCCTGAGACCGAAAGGCATGACAAGAGATTCGTAGTGGCCATCCTTGGTGTTAAAGGCCGTCTTCCATTCATCTCATTCACGGATGCGCACTAGATTATAGGCTCCCCTTAGGTCTAGTTTGGAGAAGATCTTTGCTCCCTGGATTTGGGAGAACAACTCTGTGATGAGAGGAAGAGGGTACTGATTGGGAATGGTTATTTTATTTAGACCTCTGTAATCAACACAAAGTCTTAGTCCCCCATCCTTTTTTGAGACAAAGAAGCAACCTGTGCCTGCGGGAGAAGTAGAGGGACGGATGAAACCCTTAGCTAGGTTTAGAAAAAAGTGCAGAACCAAAAAACCGAGGTCCCCCAATTAGGGGATCCCCAAGTAGTATAGGAAGTGATGATAAATTAGACCTAGATATCACATCTGGTCCACAGTGGATATAGATCAAAACATATATAAAACAAATATATAGATTGTGTAAATTGATGAGGGAACAATTGTACCCCCCAAACAGACTAGAATGTGACTTCCAGTCATCAGCAAATATACCGTGACAAATCAATACCAAAGGTGTATATTCAAAATGCAATAACTGTGTACTCACAAAGTGACAAAACAAATCAATGCAATCATATAAGTGGAAATGTATAGTCCAAATCCAGCACACAAAAATGGTGTATTATATTCTCATTGGTAGATGAAAATATCCCCTCTGTAGTCCCATTCAAACACACAGGAGTTGTATGTATATTCTCCTAGGTGGGTAGTAAAACAATATCCCCTCTATTAAATCTAAGCAATTCTCCAGGCGATAAATCGTTTAGGTAAGAGTAGAATGAATATGCTTACCAACTAATGTAGACCCGCAGCTCACCTCAGAGCGTGTATGGGCCAACTGCCCTCCTCGGTCTCTGTCTCGGGTGAATATCCTTGTGCAGGCAGTCCGGAAGAGTTCTTGGTAAATCCCAGGGGAGTGGCCAAAACGAAATTAACGGTGATGTATATGTTGTAATGGATGAAACTCATACAGGATTCAATCAAGGAGAAGGCAAAAGGGAGAAAAAGAGGGGAGCAACTCCTCATAGCGTAAAAAGTTTTAATTAAAAATCCAAAAGATACACTTTAAAAAGTTCCAAACAGGAAATCCAAAAAGTCACACATATAAATGATCCACATAAGTAAAAAAGTTTTCCATCAACTCACAGCAATATTCCACATCTAGGAACAAAAATATATGTAAAGGAGTCCAATAGCACAGTGGAAACAAATAAGATCCAGTAAACCCAACCAGTTTTGTCTAATCAGACTTCAACTGGGGTGTATGACTGAACCTAAAGGGTCCCATGCACTTTAAATAGCCACCCTGATTATCCCTATGAGACCTCGTTCTCCTTCGCCTTAGTTAGTTCCGACGTGCATTCCAAATACCATCATTTCCTTTCTGGATGCGCTCCAGGCGCCAGGAAATGACATATCCAGGATATCTAATCCAATGGAGCTAGCTAGCCGCTATGTCCCGCAAGACCTCCTCCAAACATCACTCACTCCCCTATAAATGGGAGGAGATAAGGAAATCTGCACCAATGTGTCACCCACCACCGCACCAGAGGGGAGGGAACGCGCCACCGTCACGCGCCCTGCCCACCCCACATCCGAAAGTGTGGCAAATGAGGACAGGCGCTCCAAACACCCAGCGTCATCACTATGTGTACCGCAGCGCGACGTGGGTGCGTCGTGACGTCTGCGCTCCAACCGGTGCGTTCCATTGGGCTCATAGGTCTGTAAAAAGGCAGGAAATAGATCAACCAAAAAGGAATTGATCCAAATATCAAAAAGGAGATAAACGTCTCAAACTTGTCTCAAACTTGTATACCCATCTCTTATGGGAAGCCTTGTATCGCAGAGAGATGTAGCTAGAAAAGCCTACCCCTCTACAAAAGCCGTCTCATAAAGATATCAAGATGTGAATAGGGCAATCATTTCCAATGTTTATAAAGTATGCATATTCTTCAAGATTGGTTAATAAATCAGTTAGTAAACACAGAGCTCCACGTCCTGTCAGTGAGAGGAGACAGATGCTGTTTCTCTTGTACATAGGGAGACAGCATCGGTCACCTCCCCCAGTCACCCCCCTCCCCCCACACAGTTAGAACACACCCAGGACTCACATTTAACCCCTTCCTCACCCCCTAGTGTTAACCCCTTCACTGCCAGTCACATTTATACAGTAATTAGTGCGTTTTTATAGCACTGATCGCTGTATAAATGTGAATGGTCCCAAAAATGTGTCAAAAGTGTCCGATGTGTCCGTTGCAATATCGCAGTCCTGACAAAATTTGCATATCGCCGTATTACTAGTAAAAAATAAAAAAATTGTCAGAATTCTATCCCTTATTTCCTAGCCACTATAACCTTTGCGCAAACCAATTACTATACGCTTATTGCGATTGTTTTTTTTTTACCAAAAATATGTAGAATACATATCGGCCTAAACTGAGAAAAAAAATATTTTTTTAAAAAAAAATTGGATTTTTATTATAGCAAAAAGTAAAAAATATTCTGTGTTTTTTTTTCAAAATTGTCGCACTTTTTTGTTTATAGCGCAAAAAAAAACAACCTCAGAGGTGATCAAATACCACCAAAAGAAAGCTCTATTTGTGGGGAAAAAAAGGACGTCAATTTTGTTTGTAAGGCACGTCGCACGACCGCGCAATTTTAATTTAAATCGACGCAGTGCTGAAAGCTGAAATTTCGCCTGGGCAGGAAGGGGGTATATGTGCCCAGTAAGCAAGTGGTTAATAACCAGACCAATTTTCAGCTTTCGGTGCTCTCACATTTTGAATGACAATAACTCGGTCATACAACACTGTAGCCAAATGATTTTTGTCCTTTTTTTCCCCACAAATAGAGCTTTCTTTTGGTGGTATTTGATTATCTCTGCGTTTTTTATTTTTTCGCTATTAATGAAAAAAGAATGAAAATGTTGTAAAAAAATGATTTTTTCTTCAGCACTGATTGGCACTGATGGGCACAGGTGGCACTGATGGGCCCAGGCGGCACTGGTGTGGCACTGGTGTGGCTCAGGTGACACTGGTGTGGCACTGGTGTGGCACAGGTGGCACTGGTGTGGCACAGGCGGCACTGGTGTGGCAGTGTTGTGGCACAGGTGGGGTGGCACAGATGTCACTGGTGGGGCACAGATGGCACTGGTGGGGCACAGATGGCACTGGTGGGGCACAGATGGGGCACTTACGGTTTGTTACTAATCTCTCTCCTCTTCTCTCACACTGCAATGGTGTGAGGAAAGGAGAGAGATGACCTGCAGGTGACCCATGCGCCTGGGTTTACATTTGTGATCGCGCCGTCATTGGACAGCGCGATCACATGGTAAGGAGCCGCTTCCATTGGCTCCTTACCGCGATCCTTGTTGCTGTGGGTCCTGTGGACCCGGCGAGCGCCGGTGATCGTGTTAGCGCGCCTGCTCGGGCGCGCGGATCTGACTCTACAGGAGGACGTCTATGGACATCCGGCTAGAGTTAGGGAACTGCCTTATGGACGTATTTCGTCTATAGGGCGGTTACTAAGTTGTTAATGTCTTCTTTCCGCGCTTCTTCTCCCATCTTCTTTTCTGCATTTGGGTTTCTTCCTCCATCTTGTTCTTCCTCTGCTTCTTCCTTCGGTCTCCTCGTCCACATCTTGCACCGGCTTCTTGGTTCTCCGCACGACCTGCTTTCATGTGAAGTTCCCGCTGTGTGACGCTTCTGTTCTTCTGACTGTTCTTTTATAACTGAGGACCCTCTCACGCACATGTCTTCACGGGACTTCCCTATGGCTTTGCCCATGGCATCAGAGGGGGGCGGGTCTCGGGTGATGCGGCGTCCTCAGTTATAAAAGAACTGTCATAAGAACAGAAGCGTCACACAGCGGAAACTTCAATTGGAAGCGGGTCGTCCGGAGAACCAAACGGGGAAGAAGAAGCTGGTGCAAGATGTGGACGAGAAAACCGAAGGAAGAAGCAGAGGAAGAACAAGATGGAGGAAGAAACCCGAATGCAGAAAAGAAGATGGGAGAAGAAGCAGGGTCTGGAATGGATATTTGGGGAGAACCCCACGTCATATTTTTTTTTTATTTGACAGTGGGGTTTCCCTTAATATCCATACCAGACCTAAAAGGGCTGTAACATTACGCCGAATATGATTAGAGAATTTGGATCTCAACTGCGGAGACTTCTCAGTTTTGGATCCAGGTTTCACTCTCTTTTGTGCAGGGAGTTTGGAATCCTAGCATCACAGTCTCAGTCAAGAAACATGGCGCATATTCCTTCATAGGCACCAGTGAAAATAAATATAAAGTCCAGGTAGAACTGATACTAGTTCAGGCTTACTAGGGTGATACCCTGGGTAGTGAGGTTGCATGAATACTAATAGCAAGGTAAGTAGTATTAGCACCACACGCCTCCAGAGTAATGGACTGGTCCGCAGTGCAGCAGTGTTGAGGGAATGGCGTGAAAGCAGCATTCCACTAATACTTGGAAACTACAGACCAGGTTCTAGTTAAATGCAGAAGTAGCCGACCATGCGTGGCATGTAAATAAACTTAATAGCAAAGTCCTCAAGTAATAGGCAGTATATGTGCACACAGTAACATTAGAGAAGGAGGTACATAGGCATGAAAGGCTTCCGTTTATACTTGGTGACTTAGAATGTAGAGATCATGGCAGGATCCTTATTAGAAGTACCAAACATAGAGAGACTATGGCTGCAGTAATTCCTGGTATAGTTAGCATACATAACTTGGCAGGCATGAGAGCTCACAGAATAGCAATGCATAACATCAGGGTACTTGCGATACTGAAGTGAACGATGCAGGCATGGGAGTTCACAGAATAGCAATGCATAACATCAGGGTACTTGCGATACTGAAGTGAACGATGCAGGCATGAGGTCAGGCTCCAAGGGTCCAGACAGGTAAGGCTGGTGAAGCAGGCAGTGGAGTCTCCTGGTCCAGGTCAGGAAGCTGAAGTTCAGAGCAGGTATGCCCAACCGACAGAGAAGCGTTGTCAGCAAAAAAAAAGGAACACTTCCTGGTTAGTGTTAGCAGCTTATAGGCCGCCCAGCAACTTAACAGGAAGTCACAGGCTAATCAGGAAGTAACTATAGTTAAACTTCAAGTGAGAGACTCTTCAGGAAGAAGGTTTGGGAAGGAAGTAACGGATAAGAGTTGACTGGGAAAGAAGTATACTTGTATTTAGTGCAAAGTTGTCCGTGAGACGTTACAAGGGCCTGGTAATTGAATTTGGGGGGACCCTCTTGCTTTTTTTTTTTATGAATGACTTTTCTCTGAATTGCCGGGAGCTGACAATTCATTATAGCCGCGAGTGATTTTAAATTACTTTTTTCCGTCATAATGTCATTTTCTGCAGAGACAATTCTAAGCACGGGAAACATGCGCTAATTTACAGGCATACTGTACACCCCCCTAAGTACGAAACTTAAAGAAATATTTCAGTTTTATTGGTTCACTTCAAGCATTATTAAATTCACTGCTCCCGAAAAAACAGACATTTTAGAAAAAAATATTTGCATTGATACATGCCCCCTGGGGAAGTCCCCAAACACTTTTCATGACAAAAACTTGCATATTAACCACTTTGCAACCGCCCTATAGAGAAAGTACGGCTACAGGGCAGTTGCTCAATTCTAAGTGGCCGTTAATTAACGGCTTCTTAGAATTGCGCTCTAGCGCGCCTCCTGAGGCACGCAGACGGGAGCATCCCTGATTGCCGGGTCCAGAGGACCCGGCGCATCACGGATCACGATAAATCGCCGCTGATAGCGGCGGTTTACCACGTGATCGCTCCGTCCAATGACGGAGCGATCACTTGTAAACAAACCAGTGTCATGTGCTGACGCCGGTTCCTCCCTCCTCTCTCTGTACTGATCGGTACAGTGTGAGAGGAGAGGGAAGGGAGCGGATGGCAGCGCCAGTGCTGTGGGCTGGATCTGTGACAAATGTAGTCACAGATCCATCCATCCATCCCTCCCTGCTGCAATACTCTGGGCAATACTCTGGGCATATACTCTGGGCATATACTCTGGCCATTTGAAAACAGTGTTCAAACCACACATGTGAGGTATCTCTGTGAACGTTAGAGCGAGAGCAATAATTTCGGCCCTAGACCTCCTCTGTGACTCAAACATGTAACCAGTAAAAATATTTAAAGCGTCGCCTATGGGAATTTTTTAAGTACCAAAGTTTGGCGACATTCCACAAGCGTGAGCAATTTTGAAGGGTGACAAAAAGAGGTCATTTGGGGGGTATTTGTACTTTTCTGGCATGTTAGGGTCTCAAGAAACGAGAGAGGCTGTCAGTACATCAGATGTGATGAAATTGATCAATTTTCAGTAATTGGTACCATAGCTTGTAGACCCTATAACTTTCACCCAGACTAAATAATATCCAACATTTTATTTTTATTTTTTACCAAAGATATGTAGCAGTATACATTTTATTAATTTATGAAGACATTTTTTTATGAATTTATGAAGAAAAATTATTATTTTTTGCAAAATTTTGTTCTTTTTTCATTTATAGCAAAAAAATAAAAACCGCAGAGGTGATCAAATACCACCAAAAGAAAGCTCTATTTGTGGGGAAAAAAAGAAAAAAAAATGTCATTTGGTTACAGTGTTGTATGACTGAGTTATTGTCATTCAAACTGTGAGAGCACCGAAAGCTAAAAATTGGTCTGGTAAGGGGGTTTAAGTGCTCAGTGGTCAAGTGGTTAAGATTTAAAATTAACACTTTTGATTTCTCTCATAGACTTTAACAGGGTGTTCCGCAGCTTCTACCGTTTACATATTTATTATTGCATTGCGCCCGCTGATGCGCCAGTTCACACGCTCAATTAATGATTTATTCGGAACACCATATGAGGCGTGAACCGGCGCAGCGCATTGTTTATAGTAAATCTCATGTTTTACTCGAGCATTGCCTGTTCGCCTGTTCAGCGAACAACGAACAATTTCGGGTGTTCGCGGCAAATTCGAAAAGCCGCGGAACACCCTATTAAAGTCTATGGGAGAAATCTGAAGTGCTAATTTTCAAGGCTAATATACAAGTTATTGTCCTAAAAAGTGTTTGGGGACCTGGGTCCTGTCCCAGGGGACATTTATCAATGCAAAAAAAAGTTTTAAAAACTGACGTTTTTTCAGGAGCAGTGAATTTAATAATGCTAAAAGGGAAACAATAAAAGTGAAATATTACTTTAAATTTCATACCTAGGGGGGGGGTGTAAAGTTACCCGTAATTAGAACTGTCCCTGCACAAAGTGTCCTTTCTGAAAGGAAAAAAGTAATTTAAAACCGGACTTGCGGCCATAATGAATTGTCGGCTCCGGCAATTCAGAGAGAATTCATTCTTGCTTGGAGGGGTGTAGTGACACTGTAATAACACTATAACAATACAATAAGAATAAGAACATAATGTCACTCAGACAAAAACGTGAAAAATTGTATGCAGGGCATATAATTTTTTTTTACTTTGGGGCCTGTTTTGCGCACTCCCTTTTCATTTTCAGGGAGAGCAACAAATCTCCTATCAGCTATTATGTCTAAGAGACAAGGAGTAGAGCAACAGACAACACAGACAGCACAACATCAGACAACCCAGGAGGTCGCCTCGGTAACACGGGCGGCAAAAAACCAAGCAAACCAAGCAAAGGCAGCGGCAGCAAAGCTTGAACGATTTGCCCGAAACACCTTGTCTCCTGCAAAACCTCAGCAATCGACCCAATTGGGGGTATCAGGGACAAGGAAAAGTCAAAGTAACCCCCAAGTATTAGCACAGGCAGAACCGATAGCGGCTACAAAAATAAAAAAGGGGAACACTAAAGGGGCAGAAAAACCTAGCACTGTAACAAATAAAATAAGCTCAATAAGCCCCCCTAATCCAGGTGAGGAGAACATGGAGGCCGGATCTGTAGGAAACGAAGGTGAGCCTACAATGAAAGATCTCTTGTTAGCTATAAATGCATGTAAGGAAATGGTGACCGGTGTGGATCAACAGTTGAAAAGCATTAAGGAAGAGCTTGTTTCAATGGGAGGAAGGCTGAAAGAGACAGAGAAAAGAACAACTAGTCTGGAGGAGAGAGTAAGTGCCGCCGAGGACATTTTACTGCCGCTAAGACAGGAAGTTCTGGGAATTAAGAAACAAATAGACACCCAGGCCGCAAAAATCGATGAATTCGAGAATAGAAATCGAAGGTGTAATGTTAGAATAATAGGCATGCCAGAGCGGAGTGAGGGAACTGATCCTGTTGCCTTTTTGGAAGGATGGCTCAAGGAGGAGTTTGGAGTTGCATCATTTTCACCCTTCTTTTGTATAGAACGAGCCCACCGAGTCCCCACTAAAATCCGACAGGAGAGTGGATACCCGAGACCAATGCTTATGAAAATACTTAATTATAGCGATAAAGCAACGTTGCTTCGAAAAGCCAGAGAAAAGGGAGAGATCGCCTACAAAGGGGCAAAGATTTCATTATACCAGGATTTTTCACCAGACCTTCAAAGACAAAGAGCGGCTTTTAGACCGATTAAGCGAATTCTTCAACAACACAAGATGACTTATGCTCTGCTATACCCTGCTCGCTTACGAGTGACCACAGCGGATGGCATTCGATTGTTTGACTCCCCAATAAGTGTTGAAAAATGGTTGGAAGAAAATAAGAGGGAGACATAGAATTTAAGAACTCGAAAATAAGAAATTATATGATTTTTTTTTTTTTTTTTGTTGTTTTGTTTTTTCCTTAACCAAATTAATCAAATCACAAAAGGGGGTGGTAAAACACAGTAATGGGAGAGGAAAATAACAACAGAAGGTGGAATCCTGAAGGGAAGAAAAGAAAGGGGAAGAGGGAGCACTAGGATAATACCACCAGCAGGGGGGGGGGGGGTTCAGGGTTCTTAGGATGAATGTTACTGGGAAAGAGAGGGGGAGTGGGTGGTATGTAGTGGTCACAGTCCTAAGGGTAGGCCCAGCTGGGCAGGGGGGGGGGGGGCGGGAGGAGGGGGGGGTGGGAGGGAGATTGAGGGGGGGGAGGAGGGGAGGGAAGAGGGGGGTCACACCACCAATATATATGGATACACTGTGTAAATATAGAGATTGTTACATAGATAGCATAGGTTTACCAGATGAATAGAATTAAGACACAAATAAGCACTGAAAGAAGGGGAAACACAAGATACTATCAACATTTTGAAATGAATGGAAAGGTTGCAGAGTTAAAGGGAAATATCTCTAAAGTCTGTCTATTAAAATCTTTTCCCTTTTTTTTTTATTTTATTTTTTTATTTTATTTTTTTTTTATTTTTTATCCTTTTCTTTATGGCAGCGTATATAGAATAGCCTTCTGTGTTAAGGGCAATGGCGAATAGGAATAACAAGGGATTAATGTTGATGACATGGAATGTCAGGGGTTTAGGAGACAAGATCAAAAGAAAGGCAATGTTTAAATATCTCAGCGAAACGAAACCACAGGTAATCTGTCTACAGGAAACACATATGCGCCCTGACACGGTACACTTATTGAATTTACGAAAATACCCAGTGCAATACCACTCAACACACTCCTCCTATTCCAGAGGAGTGAGTGTGCTGATCTCAGCTAATGTAACTTTTGAGTGTCTCCAACAGCAGATAGATAGAGAGGGCAGATATGTTTTTTTATTGTGTAAAATTAATGGTCTGTTGTGTATCATTGCTTCAATGTATATTCCTCCACCATTCACGGCGGCACCACTTAGGAATTTGGCGCAATTTATGGCGCTATCCCCAGACGTTCCGGTACTAGTACTAGGTGATTTCAACAACACACTTGATAGAAACCTGGACAGAATATCTCTCTCATCTAGAGGAATAGGGCAGAGGGCTAATAAAACTGCGTTTGCTTCACTGCTTTCGGAAATAGGTCTTCATGATGTCTGGCGAGAGAGACATGTAGATGAGAGATGCTATTCATGCTACTCTGCCACACACAATGGACTCTCTCGCATTGATTTAGGGCTGGGGAATGATCTATTAACGCACCGGGTAATGGACTCGGCCTATGAGCCTCGTCTATTATCCGATCATTCGCCATTTAGTGTAAAACTTAATATTAATATGACACCGGATCATATGCCATGGAAAATGAACCCATATTGGCTGACCCTGTTGCCATCCACGGATGGTACAGGGGAAGCTATAAGGGAGTTTTATCACTTTAATATGGGGTCCGCCAGTGCAGTGACCGTATGGGATGCACTCAAAGCATTTCTGAGGGGCTGCCTGATAAAAGAGATCTCGAGTATTAAAGCCCGATCTAAGGAATGGGAAAAAAGGATACGAGATGAACTGAAAGCTAGGGAACAAGCCCTGATCGCAGACCCCTCTCAAGGTAGGCATGATTCTTGGAAGGAAGTACAAACCCTTTATAATACTGTTTTATTAACGACAGCAGAGAAGAGCAGATACTTTCAACAACAAAGTTATTTTGAGGAAGGGGAAAATACGGGACGTCTACTTGCCCTTATAGTAAGGGGACAACAGGAATCCTCAAATATTACAGCAATAAAGGCGAATACAGGGGAGATGAATATCACAGGGCCTGATATCCTGAAGGTTTTTCAAAATTACTATGAGGACTTATATTCTTCTAAAGCCAGGTATAATACATCAGAAATGACTGATTTCTTGCAATCATGCACTTTTCCACAATTATCCGAAGTAGATAGGGAAATGCTAAACTTACCTATAACCATGTTAGAGTTGAAGAACGCCCTGCATGAGGCTGCGTTACACAAGTCCCCAGGCCCTGATGGTATACCGGCAGAGGTGTACTCTCAGTATGAAGAGACACTTCTGCCACCCTTGTTACAGACCTTGCAGGAGGTAACCGAAACAGGCACCCTACCAGAGAGCATGCAGGAAGCTATAATTATAGTCATATTAAAGCCAGGAAAGGATAAATTGTTGCCCGATTCATATCGCCCAATATCTCTGCTAAACGCAGATGTCAAGATATTGGCCAAAATACTGGCTTCAAGGCTATCGCGAGTGATAGGAAAACTGATACATAGGGATCAATGTGGCTTTATACCATCTCGTTCTACTGCGGATAATATACGGCGACTTTATCTGAATCTACAGATGCCGGTGGACAACCCGGGTGGTAGGGCCATTCTTTCACTGGATGCTGCCAAAGCATTCGACAGTGTGGAGTGGCCCTACCTCGTGGAAGTATTGGCAAGATTTGGAATGGGAGACAGGTTTATAAAATGGGTGAAGGTGCTGTATTCTGACCCCCGAGCTAGACTTCGCATTAACAATAGTTTTTCATCTGTATTCAAGCTCCATAGAGGGACTCGGCAAGGGTGCCCACTGTCCCCATTGTTGTTTGCTTTGGCGGTTGAACCTCTGGCTATATATGTTCGTAACTCCAGTGAGGTGATGGGATTCCGTAGGGGCCAGAGGGAAGAGAAGATATCACTGTATGCAGATGACGCGCTAATTTATTTGGGCGATTCCTCCGCATCGTTACATGCGGTGATGCAGATCATTGGGAAGTTCGGACGTTTTTCAGGGTTTACTATTAATTGGTCAAAGTCAACCCTGATGCCTATAGATCCAATGGAGGCACCATTGCCACCTGGAGCAGAGCAGATTGTTATAAGCAATAGATTCAAATATTTAGGAGTAGTGATATCGCCAGATCCGGCGGAATACCTGCAGTTAAATCTGGTCCCACTATTGGCTAGACAGAGGGAGAAATGCAACAGCTGGTGCAAACTTCCTCTGTCGGTAGTGGGCCGAGCAAACCTAATTAAAATGATTTGGGCACCACAGCTTCTATACGTTTTTCACAATTCCCCTATGTGGATTACAAATAAATGGTTCAAACAGAGTGAAACATTGATGAGAGCTCTGATATGGAAGAAAAAGGTGGCTAGGATCAGCTTGGCCACCCTTCAGTACAGTAAGGATAGGGGTGGCCTTGCAGTTCCACACCCCAAAACATATTTTTTGGCTGCTCAGATCCAACATTTAGCGGGATGGGGACGGGAAAAAAACGAGGACTCTATTTGTAATATGGTAACAAGTTGCGATCCTGCATTAGTGGCAGCATCACACCTGGAAATGGACCTCCCTAGTATACCACGCTCAGCCCCATCAGGTATTTTACTCAAAAGGGTATGGGGAGAGGTCAGGAAAGCTTTGGGAGTATGGGGGCCGTTGCCCCTTACCCCGATATGGAATAACCCAAGGTACCCGGAAATACAAGATCTAAAGGGATTTATTATGTGGAAAAAGAAAGGGATACAATATTTCAAGCAGCTGTATGAAGGAGAGGTATTGAAGACATATGAGCAGTTGTGTCAAGAATTCCAGTTAGAATCAAAGGGATTCTACCAATACCTCCAACTCCGGCACGCGTTACAGGCACAACACAAAACACAATCTCTAATAATATCGGAAGTTCCCCTAATTAAGACAGTACTCGGAGTAGAGGATCGGAAAGGGCTAATATCTAAAATATATAGGGAAATAATATCTAGGGCACAGGACTATACAGCCTTAAAATGCCGTAGTAAATGGGCTGAAGACGTAGGGAATATAGACGAAAGCCTTTGGAAAAGGGCCGTAGAATGTATCCCAGTAGTATCGATATCAGCATCCCACAGACTATCGCAGCTGTTTATACTGCACCGGGCATATAGAACGCCAGAGCAGATATATAGATGGGGAGGAAGAGATTCCCCGCTATGCCCGAAGTGCAAAATACATCAGGGTGACTTTATTCATCTGATCTGGAGATGTCCAAAACTGCACCGGTATTGGGAGGAGATCTCTCAGCACATAAGTAGACTTGCACGGATATCCATCCCATTGAATCCTCTGATATATATACTGGGGGCCATAGAGATGGAAACACTCCCAACTGGAATGTACATAATGTTAACTAGGATATTATACCTAGCAAGAAAACTCATAGCACGATACTGGATGGCACCAGAGGTCCCAACGGGAAGGCAGTGGGTTTTACTAGTGAACTCTCTACTCCATAGAGAAAGATTAACATATAGCCGGAGGGGGGACACCGGGAAATTCAATCAAATATGGCAAACCTGGCTATGCGATGATAGACTCTCGCCTCCACAGTCGATAAGGGAAGGACTTAGGAGATAAATATTAGGATTGAAGAAGGGTAGGGTAAGGAAATGAGAAAATAAATGAGGTAAAATCAAATACTTATGAGTATGATTAGGTGGTGCGGGAAGGGTAGGGACGGGAGGGGGTGGGTGGTATATGAAAATACACACAAAATAAAAGCACAATAATATATAAAAGGGGTATAGATAAGAGTGCAAGTTTGGAAATAAGAGTTTAACACATATTTTTACTTATTTAATATGTATTGCATTTTTGTACTTGAATATGTGCACAATATGTAAGATAATATCATGCGTTGAATAATAAAAATTATTTATAAAAAACAAAACAAAAAAAAAGACTGGACGTGCCCCCAAATTCAATTACCAGGCCCTTCAGGTCTGGTATGGATATTAAGGGGAACCCCGCCGTCAATTTAAGATCACCCGTCGCTGGGTACAGACAACGTTGGAGCAGGGAGCCGGGACCGAGTGGATTACCACCGCTGGATTTTTTTGATTTTTTTTCTATTAATAAAGGACTTTCCTGACAGACTCCATGGCAGACTACGTGTGGGTTAACCCCGCCCCTCTCCACTGCTATAGGACCCCCTACCCATAAATTTGAGCTCACCTCCATAGACAGTGTTCCTTTTTTGTCCTCCTCTCATGGACCCTACATCACACGAATCACAGGATGTCTGTCCGATTGGCACCTCATTACGGTGCACCCAGGGCCCAGCCATGGGCGGGCGAGTGGTTTCCAGGGCCTATGATACCCATATGATGGGAGAAGGTTGTGGCCCTTATGTACCAGGATGGACGCTACACGGGTATCGGCTGGCAAAGACTCTTATTTTTCTTATCCATGGCAGTTAGTTTTTGTTTGGATAAGAAAAATAAGAGTCTTTGCCAGCCGATACCCGTGTAGCGTCCTGTACTATCTTTCGTTTAATTCCAGGATCCTGGTTTTCGCTGGGCGCATTGGAATGCTTTCTGTGTTCCAGAATGCCGCATCTCTTCCGGGTTCCCGGGGGGGAGCACGTCGGCGCATGCGTGAGGCCGTGGTGAAACCGAGGCTTGGTTTTGCGCATGCGCGGTGCGCCGGCGGGGCCCGAGATCGCACAGGCGCAGTACGGCCGGTCTCTGCGGCAGCATCCCGGAGCACGGCACGCATGTAGGGCAGGTAAGCAGGCTATAGGTAAGCAACTGCTACCAGTTCTCTTAAAGGGGTAGTAATTAAAAAAAAAGAGAGAGAAAGAAATATATAATTTTTTTAATAAATAGATAATTGTATGTATGTGTATATATATATATTTTGTGACGGTCTGGGTCTGTCTCTCCTGAATGATGGTGGGTTTTCACCATATTTTGGAGAGACGAACACCTTAATTATACAGCTGTGTGGTCAGCTTTTTAAGTCTGACCTGAATAGCATTCAGGGCTCCACCCTTCCGAGGAGTCCAGGTCTGGAAGGGAGAACCCTGAGAGTGCAGGTGTGCACTAAATTAGCTGGAGAAGCTAGAGAAGCTGGAGAGTGCAGGCTGCACTATAATACCCAGAGGCCTGAGTCTGAGGTAGCTGACAGGAGTGAGTCTGGGGTGGCTGACAGGAGTCAGGAAGGCTTCACGAGGGAGCCTGAGCAGTGTGGTGCTACTGCTAAAGATAGCCAGGTGGCTCGGTATTTTCCATTATACGTGTAAGCCAGGAGGCTGAAGGTACCATTTTGTATGGACTGTGAAAAACCCTGTATGTTTTTCTGTTGGATGCAATAAAAACTTGTTTTTTTGCTATTTCTGCTTGAAGACCAGTGACTGTGCAACTCTACATTTATCGCTAATTTTGCGACTTTATCACAAGTGGTGGCAGCAGTGGGATGTTCGTTGTTGTATCGGCCAATTTACAGTTACAGTGGCCTTAAAGGTACAGGACCCGGAAAACGGAAAAAAGTAAGTTCATCTGATATATGAACTGTTTGTGTGCTTGAGACAGCACAATCTGTGTGTGCAGCTGAGAGCTTGCATGAAGTGAAAAGCAACTTGCTTAAAAGTGAGGCGGCGTACACACGACCCAGAACCTCGACGGGCAGAACACATCGTTCCGCCCGTCGAGGTTCTCTCCCGGCCGTCGAATTCGGCGACCCGCCCGTCGGGAATGGCAACCAGCCATTCTTCCAGGCGGGCCGTCGAGAAAATAGAGAGCGTGCTCTCTTTTTCGGCTCGACGAGCTTCCCGACGGGAAGCTCGCCGAGACCGTACACACGGCCGAGGTCCTCGCTGGAATGTGCATTCCAGCGAGGTTCTCGCTGATTTTCAGCAAGAACCTCGGCCGTGTGTACGGGGCCTGATAGTGCTTCATTTTTGCTGGACCGTGCAAAAGTTTGGTGGAGTGACTGTGAAGATGATGCAAGAATTTGAGCTGCTGCTCTTGGCAGTTTGAAAGAGTTCCAGACCCATGCATACCAAAAATAGTGAGTAAAAAGAAACTGGGCATTTCTGCAGCAATGCTGTGTGGCAGCCAGGCGAACTGCATTGCACAAGAGTTCAATTGATGGACTGTGTTGCATACAGGTGCTGTACCTGTGGAAGGGAGCTCAGCGTGGCCTGAGAAGAAGTATCCACTTGGGAAATTGCTGATTCAAGTGGAATCGCAAAGAGTGAAGTCTGCATGTGAAAGTGTGCTGTTTGCAAGTCCTGGAGACAGTACGCCAAAGTTTTCCTGTGTTAAGAAGGAACTGTGTTAAAAAAACGTTGTTGGCCTGATTGCAGAGATGGCACGGTCAAAACGCAAAAAGGAAGCAATGTTTGCTAAAATGAGAGTTGGTGTTGTCCCTAGCAACACAGCTGAAATGAATGCACAGGTGATTGCAAGTGTGGAGAAGCCAGCTATCAAGGTGCAAAGTGTAAAGAAACACGTGCGTTGTTTGCGGTGCAGTGAGTGGGGGCATGAAGTTTCCAAATGCCCTTTGTCGCAAGCTTCAGTAAAGCAGATGGGTGCAGTTGCCTATAGCAACGTCTATGGTGTCAGGTCAGTGGACCACAAGACAAGAGTATTACCGACAGAGGATCATCGCAAGTTGAAATCAACAAAGCTTCAAGGATCGCAAAGTCGCTGTGTTTGGGGGAATCGCCGAGCACCGTGCCTGGAATGTGGTCAGTTGGGGCACAGCATATTTTCTTGCCCTAGATTTTGGGGTGCAGCTGGAGAGGGTGGTAAACAGTGGGAGTTGCCTACTGTGATTTCATCCTGTGGCCACCAGGGGGAGTTGGCCAGTAAAAATGCAACTGAAAGACAGCGCCCTCGAATGAAGACAGAGTTACCTGTTTCAGTGATCGGTAAGACTGTTGCTGGTAAATGCATGGAAAAGATTGACTATGTGAATGTGCACACTGCAGTTGCAGTGACCCCAAATGGGAGACCCACTGTCTGTGTGGAAAAGGACTTGCCTCGCTGCAGTGCCCTGTTCAGTGGGGAGGCAAGTGGTAAACTTGAATATGACAATGTGATGGGTAAAACTGATAATATTGTGTTGGCTAAAGTTGATGGCCCAGCTGCTAAGGGACTAGTGCAGCTCACTAGAGATAAAAATGTTGATATTAATACAGTTAAAGAGGTGTTATCTCCCCTAGCACCCGTGATGAAGGCCACAGAGGTGTCCCTAGAAACCCCCAGGGAGCTCTGCATTTTGGAGCCGGAGGTTGCCTGGGACAGCTATGGTGCCGCTCTGAGGGATTAACGGAACCTGAACATTGTGATAATGAAATGTTAAATGCTAAAACTGATATGTTTGAAAACACTCATGGTGGAAGTGTGTTATTGCAGTCTGGCAATGACAGGTGTGAAGGTCTTCATGCATTTAATGAAGCGCCACCAGAGCAAGGTGGTGAGAGTGTGGTATTGCAGCCTGCTCTGGTTAAAAATGTATTACCACAGTCTGGTTTAAGCAAAAGTGATGTTTGCAATGTGTCTGTTGCTGTGCCACTCTGTCCCTCTGGTAGCGCAGAGATAACAGACTGGGACAGATGGGCAAAAAGCCTGTTGGGTTTGTTGGAAAAAGCCTCTGTTGGTAAAAGTGGAGCAGACATGATATCTGCAGTGCCAGATGAAGGACCTGAGAGCAACTTATATGCAATGGTGCATTTGCTGCTGCAGATAATGTTGCTCACAAGATGGAAACGCCAAGTAACGGCGAACGCACAGAGGAGGTCATGTCTGTGATCCAAAAAGGGCCTAATGATGTGGTAATGGATGATGCCACGCCAAATGAGCTGGTATTGATGGAAGTGCCAGATGACACAGCCATAAATGAAGTGATTGTAGTTAAAGGTCCAAATGTTGTGTTATGCAATGTTCAGCAGTCAGGACAGTTGCTGGCAGAGGATCTCATGCCAGTGGAGTTGGTGTATACTGAAGCTGCCATAGACAACCACACCGCTGGGTGCAGTTCCTCTCCAGACACTGCCCTGTTGAACTTGGGTAAAATTAAATATGACAAATGCATTGATATTTCTGACCGTGATGAAAAATGCAGCATGTTGGCGATTTTTGATGGTTTGGTTACCGTGGGTGACAACAAAAATAATGGTAGACCTGATGGTCTTGGTCAAGTTGATCTGGTTGTAGAAAACCCTGAAAATTGTAGTGAGACAGGGAATGGTATGTTTGACACAGAGGTAAAAGATAAAGCGGAATTAGGCCCCCTTCAGGTTCAGGAGGGTAATTCTGGGGAAGGTTTCCTGAGGTTTCAGGAACTTCTAGGATCTGAGAAGGATCCTGGAAAAAAATGGTTGGAGGGAAAAAGCCCAAATCTTAGCAAGTTGTCACATGACTTAACCACTTAATCACCGCCCTATAGACAAAATACGTCTATAGGGCAGTTCCTGTACTCTAACAGGACGTCCATGGACGTCCTCCGTTAGAGTCAGGTTTGCGCGCCCGACCGGGCGCGCACACGCGATCACCGGTGCTCACCGGGTCCACGGGACCCGCAGCATCGATGATCGCGGGGGGGAGCCAATGGCGGCGGCTCCTTACCACGTGATCGCGCCATCCAATGACGGCGCGATCACATGATGTAAACAAACCCGGCCAGCGTCGGATCCGCGCGCCCGAGAGGGCGCGCACACACGGTCACGGCGCTCGGCGGGTCCACGGGACCCGCAGCGTCAGTGATCTTGGTAAGGAGCCAATGGCAGCGGCTCCTTACCACGTGATCGCGCCGTCCAATGACGGCGCGATCACAAATGTAAACAATAGGGCGTCATGTGCTGACGCCGGTTCCTCCCTCCTCTCGCTGTACCGATCGGTACAGTGTGAGAGGAGAGCACGGTTGGCTGCAGCAGTGTGGGATGGATCTGTGACTATTGCAGTCACAGATCCATCCATCCCTGCTCAGCCATCCCTGCATTAACTCCTTCCTTCCCTGCGCAAAACTCTGCATACCCCCCTGCAAAACTCTGCATACCCCCCTGCAAAACTCTGCATACCCCCCTGCAAAACTCTGCATACCCCCCTGCAAAAGTCTGCATACCCCGGAAAAGGTCTGCATACCCCGGGAAAAGTCTGCATACCCCGGGAAAAGTCTGCATACCCCCCTGCAAAACTCTGCATACCCCCTGCAAAACTCTGCATACCCCCCTGCAAAACTCTGCATACCCCCCTGCAAAACTTTGCATACCCCGGAAAAAGTCTGCATACCCCCGGAAAAAGTCTGCATACCCACGGAAAAAGTCTGCAATACCCCATGCGCAATACTCTGCAATACCCCATGCGCAATACTCTGCAATACCCCATGCGCAATACTCTGAACAATACTCTGCAGTACCCCCGCACAATACTCTGCAATACCCCCGCACAATACTCTGAACAATACTCTGCATACCCCCGCACAATACTCTGAACAATACTCTGCAATACTCTGAACAATACTCTGCATACCCCCGCACAATACTCTGAACAACACTCTGCAGTACCCCCGCACAATACTCTGCAGTACCCCCGCACAATACTCTGAACAATACTCTGCAATACTCTGAACAATACTCTGCATACCCCCGCACAATACTCTGCAATACCCCCGCACAATACTCTGCAATACCCCCGCACAATACTCTGCAATACCCCTGCACAATACTCTGCAATACCCCCGTACAATACTCTGCAATACCCCCGCACAATACTCTGAACAATACTGCGCCATACTCCCTGCGCAATACTCCCTGCGCAATACTCCCTGCGCAATACTCCCTGCGCAATACTCTGCGATCGTTTTTTTTTCAGGCTTCCCAGCCTAGAGGTGAGATGTGGGGTCTTATTGACCCCCAATCTCACTGTAAAGAGGACCTGTCATGCTATATTCCTATTACAAGGGATGTTTACATTCCTTGTAATAAGAATAAAAGTAATCAAAACATTTATTTTTGGGGAAAAACATGTCAAACTAAAATAAATAAAGTAAAATGAACAATAAAAAAAAAAAAAAAAATTACAGCGCCCCTGTACCCGTGTGCTCGTATACAGACGCGACCGCACATGCAAGTCCCGCCCACATATGAAAACGGTGTTCAAACAACACATGTGAGGTATCGCTGCGAACGTTAGAGCGAGAGAAATCATTTTGGCCCTAGACCTCTTCTCCAACTAAAAAGATGTAACCAGTAAAAACATTTAAAGCGTTGCCTATGGGGATTTTTAAGTAGCGAAGTTTGGCGCCATTCCACAAGTGTGTGCAATATTGAAGGGTGACATGTTGGGTATCTATTTACTCGGCGTAACTTCATCTTTCATATTATGCAAAAACATTGGGCTAGCTTTACTGTTTTTTTTTTTTAAGCACAAAACTGTTTTGTTTCCAAAAAAAACGCGTTCGAAAAATTGCTGTGCGAATACCATGCGAGATAAAAAGTTGTAACGGCCGCCATTGTATTCTCTAGGGTCTTTGCTAAAAAAGCATATATAATGTTTTGGGGTTCTATGTAATTATCTAGCAACTAAATGATGATTTTTACATGTAGGAGAGAAATGTCAGAATTGGTGTGGGTGTTCCAGAACGCCTGATGGCGCTCCCTGCATGTTGGGCCTCTGTATGTGGCCACGCTGTGTAAAAGTCTCACACATGGGGTATCGCCATACTCGGGAGGAATAGCAGAATGTGTTTTGGTGTGTAATGTGTGGTATGCATATGCTGTGTGTGAGAAATAACCCGCTAATATGAAAATTTTGTGGAAAAAAAATGAAAATAAAAAAAATCTTGATTTTGCAAAGAATTGTGGGAAAAAATGACAACTTCAAAAAACTCACAATGCCTCTTTCTAAATACCTTGGAATGTCTTCTTTCCAAAAAGGGGTCATTTGGGGGGTATCTGTACTTTTCTGGCATGTTAGGGTCTCAAGAAATGAGAGAGGCTGTCAGTACTTCAGGTGTGATGAAATTCATCAATTTTCAGTAATTGGTACCATAGTTTGTAGACCCCATAACTTTCACCCAGACTAAATAATATCCAATTTGTTTTTGTTTTGTTACCAAAGATATGTAGCAGTATACATTTTAGGCCAAATTTATGAAGAAAAAATACTTTTTTGCAAAATTTTATAATAGAAATGAAGAAAAATTCATTTTTTTACAACATTTTCGTTCTTTTTTCATTTATAGCGAAAAAAATAAAAACCGCAGAGGTGATCAAATACCTCCAAAAGAAAGCTCTATTTGTGGGAAAAAAAGGACACAAATTTCATTTGGATACAGTGTTGTATGACTGAGTTATTGTCATTAAAAATGTGAGAGCACCGAAAGCTGAAAATTGGTCTGGTTATTAAGGGGGTTTAAGTGCCCAGTGGTCAAGTGGTTAAAAACCTCAGAGTGGCGAGATCAGGATGTCCTTCAGAGGGAGACTAGGACAAGGCCGCAGTTATATGAAGATGTCAGTGATGAAACTGACAGAATGAAGCATGTAGTGTACATGGGGAAACAAGTGACGCCAAGTTTAGACAGTAAGTGGGTGCCCGTACATAGAGCTCAGAGAGGGACCAGTGTCACCCCAATAAGAGAGCCCCTCCATGTCTCTAATAAGGTTAAGGTCCTCAAAGATGTTGGGCATATTGATGTGGAGTGTGTAGAAGTTACAGATATGCTAGTGGAGATGCTTGAACTGGTGAAAGCACAGTCCTTGTATACCTGGGTGCCTCCATTACAGTCAGAGGTGGTGGTGCTGCGTGGTACCAATGGATGAAGCCAGGTAGTACAACCTGTGCCGGTTAAAATTAGTCACCAGTGGAACGGGTTGGCACGGTGCTTCCTAATAATGTGGCAAGTAATCTCTCGGTTTCCTGAGAGGGTGCTTCCGCATACGGTTGAGTACGGAAGGCGCTCAGGGGAATTGTTAGAGAAGTCAGAAATAATGGACAAAGTGGAAGTCTCTCCGTCTGCTGGTGTGATGGAATGTATTCCTACTTCTGCGGTCCGAGGTACGGCTGAGCAGTGGTTGGTACGTGGCGTGTGTACTGTCTCAGGGTGACCTCATGTAAAGGAAGGGCTCGGAATGGACGTGGAAGTAGTTCATCACTCACAGAGAGGTGCAGTTTGAGGTACCCGGAGATACTTTGATAGGTAATAACAGTAGTGGTAACTGTAACGAAAACGTGGATGAGAAGCACTGTAGAGCACTGTTAGACAGCTCAGAGATCCTGGTTGAGGTACCAATAGTCTCAGAAATGGTTAAAGAGATTGGTATGGAAAAATGTGTGTTGATAGGACAATTGCTATTGGAGTGTTGGACAACAGGGGGCGATGTGAAACTGTGGGACTGTCCCATAGGGAGTAGCTGCTTGCCTGTAGGTGGTCCCTCCATAGACACTGTTCTAACAAACAAGGGGACAAGAGGTCCCAATGGCAATGCTGAGTTGAATAACCATTTGTGGAACATTGCTGGTGAGGTTAAACAGAAGATGTGGGTGGAGTGCCCCTTTAGATAAAAGGTTGGGCAGATTAGGACTCCTGCTGCTGATCGTTGGCACAAAGGCGCCACAGTGAAGTGTTGGTGGAAACATACCCGTAAAAAATGGGCCTATGCAGCCAATGGCTTGTACATAGGTGTCCCATTTATGACGGGTCTATGTGTTCCTCCCTCCGGTTCGAAACAAGGGGGGGAGGTATGTGACGGTCTGGGTCTGTCTCTCCTGAATGATGGTGGGTTTTCGCCATATTTTGGAGAGACGAACACCTTAATTATACAGCTGTGTGGTCAGCTTTTTAAGTCTGACCTGAATAGCATTCAGGGCTTCACCCTCCTGAGGAGTCCAGGTCTGGAAGGGAGAACCCTGAGAGTGCAGGTGTGCACTAAATTAGCTGGAGAAGGTAGAGTAGCTGGAGAGTGCAGGCTGCACTATAATACCCAGAGGGCTGAGTCTGAGGTGGCTGGCAGGAGTGAGTCTGGGGTGGCTGACAGGAGTCAGGAAGGCTTCACGAGGGAGCCTGAGCAGTGTGGTGCTACTGCTAAAGATAGCCAGGTGGCTCGGTATTTTCCATTATCCGTGTAAGCCAGGAGGCTGAAGGTACCATTTTCTATGGACTGAAAACCCCTGTATGTTTTTCTGTTGGATGCAATAAAACCCATGTTTTTTTGCTATTTCTGCTTGAAGACCAGTGACTGTGCAACTCTACATTTATCGCTAATTTTGCGACTTTATCACAATATATATATATTGTAATATTGGGGTTGTTTAGCTCTCGTGGTATGGGTGTTTTTTAGTGATTCACTCCAGCCAGGAAGTATGTTTAAGGGCATGGTAGCCCGCTTTTATTAAAAAGGCAAAATAAAAGTCCAAACAAAGGTTTCCCACGCAGGGGGTTCTTCTCCATCAAACATACAACAGAAAATGCTAGCCCACCTGGCTCTCTGTAGCAGTACTTCTGCAGCAATACTTCGCACGTTTTCCTGGTCGCCCAGACCAGCGGAATCCTCAACATAAATGCTTCCCGTCAGCATCTACAACTCTGCCTCTTGCAGTCACTGTTCTTACTGTCTCCTACAGCCTCAGACTTCTGGAGACCTGCTGTCTCCAACTGGGAGCCATGAGATCTTCCTACACAATGATTATAAAGGGCTGTGCTCACCTGAGCACAGACCCTGCTGGTCATCCACAAGATCTGGAGACAGGATTGGAGATTCCGTCCCACCCAAGACACTATGGAATCTCCACACTACAGAGCCCCATGACAAAGTACCAAAACCTGGAGAAAGTTGCAAAAGCAATCTTCTCCAGTCCACATCTACGCTCTGTAGTCTTGCACCTCTAAAGTGTGCAAACCCTGTGTCCAGTTTACAGTGACAGTAGCTCCTACTGTTGCATACCCCCCCCCCTTGTTTCGAACCTGTAGGGGGCGGAACACACCCGCCCGGGGGCAACTCTGCGCCAGCTGTAGGCCCAATCTTTTTTTTGGGTGCGTTTCCAGGCACGCCCTACCCTGGATCGCAACGGGGTCCTACCGCTCTGTATCTCCAGCCTACTTCCTCTGTCCTTGTGGTTCCTGAACTCACATTTCTTTTCTGGTGGCCCCCTGCCTTTCCTGCTACTTCCTTTAAACTCAGTTTCTGGATTCTGTAAGTAACCTACTCCAGACACTACACCCGATGAGAAACCATCTTTTCTCCAATTACCAACAGTGTCAGTTATTTCTTGCTCAGGGTTTGTTAGGACCAGGCCCAAGGAGCGACAACACACAGGTGAGCAGCTATCCCCTATGGGACCTTCACAAGGCTTCACTTCACCTGTTGTCCAAATCTCTGTGGGCAGTTGTTCTAACAACTGACATTGAACAACGCATGACCCATTCCTAGCAGCACCAATTTTTGCCAGCTCAGACTTTTCCATGTCACAACGTTTGTTCCTCTCCATTCTATATTTGAGAGTGTCTCCGGGTACCCCAACTGGTACCTCTTTGTAGGCGAGAGACAAAATATCCGCTATTGCTGCATCCATATCTGGCCCTTCCCTCCTAGGAGGTGTAACGGGTGAGGCAGTATCCGTGCCATTTACTAAACACTGCTCCGCCGTACCTTGGACCGCACTAGCAGACATTTCCATCACCACATCAGGCGGAGAGACCTCCGAAATCTCCAGCAGCCCCACAGAGCGCCTTCCGTACTGAACCGTATGCGAAAGCACCCTCACAGGAAACCAGGAGATCACGTGCCACACTATCAGAAAGCACCGTACTAACCAGTTCCACTGGTGACTAATTTTAACCGGCACAGGTTGCACTACCTGGCTCCATCCATTGGTACCACGCAGTACCACCACCTCCGACTGTAATGGAGGCACCCAGGTATACAAGGACTGTGCTTTCACCAGTTCAAGCAAATCCACTAGCATATCTGTAATTTCTATACACTCCACATCAATATGCCAAACATTTTTGGGGACCTTAACCTTATAAAAGACATGAAGGGGCTCATTCACTGCAGCTTGGGGGTCCGAGACATTTAAAGGGACCTCTACCTCACTGGAGGTAGCCATCACAGCTGGATGCTCCCCTGGGACACCGTCAGACACATGTCTCCCACTCCTCTCCTCCAACTCAACAATGAGCCTCTGCAAGTCAACTTGTGTTACATCGTCACCTTGACACTTAACATTCAGCGGCTGGGCTGTGAACACCACATCTGCCATGCATGCGCCCTGATCTGGTCCTTCTGACTGGAGGGAAACAACCCCTGCAGGGACCAATGCACCATCAACCATTGGTAGCTTTGCAATCTCCCTGTCTGGCATAGCAGTGGTTGTATTCACACCCCTGTCGCCCAACTTCGCCTTGTTTAACATGGCTAGTAATTGTTTGGCCCAACTGTCCCAATTTGTTGTACTTCCATTATGAGAACTCAGCAGCACCTCATCACCTGCTGTAGGAGGCACCTGAGATGCTGCATCGCACACAGTACCTTTGTCAGCTCTAGATAAATCACATTTTGTCAACATGCTATAACTCTTTGCTAACGCTTCATCAAACTAGGCAGGCTGCAATACACCATCACTACCTTGCTCTGGGAGTGCTAACACACTCAGCTGGGTACCTTCAGCTTTGGCCATCTGACTTAACCCCTTACCAACTGGATTACACATAGGGTGAGTGGACTGCTCACACAAGCTTTCATTTTTCACAGGTTGTGTTAACCCACCATTTACCTGCATTTTTAGTACTAGCAGCTTGCACTAACCCATTACCATTACACGGTACAGTTCCACTCTGTGCCACCAGAGTGACATCGCAGTTGTCCATGGCAACCTCCAACTCCAATACATTAAGTTCCCTGGAGATTTCTGGGGACAACTGTGCTGTCTTACCACCAGTTGCTACAGGCAACGGCCCATTTGTGACTACAGCTTTTGCTCTGAAAGAACCTGGGATTTTCCCAACAATAGCAAACTTTTTATTTACATCAACACTTATAGCATTTTTATTTTTTTCAGGTTGTTCTAGCCCACTGCCTACTTGAGACTGGCAGACATTAGACAAAACACTTGTAGTCATCAGCACAGGTTCTATTTGGACTTTAACCCCTGCATTCCCACTGGGTAGGGAAAAGTCATTCTCAAGTGCACAATTAGTGGCCTCACTAACAGGGGTCACTCTCACATCATCATGTACAGTCTCGTAACCAGTTCTTTTATACCTGCAATCAGCAGTCCCAGCCATCATTTCATTAAAGACAGTCTTACCCACCGCAGCAGTTGTGTTCACCATCTTCATTTGAGTACGTTGTCTTAAGAACCAGTCCTCAGCCGCACATTTACTGGCCAACTCCCCCTGGTGGCCACGGGATGAAATCGCAGCAGCCATTTCTGACTCCTTAGCACCCCCTGCAGGCACAACAGAAAACTCTTCCTTGTTGCCAGGAGTGACGACAAATATATTTTCACAGGAAACTGGCTCAGCATCATTACCTCCAGATGCACCCCAGAATCTAGGGCAAGACAATATTTCGTGCCCCAGCAGGCCACATTCCAGACATGGAACTAAACGACTTTTCTCCCATGCGTTTCTCTCCTGATGATTCCCAGCTGGCAAGAATGCACAGGGCTCTTTGTGAGGACGTTGAGGCAAATCTCTCCTGCGGCTCCTCCCTCCAGGCACAACTTCCACTCTTGTTGTCATGGGAGATCGCACTCTCTCTGCAGAACTTTGCTGGGGACCCATGATGCGATGGAACTCTCCTCTAAGAAGGATTTCCTCTTTAAACTGGCGGTAGTCATCGTCCATCAAATGGTAAACCGACCGGTACTCTATCAGTAATAAGGGTTGCAGCAATTTTGGCCACTGGTCTCTAGGCCATTTCCTCCTTACAGCGACTTTTTCAAATTTTTCCAGAAAGTCTCCAACCTCCTCTGTAGGCAGCATGGGTTGCATGCACAGATCATAGCCCCTTGAACTGCAGCCGACTCTTTACTTTGGTTCCGCTTGAACCACTCAATCACGGTCTCATACACCACTGGCCCCCTTTGACTGGCCCTCCTATGTGGAGACATTTTCTCAGGCCATGCTGAGCTCACTTCTCCTTTACCTTGCTTTAACATGAACTTCTTGTGTTTTGACTGCCTCATCTTTGCAGTCGCATGCACAGCAGCTTGTCACAGTTCACAGCAGTAGAAAATGAAAAAAAAATCTCACAGGTGCACCACCTGTATGCAACAGTCCATCAAATAATACTTCTGTGCAACGCAGCTTGCCTGGCTGCCACACACAGCTATAGCAGCAGTTTATCGCAGAAAAAAAAATTGACTTTTTTTGTTCACAGGTACCCCACCTGCCACACGCATTGCCTTTTTCCTGGCTGCACTTCCGCACACAGCCAACAGTTCCTGACGTGAATTCACTGTGGAGCAAGGATCCAGATTCCACCGTTTTGTGCCCGCTGAATCCACCACTTGTAATATTGGAGTTGTTTAGCTCTCGTGGTATGGGCGTTTTTCAGTGATTCACTCCAGCCAGGAAGTATGTTTAAGGGCATGGTAGCCCATTTTTATTAAAAAGGCAAAATAAAAGTCCAAACAAAGGTTTCCCACGCAGGGGGTTCTTCTCCATCAAACATACAACAGAAAATGCTAGCCCACCTGGCTCTCAGTAGCAGCAATACTTCGCACGTTTTCCTGGTCGCCCAGACCAGCGGAATCCTCAACATAGATGCTTCCCGTCAGCATCTACAACTCTGCCTCTTGCAGTCACTGTTCTGGCTGTCTCCTACCACCTCAGACTTCTGGAGACCCGCTGTCTCCAACTGGGAGCCATCTCCAACTGGGAGCCATGAGATCTTCCTACACAATGATTATAAAGGGCTGTGCTCATCTGAGCACAGACCCTGCTGGTCATCCACAAGATCTGGAGACAGGATTGGAGATTCTGTCCCACCCAAGACACTATGGAATCTCCACACTGTAGAGCCCCATGACAAAGTACCAAAACCTGGAGAAAGTTGCAAAAGCAATCTTCTCCAGTCCACATCTATGCTCTGTAGTCTTGCACCTCTAAAGCGTGCAAACCCTGTGTCCAGTTTACAGTGACAGTAGCTCCTACTGTTATATATATATATATGTGTGTGTGTGTATTCGTGTGTGTGTGTTTATATATAGTAGTCCAAAAAACAGTACACCTTGTTGGATATGTTGTGGCTATGTGCAATACCCTCCCCCCTCCCTCTCCCTCCCGCACTTCTCCCCACCCTAGTAGAGCATACAAACTCGGTATCGACCAGCGTAAGTCATGGCGTTTGCTATCAAGAAGTCAGTAGGGGCCAGCCAAAGAGGTCCAGCCATCAAAAGAGCTACCGCCGAGGCCTCATCAGGTATTGTCCTTATACATCGGGATATAAATAGGTCTGGAGAGTGTGGCATCAGATATCGCTAGCTGAAGTTCTCAGCCCCCCGCTGCCATGGGCCCCATAGCTTAACAAATTTGGGAAATTTCCCCTGCTTAGTAAAGTGAACTTTTTCATTTGAGATTGTTTGGTTCATAGCCACTATCCAGTTTTCTATGGACGGGGGAGCCTGTGCCTGCCATTTTTGAGTAATTACCTTGCGAGCCTGGAATAGGCTTCTTAGTATAGCCTCGAGGGTGCTCTGTGGTACCCGGGTGTCATCCATGCATTCCAAGAGGCATATCCTGGCTATTGGATCAAGAAGAGAACCAAATATCTCATTAATCCGTTCTGTGACTCCCACCCAGTAGCTGTATAGTTTGGGGCACTTCCATATCATGTGTAAAAGGTCCCCTTTGTTTTTACAACGAGGGCATTCATTATCTTGTCTCCACCCTAGCTTGAACATTTTATGGGGGGTGTGGTAAACCCTGTGAAGAAGGAATAAGTGAGACAGTCTTTGGGCCGGGGCTATGGACACCAAGGTGCCCTGTTGGAGAATCCTGTCCTATTGTTGTGGAGATGCTGTTCCCAATTCGTTCTCCCATGCCTCTCTACTCTTACACGGACCTGCTTTACTTAGTGCCCTGGCACCCAGGCTGTTGTACATCCCTGATATTATGCCCTTAGCCACTGTTGCCCTGGTTACAGTGAGCAAAGCAGGGATCTCAGCCCATTCAACCGTCTGGTAACCAAATTGCGCCTGTATAGCGTGCAGGTTTTATTAGAGATTCTGAATTCTTTTACTAGTTCTTGAAATTATTTCATAGTATTCCCTTCGAACAAGTGTTTGCCTTTACTCATCCATTCGGTCGATACCTTAATACTTATTATGTCCTGGAGGTTCTTATTGTTCCAAAGAGGGGAGAATTCTGTCGGACCAGCATATCCCAGTACTGCTTTTACTGTATGCCACGTTTTAGTCACTAGTTTTGTAACCGAATGGTTATGACTGAAAAAATTTGCCTCTAAGGCTTCCACCAGTTGTTTATGGGGGTTGTCTGTTAGCAGGAGTCGGGTGCTGGAACCGTCTCCTTCAGCGGTTCCACATCCAACCAGATGCTGCAATTGTGCTGCTAAAAAATATAGCCTTGGATGTGGAACTGCCATTCCCCCCTCTTTTACAGGGAGTTGTAGGGTTTGAAGGCTTATTCAGGATTGGCCTTCCCTTTATATAAGTTCTCTGAATAGGGAATCTATCTTTTTGTACCACTTGTATCCTATCCATACCGGGGAGTTATGTATAGTAACTGTGGCTGCCAGATCATTTTTATTAAGTTGCAGCGGCCTGCAACAGACAAAGGAAGTCTTTTCCAGATTTCACTTTTGTTTTTCCACTTCAATAGTAGTGGAGCAAGGTTTAAGTTAATGTATTGGGTGGGATCCTTTGAAATCCAGTTTCCTAGGTACTTAAATTTAGTGCTTACGATTATTTGGGAGGCGCCTGGCGACCGTTGAAGGTCTACCTGGTCCAACGGCAGCAAAGCTGACTTGGTCCAGTTGATGGTGAGGCCTGAAAACCTGCCAAATTCCTCCACCATCTGGATCGTTTTGTCCAGTGTGCTCTCGACGTCCCCCAGGAAAAACAGAACATCGTCTGCGAAGAGAACTATCTTGTCCTCTTCATGGTGTCTTCTAAACCCTGTTATGTCTGACCTCGCCCTGGCCATGATTGCCAAGGGTTCCATTGCGAGGGCAAACAGAAGAGGGGATAGAGGGCACCCCTGCCTCGTCCCTCTCTCCAGCTGAAAGATCTCGGAGGTCTCGTTATTGATTCGAACCTTGGCTCTTGGTTCATCATACAACAATTTAATCCAGTTGGTGTAGAGAGGGCCAAGGCTGAAGCTATCAAGTACCCTCCACAGATATGCCCACTCAAGGCTATCAAAGGCCTTGGCGGCATCAAGCGACAGCACTGCTCTGGAACCTTCATTATCTGTTGGTGTATATATATTTAAGAAGGTTCTCCTAATGTTATCGCTTGTTGCCCTGCCTGGTATGAAACCGGACTGATCTGGGTGGATAAGATAACTAATAAATCTATTTAAGCGGGTCGCAAGAATTTTGGCTAAGGTTAAGAGGGAGATTGGGCGGTAAGATGAGGGTTCCAGATGGTCCTTCCCCTCCTTATGTATTACTATAATAGTTGCTTCCGTCATTGAGCGAGGTAATGTCCCCTCGCTTGCAGCCCACTCCAGAGTTTTAAATAGCTCTGGGAGCAAGATCTCGCCAAACTTCTTATACACCTCAATACACCTCCGGATTTCTGGTTTGGCATGTCTGATACCGCTTGCTGAATTTCTTTTAAGGTAATTGGTGCTTCTAGCTCCTGTCTGTCTTTGTCTAATAACAGCGTAGGCACTTTTATCTTCTGAAAAAATGTCTCCATACCTCCTTACTCCCCCCCCTTAGTTTTGTAGAGTTCTTTATAATGTACAGAATATTTTTAATATGGTCTGGCCATCTGTCGAAGTTACACCCGTATTTGTCCGTATTGCAGGGACGTTTGACGGAGGGGAGTTAGTTCGAGTCAAAAGGGCTAACATGCGCCCTACCTTCTCACACTCGCCAAACTGGAGCTGCTTTTGTAGTATTCTCTTATTCTCCGCAAGTTTTAAAGTAAACCGTCTATGCTCTTCTTGTTTAGCCAGCCATACGGACCACAGGGGTGGAGTGGAATTCTCGATAAAACACTGTTCCGCTTGGATAACCTCACCAGCCAGCCTGCTCTCTTCCATTCTCCCTGTTTTTTTTATCTTAGCGGCCTGTTGGATTAGGAGGCCCCTCACAAAGGCTTTCAGGGAATCCCAAACCACTCCCAGCGGTGCCGTTCCCACGTTGATGTGCACAAATTCCGCTAGTTGTGACACCACCACCAGCGGTTGCCTGATCAGCTCCAGCCAGCCGGGGTTCAACTGCCATTCTTTACGGGAGAGCCTAGTGCCTATCCTGATTGTTAGCATCAGCGGGGAATGATCTGAGACCCCTCTTGGGCCATAATGCTTTTTTTCCACCAAGGGCATTATGTGTGGTGGGAGCTAGAATAGCACGAGTATTGACGGGTCTGTAGATAGGAAGTTCTCCAGATGTCCCTCAGCCCGGTTTCCTCCAGGAAGCGAGCCAGCCGCCCCCCCCCCCCCGTAGGGCCAGTCCCCGGGGGGAATCTGTTGATGGTTCTATCCAAAACCTTGTTGTAGTCGCCAATGGCTATAACCGGTACTTCTGGTTTGTCAAGTTTGAACTCAACGAGGTTGTATAGAACGTCAAGCTTAAAGGGTGGAGGAATATATAAGTTGGCCAAAACGTATGGCCTATTTTTAATAAGAAAAAACAAGAACATAAATCGACCTTGGTCGTCTATCCAAGATTTGGAGCAGGAAAAAGTTATTCCTCTTCCAATCATTGTACCTCTTGAATAGGAGGAGTGTACCGAGTAGAATTGGGGTTGGAATTTACGGCTGTTAAGCAGCGAGACTGAGTCTTTGGTCAAGTGTGTCTCTTGAAGACATATTATGCCCGGCATTCCGTCTTCCAGGAGTGTCATAACTGCAATTCTTTTAGCTGGATCTCCCATGCCTCGTACATTCCAGGAAGTAATAGCCATTAATTAATCCTGCATCTATCGGGATTGATATAGTAATCAAGTATTTGACATTGGTCGAGCAGCTGAAGTATGAAACAATTGCTAGTGACCCCCATAGAATTTGACCGGTATCTAACCTACCTGTTTTCATGGCCCCCCTTGCGCCTACTAGTAATGGCACGACTTTTGTTAACCGGAATGTATGCTGTCGAACCCCCCTCCTATAAGCCACCCTCGCCCCCCCTTTCCTCCCCCTACCTTCCCCTCCCTGCCCTACAGGGCTCCCCTTTGGGGCTGGTCTGATGACCGCTCTACTCACACTATCACCCATCCCCCAATACATTCCAACACGCATTCCTCTTGCTCGCATCCGCCCCCCCTAAAAGACCTAGTTGAAACCGAAATCCAAGAAGAAGGAGGGATAAAGAAAAAAAAAAAAGGGGGCCCATATAATTTAAAGGTTTGACAGAGGAGAGGGAAATAAAGCTTTACCCTCTCATACAACTACCAGTGTTGTTAAGTGTCCTATCGGCGGGCAATGCCCTCGTAATTGTAAGTTAGTAGATATGCATGATATGGCAAAAGCCTAAGTTCATTGAGTGAGTGATCAAATACTTAAACAAACTGATTATCTAGTGCCCTTGTACAAAATTTGAGAAAAGGAAAGAAAAAAAAAATTGTAAAAAAAAACAAAAACGTGTGAGTGTGTATGTGATTTGTCAAATTTATCCAAGTGGTATTATTAATTACTTGAGAAACCTCCGTAAGAATTAAGTAAGTTGTGACCCGTTTGTAACTACCACCATTATGTGAAAAAAAAGGAGAAGGGGATAAGGGGAAAAAGACATCTTCGAGTAGTATTATTGTCCAAGAGTTGGACAGGCCTCTCGAGCGTTTAACCTCATATCCTCATAAATAACAGGAGAAAAAAATACGAATACTTAAATACAGCTTGTATATGCTTGGTTACACAGTTAAAATGGTATTATCCCCTACATGGAACCATGATGGATGTACTAAGCATGAGAGAAAAAAAAAAAAAACTTTATCAGTACAGTTTTTTACGTGCAAATATAAATAACCGTGTAAGTGCTACCATGTGTAAAATATGTTTATGCCCTCAGGGACCTTGAGGGTATGCTTAATTACCAAAGAGAAAAAAAAAAGGGGGGGGTTGGGGAGAGAACCATGTCACGGTTAACCCCCTCAATCCCCATTGGTATAAACACAGGATCCTAACACTCCTGAAGGAATAACCAAAGTATGAAAAGAAAAACATTAAAGCCAGCCCCTATCTCCTACCCCCAGATTTGGGAGGGGGGAACGGCAAACAAAACGTTTGGAAATATAGAGCCTCCCCTTAGTGAGAGAATCGTCCATAATATACACAAAAAAAAGTTGCTGGTTTATTCAGGAAAATTGGTCTCAGAGAGGGGTCTTATCGAGCAAAAGTTATTTTTATGTCACCCCATCAGTCCAAAAAACAAACATTTATCGATTGGCTTGAATCGTCCTCGCTGGGGTCTGGCCCCCCGCTTGTTTGTGGGGGTCTATAGGGCTGTTTTGTTCTCTTCCAGCCAGTTAGCTACTTCGCTCGGTTCAGTAAAAAAAAAAAGGTCCTACTCAAAGCGGCCACTCTAAGACGGGCCGGGTATAGAAGTGCATCAGTAATTTTATATTTCTGTAGGGACTTTTTAACAGGTATAAACTCAGCTCTCCGTTTCTGCAGGTCAGGTGAGAAATCGGGGTAAATTGAGACCCTTGCTCCATTATATGTGATGTCTCCCAGTTCTCTAGCTTTTTGAAGCAAGGTCACTTTATCAGTATAGTTAAGGAGTTTGAGTAAAAACGGTCTTGGGTGCTTCGCCTGCTGGAGGACTTTAAAGGGGACCCGATGGGCCCTCTCGATGGAAAAGAATACTGAGAGAACGTCAGGGCCAAAAATTTCCCTGCACCAACTTTCCATGAAGGCGATGGGGTTTGAGCCCTCACATCTTTCAGGTAGGCCTACCACTCTCACGTTGTTTTTACGTAGCCTATTTTCCAGCGCATCTAATTTAGCCGTTTGAAGGTCTGTTAACTCCTGTAACCCCCTTAATTCCCCCTGTAGTGGAAATAATGCATCTTCAACTGCACTTAATCTCTCCTCCAGTACGTTCGTTCTTAATACAGTCCCATGCAGTTCCTGCCTCATAGATAATAGTTCATCTTTTAGGCCTGCTAGCTGCCTGTCAAAGTTGGCCATAAAGTCCCTACATGCATTCACGGCACATAATACATCTCTGAGGGTTGGTTCCTCTTCTGGTTTCAGACCGGCTGTTGAGGGGTCAGCTACACCAGACAACCCCAGGGTTACATGCATATTTACAGTTCCAGGGGCCTCTATCCCCAGCCCTTTAGTACTCACGGTTTTGTCGTTGTTTAGGCTGGGAGTGCTAGAAGATTTTGCAACTGCTTGGCCGAGGCTTCTTCTTTCCTGGGATGAGCCTGTCTGCGATTTGGGCTGTGCTGCTGCTACGGCTGGGTGACCTTTGGCCCGCAAAATAGCAGGGATATGTGTGAAGCGCTCTAGTTTGGCGGTGGCGGCCTGGTTGCCCTTGGTGGATATGGTGGTAGAAATTCCTTGCAGGGTTAATCCGGTGAGAGTGAGCAAGTTAGAGCTCCAGTAATAGTTCTTTAATGGAATTGGTGAGGTTCTGGGTCCAGGTTTAGTATTATATTGGTTGGTTACTTGGTGGAAGCCGTTCAGGGAGGCCAGGAGAGGCCGACCTAAGATTAAGCCTCTTTATGGCTAAAGGTGGTATAGACTCATGACAGAGCAAAGCACTATGCTGGCTAATAAGCTTCCACAGCCCTCTCACTTAATTGACCGCTGCGTTATGGTGGAATCGGGTAGTGTCACTGCTTGCAAGGTAGAAGATAGCAAGCAGCAGTTCTGACCTGCACATCGATGGTCTATTGGCCCTCCAGTAGAGTGAAAAAATAGCACCTTTTAAATATCAATTTGAGATGTCAAGATGGAGTCCCCTTAGTGCTCAAGTGAGCTTACTTATTGATAATGGTATTGCTGTTTACTGGGTGCAGACACGCGCTGACATGCACAGCACCACTAGGTTTGCGGAGAAGAGCCTGGAGCCTGGGATACAGTTCCCGCGATCCCGCGGTACTTGCGGGAGTAGCGTTGCTACGGAATGTTGGCCAGATCTTCGCCCCAGCGAATGCAGGAAGGGAACCCGGAGCCCTCGGGTCCGCCCGCTCAGAACACTCCCGCCGAGAAGACCCTGTGAGGTACGGCTCGCCCCCGCACCCCCGCACACTTAGAGATCCAATCGGGTAAGCAGAGTGGAGGGAAAGACAGGGGGGGTGATCTGCTCCTCGCACCGATGCCGGCTGGCAGCAGTGCTTCCACTGCTAGCGTTGTTGTTGGTAAGACTGTGTAGCGGGCTGCAGTTTGTGGGGGGCCGTCAGTAGAAGATCGTCGGTTTTGATGAAAGAAGTCACCGGGGAAGCTCCGCGTCCTTAAGCCACGCTAGCCGCTTCAAGCCAGCGGTCTAACAGCTCCTGGGTTCCAGAGGGAGGGAGAGCAGAGCTGAGGGATGCGTACGTCGGTCACTCACTCACACGCAGCAGACACTCCTACATCCGGCCATCCCCCTTACAGCGCTAACTGCCACATTAGTTGTGCTTTTCCCCACCTTCTGAAGGAGAGGTAAGTCGTGCTCAAGATGGACAACACTACAGCTGTGGCATATGTGAAAAGACAAGGGGGCACTCGGAGCTCCTCCCTCCTCCAAGAGGTCGAGCCAATTATGTCCTGGGGCTCAGAGGAACCTGCTCAATCTGTCTTCATTTCAGGGGAGCAGGACATTCAAGCAGACTTCCTGTCTCGCAGCAACCTAGACAACAACGAATGGTCACTGCACCCTCAGACCTTTAAGTGGATCCTATCATTGGGAATCAATCTCAAGGTGGATCTAACTACAAATCAACAAGTACTACACTCAAGTTTATTGCAGTCAAGCTTTTGGAGTGGATGCATTATCAAGTCGATGGAATTTTAACAAGGCGTATTATTTTCCTCCACCTACGATTATTCTCAAATTCCTACGGAGGCTTCAGACAGAGACAGTCGATGTGGTGACAATTGCACCCTACTGGCCGAGCAGACCGTGATTTCCCCTTCTGAACCATTTGAGCTTCCGGGACCCATTGCCTCTCCCGGGCCAGATCTTCTTTCTCAGGGGGCGACCCTGCACCCCTGTCCAGCAATACTAGGGCTGATGGTCTGGTTCTTGAGGAGGAGAGGCTAGAATCTCTCGGGTGTGTGTCAAGAGGTATTTCTACCCTCATGAGTTCCAGAAAGCCTAAAACAGAGGGCCAGATTCTCAAAGAATCCCCGGCGGCGTAGCGTTAGGCATTTACACTACGCCGCCGCAGCGTACTAGAGCAAGTGCTTTATTCTCAAAGCACTTACCTGTAAAGTTGCGGCGGCGTAGCGAAAATCCCCTGGCGCAAGCCCGCGTAATTCAAATGAGCCGGGTAGGGGGCGTAGAGCATTTAAACTAGGCGCGTTCACGCGCCAAATGTACTGCGCATGCGCAGTCCCAAAAACTTCCCGACGTGCATTGTGCAAAATGACGTCGCAAGGACGTCAGTGTTTTAGACGTGTACGTTAATGGCGTCCAGCCCCATTCATGGACATCTTACGCAAATGACGTAAAATTTTCAAATGGCGACGCGGGAACGACGGCAATACTTAACATAGGATGTGCCACCTTCGGGCTGCTTTATCTTTACGTGGCGCAAACCTTACGGAAACGACGTAAACTTCGACGGGGCGATGTAAAATTGTTCGGGAATTGGCGTATTAGGCTCATTTGCATAGGCAAATGAGAAAACAACGTTATGGCCACCTAGCGGCCAGAGTTGTCATTACATCTACGATCCGACGGTGTAATTCTTTTACACCTGTCGGATTTTTAGTGTATCTATGTGTAAGTGATTCTAAGAATCACACGCATAGATACCCATTGAGATACGACGGTGTATCTGAGATACTCCGTCGTATCGCCTTTGAGAATCTGGCCCAGAGTCTACAGTGGAATATGGGCCAAGTTCTTCTACTTGGCCCAAAATCATATAGGGCAGTGATGGCGAACCTTGGCACCCCAGATGTTTTGGAACTACATTTCCCATGATGCTAAACTATACTGCAGAATGCATGAGCATCATGGGAAATGTAGTTCCAAAACATCTGGGGTGCCAAGGTTCGCCATTGCTGATATAGGGCTAGATTCAGGTAGATCGGTGCATATTTATACCGGCGTAGCGCATCTCATTTGCGCTACATCGACGTAACTCAGAGAGGCAAGTACAGTATTCACAAAGCACTTGTGCCTAACTTTGCACCGGCGTAACTTAATTTCGTCGGCGACCTTATGCAAATGATAAATGGATATAAATTCCCAATTAAGGGATGGGGCTTGGGACTTTGCAAGTTCTAATTGAAATAACATGGTATTTGATAGAATAGCTCTGAGGTCACAGAGAACTCCCAAAAGAATAAAATTTCATAAAAATTATAATTTTAATAATAATAGTATAGTACAAAAATTATTTTTTATATATATACACATGATCACTATTAGAGTATACAAAAAAAAACATGAAATAGCTTGTATACAGATGTCATACACAGTCCGTCCTACATGTTTCACCCATTCGGGCTTCCTCAGGGACAAAACAGGTGTATCGAGTGTTCTAAATTGAATGAATGAATAAGGGTGTTAACAATACATGAAGCTTTTTACAAGGGTACATATATAGACACAGAGGGCCAGATTCTCATATATTTTCGGCGGCGTAGCGTAAGCCATTTACACTACGCCGCCGCTGCGTACTAGAGCAAGTGTTTTATTCTCAAAGCACTTGCTCCGTAGTTTGCGTTGGCGTCTCGTAAATCGCCAAGCGTAAACCCGCGCAATTCAAATGGGGCGGCTTGTATTTAAATTAAGCGCGCCCCCGCGTCGAACGAACTGCGCATGCGCCGGCCGGGGAAAAAGCCCAGTGCGCATGCTCCAGCTCACGTCGGGAAGCGTCGTTGAAACCGACGTCAAAACGACGTGAGCGTCATTAACGCAAGTCCCTATTCGCGAACGAATTAGTAAAACGACGTAAGCGACGGAAAAAGCCGACGCTGACCCGACGCCATACTTAACATGGCGTCCGACGGGACACGACGGCATCCGACGGGACCTCGTAAGGTTACTCCACATAGAAGCTGGGGTAACCTTACGAGTTCGTAAACGACGTACGCGACGACGGGGCGGCGTAAAAGCGATCGAGAATCGGCGTACTACTTCATTTGCATATGCAAATGAAAAAACAACGTAAAGGCCACCTAGTGGCCGGAGTTGTCATTACACCTACGATCCGAAAGTGTAATTGTATTACACTTGTCGGATGTAGAAGCGTATCTATGCAAAAGTGATGCTAAGCATCACACGCATAGATACGAGTCAAAAAAAAAGGCGATACGACGGGGTATCTGAGATACTCCGTCGTAACGCCTCTGAGAATCTGGCCCAGAGAAAGTTTGTTGTTTCATTGGAGTGATTCAATAAACACATATTCATATAAAACAAGATCAAAAATAACATATCAATAAATTATTAATATTGTTGTTGTACATCTATATTCAGCCTGCAGCATGAAGCAGCACATAAATACCTCAGAGATGATCAAGGGTAGCTGACCACAAACTGATACAGCATAAAATGCTGTGTAGGGTGCAACAAAAAATCACAGTGGTGCAGCACAAACAGTCTAAGTCGACCCTGGGAAAGAATAAATAGAAAAGATAAAGAGTAGTGCCTAGCTTAGGTAGAGAATGTTCATGTCAGTTGTAATACTACAGTGAGTATCGCCTACCATATTATGACTATAATAGCTTTTATAGGTGAGACGAAGTATATATGCCTCTAAGCGTCAGTTTTTATATATTAGCTTTAAATAAAAAGTTATTAAGTGCTTATTTTTAACTGTAGACTTAGGTGACACTCTACAGATTAATGAAAAAGTGCGAGTATGGCCTCACTTAGGACTAGTTAATCGGGTAATAGAGTACCATCATCCAAGTATTGATGAAAAAGAGGGGGGGGGTGGGAATGGGGGAATAGTTGCTGAAGCTAGACCCAACACATACCCGCCCAGTTGAGGTGTGGACTATCTCGGTACAAAATAGGTCAGGGTAAACAATATAATAAATAAGAAATGAATTTATTAAGTAAAACTGTTGCATTAAAAACAATAGTGTACATCAAAAGATTGGTCGATTCTCTACTAGTTTCGCGGGATGTCCGCTTCGTCAGGAGAACCAATCTGAAGGACAATAATGCAATAAAAAATAATGTAAAATACAGGTAATACAGTTCAGCAGTGAGTTAAAAATAGAATAGACATAGAGGTTTTACCCAAAGTGTAATGAAGCAGGCGCGGAGCCAAGTCTGCCCAATAGGTGATCCCCCTGCAGCGAAAGTGGGGGATGATATGTGGGTCTCTGAAAAATTAGCATACATTAAGTTGGAGGAGAAGACCCAGGACATGGATAGTGGTAATGGTGGGGGTGGATCAGGGGAGAGGGGGAGTAGAAATATAGGAAAGATAGAAGCAGGGGGGGGGTGGAGTAGGGGGAAGAGGAGGGGGGAGGGGCGCCGGGTGGGGGAGCAGGAATAGGGAGGGGGGGAAAAAAGGGGGAGGAGAGAAAGAGAGAGAGAGGATGGGAAGAAGAGGGAGGGGAAAGAGGGGAAAAAGAGGGGGGGGAGAGGTGGAAGGGTAGGAGGAGGAAGGGAGGGGATGGGAAGGCAGGAGGGGGAAAAAGGGGGGAAAAGAGCGAGGTGGGGGTACAGCCAGGTAGGGGAAGAGGGGGAGGAAGGGGAAAAGAAGAAGAAGGGCGGGGGGAGGAGAGAGAAAAAGAACAGGGGTAGAGGGAAAGGGGAGGGGTGGGGGGGGAAGGAGTGAGGAAAAGCAGGAGGAAGGAGAAGAGAGAGGGAATGTGGACAGGTTAGACCCTAAGAAGGGGTCGGGGATGAAGACTCACCACAACCGATCGTATCCACGGATGCATGGGGGGCCAAAGGCCAAGGTGGTGGCAAAGGGTAGGTCCCGATGGTAGGTGGGAAACAAAAAGGCTGGCTGAGGACAGGGCAAGGAGCTGGTGCAGGCATATGGGCGGGGCCAAGTACGGGGACAGGGTCCAGTGTAACTGGTGCGTGGCCAGTATATTGTCACTCATGGAGGTATCCATGGACGTGGCAATGCATGGTAGTGCATGGACAAATCTATCTCCCGTACGGATCCCCGCTGTGCCGTCGGTAGCAGCCTAGCTGGGTCACTCACATGAGCCAGCCTGTGTGAGATCCGCGCTGGCTCATCCAACGGGCCGGAGCCCATTAAATGAGCATCCCCAACCGGGACACGCCTCGACGCCGTCAGAAGGGCGGCGTCTGACGTCACCCGGTCAGCTTCCCCACACTGCGCAGATGCGGGATCCGCAATACTGCACATGTGCGGCCGAACCAGGCCAAGGGGCGGGGAGCCCCGAGCCTGGACGAGCAAGTGGGGATGGGCTAAGGCTCATCCCCACCAGGGGAAGCACACGTCCGCTGCTAAGGGGCGAGGGGGGGCACCATGGGCAGGCATGCGACGTGAAACTGGAGGGCAATACATTTACAAAGAAGGAAACATAAAATTGAATTAACATAGTTAGAATGTACATTACAATCATGTAGTAAGTGAGAAGATGATTCCCACAGTTAGATTACTATTTAGTGGTAACTTGTGGCATGGCAGATTACATTGACAACTGCAAGGTCACAGGGGAGGCTACGGAGGAGGTGATGGGGGGGGGGGGTGTATTGTTCCCCCAAGTTATATAAATATACTGATAGAACTAAATAGCAGGATAAGCGGTGAAGGTAAAAATAAAAATAAATATAAATATAAAAATAAAAATAAGAATAGAAAATAAAAAATAAAAAAATAAAAAAATAATAATTAAGGGGGTAGATGAATGAACAGAGTAGATGTATATAAGGAGGGTGACAAAGGGCGAGCAGTGTAACATCGCAAGCCTACCTGGACTAGGGTAAAAATGTAGCAGAAGTGAAAAGCTACAAACACTAGCAAGTGCTTGACCTATGTGTGAAAATGGGGAAAGGGGTTATATAAGGGAAAAAGAAATGGGAGAAGGTGAAAAGGTATGGGTGATCTGATCAATGGCTACTCCACGGGCCTGATAAAGTGGAGTGGGGGTAGTGGCAAGGGGTGTAATAATACTAGTTGCAGGGTACCCCTATGTCATATGAACTGAAATGGGTGTCTAATTGTATATATGGTTGTGAAAAAAATATGTTGTTGACGATGATAATATTGTTATGAGCACAGCCATGGGTCGGGGTGCCATAGAGCAAAGAGGGGGGCACCAGAATGGGTGCAGCTGCAGTAGATAATAGGAAGTGTGGGTAACACAGAATTCCTAGACGGTCTGGAACATATCCATACCGTTGTCTCATCAATGGCCTTGAGTAGGGGTCAGGTGAGGGCTGAAGCTTTCCTCTTATTAACATCCAGAATAATACATGTATATATCAATATATAGACATAAGACATCAAAAGAATAACAGATTAGTTGGCAAATATAACAATAGAAAAATCTGCCGGATCCGTACCGAGATTTTCCAGGTCAATGCAGAATACAAGGCAATGTCATGGCCATGTCACATAGTAATGGAAAGGGTTGAATAAAAGATAGATTGGGATTTACAAGTTAGAGGCACTCAGGGAAGAGAGAAGCGGGTGTGTTATCCACCCAATTATAATGAAAAAGTGCGAGTATGGCCTCACTTAGGACTAGTTAATCGGGTAATAGAGTACCATCATCCAAGTATTGATGAAAAAGAGGGGGGGGTGGGAATGGGGGAATAGTTGCTGAAGCTAGACCCAACACATACCCGCCCAGTTGAGGTGTGGACTATCTCGGTACAAAATAGGTCAGGGTAAACAATATAATAAATAAGAAATGAATTTATTAAGTAAAACTGTTGCATTAAAAACAATAGTGTACATCAAAAGATTGGTCGATTCTCTACTAGTTTCGCGGGATGTCCGCTTCTTCAGGAGAACCAATCTGAAGGACAATAATGCAATAAAAAATAATGTAAAATACAGGTAATACAGTTCAGCAGTAAGTTAAAAATAGAATAGACATAGAGGTTTTACCCAAAGTGTAACGAAGCAGGCGCGGAGCCAAGTCTGCCCAATAGGTGATCCCCCTGCAGCGAAAGTGGGGGATGATATGTGGGTCTCTGAAAAATTAGCATACATTAAGTTGGAGGAGAAGACCCAGGACATGGATAGTGGTAATGGTGGGGGTGGATCAGGGGAGAGGGGGAGTAGAAATATAGGAAAGAGATAGAAGCAGGGGGGGGTGGAGTAGGGGGAAGAGAGGAGGGGGGGGGGGGCGCCGGGTGGGGGAGCAGGAATAGGGAGGGGGGGAAAAAGGGGGAGGAGAGAAAGAGAGAGAGAGGATGGGAAGAATAGGGAGGGGAAAGAGGGGAAAAAGAGGGGGGGAGAGGTGGAAGGGTAGGAGGAGGAAGGGAGGGGATGGGAAGGCAGGAGGGGGGAAAAAAGGGGGGAAAAGAGCGAGGTGGGGGTACAGCCAGGTAGGGGAAGAGGGGGAGGAAGGGGAAAAGAAGAAGAAGGGCGGGGGGAGGAGAGAGAAAAAGAACAGGGGTAGAGGGAAAGGGGAGGGATGGGGGGGAAGGAGTGAGGAAAAGCAGGAGGAAGGAGAAGAGAGAGGGAATGTGGACAGGTTAGACCCTAAGAAGGGGTCGGGGATGAAGACTCACCACAACCGATCGTATCCACGGATGCATGGGGGGCCAAAGGCCAAGGTGGTGGCAAAGGGTAGGTCCCGATGGTAGGTGGGAAACAAAAAGGCTGGCTGAGGACAGGGCAAGGAGCTGGTGCAGGCATATGGGCGGGGCCAAGTACGGGGACAGGGTCCAGTGTAACTGGTGCGTGGCCAGTATATTGTCACTCATGGAGGTATCCATGGACGTGGCAATGCACGGTAGTGCATGGACAAATCTATCTCCCGTACGGATCCCCGCTGTGCCGTCGGTAGCAGCCTAGCTGGGTCACTCACATGAGCCAGCCTGTGTGAGATCCGCGATGGCTCATCCAACGGGCCGGAGCCCATTAAATGAGCATCCCCAACCGGGACACGCCTCGACGCCGTCAGAAGGGCGGCGTCTGACGTCACCCGGTCAGCTTCCCCACACTGCGCAGATGCGGGATCCGCAATACTGCACATGTGCGGCCGAACCAGGCCAAGGGGCGGGGAGCCCCGAGCCTGGACGAGCAAGTGGGGATGGGCTAAGGCTCATCCCCACCAGGGGAAGCACACGTCCGCTGCTAAGGGGGGAGGGGGGCACCATGGGCAGGCATGCGACGTGAAACTGGAGGGCAATACATTTACAAAGAAGGAAACATAAAATTGAATTAACATAGTTAGAATGTACATTACAATCATGTAGTAAGTGAGAAGATGATTCCCACAGTTAGATTACTATTTAGTGGTAACTTGTGGCATGGCAGATTACATTGACAACTGCAAGGTCACAGGGGAGGCTACGGAGGAGGTGATGGGGGGGGGGTGTATTGTTCCCCCAAGTTATATAAATATACTGATAGAACTAAATAGCAGGATAAGCGGTGAAGGTAAAAATAAAAATAAATATAAATATAAAAATAAAAATAAGAATAGAAAATAAAAAAAAATAAAATAAAAAAATAATAATTAAGGGGGTAGATGAATGAACAGAGTAGATGTATATAAGGAGGGTGACAAAGGGCGAGCAGTGTAACATCGCAAGCCTACCTGGACTAGGGTAAAAATGTAGCAGAAGTGAAAAGCTACAAACACTAGCAAGTGCTTGACCTATGTGTGAAAATGGGGAAAGGGGTTATATAAGGGAAAAAGAAATGGGAGAAGGTGATAAGGTATGGGTGATCTGATCAATGGCTACTCCACGGGCCTGATAAAGTGGAGTGGGGGTAGTGGCAAGGGGTGTAATAATACTATTTGCAGGGTACCCCTATGTCATATGAACTGAAATGGGTGTCTAATTGTATATATGGTTGTGAAAAACCCTGACCTATTTTGTACCGAGATAGTCCACACCTCAACTGGGCGGGTATGTGTTGGGTCTAGCTTCAGCAACTATTCCCCCATTCCCACCCCCCCCCTCTTTTTCATCAATACTTGGATGATGGTACTCTATTACCCGATTAACTAGTCCTAAGTGAGGCCATACTCGCACTTTTTCATTATAATTGGGTGGATAACACACCCGCTTCTCTCTTCCCTGAGTGCCTCTAACTTGTAAATCCCAATCTATCTTTTATTCAACCCTTTCCATTACTATGTGACATGGCCATGACATTGCCTTGTATTCTGCATTGACCTGGAAAATCTCGGTACGGATCCGGCAGATTTTTCTATTGTTATATTTGCCAACGAATCTGTTATTCTTTTGATGTCTTATGTCTATATATTGATATATACATGTATTATTCTGGATGTTAATAAGAGGAAAGCTTCAGCCCTCACCTGACCCCTACTCAAGGCCATTGATGAGACAACGGTATGGATATGTTCCAGACCGTCTAGGAATTCTGTGTTACCCACACTTCCTATTATCTACTGCAGCTGCACCCATTCTGGTGCCCCCCTCTTTGCTCTATGGCACCCCGACCCATGGCTGTGCTCATAACAATATTATCATCGTCAACAACATATTTTTTTCACAACCATATATACAATTAGACACCCATTTCAGTTCATATGACATAGGGGTACCCTGCAACTAGTATTATTACACCCCTTGCCACTACCCCCACTCCACTTTATCAGGCCCGTGGAGTAGCCATTGATCAGATCACCCATACCTTATCACCTTCTCCCATTTCTTTTTCCCTTATATAACCCCTTTCCCCATTTTCACACATAGGTCAAGCACTTGCTAGTGTTTGTAGCTTTTCACTTCTGCTACATTTTTACCCTAGTCCAGGTAGGCTTGCGATGTTACACTGCTCGCCCTTTGTCACCCTCCTTATATACATCTACTCTGTTCATTCATCTACCCCCTTAATTATTATTTTTTTATTTAATTTTTTTTTTATTTTCTATTCTTATTTTTATTTTTATATTTATATTTATTTTTATTTTTACCTTCACCGCTTATCCTGCTATTTAGTTCTATCAGTATATTTATATAACTTGGGGGAACAATACACCCCCCCCCCCCCCATCACCTCCTCCGTAGCCTCCCCTGTGACCTTGCAGTTGTCAATGTAATCTGCCATGCCACAAGTTACCACTAAATAGTAATCTAACTGTGGGAATCATCTTCTCACTTACTACATGATTGTAATGTACATTCTAACTATGTTAATTCAATTTTATGTTTCCTTCTTTGTAAATGTATTGCCCTCCAGTTTCACGTCGCATGCCTGCCCATGGTGCCCCCCTCGCCCCTTAGCAGCGGACGTGTGCTTCCCCTGGTGGGGATGAGCCTTAGCCCATCCCCACTTGCTCGTCCAGGCTCGGGGCTCCCCGCCCCTTGGCCTGGTTCGACCGCACATGTGCAGTATTGCGGATCCCGCATCTGCGCAGTGTGGGGAAGCTGACCGGGTGACGTCAGACGCCGCCCTTCTGACGGCGTCGAGGCGTGTCCCGGTTGGGGATGCTCATTTAATGGGCTCCGGCCCGTTGGATGAGCCAGCGCGGATCTCACACAGGCTGGCTCATGTGAGTGACCCAGCTAGGCTGCTACCGACGGCACCGCGGGGATCCGTACGGGAGATAGATTTGTCCATGCACTACCGTGCATTGCCACATCCATGGATACCTCCATGAGTGACAATATACTGGCCACGCACCAGTTACACTGGACCCTGTCCCCGTACTTGGCCCCGCCCATATGCCTGCACCAGCTCCTTGCCCTGTCCTCAGCCAGCCTTTTTGTTTCCCACCTACCATCGGGACCTACCCTTTGCCACCACCTTGGCCTTTGGCCCCCCATGCATCCGTGGATACGATCGGTTGTGGTGAGTCTTCATCCCCGACCCCTTCTTAGGGTCTAACCTGTCCACATTCCCTCTCTCTTCTCCTTCCTCCTGCTTTTCCTCACTCCTCCCCCCCCCACCCCTCCCCTTTCCCTCTACCCCTGTTCTTTTTCTCTCTCCTCCCCCCGCCCTTCTTCTTCTTTTCCCCTTCCTCCCCCTCTTCCCCTACCTGGCTGTACCCCCACCTCGCTCTTTTCCCCCCTTTTTCCCCCCTCCTGCCTTCCCATCCCCTCCCTTCCTCCTCCTACCCTTCCACCTCTCCCCCCCTCTTTTTCCCCTCTTTCCCCTCCCTCTTCTTCCCATCCTCTCTCTCTCTTTCTCTCCTCCCCCTTTTTCCCCCCCTCCCTATTCCTGCTCCCCCACCCGGCGCCCCCCCCCCCCCCTCTTCCCCCTACTCCACCCCCCCCCTGCTTCTATCTTTCCTATATTTCTACTCCCCCTCTCCCCTGATCCACCCCCACCATTACCACTATCCATGTCCTGGGTCTTCTCCTCCAACTTAATGTATGCTAATTTTTCAGAGACCCACATATCATCCCCCACTTTCGCTGCAGGGGGATCACCTATTGGGCAGACTTGGCTCCGCGCCTGCTTCGTTACACTTTGGGTAAAACCTCTATGTCTATTCTATTTTTAACTCACTGCTGAACTGTATTACCTGTATTTTACATTATTTTTTATTGCATTATTGTCCTTCAGATTGGTTCTCCTGAAGAAGCGGACATCCCGCGAAACTAGTAGAGAATCGACCAATCTTTTGATGTACACTATTGTTTTTAATGCAACAGTTTTACTTAATAAATTCATTTCTTATTTATTATATTGTTTACCCTGACCTATTTTGTACCGAGATAGTCCACACCTCAACTGGGCGGGTATGTGTTGGGTCTAGCTTCAGCAACTATTCCCCCATTCCCACCCCCCCCTCTTTTTCATCAATACTTGGATGATGGTACTCTATTACCCGATTAACTAGTCCTAAGTGAGGCCATACTCGCACTTTTTCATTATAATTGGGTGGATAACACACCCGCTTCTCTCTTCCCTGAGTGCCTCTAACTTGTAAATCCCAATCTATCTTTTATTCAACCCTTTCCATTACTATGTGACATGGCCATGACATTGCCTTGTATTCTGCATTGACCTGGAAAATCTCGGTACGGATCCGGCAGATTTTTCTATTGTTATATTTGCCAACGAATCTGTTATTCTTTTGATGTCTTATGTCTATATATTGATATATACATGTATTATTCTGGATGTTAATAAGAGGAAAGCTTCAGCCCTCACCTGACCCCTACTCAAGGCCATTGATGAGACAACGGTATGGATATGTTCCAGACCGTCTAGGAATTCTGTGTTACCCACACTTCCTATTATCTACTGCAGCTGCACCCATTCTGGTGCCCCCCTCTTTGCTCTATGGCACCCCGACCCATGGCTGTGCTCATAACAATATTATCATCGTCAACAACATATTTTTTTCACAACCATATATACAATTAGACACCCATTTCAGTTCATATGACATAGGGGTACCCTGCAACTAGTATTATTACACCCCTTGCCACTACCCCCACTCCACTTTATCAGGCCCGTGGAGTAGCCATTGATCAGATCACCCATACCTTATCACCTTCTCCCATTTCTTTTTCCCTTATATAACCCCTTTCCCCATTTTCACACATAGGTCAAGCACTTGCTAGTGTTTGTAGCTTTTCACTTCTGCTACATTTTTACCCTAGTCCAGGTAGGCTTGCGATGTTACACTGCTCGCCCTTTGTCACCCTCCTTATATACATCTACTCAGTTCATTCATCTATCCCCTTAATTATTATTTTTTTATTTAATTTTTTTTTATTTTCTATTCTTATTTTTATTTTTATATTTATATTTATTTTTATTTTTACCTTCACCGCTTATCCTGCTATTTAGTTCTATCAGTATATTTATATAACTTGGGGGAACAATACACCCCCCCCCCATCACCTCCTCCGTAGCCTCCCCTGTGACCTTGCAGTTGTCAATGTAATCTGCCATGCCACTAGTTACCATAAAATAGTAATCTAACTGTGGGAATCATCTTCTCACTTACTACATGATTGTAATGTACATTCTAACTATGTTAATTCAATTTTATGTCTCCTTCTTTGTAAATGTATTGCCCTCCAGTTTCACGTCGCATGCCTGCCCATGGTGCCCCCCTCCCCCCTTAGCAGCGGACGTGTGCTTCCCCTGGTGGGGATGAGCCTTAGCCCATCCCCACTTGCTCGTCCAGGCTCGGGGTTCCCCGCCCCTTGGCCTGGTTCGGCCGCACATGTGCAGTATTGCGGATCCCGCATCTGCGCAGTGTGGGGAAGCTGACCGGGTGACGTCAGACGCCGCCCTTCTGACGGCGTCGAGGCGTGTCCCGGTTGGGGATGCTCATTTAATGGGCTCCGGCCCGTTGGATGAGCCAGCGCGGATCTCACACAGGCTGGCTCATGTGAGTGACCCAGCTAGGCTGCTACCGACGGCACAGCGGGGATCCGTACGGGAGATAGATTTGTCCATGCACTACCGTGCATTGCCACGTCCATGGATACCTCCCTGAGTGACAATATACTGGCCACGCACCAGTTACACTGGACCCTGTCCCCGTACTTGGCCCCGCCCATATGCCTGCACCAGCTCCTTGCCCTGTCCTCAGCCAGCCTTTTTGTTTCCCACCTACCATCGGGACCTACCCTTTGCCACCACCTTGGCCTTTGGCCCCCCATGCATCCGTGGATACGATCGGTTGTGGTGAGTCTTCATCCCCGACCCCTTCTTAGGGTCTAACCTGTCCACATTCCCTCTCTCTTCTCCTTCCTCCTGCTTTTCCTCACTCCTTCCCCCCCCACCCCTCCCCTTTCCCTCTACCCCTGTTCTTTTTCTCTCTCCTCCCCCCGCCCTTCTTCTTCTTTTCCCCTTCCTCCCCCTCTTCCCCTACCTGGCTGTACCCCCACCTCGCTCTTTTCCCCCCTTTTTCCCCCCTCCTGCCTTCCCATCCCATCCCCTCCCTTCCTCCTCCTACCCTTCCACCTCTCCCCCCCTCTTTTTCCCCTCTTTCCCCTCCCTCTTCTTCCCATCCTCTCTCTCTCTTTCTCTCCTCCCCCTTTTCCCCCCTCCCTATTCCTGCTCCCCCACCCGGCGCCCCCCCCATGGTCAGCGCATCCTTGCATATAACCATGACCATAGCTCCAGTGTTGTTTTCCAATTACCTTCTCTTAGAAGTATCCTCACTCAATCTCCCCTGGAACAGCCTGTGCAATGCTCTCTTAGGCCCCGTACACACGATCGGATATATCCGATGAAAACGGTCCGCGGACCATTTCCATCGGATATGTCCGATCGGGAGTTTGATCCGATGGCGTGTACACACCATCGGATCAAATTCCCCGCCGCCGGACGGCGCGGTGACGTAGTGGTGACGCGGCGGTGACGTTGACGCCGCCGCGCCACCGCCACGTCACCGCACCAGGAAGTAAAACACTTCCGCGCATGCGCCGAATCCATTCGGCAGCGGCGCGGCGGTGGTGGGAGCCGACATGTCTGCTGGTAAGTGTACTAACCAGCAGACATGTCGGGCGGACAGATTCCCACCGGATAGATTTCAAAGCTTGCTTTGAAATCTGTCGGGTGGACAAATCTGTCCGCTAGCCCATACACACGAGCGGAGATGTCTGCTGAAACGGTCCATCGGACCGTTTTCAGCGGACATATCCCCTCGTGTGTACGCGGCCTTATTCCCTGCTTCTATTTATACTTAGGCTGCATTCACACCTGAGCGTAGGAGATTTGTGGCGTTTTTTTGGGCGTTTTTTTTTCCGTTGTTTTGTCCTGCGTATTCGCGCGTTTTTGCGCGTTTGCATACAGCGTCGTCCGATGTTTTTGTACTTTGCCCAATAGGAAAAATTATCATCTCTGTCATCATTTGTTGCTATGTTAGGAATTTTTTTTTTCTTCCTGGGTCAATATTCCTCAATATTCCTCTTCCGGGTCATCTTTGTCATTCCTACTCCATTATTTTCTACTGAGAATTGAACATGAGTGATGATGAGATGGCGTGTTTTTTGGCAGCAGCCACTGCTATCTCATATCTGCTATACGAAAGAGAGAGAAGAATGAAGAGGGCACGCAGATATTGGATCCACCCCGTCATTGCTGTTCGGGAAGAGAGAGGCCAATTTTGGGTCATGTACAATGACCTACGTGACCATGAGGAGAAATTTCTGGACTACACCAGGATGTTCATAAAAAGGTTAGTCAAAATGATCTGGATTCATGCTTTTTGACATTGTTCCTTTCTTATCATATCCACTAAAAACCCCATTTATCTTTAATAACAGCTTTGATGAGTTGCTTGAATTACTCAGCAGTAGATTGCAGAAGATGGACACATACTTCTGTAATAGTATACCCCCTGTGGATCATCACACTGAGGTAATTAAAAAAAAAAAATCCAATGATTTCAAATACTTCAGTGAAAAAGATGCCAATTTTGTTTTGGAGCCACGTCGCATGACCGCGCAATTAATTGCAAAAAAGTGCCCGGGTTCTTTATCTGACTAGGTCCGGATCTGGTTACAGACTATTGGATGTATAACCCAATATTAATATTTTTGTATATACATCAAATAAACACCAAACACATGTTTTTGAAGGTCATTTTCAAGAAATTCTTAAAACCAACTTATTTTGGTTGTTTTAAGCTAACGTTGCTCATAGAAAAAGTTTTTACAGTTGTTGAAAGTTTTGCGAGGAGTCCTGCTCATTTGGTGACATGACAACATTCATTGCTTGGCCAAAATGTGACCAGCTGGAGGTGGAGGGATTCTCCTGCGGCCAATTAGAAGGTGGTGGTGGTGGTGGTGTTGATAGAGGATAAGTTGGTAGTGTAGGCAGATGGGGGTAAGCAGAAGAAGTAGTTGTTGTCGTCGGAGGAGGGTAAGTACAAGGTGGTGTCGTCATAGGAGGGTAAGTGGGACGTGGTGTTGGCAGATGAGGGTAAGCAGAAACTGTTGTCGTCAGAGGAGGGTAAGTATAAGGTGGTGTTGGTCGAGGTAGGTGGGTGGCAAGATGTGGGGCTGACAAAAGAGGAAGGGGTGGTGCCGACAGATGCTGCGGTGGGTGAGTGGCATAGGGTGGTGGAGGTTCTGAGGATTGATAGGGTGTGGTTGGTGGAATAAATGTTGCAATATACCTTATGGTACCGGCCAACATATCTGCCTGTAGAGCTTGTGGTACCCTCTCAATCAGCCCCTCCAGACATCTGGCTGAGACTTGACCGTATATAAGACTGCTTGACATTCTGTCTGTCATATTGGCCATGATCTCCAACAGTCTGTTAAAATCGGGCTCTTCACGTTCCTCTTGCAGGTACTCGAGGAGACACTTTTGGCGTGGACTCGTCGTCTCCCACTGGTGTAGCCGATGTGGACCGCGACAAAGTGGAAAACTGGCTTTCGGGCTCTTGACCCACCTGATCGCCTAAAGCCAAGCTGGCATCATCGTTTTCCAAATTTTGGTTTGGAGCAGCTTCCTCCCAGCAATTTTCAGTGCTGAAAATAGAAATGATTTATTCTAACTTTTACTTATTAAAATTTAGTTTACTGTCATTAGTACAGATAATAGCTAACCTTCCCAAAGCCAGAAATGGTCTTAAGAACTCCAATTCTTTCGAATGTATGTAGTCCTTTGGGGCATACGCTGATGATTCACTTCTCCGTTCACGTTGTACCCTCAAATGACGAATGAAGGCGTCACGGATGCTCTTCCAGTTTGACTTTAGCATTTTAACAGTCAAAAATAAAATAAAATAATATATATATTATTTTCTTTGTAGGTATCTATCAACCGGACAATCCCTAGCAAGCATACATTATGCCTTCCGTATAGGAAAATAGACTGCGCGCTACATTATCCGTGACACCTGCTCTGCAATTTGGGAAGTCCTAAAGGAAATTGTTTTAAAAAAACCTACAGCAGAGGAATGGGCACAGATTTCTGAAATGTTCAACGCTGCAACTTCCCCAATTGTGTTGGAGCGATTGATGGGAAACATATTCGTATCGTAAAGCCCATGGGTACTGGAAGCCAGTATTTTAAATACAAAAAATACTTTTCTTTTGTTTTAATGGCTGTGGCTGATGCCAATTATTGTTTCCGGTACATTAACATTGTGTTGTATGGCAGCAGCGCATACTCCGCTATATTTGGGAACTCGTCTTTTGGACACATGCTCCGTACAAATAGTCTGGACCTTCCGGAATACAGTCCACTCCTGGGCACAAATGGCCCTCCCCTACCCAGTGTTTTTGTGGATGATGAGGCATTTGCTTTGAGTGCCCATCTTCTACGGCCTTATTCGGGGCATAATCTGACTGAAGAGAAGAGTGTGTTTAACTATCGCCTAACCAGAGCATGTCAGGTAGTTGAATGTGCTTTCGGTATTTTGGCTAATAAACGGCGGGTCCTATACACTCCAATTGTACTTAATATGCAAAATGCAGTCTGTGCTGTTAAAGCTGCGTGTGCCTTGCACAACTTCGTAAGGCAGAGGGATGGATTTGATTTTGAGGAGCCAGGGCATGAGAATCTGGAAAGAGCTCATTGGACTGGTGTACGTGGAAACAGACAGGGTACACATGTCCGGGATCAATTTGCGGCATACTTTATGTCTCCTGTGCAGGACAGGTCCCATGGCAGCTTGATTCAATGATTTTAACTTTTCTGGTTTTTTTGAACAACTATACCATATACTATGCTGTTTCGAACAACTATACTGTAACGGAATTGACCCGTGACAGACTGAGATTCTCCTATGTCTAGGGTCACCTTATGTCCACTAGGGCTATAGGGTGACAAAGAAATCCTAATTCATATATTGCAGAAGATGGGACATTAATAATAATTCATATTGCAGGACTGGCATATTACAAGGGGTCCATATTGACACCTGTTACACAGGAGAGGGACATTAGAAGCTTATTCAATGCTTAGCTCCGGCTATTGAAATGTTAAGTGACCTGGCTTGTGAAAGACATTTCATTCTTTTGAAAGGTGTTAATTGCATCTACTCCTAGACCATACATTGGGCCAGATTCAGGTAGAGTTGCGCTAGAGTATTTCGATATGCGCCGCGTAACTGTGAAGATGCGCCGTCGTTTCTATGTGCCCGTACCCACCAAACTAGATGCGCCCAATAACGGGCCATTTCCGACCGGCGGAACGTTCCGACGCCAGAGTCTCGTCAGTGCTTAATTTCGCTTGGCGCATCAGTCGCGCCTATTGATTTCCCCTGCAAATATGCAAATGAGGGATTTTTCCCAATTCACGAACGGATTAGCACCATACGCTGGCTACATGCGCCGCGCGTATCTCGTCCGTCCGGCGCAAAGTTATTTCTACAAAAGGCTGCTTTATCTTTACTCCAGACGGCCACAGGTCAGCAGGAGAGCAGCTACAGCAGCGTTACCGACGATAAGAGCTAGCTGAGCACCCCCACTTGCAGGACAACACCTCTGTCCATGCTTGTCTGTCAAATTTTACAGCCATGGAGGAAGACATCATAGGTCTCCATAGCCGAGATGACGGCTGTCAGCTCCTGGCCATTAAAGTTCAGCTTTCTCCTGTGTGTTTGCGGGGAACGGGAGCAGCCATCTCAGAACAAAAGTAACATCACTGCGGGGAGGGGGAGCAGGATATACTTTAGTGCCGGAATGGCGCTTCTACGGGCGCATTTAAACGCCCAACGGAAGGCATTGCGCTGACGTTTCCCGTGAAGTGGTGCCGACGGAAGTTGTGAGCATGCGCACAAAGGGGGCGAGTGGAGCCTCACTCACTGCGCATGCTCCGTGGTTGATGCGCTGAACGTAAGCCTCTGCGCTGGGCTCCGCCCATCATTTACATATGATCACTTCCCCTTGCGTCGGGTTACGCCAGTGCATTATCGTTACTCTGGCGCAAGTTTACGCGCAACTGCTATGTGAATAACAGTACTTGCGCCGAAAGGGTCTTCAGAGTAACGTAAATAAGAAGCGTTACTCCAGAGGAAAGATACTCCCATCTACCTGAATCTGGCCCATTGTCTATGGTACACAAATGTGTCAAGCTCTTTAGAGACAGTAAGTCTGTCTAGGTAATATGATTGAGGTCAAGGCATTGTGTAATTGTAGTTTGGAATGTGACAGATCTGTCAGTATCGGTGCCGAAATGTCTGCTAGATAATTAGCCCCAGTGTGAATAGGGGGGGTGGAGATGGCATTGTCCTGTGATTGGCTGTAACATCTTGTACTGTATAAAAAGCTGGAAAGAAACCAATAAAGTGTTCATATCTTTGAAACCAAGTGCAGAGCAGCAGTCTCGTCTTGATTATGGGAATTGATATGGATCGTGTATGCAGTATTGTCGGAGTGTGTCAGATAAGCTTGTCGTGGTTGGATGGAAGGTCGTAACTGTGGTGACCGTTACATTTGGTTGGCAGCGGTGGGATGATTCCATCTTCAGAAGGACGGCTACAAGGACAAAGAACAATGGAGACGCTGTATGAACGGATGAAACTCTCTTCCCTCATGGACTTACTGGAGAGCCAGGGCACACCGGCCAGCAACCGTAAGAAAAGGGACATTATCGCAGAACTTGTCGAAATGAATAGAGCTAAGAGGCCCAGCGTAACAGACAGGACACCTGAGGAAGAATTTTTTGATCGGGCTGTTAAACATGGACTGGCACAATATGGTCCTAATCCTCCACCGGAGATCATAGAACGGGTTATAGCGGCTGTAGATGCCACCTTGCGACAGCAAAGAAGTGCTGCAGCAGCTGAAGTCACAGCAGCACCAACTAAAGAGAGAGGAGAGGTGCAGATACCAGTCTCCATGGAAGAGGAATTCCAAAGGAGGTTACAAGAGATGCGGATACAGCATAGAGTACCAGTATCAGAGGAGGTCCTGTTGGGCTGGTCGGATGTGATTCGATGCCAACTCTGGAAGGAAGCGCTAGCTCTGGAGCAGCAACACCAAGGAAAGGTCCTGCCCTCCATCTATGCAAGGTACTGGCCGCAGTATGACGTACGAATGCTGTTGTTGGGGGAACAACCGAGGCAGGAGTGGATAGCAGAGTTAATCAGGCTGATCCAGGCAGAGATGCAGCTGGACGAGAGCTACAGAGCCCTCCGGTGGTATGTAGCCCAAGAGTGCCCGTGGTCAGCGGATGACAGCCCCACAGAAGGCTATGATTATGATGGCCTGGGATTATTGTATTGGAGGATGTCCAGTGATTCCGACTTCGGGGATGATCGGGAGTGGCGCTTGGAGGACATAATGGAGCACAGAGAGGAAAAATTTAATATCTCGGGAGGCCACTGGTCACAGGAAGATTTGGAATTTCTGGCCATTCGGGAATGGGAGCTGGAGGTCGCCTACAAACAGCTGCTAGACTCGGCTCAGCAGCAGGGTGGGGCTCCCGTTGCCTGGGACTATGAGGAAAGTTCATATGACAACTGTGAACTCCTGGCTGATGAACCGGCAGTGGAAAAAATTGAGATTGCCATCCCTAAAGCCGAAGCGGATGGTGTGAAGTTCCAGAGAGCCGGGGCGGTTGGCCCCCCTCTCCAGCAACAAGCTGAGGTGGTAAAGCTTTTACCCACAGCTGAATCACTGGTAACAGAGCAGGGTGCCCCAGGCCTCTACTCCCAACTACCAGAAGAGGGGGTCCCTGTGGTAGTGGATGGGACTTCAGTCTCCACTAACACAACCCCAGAAAATGGTACAGGACTGGGACAGGAAGATGTCTGCTTTGCTTTGCAAGCACCGGGGGGTTTTCACCTAGCACCAGTGGATGGGACTTAAGTCTCCACTGGTATACCCCAGGAAGGGGGGGCAGTTGGCCCAGACCCCCAACAGCATGATGGACCGAGCCCAGCCACCCTGCCTTCTCTCCAGCGGCTGAAAGGAGACATTTATTTGGTGTACAGTATGGATACCAGCATTGGAGGACTGGAACTACTGACTGACTTCGGAGTCAACCCGTTTGGGGTTCCCACCTGTGTCAGTCTCCCACCGAAAGGGGAGAGATGTAAGGAAATGACCCGTGACAGACTGAGATTCTCCTATGTCTAGGGTCACCTTATGCCTACTAGGGCCATACGGTGACAAAAAAATCATAATTCATATATTGCAGAAGATGGGACATTAATAATAATTCATATTGCAGGACTGGCATATTACAAGGGGTCCATATTGACACCTGTTACACAGGAGAGGGACATTACAAGCTTATTCAATGCTTAGCTCCAGCTATTGAAATGTTAAGTGACCTGGCTTGTGAAAGACATTTCGGTGCCGAAATGTCTGCTAGATAATTAGCCCCAGTGTGAATAGGGGGGTGGAGATGGCATTGTCCTGTGATTTGGCTGTAACATCTTGTACTGTATAAAAAGCTGGAAAGAAACCAAGTGTTCATATCTTTGAAACCAAGTGCAGAGCAGCAGTCTCGTCTTGATTATGGGAATTGATATGGATCGTGTATGCAGTATTGTCGGAGTGTGTCAGATAAGCTTGTCGTGGTTGGATGGAAGGTCGTAACGGTGGTGACCGTTACATATACCATATACTATGCTGTATTGAGAAAAAATAAATAAAAAAGATTGGTGTATTAAGAAGTCTCATGTTGATTTTATTTAGATATGTTTTTATCTTTGGGTGCAGATTCCCTACGATATCAAATCCCTATTTGATATCATAGGGAATCTGCACCCAAAGATAAAAACATATCTAAATAAAATCAACATGAGACTTCTTAATACACCAATCTTTTTTATTTATTTTTTTATTTTATTTTTTATTTATTTTATTTATTCAGAGTGTGCCATTATGTGACATGCTGACAATTGTATACTTATTATGCATTTTTTCAGGGGTCTACATATGTAACAAACAAAGGGCCACTTTATTGCCCTTCAGGGACAGATTGGGGCCAGCAAGGGAAGAAAAATTCTCGGGCCCTGCATCAGTGAGAACATCAGGGTTGGTGGTTAGGAAGAGGAGTATTCCCCCTATTAGTAGGAAGAATAGTATCCCATCATTGGTATCAGTGGATAATATAGTATAGTCCGCCCCATTGTTGGTGTCAATGGGGGAATTGTGCCTCATAACATTGGAATGGTATTATATGCCCAAGGGCCGGATAAAGGCTAGCAAAGGGCCAAATCTGGCCCTCGGGCCGCAACATTAGGTGATTACACAAGGTGGTGGCAATAGATATGTTATTCCAGTTAATCCTGTTCACATTCCTACACATGTGCAATTTGTGTGTACACATCGCATGACAGCTCAATGGAACAGAAGCAGTGCCGAATCGCAAAAAGGGGCAAGGTCCTTATCTGCATATTGGTCTGGGGTATTTGGTCTGGTGTGTTTGGTTAATGTACTAAAAAAACAATAATCCTATTATCTCCCTATGGTCATTTTGCTGTTTAGTTATGTTTGCAGGGGGTTTACAATTATGATCCTTATCCTGTATGTCTGCCCAGTTTCTGTACACCTCACTGCCAATCTGGTACCATGCCTTCCTCCTGGCCGTTCGCAGCTTACAGCAAGGATTTTTTGTGTCATAAAGACAGGGGTGCTGCTTCACCATTCGGATGAAGTTTTCCTGGTCTAAGAGAGTCACAGTTTCATCTAGTTCTGCCTCCATATTGCTGGACTCCATATGTGTTAGTAATCTAAAATGGTGATTTTTGAACTTCCTGTGTAAAAAAAATGTAATTTTTATGTAATTTCCTCTATATTACTTGAGCAGAATAGGCGTCAAAACGCTCGTATAAATGCTTGTTGTCGCGCTAGATGCTCAAATCAGGCGTTTTCCATTACTTTCTATGAAAAAAAAAAAAAAGCTCAAATATGCGCAAACCGCGCGATTCGCGCGACAAAAAAGGGCTTCAGGCGTTCGGCGCCAGGCGTATTGGCGTGCAGATGTGAACAATGTCCATAGGGAATAATGTATTTCTTACCCTCTAGCGTTTCTGAGCATCGCGTTTCAGGCGACAAAACGCTCAGGTGTGAATGCAGCCTTAGTCAGCGTCAGGACGCTGTGATGGGACGTGGCTTGTGTGACAGGGGAGGTGTATACAAGCCTCCCCTGTGAGAACGTATGCCAGGATGATACAAGGCACCTGCAAAGGAGGAGGAACGTCAGGAGGGGCATACGTTCAGTGACACGCCTATGTAGATGGAAAGAACACACAGGCGTGACATAGACACCTATTTAGGGCAAATACAGCATCGGAGCCTCCGCTCCGATTCAGCGCTAATAGGAAGTAGCTGGTATTTGTCCCTGGGCGCCCATCCTTGGAGACGATTAGGGATGAGCCGAAACACGGTTCGCACCAGAACGTTCGAACAGACCGCGGGTTCGCACGAATATTTCGAACCCCATTGAAGTCTATGGGACCCGAACGTTCGAACTCAAAAACGATCGTTTTAAAGACCAAAATTCAATTAAATGTTGGAAAACATCATTCAGAACCCGTGTCTTGCCCCAGGGAACATGAATCAATGGAAAAAAAATGTTTAAAAACAGCCGTTTTTTCCGGAGCAGCCATTTTAATGATGCTTAAAGTGAAAAAAAAATTCCTTTAAATATCACACCTGCTGGGTGTCTATAGTAGTGGCACATGTTTAGAAATGTCCCTGCACAACATGAGAGGACTATAAAAAAAAGTAATTAATACTACTTGCGCAAGTTCTGTGTGGCAACATTATGTCGAATATTTTATAAATATAAAGACTAACTGCGCTCAGGTGGTATATAACAGCACAGGTGCGTTGACACTAACTGCGCTCAGGTGGTATGTAACAGCACAGGTGCTGTGACACCAAATGCGCTCAGGTGGTATGTAACAGCACACGTACAGTGACACTAACTGCGCTCAGGGGTGGTATGTAACAGCACACGTACAGTGACACTAACTGCGCTCAGGTGGTATATAACAGCACAGGTGCGGTGACGCTAACTGCGCTCAGGTGGTATGTAACAGCACACGTACAGTGACACTAACTGCGCTCAGGTGGTATGTAACAGCACAGGTGCGGTGACGCTAACTGCGCTCAGGTGGTATGTAACAGCAAACGTACAGTGACACTAACTGCGCTCAGGTGGTATATAACAGCACAGGTGCTGTGACACTAACTGCGCTCAGGTGGTATGTAACAGCACACGTACAGTGACACTAACTGCGCTCAGGTGGTATATAACAGCACAGGTGCGGTGACACTAACTGTGCTCAGGTGGTATGTAACAGCACACGTGCGGTGACACCAAATGCGCTCCAGGTGGTATGTAACAGCACACGTGCGGTGACACCAAATGCGCTCAGGTGGTATGTAACAGCACACGTGCGGTGACACCAGTGGCGCTCAGGTGGTATGTAACAGCACACGTGCGGTGACACCAAATGCGCTCAGGTGGTATGTAACAGCAGACGTGCGGTGACCCCTAATGCGCTATGGTGGTATTAAACAGCATTGCGTTTCTGTGCAATTCAATAGCCCACTTGCATTAACAGCAACTGCCTTTCTGTGCAAATAAATAGCACACTTGCAGTAACAGGTAATTCGTCTATGTGCAATTAACTAGCACACGTTGACTAACACGTTAGAGCATCAAGCACAATCTCCTGCCTGACAGATACTAATAGCAGAACTAGCTAAGCTATACAGTTTATAAATATATTGACAACTCCTAGGGATGTGAATATATTCTCTACAAACTGTAAATTTAACTATACTAACTAGTAGCCTCCCTGATCTATCAATCTATCTAAAAAGACTCTCTCTCTCTCTCTCTCTCCGAGGCCGCCCGGGAGGCGGCCTTTTATAGTGTGGGGCGTGTGCTAAAGCCCTGAGCCCTAATTGGCCAATTAGGTCTCTTCGTTTTTTGGGCTTTGTGATTGGCCAAGCATGCGGGGTCATGGTGCATGCTTGGCCAATCATCAGCGCGCAACGCCGCAGTGAATTATGGGTCATTCGAATTTGCCGCGAACGACCCGATTTGTTTGTTTTCGACAAACGATCGAACGGCCAATGTTCGATGCGAACATGTGTTCGCATCGAACGCGAAGCTCATCCCTAGAGACGATTATTAAAGAGTTGTAAGCACGTAGCACCACAGTGACATCTTGTGGACGTTAATGGGAAGTGCACCCATGCTGTCACCTAAAGAAACATAATCTAGTCAATGATGATGTTAGCATTCTTATGGCGATCATAACTTCGAGGCTATCGCACGCTGCCACAAGCTTGCAAACCTAGACAAACTGAACCAATAAAGAAATATATTTATATATGGCAAACAAAAAACAGCATAAACATTATAATGGCAGAGTTAGTAATGAAAGAAAAAATGTGGTAAATTCGCTCTAATTACTCATTATGTCCCCCATAGATTTTTCATAAGCCCACACATATATAGAATGCTCCTTATTGTCAGTATCAACATATGTAGAACATACATGGGCATTGCTGGTGTTCAAAGGATATGGGAGGAGTAAGCATATGCATATCATATACATATGTAGGGCCCCCATTTATTTTTTTAATAATAAAAAAAAAGAAATAAATAAAAAATGAAAATAAAGAAGTATTAAATAAAGAAATGGGAAAAATGAATAAAAAAATGAAAGATAATAATAATGGTAGAAGTGTGCATATGAGACACGGAGACAACACAAAAGTAATAAAGAATTAAAAAGAAGTTGTATGTCACCATTTGGTAAGTTGATACTTGTACCTTTAATGATGTATTTACAATAATTACACTTGTAACAAGGAAACGTGCCTGTTTTCGTTGGTTTAGGGATAAGTTGACTCGCGTAATAACTAGAGACTGTGCTGTCTCGTATAGATCGTGAATGTTATTTCGGGGTAACCATTGATGTATTTACAAATTTTCTCATCTCCCGTCAGATGCCCAAATTTGTTGTATATCTGTCTTACTTTCCCGTGTTGTCTGTTGTAGCGAGTGATGACTCTGGTAGTGTTGGAACTCTTTTTCACCTTGGGTGTATAGAGGAGTGTGTTCCTCCCTTGTGAGTTTGCCTTATTAAATGCTTTACGTAAACAGCTCTTAGTGTACCCCCTAGCTATAAGGCGGGCATATAGGAGTTTTGATTCTTTCAAAAAGTCATATTGTTCAAGAGTTGTCAGTATCACCATATGTAGAACATACATGGGCATTGCTGGTGTTTAAAGGATATAGGAGGAGTAAGCATATGCATATCATATACATATGTAGGGCCCCAAATATATATTTTTTTAAATAATAAAAAGAAAATAAGAAATAAATCGATATTGATGTGTTTATTTTCTTTCTTTTTCTTCTGCCCTGTCTTTTATATACCATACTTTTTCACGTCAAGTTCCACATATAACCTATAGGACCCGTGAGCATCTTAAGTTTTTCTTGGCTGCTTTAAGGCGATGTTGACACCATGGCAGGCTATTCTGGCAAAGAGTGGGAAGGATTTGTAGCTGATATGAAAGAATCAACAACACAGAACGAAGCATCAGAAGATGATGCTAACCTCTATTTTTTAGGACTACAGTAGAGAGGAAAACGAGACTATTTTGGCATAAAGACTTTTTTGAACAATATATCTCTAACAAAATAGTACCATGGGGCCTGCGCATTCAAATTTTCCCCAATGTAAGGAAATTAGAACCTAAGGTCAAAAAAGCATGGGAGGAAAATGTACAAGTCTGTTCTATGAACATGATGCAGATCATATGTGATCAATAAACCTCTGATATAAAACAAATTGATGGAGAAATTAAGGAATGGCAGGACAACAATGTTAACGTAACCACCTTTTCAGGCTATTGCAGCTTTGAGAAACAACTCAAAGATCACCTCACCAAATATGCAACGACCCTTATCAAAACAAAGGAAATTAAATTTCAGAGAGACAAAAAAGCATACGATAATGTTCAGGCGTATAAATGGATGAACAATAGCCATCCGCGGAACAATACAAGGAAGCCCTCCAATAAAAAAGAATCTCCGTCTAGAGGTACTGATCTCAGGGAATCTGATAGTTCTTCAATATCATCAGCATCATATGTTCCAATCAGTCGCAGAACTGAAACAGACAAAGCGAAAAAATGACACAGTAGCCTTTAGGAACTGTCTCGGTCACAATTTCCTCTCAAGGACAAACGTACTCGAGCACAGAGAATACGCAGCTCCCAATCATCAAGTATTAATGAATGAAGGGGTAGTGCTGCGCTGTGGGGGGGGGGGGGGGGGTTAACATGCAGGGGAAGTGTGGCAACTCTAAATATATGACAAAAATGTGATCATAGGTAACAATAATAGAAAATGGCAGTGGTAAATTCTAACAGGTAGATAGCATCAAAATAAACGTGCTACGGTGCAGCCAAAGCTAGCTGCCAAAATGTGAAGTAATAAACAATTGGCAGTGCAAATAGTAACAAAAGTACTGATACACGATGGGGTGTACAGCGTGCCAGGTACAATACACAGCAGTGATTGAAATTAAATGTCCATACAGCAGATAACTGTAAACATAACATCATTTTGTGATAAAAAACTGGCCGTTTGCCGACGTCACCTCCGGTACCTCTTAGTGGACTCTAAGTTTAACCTCATACGTGCATTCGTCACTTCACGTGACTTCTTCAGGAGTAGTTAGAAGAGGAATGAGAGTGCAGTTATATAGAGTTGCTTGTTAGTAAAACTGGAAGTGGAGCACTGAGCTACTTTCATAAAACAGGAAGTGGGGCAGCCGCCATTTTGTTGTGGCCTCATAGGAGGAAACATGCAATGGGGCTCCGATTTTGGTAATAATGGAACATAAGGTTACAGGGTGCACTCGGCGTACCCGCTCTATCAGATGCCAGAAGAGAAATTAATAATAAAAACGATAGTACCCGAGTCCTGTGTTTCTCACCTTGTAAGAGTTTCACAGGAAGTCGAAAGGTGGCCATTTTGTTGTAGCCTATTTGGTAAATAACACTACCGTTTGCTGTGGGGATGGAGTTGCTGGTCCATCCGACAGCTAGGGACACTGCGCGGGCTACCCATCCGCTCACAGCTAGCGGGGGCCACAAGCAGGCTGTGTAAACATTGCGGCACTTCCAAAGACGAGCACCGCCAGAAGTGGGGCAGCGGCCATCTTGAAGCCGCTGGAAGTGGGGCCGCGGCCATCTTGCTAGGGGATATGGCCTATAATAGTAAAGGAGGCACTCCACAATAGGTCGGGGGGCGGGGCAGCAGTCCATAACAATAAAAAACATCTCATCCTACGGATCACGGGGTCCACACCACATAAAAGAGATAGTGGATGGGTACCCACAATAAAATATAAAAATATATAGATATATATAATACATATATTCTTAAAAAATATTTTAATTTAAAACCGGTCATATTAAAAGTATTCATATGGGGATGGAAACGTGTACGACATACTTTTTCTTTTAGTACATTAATGTATTGCCACCTGAGGTTAAACCGTATATGACGTATGCAGACTAATAAACATAATCCTATATCATTAACAGTTTGACCATATGTGTACTAAAATAAAGAAAAGAGGAAGATAGAACAAAAAAGGGGGGCAAGGTAATCCTGTTCAGTTGGCAATGGCTACGGGGATCTTATCTAAAAATCATTGAGGAAACAGTTGAGGTCAAAATCTATATTCAAGCCTCGTGGGGCAAAAGTATCAAGGGTAAATATCCAGTGGGATTCTAGCTAACTTAGTGTTCTAACTTTATGGCAACCGCGCCAGTGTCTCACATAGGGCTCTATGCCCCAAAATTTCAGCTGTGTGGGGTCTTTATTATGGTGGGTCGCAAAATGTCTTGAAACACTATGTTTGTCAAAGCCCTTGAGGATGTTTTGTTCTTTTATCTGTATTCTTAGTGCTCTTTTGGTCCGACCTATTTATTGGAGTCCACAACTACATTCGAGTGCATATACAACTCCCTCTGTATTACAACATATAAATTGTTTTATTTCATATATGTCTCCAGTACTTGTTCCAGTGAACTCCTTTTTTTGGTTGGGTTTATGTGTTCTCAAGCATGCAAAGCACCGTTTGCACGGAAAGAAACCTTTACCAGAGAAAAAAGAAAGCAAACTCCTAGTGGGCGGGTCAGGCACACTTTTTACAATTTTATCCCTAATAGTAGGGGCCGTTTTGGACACAAACTTGGGGACCAAGGGGAGAACACCCGCCAAATCTATATCTGCCAGCAATATGTTCCAATGTTGTTTAATGACTCTTTCTATTTGTTTGTGTTGTATGCTGTAGTCAAAAATGATGGGTGCTAGGTCTTTCTGTGTTCTTTTCTTAGGTTTGTCTTCCATGAGGACTTGTCTATCCATTGTTGCCAATGGCCATGACCAGAGAAGGAGAAGCCCTGGACGTTATGACGACCGGAGGGAGGGAGATGGCAGCTACCGCACTCATTATCCACATGAAAGGAGCCCTATTCCTACACGGAACTATTATGCACCGCTAGAACAGAGAACTGTGGAAGACAGAACAGGGAGACAGCAATACCCTAACTCTGAGTATGAGAAATCTTTTTTAGAGAGAGGTCGGGAATACCACCCACCCCGATAGACAGAGGAAACAAGAAACCCCAGAAGGAGTCCAGAAAGAAAAGGGGACAGCGAGGAGGAAGGAGAACGCAAAAGAAAAAGAACAGAAAGGGCGAGGGAATCTTCAATCTAAGTGGGCTCCCACTGACCCATGAAGAAATCGGTGTCCTAGACAAGGGCTTAAAATATGCACCAGTAAAAAATCTGGACAAATTCCAGACGTACATAGGCATCCAAAAATATGTAACTGAAATTAAATATAAAAAAGTATATGACCTAGCACCCATCATACAACACAAACAAATAGAAAGAGTCATTAAACATCATTGGAACATATTGCTGGCAGATAAAGAATTGAGGGGTGTTCTCCCCTTGGTCCCCAAGTTTGTGTACTAAAGGGCTCCTACTATTAGGGATAAAATTGTAAAAAGTGTGCCTGACCCGCCCACTAGGAGTTTTCTTTCTTTTTTCTCTGGTAAAGGTTTCTTTCAATGCAAACGGTGCTTTGCATGCTTGAGAACACATAAACCCAACCAAAAAAAGAAGGAGTTCACTGGAACAATTACTGGAGACACATATGAAATAAAATAATTTATATGTTGTAATACAGAGGGAGTTGTATATGCACTTGAATGTAGTTGTGGACTCCAATACATAGGTCGGACCAAAAGAGCACTAAGAATACGGATAAAAGAACATGTCCAAAAAATCCTCAAGGGCTTTGAAAAACATAGGGGCTGATTTACTATTGAAGCTGCGCTGCGCCGGTTCATGCCTTAATTAGTGCGCTGGATGAAGCCTTAATCAGGCGCATGAACCGGCTGCAGCAGCAGCGCAATGCAATTGATAAGTAAAGCCGCCGCCAAACTCCCTGTTAAAGTCTATAGGGGGAAATCTTAAGTGTTCATTTTAAAGGCTAATCTGCAAGTTTTGTCATAAACTCCGGCGAAGAAGAAGCCGCGCACAAGCTTCAAATTGAATTCCCTGCCCTCTGACATGTGACCACGCCCCCCTCTGACGCACAGGCACCACACGGGGACTTTCATAAGAGCTTGCCCGTGGCGTCAGAGGGAGGCGTGGTCCGGCACACAGCGGGGAATTCAATTGGAAGCGGCGCCTCCGGCAAAGAAGAAGAAGGACGGACGAGAAGGACGGCGGAAGGAGAAGAAGATGGAAGAAGACGCCGGTCAAGATGCGGCACTACAAGACCCAAGACAGAAGCAGAGGAGGAAGAAACCCGAAGGAAAGAAGAAAAGAAGAAGAAGAAAGAAGATAATAAAGGACTTGTCAAAAACCAGCTCTTGTCTTTTTTAACACTTGGGGTGAAATGGTAGAGGTACAATGTACCCCATTACCATTTCACATGGGGGGGCGGGATCTGGGGGGCCCCTTTGTTAAAGGGGTCTTACAGATTTCAATAAGCCTCCTGCCCGCAGATCCCCACAACCACCGGGCAAGGGTTGTGGGGAAGAGACCCTTGTCCTCATCAACATGGGGACAAGGTGCTTTGGGGGGGGACCCCAAAGCACCCTCCCAATGTTGAGGGCATGTGGCCTGGTGCGGTTCAGGAGAGGGGGGGGCGCACTCTGTCCCCCCTCTTTTCTGCGGCCGGCCAGGTCATCGTGCTTGGATAAGGGGTCTGGTGTGGATTTTAGGGGGAACTCCACGCCATTTTTTTTCAATTTGGGGTGGAGTTCCCCTTTAAATCCATACCAGACCGGAAGGGTCTGGTTATGGATATTTGGGGGAACCCCACGTTATTTTTTTTTTAAAAAGACGGCGGGGTTCCCCTTAATATCCATACCAGACCTGAAGGGCCTGGTATGGATATTTGGGGGGAACCCCCACGTCATTTTAAATATTCCTTTAAATTTCATACCATGTGGGTTAATGTCAGCATGTGAAAAAAGTGCACTTTTCCTGTGGTTAGAACTGTTCCTGCACAAAATGACATTCTGAAGAAAAAAATCGTTTAAAACTGACTCGCGGCTATAATGAATTGTTGGCTACCGGTAATTGTGAGAGATTCGTTCATAAAACCAAAAAAAAAAAAAGCGTTGGGGGTCCCCCAAATTCCATTACAGGCCCTTCAGGTCTGATATGGATATTAAGGGGAACCCCGCCGTCATTTCCAATAAAAAAATGACGTGGGGTTCCCCCCAAATATCCATACCAGGTCCTTCAGGTCTAGTGTGAAATTTAAGGGGAACCCACGCCAAAGAAAAAAAATGGCGTGGAGTCCCCCCAAAATCCACACCTGACCCCTTATCCGAGCACATTGACCTGGCCGGCCGCAGAAAAGGGGGGGGGACAGAGTGCGCCCCCCCTCTCCTGAACCGCACCAGGCCACATGCCCTTAACATTGGGAGGGTGCTTTGGGGTGCCCCCCAAAGCACCTTGTCCCCATGTTGATGGGGACAATAGCCTCATCCCCACAACCCTTGCCCAGTGGTTGTGGGGGTCTGCGGGCAGGAGGCTTATCGAAATCTGGAAGACCCCTTTAACAAAGGGGCCCCCCAGATCCCGGCCCCCCCCCTGTGTGAAATGGTAATGGGGTACATTGTACCTCTACCATTTCATCAAAAAAAAAGTGTCAAGTGTAAAAAAAAACAAGAGCCGGTTTTTGACAAGTCCTTTATTATCTTCTTTCTTCTCCTTCTTTTCTTCTTTCCTTCGGGTTTCTTCCTCCATCTTCTTCTTCTTCCTCTGCTTCTTTTTTGGGTCTTGTAGTGCCGCATCTTGACCGGCGTGTTCTTCCATCTTCTTCTCCTTCCTCTGGCCTTCTCGTCCGCATCTTCTCCTTCTTCTTCTTTGCCGGAGGCTTCCAATTGAAATCCCCGCCGTATGCCGGACCACGCCCCTCTGACTCCACAGGCAAACTCTTAGGAAAGTCCCCGTGTGGTGCATGTGCGTCAGAGGGGGGGCGTGGTCACATGAGCGTCAGCCGGCGGGCAATTCAATTGGAAGCTTGTGCGCGGCTTCTTCTTTGCCGGAGGCTCGGCTTCCAATTGAATTGCCCGCCGTCTGATGCTCATGTGACCACGCCCCCCTCTGACGCACATGCACCATATGGGGACTTTCCTAGGAGATTACCCGTGGCGTCAGAGGGGGGCGTGGTCCGGCATAGAGCAGGGATTTCAATTGGAAGCGGCGCCTCTGGCGAAGAAGAAGGAGAAGATGCGGACGAGAAGGCCAGCGGAAGGAGAAGAAGATGGAAGAACACGCCGGTCAAGATGTGGCACTACAAGACCCAAGAAAGAAGCAGAGGAAGAAGATGGAGGAAGAAACCCGAAGGAAAGAAGAAAAGAAGGAGAAGAAAGAAGATAATTAAGGACTTGTCAAAAACCGGCTCTTGTCTTTTTTTACACTTGACACCTTTTTTTTGGTGAAATGGTAGAGGTACAATGTACCCCATTACCATTTCACACAGGGGGGGGGGCGGGATCTGGGGGCCCCTTTGTTAAAGGGGTCTTCCAGATTTCGATAAGCCTCCTGCCCGCAGACCCCCACAACCACCGAGCAAGGGTTGTGGGGATGGATGAGGTTCTTGTCCCCATCAACATGGGGACAAGGTGCTTTGGGGGGCACCCCAAAGCACCCTCCCAATGTTGAGGGCATGTGGCCTGGTGCGGTTCAGGAGAGAGGGGGGGTGCACTCTGTCCCCCCCTCTTTTCTGCGGCCGGCCAGGTCAACGTGCTCGGATAAGGGTCTGGTGTGGATTTTGGGGGGGACTCCACACCATTTTTTTTTTTTAATTTGGGATGGAGTTCCCCTTAAAATCCACACCAGACCTGAAGGGCCTGGTATGGATATTTGGGGGGAACCCCACGTCATTTTTTTTTTAAATGACGGCGGGGTTCCCCTTAATATCCATATCAGACCTGAAGGGCCTGTAATGAAATTTGGGGGGACCCCTACGCTTTTTTTGTTTTTTTTATGAATGAATCTTCTCACAATTGCCAGGAGCCGACAATTCATTATAGCCGCGAGTTTTAAACGGCTTTTTTCCTTCAGAATGTCACTTTTCACATGCTGACATTACACCCAGGGCCACCATCAGGGGGGTAGAGGCAGTACACCTGTAAGGGGCCCCGGGGGTCCGGAAGTGCCCAGGTGCCTGGAGGCCCCCAGATGGTAACCCCCCCTCTTTTTTTATATATTTTTTTTAAATATATTTTTTAATAGTTTCTTTTTTATTATTATTAAAGGGCCAATTTTTTTGCTTTTATTTTTTTAGGAGTCCGGAGGTCCCCAGGGGCCCAGAGGCCCCCAGGGCCCTAGGTGGCAACCCCCCATTTTTTCATTTTTTTAATATATATATATTTTTATTATAGTTTTTTTTATTAAAGGGCCAATGTTTTTTTGGGGGGTCTGGAGGTCCCCAGGGGCCTGGAGATCCCCGGCGCCCCAGGTGACAACCCCCCCCTTTTTTTATAAAAAATAAATAATTTTTAATTATATATATAATATTATTATTATTATTAAAGGGCCCAGAGGGCCCCAGATGACAACCTTTGTTTCTTATAAAAATGTTTTAAATGTTTTATATTTATTTTTTTATTTTTAGTAAAAGGCTCAGAGGTCCCCAGGGCCCTATGTTATTTTGGTTTATATATTTTTTTTATTAAAGGGCCCAGAGGTCCCCAGGCAACCCCCTTGTTTTTTTTATTTTAAATGTTTATTTCTTTTTTTATATATATATATATATATATATATATATATATATATATATATATATATATATTATTTATTTTTTATTAAAGGGCCCAGATGTTTATTTTTATTAAAGGGCCCAGAGGTCCCCAGGGACCCCGGATGGCTACCACCCTTTTTTTTATATATATTTTTCTTTATTTCTTTTTTTGTAAAGGAACCCCCTGCTTATCAAATTGCGGCAGCCCCCCCCTTCTCAATTTCAGGCGGCAGCACCCCCCCCCCGTTCTCTGCTCCAGGGGGCCCATGCCTGAAGCTGTGTAAGGGGCCCCATAATTCCTGATGGCGGCCCTGATTACACCCCCCCATGGTACGAAATGTAAAGGAATATTTCACTTTTATTGTTGCACTTTAACCACTCCCATACCGCGCCTATTCTGGCACTTCTCTCCTTCATGTAACAATTATATTTTCTTCCTTGAAAATTACTCAGCACCCCCAAACATTATATATATTTTATTAACAAACACCCTAGGGAACAAAGTGGCTGGCATTTTTTCTTACAAATTTCCAACGGTATTTGCGCCAAAATTTTTCTAACGTCCTTTTTTTTTTGCTTAAAAAAAAACCTGTTTCATAAATTAAAAAATAACAAAGCAGTAAATCTAGCCCAATTTTTAGGGATAATGTGAAAGATGATGTTACACCGAGTAAATAGATACCTAACTTGTCACGCTTTCATATTGCGCACACTAATGGAATGGCGCTAAACTTCGTTATTAAAAATCTCCATAGGCGATTCTTGAATTTTTTTTCAGGTTACCAGTTTAGAGTTACAGAGAAGGTCTAGTGCTAAAATTATTTCTCTTGCTCTAACGCACGCTATGATACCTCACATGTGGGGTTTGAAGGGTGTTTACATATGTGGGTGGGACTTGCATTGCGTTTTCGCTTCTGAGTGCGAGATACTAGGGACAGGGGCATTTAAATTTAGCTTTTTTTTATTTATTTTTTAACTTAGTATTTTTCTTTTTGCACTTGTTTGTCCCTTTTTTGTATTTTTCACTTTTCTTCCTATTACAATGAATGTAAACATCCCTTGTAATAGGACTAGTGTGTGACAGGTCCTCTTTATGGAGAGAGGTGGGGTCAATAAGACCCCACATCTGTCCTCCAGGCTGGAAAGCATGGAATTGAAAAAAAAACACTGATCTCATGCTTTCAGCTGCGATCATGTTCGTTCAGCACAGTGGTGTAGTGTATAGCACGTTCACCTAGCTGCAAAAGGGTTGCTGGTTCGAATCACGCCCGTGACACCATCTGCCTGGAGTTTGCATGTTCTCCGTGTGCCTGCGTGGGCGTCCTCCCACAATCTAAAAACATGCTGTAAATCGGATTCTGTCTAAATAAGCCCTAATATGCAGTAGGATATTTAGGTTTTGTGTTGCCCTAGGCCTGACCAAATTTCTGCACCCCCTAATAGAAAAATGAACCACCCTTCCTGTCAAGGCCACACCCTGTTTTTTTATGACCCGCCCAGGAATTTTCAGGGGACACACACAAGTTCTGTGGGGGGGGGCACAGGAGTCCCTTAATTTGCCTCTTTTTTCTATCACTTCCTGTTTGGCTATGGGGCAGGAAGTGAAGGCCAATCTCCCCAAACCGACAGGGATAATACAAAATAAACTGACAGGGCTTATAACCCTTCCCCCCAACTCTATCCAAAATGAAACAAAACAAAAAAAAAGTGTTGATTATAGTTCCAGTTTAACCCCAAATTTCAGATAATTTTATTGAGAGGCTTAAGAAAATAACCATGCCAATAGGCCAGCATCCAGCGTTGCTAATATGTATGAATGTGTGTTAGGGACCCCCACAAACACCACCCAATGTAAAATAAACAATTTTCTTGTTTGTTTTGGGGATGCCTGCACCCCTGATAGGGTAAAGACACCTCACAAATGTTGTCACTTTCTACCTAATTCATTCACTTCCTGCCACATAGCCAAACAGGAAGTGAGGGTAAAACCAGATTAATGTCTTGTTGGGGACACACAGATCAATCTAAATAGTTTCCCATTATGGAAATTGCATTTTGCTGTGTACACCCCAAATTAGTAGGGATCTTGGACTTTGGGGTCCATTTACTAAAGGCAAATCCACTTTGCACTACAAGTGGACAAGCAAGGAAGAAAAAAAAAACTTGGTGGGATTGGATGTTAAAACCATCAGTGCTTCCCTTCTGATTTTCATTGAGTACGCTTCTACTGCAGAGCGGCTTTGCCTTTACTAAACCCCAAACTAACTAATCATTTGGGGTGTACACAGCAGTGCAATTTGCTTAATGGGGACACTAGTTAGATTGATCTGTGTCCCGAAGAAAAGACCATTGGTAGGGTTTTAATCTCACTTCCTGTTCAGCTGTGTCACAGGAAGTGAAGCCAATTTTAAGAAAAGGGACACAAAGCCCAACCTAAAAACACTAGCAGGGGTTCTAACACTCACTTGGCTTCCCTCAAACAACCCACAATTAGAATAGGATTGTCTTGTGCTAGATTCAAGCACAGTGCTGTAAATCAGCACTTCAAGCCTGTTCACCAATACTCCCCCCCCCCCTCCTCCAACAGGCCTTGTTTGCAGGTTTTCCTTCATCTTGCACATGTGCTTTAAACAGACAGTCTGGCCATCAATTCTAGGAAACAATACTTACCGCTTTGTCTTTCCTTTTCTGGTGACTAAACATGGCATCAAACATTCCATGCATACACACCAGCAAAGACGCTTGAGACAAATCACACTTGATGGTTTAGGCCCAAACTATTTCAGCTGCAGCTGTTAAAATCCGTAGCATGAAAAAAATATCACAAAACAAACTTCAAAATTTGAAAGTAATTGTATTGGTCCACAAAACAAGGAAGGCAAAACAAAATATTAAAAATAAACACACAAACAAAAAAAAACATAGAAACAAAAAATAGACCTAGGTTTATTTCACACAGTAATTGGAATATGGTTTTGAAATAACAGGATAGACCCACATGATTAAAACATTAGTCATTAACGTCTTGAGAAACATTTTGCAAAATTATGCAGCAGACCAAAACATCAAAGTGAACATCATTAAATCAAACAATTGCCCCCCGAAAAAACAAACTTGCTCCAAAACATCTGTTTCGCCCCGCCATTCCAGCCAGCAAGTCTGCCCCCTCAAAAAACAAACTTGCTCCAAAACATCTCTGTTTCGCCCCGCCATTCCAGCCATACCTCACATGTGTGGTTTGAACGGTGTTTACATATGTGGGCGGGCCTTAAATGTGTAAGTCCCGCCCACATATGTAAACACCGTTCAAACCCCACATGTGAGGTATCGTAGCGTGCGTTAGAGCGAGAGCAATACTTTTAGCACTAGACCTTCTCTGTAACTCTAAACTGGTAACCTGAAAAAAAAAGTGTTGCCTATGGGTATTTTCAAGTACTGAAGTTTGGCACCATTCCATGAGTGTGTGCAATATTAAAGCGTGACATGTTAGGTATCTATTTACTCGGTGTAACATCATCTTTCACATTATGGCCATAAATTGGGTTAACTTTAGTGTTTTCTTACAAGCACAAGAAAACCCACAAAGTCTTCTCTTTAATCAAAAACTTGATAGGATACATCTAAGAAAATGTTAATTAGCTCATCTTGACACCAGATGCAGTTAATTTGCTACTTGCCAGTCCAGAGTGTCTGCTGTGCTATTAGCGATCGGCAACATCACAGTTCACTTTTGCCCATTATCCTGCACTTCTGGCCGTGAGCACAATCTACAGCCACTGGACACCCTTTGGAGCTTTGGATGACCTCCTTGATGACATCATACTGAGGATAACCAAACAGGGCCATCGGCCTGTTCAAGCTCTTTAGACCCTCCACCGTACGGTGAGTCACGGGTCCATCGGATCTGGTAAGAGTACCTTGATATAATCCTCATTTCCATGTCATTGGATTGCGTTTCCTGAAGTGTACCAGTTTAATCTAACTTACTGGGAGATGTGATTTGATTCATACTACCTTCAAGGCCGATGGACTCATATTTACTATTTCCTGAAGTGCACCAGTTTATTCAAACTTACTGGGAAGGTTTAATCGATTCATTCCACCTTCAGGGCTGATGGACTCACATCTATTAACATTTGTTTTATTTTCTGTGATTTTGTTTTGATCAGGCCGAGACGCACTGGATGCGCGTTGTTAGTGCACATAGGTTCTTATTGGTGCACTTAAATCCTACAATAGTTATTTTGTGCTCACTTTAATACCTGTACAATGGTCTTTGGTCAGACACATTTTAGGTGTTTGTAAGATCACCTTGAATGTAATCACTTGTTTACCAGCCTAGTTTTGTGGCTTCTTCGTCATATCATATTGGGAACCTACCAACACAGTGGTAGATTTATTCACATATGTTTCATAAAAGATTGTGATCACTATTCACCATTGTATCAAACTTCTATTTTCATGTTAAGGTTGATAACCTATTTATATTCATTGTGAACATATAGGTTCATATCCTTGTTTTCACTTTTATACACATTGGTTACTTGAGTGTAATTTATTTATTTTTATACTTTTGGGAAGAGAATACACAAGATCTGTGGTCCTCTCCCCAATTCACATTTCACCTCATACGTGGATTAGTTATTTGTGGCGCTACATTTATTTTTCACATTAATTTTTAACCACTTGAGCCCCAGACCATATTACTGGTCACTGACCGGGCCAGTTTTTGCGTTTCGGCACTGCGTCATTTTAACTGACAATTGCGCAGTTGTGCGATGTGGCTCCCAAACAAAATTGGCGTCCTCTTTTTTTCCCCCCACAAAATTTTATTTTTTGTTTTGGTGGTATTTGATCACCTCTGCGTTTTTTCTTATTTTTGCTCGAACCAAAAATATAGTGACAATTTTTTAAATAAAAAGACAACTTTTTGACTGTTTGCTATAATAAATCTCCCCAAAAATATATATAAATAAACTTTTTTGCCCTCAGTTTAGGCCGATACGTATTCTTCAACATATTTTTGCTTCAAAAAAATCACAATAAGCGTTTGGTTTGGGCAAAAGTAATAAATAATCATATCTGAATGGATATGAAAAAAAGGGGAAAAGAAAATCTAAAAAAATTATTTTGTTGATTCAAAGTGTCCAAAAACGTGACAACAGATGAAGTGAATTTTGATAGCAGGTCCACCACCAGAGGGAAAATAGGAGGCTTACCAGAAAGCGTGGACTCAACTAAGTATATACCTAATGAGTCAAACAGGCTTGAAATGATGGTATCCGGACATCAACCTTCCATTAGCAACCAGGGATGAGTTGTGGGTATAAATCAGCTTCTCATATGATGGAAAACCAAGCAGGATGTAGCAATATCGGGACCAAAAAACTCATAAGGTTCTTTACAGAAAATCAGGAGTGCTCAGATGCAACAAAAGGGGGAGAAAAGAAATGGATGCAAACATAGTGTAATAACGTATGGTACTTTTACTGTAATACACAAATTACAATTGGTTGCTCTCACATTTCAGCAGACATTTCAGGGCATATAAAAACATCTAGCAGTAAAGTCAGCAGAAGACCCGACGCGTTTCGATCAAACGATCATCATCTGGGGTGCTGACCGACTGCTAAAACAAAATACAATATATAGCCATCTCGCCCCTAACTTAATCACGCTCCAGCTAGCACAAATCATTAATCACAGCTAACTTCCGGGTATGGAGGTGCCGTGTAAACGGCGTGCGTTCCAGGACTCTCTCTGGAGGACCAATTGGAGCGCGACACTGGACGTGTGGACGTAGTGACGTCAGAGCGTACGGAGATGCCGACGTTTAGCCATCTAGAGTGCGCAGGCGCTAAGGTGTCATCACAGCGCGTCCGCCTTCATGGCAAGTAATGATGACTATATGCACTCCAAGCCTCATAATAAAAGAGACCGGAGCGCATCGTCAGATGTATGGTCACATGACAATCATGTGAACCAATCGGGCATGTCCACTCATAGAAATGACGTATAGGCTATCTAAAATCGCAATGTGTCAATAACGCCAGTGTGAGCTGGAATTAGGTACACAAAGAAAAGAGAAAAATTGGGGAGATGGAATATAAATATATGTCAGGTATCAGGCAACAAATCAAAGTCACATATTAGGATGACAAATAATATTGATCACCTGAACGTCATTTCTATGCGTGGACATGCCCGATTGGTTCACATGATTGTCATGTGACCATACATCTGACGATGCGCTCTGGTCTCTTTTATTATGAGGCTTGGAGCGCATATAGTCATCATTACTTGCCATGAAGGCGGACGCGCTGTGATGACACCTTAGCGCCTGCGCACTCTAGATGGCTAAACGTCGGCATCTCCGTACGCTCTGACGTCACTACATCCACATGTCCAGTGTCGCTCTCCAATTGGTCCTCCAGAGACACAACTCCATACCTCCATACCCGGAAGTTAGCTGTGATTAATGATTTGTGCTAGCTGGAGCCGTGATTAAGTTAGGGGCGAGATGGCTATATATTGTATTTTGTTTTAGCAGTCGGTCAGCACCCCAGATGATGATCGTTTGATCGAAACGCGTCGGGTCTTCTGCTGACTTTACTGCTAGATGTTTTTATATGCCCTGAAATGTCTGCTAAAATGTGAGTGCAACCAACTGTATTTTGTGTATTACAGTAAAAGTACCATACGTTATTACACTATGTTTGCATCCATTTCTTTTCTCCCCCTATTGTTGCATCTGAGCACTCCTGATTTTCTGTAAAGAACCTTATGAGTTTTTTGGTCCCGGTATTGCTACATCCTGCTTGGTTTTCCATCATATGAGAAGCTGATTTATACCCACAACTCATCCCTGGTTGCTAATGGAAGGTTGATGTCCGGATACCATCATTTCAAGCCTGTTTGACTCATTAGGTATATACTTAGTTGAGTCCACGCTTTCTGGTAAGCCTCCTATTTTCCCTCTGGTGGTGGACCTGCTATCAAAATTCACTTCATCTGTTGTCACGTTTTTGGACACTTTGAATCAACGAAAGAATTTTTTTAGATTTTCTTTTCCCCTTTTTTTCATATCCATTCAGATATGATCATTTTGGACACTTGGTGATTAGTTTTATGTGTTGCTTCACGTAATATATTTATTAATTTATCTCATGCCACATATGATGCTTTGCAGTATTATATTGTTTATTTCTCACATAATTTTAGCGCTACACTTTTTTTGTCTATATTTGTTTCTTGTTGCAGAATTTATCCAGTTCTGTTGTGTTGGCAGCTTTTTTTATGTTTAGTTAGGTTAGCGCGGTGTTATATGCACATTTGTACATATATATTTTTCAAAAGTAATAAATAGGAGTTTGTTTTATGGGTTTTTTAGGAATATATTTTGGTTTTACTAGTAATGGCGGCGATCAGTGATTTTTATGGCTACTGCGACATTATGCCGGACACATTTTTGGGACCTTTGGCATTTTTCTAGCGAACAATGGTATACAAATAAATGCATTGCTTACTATAAAAATGTCACTGGCAGGGAAGGGGTTAACACTAGGGGCGAGGAAGGGGTTGATTATATTACCTGGGTGTGTTCTAACTGTAAAGGGGGTGGGACTGACTAGGGGAAATGACAGATCGCTGTTCATACATTGTATGAAACGACGAGCAGGCATTCCCCCCCCTGACAGGACCGGGAAAAAGGGGAACTCCACACCAAATTAAAAAAAAAAAAAACGGAGTGGGTGCACAACAGGCTCTTAGATTTGGTCTGGAATGTAAGGGGTTAAACCCACACCAAACCCTTATCCCAGGCACGCAGTCTGGCCAGACAGGAATGGGGGTGGGGACGAGCGAGCCCCCCCCCCCCTGAGCCGTACCAGACCGCATGCCCTCGACATGGGGAAGTGTGTGCTTTGGGGGAGGGGGGCACTGCCCCCCCACCCCAAAGTACTCTTGTCCACATGTCGATAGGGACAAGAGCCTCTTCCCGACAACCGTTGGTTGTCGGGGTATGCGGGCGGCTTATCAGAATCTGAGAGCCCCCTCTAATAAAGGGGCCCCCACTGCCAATTGTTTATTACTTCACATTTTGGCAGCTAGCTTTGGCTGCACCGTAGCACGTTTATTTTGATGCTATCTACCTGTTCGAATTTACCACTGACATTTTCTATTATTGTTACCTATGATCACATTTTTTTCATATATTTAGAGTTGCCACACTTCCTCTGCACGTTACCCCTCCCCCCCCCCCCCACAGCATAGCACTACCCCTTCATTCTTTATTGTTCCTGGCGTGAGACACCATTCAGTGCAGCAGCTGTACCCCTTTTCTCTCCCCCTCCCCCACTCTTGTGGTATGCGCGGTAATACTCACCCCACCTCATCAAGTATTAATACCACAGGTACACACAACACAACATCGGTTACATTAATATCACCCACACCGGGGATTAACACCATCTCGACACTAGTACCACCCATGATGTACCAACCTGCCCATGAACCTAATTCATCAGGTTCCAATCCCTTAGGGGATATTCGCACGGCACACATCTTTACCATGGAACATAAGGCAAGTCTGGTACCATGCAATTCCTCACAAGAATCAAACTAAACTGTCCCGATCCCTATGACAAAGACGGTCGGGACACTAATACCATTATTAATTTGTCCAACTTCACACTCTCTAAAAAACAAGAAAAAGTGTTACATCTAGGCCTGTCATTTTTCCCTGTTTGAACTGATAAAAGATCTCCACCTATTTGCTAGACGCCTCATGTTCAAGGTACTATATGACAAACCCGATACCACCACATCAATACCTCATGATAATTCAATCCTTGACCAAGCCTCCCTCCAAGAGTTACAAGCTCTACAGGATCTTATGACCCTGTGGGACGAAAGTAATCCAGAAGAGGAAGGCTGGACCCTTCACGTGTCAGTAAAGAAATCCCACACTCCTGTCCAATTTCATCATAGTAAGCCAATCTATGTAACTCCAAAAACATACAAACCCAAATCCCGTTCATTTCCAAATATTTGGGCTTGTGTGCTACAAGTCACAAAAGAAATTGAGAACACCAAATGGCGATCGGGTCCCTCCCCCCCAACATTAGCTTTACACTTAAAAAGGCCATTAATGATTTACGAAACAATGACGACATCATTATCAAACCCTCAGATAAAGGTGGTAATGTTGTCGTCCTAAACAAAGTAGACTATAAGGACATGTGTTTAGATATCTTGAAAAATAAACAATGGTACAGAATAGTTCCAGCCTCCATGGTCACATGCAATATTAGCAAATATCGTGGAATTCTCAATCGGGCTTATAAATCCGGTACGATTGATGAAAATACCCTTTATTTTTTGAATACTGAGCACCCGACCACTCCCCCTTTTTATGCACTTCCCAAGGTTCATAAGGGGGTGGTTCCACCCCCGGGATGACCGATCGTCTCAGGTTGTGGCTCCTTAACCGAAAACACTAGACGCTTGATAGACGAATATCTCAATCCCCACGTCCAAGGACTCTTTTCATATGTCAAAGACACTATCGAACTCGACGGCCTGACAATTCCAAGCAAAGCTAGGTTGGTGGCTATAGACATCGAAGTTCTGTACAACTCTATCCTCCACACACAGGGGATACGTGTCATCAGGAGTTTCCTTAATTAAAGAGACAAGGATGCTAAGAAATATAACAATTTCATTACCGAACTGCTGGAATTCATACTAACAAGCAATGTATTTCTCTTCAAACGCTCCCACTACCTCCAGGTGCAGGGTGTGCCAACCTGTACCTGGGGGGGTGGGAGCGTGACCTCTTTGGAGAAGAGGGGAACCCTGTGCCGATCAACAACGTTTTGACATGGCACAGGTAAATAGATGACGTTTTCATGATATGGGCAGGGTCACAAGACAATTTGATTGTTTTTCTCGATTCTCTTCAAGTAAACAACTTTAACCTGAAATTTACATACACCTGCAGTCAGCAAAAAATCACTTTTCTAGACGTGGAACTACAGGGAGTGCAGAATTATTAGGCAAATGAGTATTTTTACCACATCATCCTCTTTTTGCATGTTGTCTTACTCCAAGCTGTATAGGCTCGAAAGCCTACTACCAATTAAGCATATTAGGTGATGTGCATCTCTGTAATGAGAAGGGGTGTGGTCTAATGACATCAACACCCTATATCAGGTGTGCATAATTATTAGGCAACTTCCTTTCCTTTGGCAAAATGGGTCAAAAGAAGGACTTGACGGGCTCAGAAAAGTCAAAAATAGTGAGATATCTTGCAGAGGGATGCAGCACTCTTAAAATTGCAAAGCTTCTGAAGCGTGATCATCGAACAATAAAGCGTTTCATTCAAAATAGTCAACAGGGTTGCAAGAAGCGTGTGGAAAAACCAAGGCGCAAAATAACTGCCCATGAACTGAGAAAAGTCATGCGTGCAGCTGCCAAGATGCCACTTGCCACCAGTTTGGCCATATTTCAGAGCTGCAACATCACTGGAGTGCCCAAAAGCACAAGGTGTGCAATACTCAGAGACATGGCCAAGGTAAGAAAGGCTGAAAGACGACCACCACTGAACAAGACACACAAGCTGAAACGTCAAGACTGGGCCAAGAAATATCTCAAGAAGACTGATTTTTCTAAGGTTTTATGGACTGATGAAATGAGAGTGAGTCTTGATGGGCCAGATGGATGGGCCCGTGGCTGGATTGGTAAAGGGCAGAGAGCTCCAGTCCGACTCAGATGCCAGCAAGGTGGAGGTGGAGTACTGGTTTGGGCTGGTATCATCAAAGATGAGCTTGTGGGGCCTTTTCGGGTTGAGGATGGAGTCAAGCTCAACTCCCAGTCCTACTGCCAGTTTCTGGAAGACACCTTCTTCAAGCAGTGGTACAGGAAGAAGTCTGCATCCTTCAAGAAAAACATGATTTTCATGCAGGACAATGCTCCATCACACGCGTCCAAGTACTCCACAGCGTGGCTGGCAAGAAAGGGTATAAAAGAAGAAAAACTAATGACATGGCCTCCTTGTTCACCTGATCTGAACCCCATTGAGAACCTGTGGTCCATCATCAAATGTGAGATTTACAAGGAGGGAAAACAGTACACCTCTCTGAACAGTGTCTGGGAGGCTGTGGTTGCTGCTGCACGCAATGTTGATGGTGAACAGATCAAAACACTGACAGAATCCATGGATGGCAGGCTGCATGAGTGTCCTTGCAAAGAAAGGTGGCTATATTGGTCACTGATTTGTTTTTGTTTTGTTTTTGAATGTCAGAAATGTATATTTGTGAATGTTGAGATGTTATATTAGTTTCACTGGTAAAAATAAATAATTGAAATGGGTATATATTTGTTTTTTGTTAAGTTGCCTAATAATTATGCACAGTAATAGTCACCTGCACACACAGATATCCCCCTAAAATAGCTAAAACTAAAAACAAACTAAAAACTACTTCCAAAAATATTCAGCTTTGATATTAATGAGTTTTTTGGGTTAATTGAGAACATGGTTGTTGTTCAATAATAAAATGAATCCTCAAAAATACAACTTGCCTAATAATTTTGCACTCCCTGTATATGTGGACACTGACGGACGTCTCTATTCAACGTTATTTAGAAAACTCACAGCGGGTAATAGTCTATTACATGCTTCTAGCTCGCATCCAAAGTCTCTAATAGCGAGCATTACATACAGTCAGTATTTACGGCTGAAACGGAACTGCTCTAAACAATGCGACTTTCTGAAAGAATCAAAACTCCTATATGCCCGCCTTATAGCTAGGGGGTACACTGAGAGCTGTTTACGTAAAGCATTTAATAAGGTGAACTCACAAGAGAGGAACACACTCCTCTATACACCAAAGGTGAAAAAGAGTTCCAACACTACTAGTCATCACTCGCTACAACAGACAACACGGGAAAGCAAGACAGATATACAACAAATTTTGGCATCTCCTGACGGCAGATGAGAAAATTTGTAAATACATCAATGGTTACCCCGAAATAACATTCAAAAGATCTAACAATGATGAGCTTTTTCGCTCTTGCCCATATTTCTTGAATGAAAGAGGCGGACAACTGGATAAACGTCTGTTACAGATCGAAGCCAAATACATTTACACTCTGAGGGCAACTCACCCCCCGGGTTTAAATGAAAGTGTCAGCTATAAAGCATTTTTTTAGATAGTGACACCCCATGCCATACAACTTCTTTTTAATTCTTTATTACTTTTGTGTTGTCTCCGTGTCTCATATACACACTTCAACCATTATTATTATGTTTCATTTTTTTATTCATTTTTCCCATTTCTTTATTTAATACTTTATTATTTTCATTTTTCATTTTTTATTTATTTCTTATTTTCTTTTTTTTATTAAAAAAAATATAAATAAAAATTCGGGGCCCTACATATGTATATGATATGCATATGCTTACTCCTCCCATATCCTTTGAACACCAGCAATGCCCATGTATGTTCTACATATGGTGATACTGACAATAAGGAGCATTCTATATATGTGTGGGCTTATGAAAAATCTATGGGGGACATAATGAGTAATTAGAGGGAATTTTCCAATTTTTTTTCTTTTTTTCTTTCATTACTAACTCTGCCATTATAATGTTTATGCTGTTTTTGTTTGCCATATATAAATATATTTCTTTATTGGTTCAGTTTGTCTAGGTTTGCAAGCTTGTGGCAGCGTGCGATAGCCTCGAAGTTATGATCCCAATAAGAATTCTAACATCATCAATGACTAGATTATGGTGACAGCACAGATGCACTTCCCATTAACGTCCACAAGATGTCACTGTGGCGCTACGTGCTTACAACAAATACCAGCTGCTTCCTATTAGCGCTGAATCGGAGCGGAGGCTCCGATGCTGTATTTGCCCTAAATTGGTGTCTATGTCACGCCTGTGTGTTCTTTCCATCTATATAGGCGTGTCACTGAACGTATGCCCCTCCTGACGTTCCTCCTCCTTTCCAGGTGCCTTGTATCATCCTGGCATACGTTCTTACAGGGGAGGCTCCCCTGTCACACAAGCCACGCCCATCACAGCGTCCTGACGCTCCACACGTCAGACGCTGACTAAGTATAAATAGAAGCAGGGAATAAGAGAGCATTGCACAGGCTGCCCCAGGGGAGATTGAGTGAGGATATGTCTAAGGCCTCGTACACACGATCGGACATATCCGATGAAAACGGTCCGCGGACCATTTCCATCGGATATGTCCGATCTGGAGTTTGGTCCGATGGCGTGTACACACCATCGGATCAAATTCCCCGTCGGCGGACGGCGCGGTGACGTGGCGGTGACGTTGACGCCGCCACGTCACCGCACCAGGAAGTAAAACACTTCCGCGCATGCGCCGAATCCATTCGGCGGCGGCGCGGCGGTGGTGTGGGACGACATGTCTGCTGGTAAGTGTACTAACCAGCAGACATGTCGGGCGGACACATTCCCACCCGATAGATTTCAAAGCATGCTTTGAAATCTGTCGGGTGGACAAATCTGTCCGCTAGCCCATACACACGATCGGAGATGTCTGCTGAAACGGTCCATCGGACCGTTTTCAGCGGACATATCCCCTCGTGTGTACGAGGCCTAAGAGAAGGTAATTGAAAAACAACACTGGAGCTATGGTCATGGTTATATGCAAGGATGTGCTGACCATGTGTTTTAAATGCAGCCACAGAATATTTCTATACTTATCTTAATTTAATTTATTTATTTTATTTACTATTTCCAAATTTTTTACCCCCCTTTTTCTGTAGAAAACCGTTTCTATGCCCCACGGCGAGAATTAGAGTGGTTGCTTATTTTCCTCTCATGGGAGCATTATCTTGAGACTAGGGATGAGCTTCGTGTTCGATACTAACGTATGTTTGACTCGAACATTGCCTGTTCGATCGTTCTTTGAAAATTGAACAAAACGGGTCGTTCGCGCCAAATTCGAATGACGCACAATGGCCCATAATTCACTGCGGCATTGCGCGCTGATGTATGTCCCGCATGCTTGGCCAATCACAGCGCACAAAAAACGAAGAGCCATAATTGCCCAAAGCCTGGGTGGCTTTGGCCAATTATGGCTCAGGGCTTTAGCACACGCCCCACACTATAAAAGGCCGCGTGTAGTGTGTTCCGGGCTTGTTCCAGTTCAGACAGAGAGATAGAGAGAGATTGTCTTTTTAGATAGCTCGATAGTGCAGGCTAGTCAGTTTAGCTTTAAAATACAGTGTGTAGAGAATATATATACATCCTTAGGAGTTGTACATATATTTATACACTGTATAGCTTAGCTAGATCTGCTATTAGTATTTGTCAGGCAGGAGATTGTGCAGGCAGAAGATTGTGCATAGCTGCAGTGATCTAACGTGTTAGATTGCCTGTGGCTGTGTGCTGTGTTTAGTTTACACCTAAACATACTGGGCCAGATTCTCGTAGATTGCCCGCTGGCGTAGCATAAGCCATTTACACTACGCCGGCACAGCTTAACAGAGCAAGTACTGTATTCCCAAAGCACTTGCTCCGTAAGTTGCGGCTGCGTAGTGTAAATGGCCCGGCGTAAGGCCCGCGTAATTCAAAGGGGGGGCTTGTATTTAAATTAAGCGCGCCCCCGCGTCGATCGAACTGCACATGTGCAATCAGGAGAAGAAGTTTGGACAGCCGCACTCAAAAGAAAGTAAAATTCTAAAAACGCCCTTTATTAGGGTAAAATAGATGCACTACAAAAACAGCATACAGTGGGAACAAAAGACAGCTGACGCGTTTCGCATTGGGCTTCAATGCTTAGTCATAGCTATACCTATTTCATGTTCGACGGGGGCTACTACCTCCAGAAATGCGGGGCCTCTATGGGAGCCAAGTTCTGCCCGTCCCTTGCAAATCTCTATATGGGATGGTGGAAGAGGTCCCGCATTTTTGGATGTAGTAGTCCCCGCCGCCAGGATACCGCATTCTATTGTCGCTACATAGACGACCTGCTATTTATAATCACTGACTGTTACATGGATCTAGACACCTGGCTCCAGTTTCTCAACGATAATAACCTGAACCTCAGTTTTACGGGAAACATGCAGGTTGTCACGATTGAATACTTGGATGTTACACTCTCGGGTATTAATGGCAGGATCGTCACTAGTTTATATAGAAAGAAAACTGCAGGTAATGCCCTTTTACGGGCAGACTCGGCGCACCCAGGACATACCATAAAAGCAGTCCCTTATAGCCAATTTCTGCGACTTAAGCGACTATGTAGCTCCCCTGAAACTTTTTCCATTGAGGCCAACAATATGTCGCAGAGGTTCATTGAGAGAGGCTATCCCCTTAAAACCATTAATAGAGCCTTATCCAGAGCCAACGGTATATCTAGGGATTCCCTCCTGGGAACCTCTGACTTTTTTACCTCAAAATCACACATTGCCTCCTCCAACGATGTTCCAGTATTCTCTACGCCATACCGCTCTGAATTCAATAAGATTAGATCTATTATTAAGTACTTGCCCATCCTTTATAATGACACAGTTTACCAACATATCTTGGAAAGGGGCATTAGAACTGTTTCACGTCGTGCCCCCACCCTAGGTGGTAAACTGTCTCCAAGCCTTTTTCAGAGCCAACGCACCAACACCAACTGGCTACAGTTTCAGGGCACCTACAAATGCGGGATCGACGGCTGTCGGTACTGCAAATTAATTAAAAAAGGACCACATGTATATACCTATTCTTGTGAGAAATGTTTCTCGATTAAACAATTCATCAATTGTAATTCCAAGTTTGTGATATATGTCATTGGCTGCAGTATTTGTAAAACCCAGTATGTGGGTCGTACTACCCGCAGACTCAAGGACAGGCTGAGTGACCACCTGTATGACATTGTCAAAGACCATGACACCAATGTCGCTAGACATTGGAACATCTTTCATGCAAAGGACATATCTAGTTTTACGGTACAAGGTGTGGAGAAGATTTTCACCCCCATCAGAGGGGGAGACAAGTTTAAAATTCTGTGTAAGAGGGAGGTCTATTGGATCTTCTCTCTTCACACAAGAATTCCCAAAGGGCTCAACTTTGAATGGGATGTGTCTCACTTCTATGATTGACTCCAGTGGCAGCCCCCCCTAAGGTTGTGTGGAGGGTCCCCACTTCAGTGTTTCTATTACTCACATTCTCTCCCATTTTTGGCCCTTTCTTTGATCTAACTTGTCCATCCTCTCCCCTTCTTCTCCTCTCCCCCCCTCCCCCCCTCTGTGTCCTGGTGCACTCTGGTCGTCATTCATATCATGGGGACCCGACTGCAACCCGAACACATAGGTGGACCGGTACAATCTGTTTGTCTAGTCCCTGGTCCCTACACGTATGTGCGCCCATTCAATAATCCACACGTTTATGAATATATACATTTATGTATCCATACATGTTGTATGATTGTTTAACTATTTCAATTGAATACATAACTCATAAGGGGATTTTTGTATGTAGGGGATCATTGTACTAAACGGGTATTACATCTACATATACTTACATGTATGCCATATACGTATACACATTAACGGATGTTCCAGTGCTTCTTCATGAGGGTTCACATTTTCTACTCAGTTTTTAACATAAATACAATACAATACATAAATACAAAACAATTATTTACAAATATTACTTTCTTAAACAGAACTTGCTACAGATTAATTTTTACATGACTAACAATAGGTATGGTTTTGTCAGGCATCTGCCCCTTTCACACAAAAGATACATGAAACAGTTTCTTTTTGCGCCAGCATTTTTTCACTGTCCTACCGGATCGAACGAAGCCCAATGATATATGGGATACTAAGCGCATTGTGTGATTGGGCGATTTTTTCTTTTAATGATATGCCTCACAAACTTTCTTATTTGCATATTTCTTTTTAAATGCCTCAGCTTTTTACATTTTACATCTTCTTTAACATTATTTTGTTCTGTTATTCTTTTACCACAGATTAGCACTCTACTTATATATTGTATGTACCTCTATATATGTGTGTTCATTTAACACACATGTTTTTGCCCTATATATATATATATAATATATATATATATATATATATATATATACCCTTTAAGCTTCACATGTTGCCATTATAATTAATCTTTACACTTTATACTTCACACAGATTATTAGTTTCCTCTTTGTATATATTTTGGTTGTTCTTATGAACATCCTACAATACACGAGGAAGTAAGAAAAAGACCAACTAAATCGATTTTTACTCTCCACATAACACATTTGTTCAGATATGTCACTATTGTTTCACTATTAAAACACAATTCTTTTACTATTTTTTTAGAAACATACATACACATTGCTTCTTTTTGTTTCGTTCTTTTTTTCTTTATTTCACACTTCTTATGGGGTATATACATATCACTGACATTCCATATATTTGACACTTGGTACCTTCATATTAGACACGGTATACAATTTACATAGAGACCTTGGGCCAGATTCACAGAGCGATTACGCCGGCGTAACAGGAGATGCGCGGCGTAAGTCTAAATTTGCGCATGCGTTTCGATACTCCGCATGCCCAAAACGAGATACGCAAGAAATCTACTTTTTTTTGTCCAGCGTAATTTCGATAGACAGGCGCATCTGTCCGCGCAAAACTGCGCTAGACACACCATTGATTTGCTATTCAGATATGCTAATGAGGGAGTTACGGGGATCCACAAAAGAACGTTGGTGCAGCGCAGGCTACGCGCTGTGCGCAACAGCTGCACGGCCTGTCTAAAATTAGACCATAGAAAAGGTGGTATAAAATTAGACAATTCATGTCAGAGAAAGCAACACTGTTAGTGAGGAGCTGAACAGTCACACTTGCTGCCCAACAAACTGTATGCCAACATGCCAGTGGCATCCATGCTCATAGCTATACTACTGACTTTAGATGAGCAAAGAAGGAGGAGGGCACGGAGGAGAGCACGGGAGAGGATTTTTATTTTATTTTTACCAAAAAAATTTCTTTGCCTTAAAAAACATTTTTACAAAAAATATACATACATATATACATCAATACATAACATACATACAAATTACAAACACGGTCTCTCAAGGTTTTAAAGGGCTATTGAAAGATATTTCAATAGCCCTTTAAAACCTTGATGGATATAATAATCTAATCTGATACAATATTCTTATCTGATACAAGCCCCTCACTCTTCACTTGATATATCACACACGCATAGACATCTTTGGCATGAATGATTCTGAGGTGTCTCGCATCTTCAGATTCACCCCTCATGCCATCCTGGAATTAACCACAACCCTGCAGGAGCCTACCACATGACACCACCCATGACACCCATGACAGCTACATATACAATCCTAGCCCCATCCCTACAGATTTCGAACAGAACATGTATGGGGACAGCTGGCTGGTTGGTGAGTGACATGGGTGGCAGGCATGACTGTCCCCCCATGATGCTGAAATCACAAGGGGCACATGCACTACTAACATCCTCCTGTCTTATCCCTTCAGGGTCACTCTGCATATGCACTGGGACCCCATCTCATGACTCCTATACGGAACCCCCCTAACCAAGGCTACCCCGTCTTCTGAGGGAAGAGCAGCCAGGAGCCAGCTCGCATTAGGCATCTTTGCACGTTAAACACACACATTAATCGTGGCACAATGAGAATGCATGCATGCACACCACTGTGGTCCCTAGCACCGACACATCACATCCTCATCACATTGGATTGGCACAAGCCCACCATGCAGGACTTGTGAGCAGCAATGCCATGCCACGGCTCCAATTATGTCACTGTACATTCATACACCATTCACACGGACCTGGGGATCACTTCTCCCTGGTCCTGGGGAACCCTTCTCCACCAAAACTGAGGGTGACATCCCTTTTCCGGCAGGAATATCACCCCCACATTCCAAAAACATTCACAACACCAAAAAAAAAAAATGTCCAGCAAAATTTTTTTTGTGAAAAAAACACAACAAAGAAAACACAGAAAAGACAAAAATCACTCTGCAAAACAGTCACCAAATATCTCAAAGACACGTCACAAACAAACGCTAATAAACAACAGAACAAAAGCACCTTGCTGTATAGGGAGGGATACAAAGGGATGTACTTTTGCAAAGGAAGTGCGTTTGTGTCTGTATATTTATGCTGTCTGCGTTGTTCATTACGTTGCCCTAGTCCACTTCCAATTTCACTGATTGCGCTGTTCCCCAGTTGTGAGCATGCGCACAGAGGTGCTGACCATGGTCTGCTTCAAGCGTGCATGCGTGAGCCGGCCGGCCCTTTATTTGCATGGGGTCACGGCTCATTTCAATGTAACACGCCCACGTCCTTCCCAATTTGAATTAATCCGCCTTCCTTCTCTGAAATAACGTTGCGCAGGCGCAAATTTCTGCGCAAAACCGACGAGAATAGGGTGATTGCGCTGCTACATTGCGCCAGTCTAACGTAAAGGCGGTGCTCTACGCCGGTCCAATAATGCACAGATGTACGTGAATCTGGCCCCTTGTGCCTCCTATTTCATTTAATAACATTTTTTTCATTGACTCGCTTTTTTTACTCTATCTACACACCAGTTTCACACTGCTTCACTATTCTTTCATTTTTATTTTCATTATTATATTTATTGTTACTTATTTTTATTTATGTTGGTTATGCCAAATCCTCCCCCCTAGACATTCACACATGCTCCTAATCATGGCCATCATGAGGGGGCCAATTATATGTGGGGTGGAGCAATTATTGGCTTGGGCACACCGTGTACATATAATTATTGGTATTGTTTTGTTTGGAGTGTGTATAGCTATGACTAAGCATTGAAGCCCAATGCGAAACGCGTCAGCTGTCTTTTTTTCCCACTGTATGCTGTTTTTGTAGTGCATCTATTTTACCCTAATAAAGGGCGTTTTTTGAATTTTACTTTCTTTTGAGTGCGGCTGTCCAAACTTCTTCTCCTGATTGCCTAGTGCATTTCCGGCACCTGCCTGGGTTCTAAACGGACACTGATTACCTGGAGCTCACCTGGAGCGGTCGTCTCTCCCATTTGTGCAAGTGCAAGTTTGCTCTTTAGTAGCACAGCAATCGCACGTAAGTGCATTTACTGTAAGCGCAAGTTTGCTCTTTAATCGCACGTAAGCACATTTACTGTAAGCGCAAGTTTGCTATTTAAGTGCATTTACTGTAAGCGCAAGTTTGCGCTTTAATCGCACGGAAGCACATTTACTGTAAGTGCAAGTTTGCTCTTTAGCACGTAAGCGCATTTATTGTAAGTGGACGTTTGTTGTGTAATTGCACGTAAGCGCATTTACTGTAAGGGCAAGTTTGCTCTTTAGTAGCACGTAAGCGCATTTACTGTAAGTGGAAGTTTGCTCTTTAATCGCACGTAAGCGCATTTACTGTAAGTGCAAGTTTGCTGTGTAATCGCACGTAAGCGCATTTACTGTAAGTGCAAGTTTGCTCTTTAATCGCACGTAAGCGCATTTACTGTAAGTGCAAGTTTGCTGTGTAATCGCACGTAAGCGCATTTACTGTAAGTGCAAGTTTGCTCTTTAATCGCACGTAAGCGCATTTACTGTAAGTGCAAGTGTGCTGTGTAATCGCACGTAAGCGCATTTACTGTAAGAGCAAGTTTGCTCTTTAGTAGCATGTAAGCGCATTTACTGTAAGTGCAAGTTTGCTCTTTAGTAGCACGTAAGCGCATTTACTGTAAGTGGACATTTGCTGTGTAATCGCACATAAGCGCATTTACTATAAGTGCAAGTTTGCTCTTTAGTAGCACGTAAGCGCAAGTTTGCTCTTTAGTAGCACGTAAGTGCATTTACTGTAAGTGCAAGTTTGCTATTTAGTAGCACATAAGCGCATTTACTGTAAGTGCAAGTTTGCTCTTTAATCGCACGTAAGCGCATTTACTGTAAGTGCAAGTTTGCTCTTTAATCGCACATAAGCGCATTTACTGTAAGTGCAAGTTTGCTCTTTAGTAGCACGTAAGCGCATTTACTGTAAGTGGGCGTTTGCTGTGTAATCGCACATAAGTGCAAGTTTGCTCTTTAGTAGCACGTAAGCGCATTTACTGTAAGTGCAAGTTTGCTCTTTAATTGCACGTAAGCGCATTTACTGTAAGTGCAAGTTTGCTCTTTAGTAGCACGTAAGCGCATTTACTGTAAGTGCAAGTTTGCTCTTTAATCGCACGTAAGCGCATTTACTGTAAGTGTAAGTTTTCTCTTTAATCGCACATAAGCGCATTTACTTTAAGTGCAAGTTTGCTCTTTAGTAGCACGTAAGCACATTTACTGTAAGTGCAAGTTTGCTCTTTAATCGCATGTAAGCGCATTTACTGTAAGTGCAAGTTTGCTCTTTAATCGCACATAAGCGCATTTACTGTAAGTGCAAGTTTGCTCTTTAATCGCATGTAAGCGCATTTACTGTAAGTGCAAGTTTGCTCTTTAATCGCACATAAGCGCATTTACTGTAAGTGCAAGTTTGCTCTTTAATTGCACGTAAGCGCATTTACTGTAAGTCCAAGTTTGCTGTGTAATCGCACGTAAGCGCATTTACTGTAAGTGCAAGTTTGCTCTTTAGTAGCACGTAAGTGCATTTACTGTAAGCGCAAGTTTGCTCTTTAATCGCACGTAAGCGAATTTACTGTAAGCGCAAGTTTGCTCTTTAATCGCACGTAAGCGCATTTACTGTAAGCGCAAGTTTGCTTTTTAATCGCACGCAAGAGCATTTACTGTAAGCGCAAGTTTGCTCTTTAGTAGCACGTAAGCGCATTTACTGTAAGTGCAAGTTTGCTGTGTAATCGCACATAAGCGGATTTACTGTATGCACACGTTTGCTCTTTAATCGCACGTAAGCAAATTAACTATAAGTGAAAGTTTGCTCTTTAGTAGCACGTAAGTGCAAGTTTGCTCTTTAGTAGCACGTAAGCGCATTTACTGTAAGTGCAAGTTTGCTATTTAGTAGCACATAAGCGCATTTACTGTAAGTGCAAGTTTGCTCTTTAATCGCACGTAAGCGCATTTACTGTAAGTGCAAGTTTGCTCTTTAATCGCACATAAGCGCATTTACTGTAAGTGCAAGTTTGCTCTTTAGTAGCACGTAAGCGCATTTACTGTAAGTGCAAGTTTGCTCTTTAATTGCACGTAAGCGCATTTACTGTAAGTGCAAGTTTGCTCTTTAGTAGCACGTAAGTGCATTTACTGTAAGTGCAAGTTTGCTCTTTAATCGCACGTAAACGCATTTACTGTAAGTGCAAGTTTTCTCTTTAATCGCACATAAGCGCATTTACTTTAAGTGCAAGTTTGCTCTTTAATCGCACGTAAGCGCATTTACTATAAGTGCAAGTTTGCTCTTTGGTAGCACGTAATCGCATTTACTGTAAGTGCAAGTTTGCTCTTTAGTAGCACGTAAGTGCATTTACTGTAAGTGCAAGTTTGCTCTTTAATCGCACGTAAACGCATTTACTGTAAGTGCAAGTTTTCTCTTTAATCGCACGTAAGCGCATTTACTGTAAGTGGAAGTTTGCTCTTTAATCGCACGTAAGCGCATTTACTGTAAGTGCAAGTTTGCTGTGTAATCGCACGTAAGCGCATTTACTGTAAGTGCAAGTTTGCTCTTTAATCGCACGTAAGCGCATTTACTGTAAGTGCAAGTTTGCTGTGTAATCGCACGTAAGCACATTTACAGTAAGAGCAATTTTGCTCTTTAGTAACACGTAAGCGCATTTATTGTAAGTGCAAGTTTGCTGTGTAATCGCATGTAAGCGCATTTACTGTAAGTGCAAGTTTGCTCTTTAGTAGCACGTAAGCGCATTTACTGTAAGTGGACATTTGCTGTGTAATCGCACGTAAGCGGATTTACTGTATGTGCAAGTTTGCTCTTTAATCGCACGTAAGCGCATTTACTATAAGTGCAAGTTTGCTCTTTGGTAGTACGTAATCGCATTTTCTGTAAGCGCAAGTTCGCTCTTTAGTAGCACGTAAGTGCATTTACTGTAAGCGCAAGTTTGCTCTTTAGTAGCACGTAAGCGCATTTACTGTAAGTGCAAGTTTGCTCTTTAATCGCACATAAGCGCATTTACTTTAAGTGCAAGTTTGCTCTTTAATAGCACGTAAGCGTGTTTACTGTAAGTGCAAGTTTGCTCTTTAGTAGCACGTAAGCACATTTACTGTAAGTGCAAGTTTGCTCTTTAATCGCATGTAAGCGCATTTACTGTAAGTGCAAGTTTGCTCTTTAATTGCACGTAAGCGCATTTACTGTAAGAGCAAGTTTGGTCTTTAATCGCACGTAAGCACATTTACTGTAAGCGCAAGTTTGCTTTTTAATCGCACGCAAGCGCATTTACTGTAAGTGCAAGTTTGCTCTTTAGTAGCACATAAGCGCATTTACTGTAAGTGCAAGTTTGCTGTGTAATCGCACGTAAGCGCATTTACTGTAAGTAAAAGTTTGCTCTTTAGTAGCACATAAGCGCATTTACTGTAAGTGGACATTTGCTGTGTAATCGCACGTAAGGGGATTTACTGTATGTGCAAGTTTTCTCTTTAGTAGCACGTAATTGAATTTTCTGTAAGCGCAAGTTTGCTCTTTAGTAGCACGTAAGCGCATTTACTGTAAGCGCAAGTTTGCTCTTTAATCGCACGTAAGCGCATTTACTGTAAGCACAAGTTTGCTCTTTAATCGCATGTAAGCGCATTTATTGTAAGCGCAAGTTTGCTCTTTAGTAGCACGTAAGCGCATTTACTGTAAGTGGACGTTTGCTGTGTAATCGCACGTAAGTGCAAGTTTGCTCTTTAGTAGCACGTAAGCGCATTTACTGTAAGTGCAAGTTTGCTCTTTTATGGCACGTAAGCGCATTTACTATAAGCGCATGTTTGTTCTTTAAGCGCATTTACTGTAAGCGCAAGTTTGCTCTTTAATCGCACGTAAGCGCATTTACTGTAAGGGCAAGTTTGCTCTTTAGTAGCACGTAAGCGCATTTACTGTAAGTGCAAGTTTGCTCTTTAATTGCACGTAATGCATTTACTGTAAGTGCAAGTTTGCTCTTTAATCGCACTTCAGCGCATTTACTGTAAGTGCAAGTTTGCTTTTTATTCGCACGTAAGCGCATTTACTGTAAGTGCAAGTTTGCTCTTTAGTAGCACGTAAGCGCATTTACTGTAAGCGCAAGTTTGCTCTTTAATCGCACTTCAGCGCATTTACTGTAAGTGCAAGTTTGCTTTTTAATCACACGTAAGCACATTTACTGTAAGTGCAAGTTTGCTGTGTAATCGCACATAAGCGCATTTACTGTAAGTGCAAGTTTGCTCTTTAGTAGCACATAAGCACATTTACTGTAAGTGCAAGTTTGCTATTTAATCGCACGTAAGCGCATTTACTGTAAGTGCAAGTTTGCTCTTTAATCGCACGTAAGCACATTTACTGTAAGTGCAAGTTTGCTCTTTAATCGCACGTAAGTGCAAGTTTGCTATTTAATTGCACGTAAGCGCATTTACTGTAAGTGCAAGTTTGCTCTTTAGTAGCACGTAAGCGCATTTACTGTAAGTGCAAGTTTGCTGTGTAATCGCACGTAAGCGCATTTACTGTAAGTGCAAGTTTGCTCTTTAGTGGCACGTAAGCAAATTTACTATAAGTGCAAGTTTGCTCTTTAGTAGCACGTAAGCGCATTTACTGTAAGCGCAAGTTTGCTTTTTAATCGCACGTAAGCAACATTTATCGCAGCACATTTACTGTAAGCGCAAGTTTGCTCTTTAGGAGCACGTAAGCGCATTTACTGTAAGTGCAAGTTTGCTCTTTAATCGCATGTAAGCGCATTTACTGTAAGTGCAAGTTTGCTCTTTAGTAGCACGTAAGCGCATTTACTGTAAGTGCATGTTTGCTCTTTAGTAGCACGTAAGCGCATTTACTGTAAGCGCAAGTTTGCTATTTAATCGCACGTAAGCGCAAGTTTGCTCTTTAAGCGCATTTACTGTAAGCGCAAGTTTGATCTTTAATCGCACGTAAGCGCATTTACTGTAAGCGCAAGTTTGCTATTAAATCGCACGTAAGCGCATTTACTGTAAGTGCAAGTTTGCTCTTTAGTAGCACGTAAGCACATTTACTGTAAGTGCAAGTTTGCTCTTTAGTAGCACGTAAGCGCATTTACTGTAAGTGCAAGTTTGCTCTTTAATTGCACATAAGCGCATTTACTGTAAGTGCAAGTTTGCTCTTTAATTGCACGTAAGCGCATTTACTGTAAGTGCAAGTTTGCTGTGTAATCGCACGTAAGCGCATTTACTGTAAGCGCAAGTTTGCTCTTTAATCGCACGTAAGCGCATTTACTGTAATCGCAAGTTTGCTCTTAAATCGCACGTAAGCGCATTTACTGTAAGCGCAAGTTTGCTCTTTAGTAGCACGTAAGCGCATTTACTGTAAGCGCAAGTTTGCTCTTTAATCACATGTAAGCGCATTTACTGTAAGCGCAAGTTTGCTCTTTAATCGCACGTAAGCGCATTTACTGTAAGGGCAAGTTTGCTCTTTAGTAGCACGTAAGCGCATTTACTGTAAGTGCAAGTTTGCTCTTTAATTGCACGTAATGCATTTACTGTAAGTGCAAGTTTGCTCTTTAATCGCACGTAAGCGCATTTACTGTAAGTGCATGTTTGCTCTTTAGTAGCACGTAAGCGCATTTACTGTAAGTGCAAGTTTGCTCTTTAGTAGCACGTAAGCACATTTACTGTAAGTGCAAGTTTGCGCTTTAATTGCACCTAAGTGCATTTACTGTAAGTGCAAGTTTGCTCTTTAGTAGCACGTAAGCGCATTTACTGTAAGTGCAAGTTTGCTCTTTAATCGCACATAAGCGCATTTACTGTAAGTGCATGTTTGCTCTTTAGTAGCACGTAAGCGCATTTACTGTAAGTGCAAGTTTGCTCTTTAATTGCACGTAAGCGCATTTACTGTAAGTGCAAGTTTGCTCTTTAGTAGCACATAAGCACATTTACTGTAAGTGCAAGTTTGCTATTTAATCGCACTTAAGCGCATTTACTGTAATTGCAAGTTTGCTCTTTAATCGCACGTAAGCGCATTTACTGTAAGTGCAAGTTTGCTCTTTAATCGCACGTAAGTGCAAGTTTGCTCTTTAATTGCACGTAAGCGCATTTACTGTAAGTGCAAGTTTGCTCTTTAGTAGCACGTAAGCGCATTTACTGTAAGTGCAAGTTTGCTGTGTAATCGCACGTAAGCGCATTTACTGTAAGTGCAAGTTTGCTCTTTAGTGGCACGTAAGCAAATTTACTATAAGTGCAAGTTTGCTCTTTAGTAGCACGTAAGCGCATTTACTGTAAGCGCAAGTTTGCTTTTTAATCGCACGTAAGCACATTTACTGTAAGCGCAAGTTTGCTCTTTAGGAGCACGTAAGCGCATTTACTGTAAGTGCAAGTTTGCTCTTTAATCGCATGTAAGCGCATTTACTGTAAGTGCAAGTTTGCTCTTTAGTAGCACGTAAGCGCATTTACTGTAAGTGCACGTTTGCTCTTTAGTAGCACGTAAGCGCATTTACTGTAAGCGCAAGTTTGCTATTTAATCGCACGTAAGCGCAAGTTTGCTCTTTAAGCGCATTTACTGTAAGCGCAAGTTTGATCTTTAATCGCACGTAAGCGCATTTACTGTAAGCGCAAGTTTGCTATTAAATCGCACGTAAGCGCATTTACTGTAAGTGCAAGTTTGCTCTTTAGTAGCACGTAAGCACATTTACTGTAAGTGCAAGTTTGCTCTTTAGTAGCACGTAAGCGCATTTACTGTAAGTGCAAGTTTGCTCTTTAATTGCACATAAGCGCATTTACTGTAAGTGCAAGTTTGCTCTTTAATTGCACGTAAGCGCATTTACTGTAAGTGCAAGTTTGCTGTGTAATCGCACGTAAGCGCATTTACTGTAAGCGCAAGTTTGCTCTTTAATCGCACGTAAGCGCATTTACTGTAATCGCAAGTTTGCTCTTAAATCGCACGTAAGCGCATTTACTGTAAGCGCAAGTTTGCTCTTTAGTAGCACGTAAGCGCATTTACTGTAAGCGCAAGTTTGCTCTTTAATCACATGTAAGCGCATTTACTGTAAGCGCAAGTTTGCTCTTTAATCGCACGTAAGCGCATTTACTGTAAGGGCAAGTTTGCTCTTTAGTAGCACGTAAGCGCATTTACTGTAAGTGCAAGTTTGCTCTTTAATTGCACGTAATGCATTTACTGTAAGTGCAAGTTTGCTCTTTAATCGCACGTAAGCGCATTTACTGTAAGTGCATGTTTGCTCTTTAGTAGCACGTAAGCGCATTTACTGTAAGTGCAAGTTTGCTCTTTAGTAGCACGTAAGCACATTTACTGTAAGTGCAAGTTTGCGCTTTAATTGCACCTAAGTGCATTTACTGTAAGTGCAAGTTTGCTCTTTAGTAGCACGTAAGCGCATTTACTGTAAGTGCAAGTTTGCTCTTTAATCGCACATAAGCGCATTTACTGTAAGTGCATGTTTGCTCTTTAGTAGCACGTAAGCGCATTTACTGTAAGTGCAAGTTTGCTCTTTAATTGCACGTAAGCGCATTTACTGTAAGTGCAAGTTTGCTCTTTAGTAGCACATAAGCACATTTACTGTAAGTGCAAGTTTGCTATTTAATCGCACGTAAGCGCATTTACTGTAAGTGCAAGTTTGCTCTTTAATCGCACGTAAGCACATTTACTGTAAGTGCAAGTTTGCTCTTTAATCGCACGTAAGTGCAAGTTTGCTCTTTAATTGCACGTAAGCGCATTTACTGTAAGTGCAAGTTTGCTCTTTAGTAGCACGTAAGCGCATTTACTGTAAGTGCAAGTTTGCTGTGTAATCGCACGTAAGCGCATTTACTGTAAGTGCAAGTTTGCTCTTTAGTGGCACGTAAGCAAATTTACTATAAGTGCAAGTTTGCTCTTTAGTAGCACGTAAGCGCATTTACTGTAAGCGCAAGTTTGCTTTTTAATCGCACGTAAGCACATTTACTGTAAGCGCAAGTTTGCTCTTTAGGAGCACGTAAGCGCATTTACTGTAAGTGCAAGTTTGCTCTTTAATCGCATGTAAGCGCATTTACTGTAAGTGCAAGTTTGCTCTTTAGTAGCACGTAAGCGCATTTACTGTAAGTGCACGTTTGCTCTTTAGTAGCACGTAAGCGCATTTACTGTAAGCGCAAGTTTGCTATTTAATCGCACGTAAGCGCAAGTTTGCTCTTTAAGCGCATTTACTGTAAGCGCAAGTTTGATCTTTAATCGCACGTAAGCGCATTTACTGTAAGCGCAAGTTTGCTATTAAATCGCACGTAAGCGCATTTACTGTAAGTGCAAGTTTGCTCTTTAGTAGCACGTAAGCACATTTACTGTAAGTGCAAGTTTGCTCTTTAGTAGCACGTAAGCGCATTTACTGTAAGTGCAAGTTTGCTCTTTAATTGCACATAAGCGCATTTACTGTAAGTGCAAGTTTGCTCTTTAATTGCACGTAAGCGCATTTACTGTAAGTGCAAGTTTGCTGTGTAATCGCACGTAAGCGCATTTACTGTAAGCGCAAGTTTGCTCTTTAATCGCACGTAAGCGCATTTACTGTAATCGCAAGTTTGCTCTTAAATCGCACGTAAGCGCATTTACTGTAAGCGCAAGTTTGCTCTTTAGTAGCACGTAAGCGCATTTACTGTAAGCACAAGTTTGCTCTTTAATCACATGTAAGCGCATTTACTGTAAGCGCAAGTTTGCTTTTTAATTGCGCGTAAGCGCATTTACTGTAAGCGCAAGTTTGCTCTTAAATCGCACGTAAGCGCATTTACTGTAAGCGCAAGTTTGCTCTTTAATCGCATGTAAGCGCATTTACTGTAAACGCAAGTTTGCTTATTAATCACGTAAGCACATTTACTGTAAGTGCAAGTTTGCTCTTTAATCGCACGTAAGCGCATTTACTGTAAGTGCAAGTTTGCTTATTAATCACGTAAGCACATTTACTGTAAGTTCAAGTTTGCTCTTTAATCGCACGTAAGCGCATTTACTGTAAGTGCAAGCTTGCTCTTTAATTGCACTTAAGCGCATTTACTGTAAGTGCAAGTTTGCTCTTTAGTAGCACGTAAGCACATTTACTGTAAGCGTAAGTTTGCTCTTTAATCACACTTCAGCGCATTTACTGTAAGCGCAAGTTTGCTTTTTAATCGCACGTAAGCGCATTTACTGTAAGTGCAAGTTCGCTGTGTAATCGCACGTAAGCGCATTTACTGTAAGTGCAAGTTTGCTCTTTAGTAGCACGTAAGCGCATTTACTGTAAGCGCAAGTTTGCTCTTTAATCGCACTTCAGCGCATTTACTGTAAGTGCAAGTTTGCTTTTATTCGCACGTAAGCGCATTTACTGTAAGTGCAAGTTTGCTCTTTAGTAGCACGTAAGCGCATTTACTGTAAGCGCAAGTTTGCTCTTTAATCGCACTTCAGCGCATTTACTGTAAGTGCAAGTTTGCTTTTTAATCACACGTAAGCACATTTACTGTAAGTGCAAGTTTGCTGTGTAATCGCACGTAAGCGCATTTACTGTAAGTGCAAGTTTGCTCTTTAGTAGCACGTAAGCGCATTTACTGTAAGCGCAAGTTTGCTATTTAATCGCACTTCAGCGCATTTACTGTAAGTGCAAGTTTGCTCTTTAATCGCATGTAAGCGCATTTACTGTAAGTGCAAGTTTGCTCTTTAATTGCACGTAAGCGCATTTACTGTAAGAGCAAGTTTGGTCTTTAATCGCACGTAAGCACATTTACTGTAAGCGCAAGTTTGCTTTTTAATCGCACGCAAGCGCATTTACTGTAAGTGCAAGTTTGCTCTTTAGTAGCACATAAGCGCATTTACTGTAAGTGCAAGTTTGCTGTGTAATCGCACGTAAGCGCATTTACTGTAAGTAAAAGTTTGCTCTTTAGTAGCACATAAGCGCATTTACTGTATGTGGACATTTGCTGTGTAATCGCACATAAGGGGATTTACTGTATGTGCAAGTTTTCTCTTTAGTAGCACGTAATTGAATTTTCTGTAAGCGCAAGTTTGCTCTTTAGTAGCACGTAAGCGCATTTACTGTAAGCGCAAGTTTGCTCTTTAATCGCACGTAAGCGCATTTACTGTAAGCACAAGTTTGCTCTTTAATCGCATGTAAGCGCATTTATTGTAAGCGCAAGTTTGCTCTTTAGTAGCACGTAAGCGCATTTACTGTAAGTGGACGTTTGCTGTGTAATCGCACGTAAGTGCAAGTTTGCTCTTTAGTAGCACGTAAGCGCATTTACTGTAAGTGCAAGTTTGCTCTTTTATGGCACGTAAGCGCATTTACTATAAGCGCATGTTTGTTCTTTAAGCGCATTTACTGTAAGTGCAAGTTTGCTCTTTAACCACTTGTCATCTGCCCACCGTCAATTGACGGCGGGCAGACGACTCCATTGTTCTGACATCACGTCATATGACGTGATGTCCCTTTAAAGCCGCGGGCGCGCGCTAGCGCGCGTCGCCGGCGGCGCGCGCGCGCACCCGCCCTCCGCGGGGATCCCGTGCGAGTGCCCGGCGGCAACGATCGCCGCCGGGCACACGCGATTGCTCTGTAAGGTGAGCTGGGACGTGCAGCTCTGTATGTAAAACACAGAGCTGCACGTCCCTGTCAGGGAGAGAGGTGACAGATTGTGTTCCTTGTACATAGGGACACAATCGGTCACCTCCCCCAGTCACCCCCCCTCCCCCTACAGTTAGAACACTCATAGGACACACATTTAACCCTTCCCCGCCCCCTAGTGGTTAACCCCTTCACTGCCAGTCACATTTATACAGTAATCAATGCATATTTATAGCATTTTTCACTGTAAGGCGTATAAATGTAAATGGTCCCAAAAATGTCAGAAAAGTGTCCGAAATGTCCGCCATAACAACGTCGCATTTCAGTCCCAATAAAAAAATCGCAGATCGCCGCCATTAATAGTTAAAAAAAAAAAAAAAAAATGCCATAAACTATCCCCTATTTTGTAAACGCTATAAATTTTGCGCAAACCAACCGAATAAACGCTTATTGCATTTTTTTTTTACCAAAAATATGTAGAAGAATACGTATCGGCCTAAACTGAGGAAAAAATATTTTTTTTATATATTGTTTGGGGTTATTTATTATAGCAAAAAGGAAAAAATATTGCATTTTTTTAAAAATTGACGCTCTATTTTTGTTTATAGCGCAAAAAATAAAAACCGCAGAGGTGATCAAATACCACCAAAAGAAAGCTCTATTTGTGGGAAAAAAAGGACGCCAATTTTGTTTGGGAGCCACGTCGCAGGACCGCGCAATTGTCAGTTAAAGCGACGCAGTGCGGGAAGCTTATATTTTGTCTGGGCAGGAAGGGGGTGTAGGTGCACAGTAGGTAAGTGGTTAATCGCACGTAAGCGCATTTACTGTAAGGGCAAGTTTGCTATTTAGTAGCACGTAAGCGCATTTACTGTAAGTGCAAGTTTGCTCTTTAATTGCACGTAATGCATTTACTGTAAGTGCAAGTTTGCTCTTTAATCGCACGTAAGCGCATTTACTGTAAGTGCATGTTTGCTCTTTAGTAGCACGTAAGCGCATTTACTGTAAGTGCAAGTTTGCTCTTTAGTAGCACGTAAGCACATTTACTGTAAGTGCAAGTTTGCGCTTTAATTGCACCTAAGTGCATTTACTGTAAGTGCAAGTTTGCTCTTTAGTAGCACGTAAGCGCATTTACTGTAAGTGCAAGTTTGCTCTTTAATCGCACATAAGCGCATTTACTGTAAGTGCATGTTTGCTCTTTAGTAGCACGTAAGCGCATTTACTGTAAGTGCAAGTTTGCTCTTTAATTGCACGTAAGCGCATTTACTGTAAGTGCAAGTTTGCTCTTTAGTAGCACATAAGCACATTTACTGTAAGTGCAAGTTTGCTATTTAATCGCACGTAAGCGCATTTACTGTAAGTGCAAGTTTGCTCTTTAATCGCACGTAAGCGCATTTACTGTAAGTGCAAGTTTGCTCTTTAATCGCACGTAAGTGCAAGTTTGCTATTTAATTGCACGTAAGCGCATTTACTGTAAGTGCAAGTTTGCTCTTTATTAGCACGTAAGCGCATTTACTGTAAGTGCAAGTTTGCTGTGTAATCGCACGTAAGCGCATTTACTGTAAGTGCAAGTTTGCTCTTTAGTGGCACGTAAGCAAATTTACTATAAGTGCAAGTTTGCTCTTTAGTAGCACGTAAGCGCATTTACTGTAAGCGCAAGTTTGCTTTTTAATCGCACGTAAGCACATTTACTGTAAGCGCAAGTTTGCTCTTTAGGAGCACGTAAGCGCATTTACTGTAAGTGCAAGTTTGCTCTTTAATCGCATGTAAGCGCATTTACTGTAAGTGCAAGTTTGCTCTTTAGTAGCACGTAAGCGCATTTACTGTAAGTGCACGTTTGCTCTTTAGTAGCACGTAAGCGCATTTACTGTAAGCGCAAGTTTGCTATTTAATCGCACGTAAGCGCAAGTTTGCTCTTTAAGCGCATTTACTGTAAGTGCAAGTTTGATCTTTAATCGCACGTAAGCGCATTTACTGTAAGCGCAAGTTTGCTATTAAATCGCACGTAAGCGCATTTACTGTAAGTGCAAGTTTGCTCTTTAGTAGCACGTAAGCACATTTACTGTAAGTGCAAGTTTGCTCTTTAGTAGCACGTAAGCGCATTTACTGTAAGTGCAAGTTTGCTCTTTAATTGCACATAAGCGCATTTACTGTAAGTGCAGTTTAGTTTGCTCTTTAATTGCACGTAAGCGCATTTACTGTAAGTGCAAGTTTGCTGTGTAATCGCACGTAAGCGCATTTACTGTAAGCGCAAGTTTGCTCTTTAATCGCACGTAAGCGCATTTACTGTAATCGCAAGTTTGATCTTAAATCGCACGTAAGCGCATTTACTGTAAGCGCAAGTTTGCTCTTTAGTAGCACGTAAGCGCATTTACTGTAAGCGCAAGTTTGCTCTTTAATCACATGTAAGCGCATTTACTGTAAGCGCAAGTTTGCTCTTTAATCGCACGTAAGCGCATTTACTGTAAGGGCAAGTTTGCTCTTTAGTAGCACGTAAGCGCATTTACTGTAAGTGCAAGTTTGCTCTTTAATCGCACGTAAGCGCATTTACTGTAAGTGCAAGTTTGCTTATTAATTACGTAAGCACATTTACTGTAAGTGCAAGTTTGCTCTTTAATCGCACGTAAGCGCATTTACTGTAAGTGCAAGCTTGCTCTTTAATTGCACTTAAGCGCATTTACTGTAAGTGCAAGTTTGCTCTTTAGTAGCACGTAAGCACATTTACTGTAAGCGTAAGTTTGCTCTTTAATCACACTTCAGCGCATTTACTGTAAGCGCAAGTTTGCTTTTTAATCGCACGTAAGCGCATTTACTGTAAGTGCAAGTTCGCTGTGTAATCGCACGTAAGCGCATTTACTGTAAGTGCAAGTTTGCTCTTTAGTAGCACGTAAGCGCATTTACTGTAAGCGCAAGTTTGCTCTTTAATCGCACTTCAGCGCATTTACTGTAAGTGCAAGTTTGCTTTTTATTCGCACGTAAGCGCATTTACTGTAAGTGCAAGTTTGCTCTTTAGTAGCACGTAAGCGCATTTACTGTAAGCGCAAGTTTGCTCTTTAATCGCACTTCAGCGCATTTACTGTAAGTGCAAGTTTGCTTTTTAATCACACGTAAGCACATTTACTGTAAGTGCAAGTTTGCTGTGTAATCGCACGTAAGCGCATTTACTGTAAGTGCAAGTTTGCTCTTTAGTAGCACGTAAGCGCATTTACTGTAAGCGCAAGTTTGCTCTTTAATCGCACTTCAGCGCATTTACTGTAAGTGCAAGTTTGCTCTTTAATCGCATGTAAGCGCATTTACTGTAAGTGCAAGTTTGCTCTTTAATTGCACGTAAGCGCATTTACTGTAAGAGCAAGTTTGGTCTTTAATCGCACGTAAGCACATTTACTGTAAGCGCAAGTTTGCTTTTTAATCGCACGCAAGCGCATTTACTGTAAGTGCAAGTTTGCTCTTTAGTAGCACATAAGCGCATTTACTGTAAGTGCAAGTTTGCTGTGTAATCGCACGTTAAGCGCATTTACTGTAAGTAAAAGTTTGCTCTTTAGTAGCACATAAGCGCATTTACTGTAAGTGGACATTTGCTGTGTAATCGCACGTAAGGGGATTTACTGTATGTGCAAGTTTTCTCTTTAGTAGCACGTAATTGAATTTTCTGTAAGCGCAAGTTTGCTCTTTAGTAGCACGTAAGCGCATTTTACTGTAAGCGCAAGTTTGCTCTTTAATCGCACGTAAGCGCGCATTTACTGTAAGCACAAGTTTGCTCTTTAATCGCAGTAAGCGCATTTATTGTAAGCGCAAGTTTGCTCTTTAGTGCACGTAAGCGCATTTACTGTAAGTGGACGTTTGCTGTGTAATCGCACGTTAAGTGCAAGTTTGCTCTTTAGTAGCACGTAAAGCGCATTTACTGTAAGTGCAAGTTTGCTCTTTTATGGCACGTAAGCGCATTTACTATAAGCGCATGTTTGTTCTTTAAGCGCATTTACTGTAAGCGCAAGTTTGCTCTTTAATCGCACGTAAGCGCATTTACTGTAAGGGCAAGTTTGCTCTTTAGTAGCACGTAAGCGCATTTACTGTAAGTGCAAGTTTGCTCTTTAATTGCACGTAATGCATTTACTGTAAGTGCAAGTTTGCTCTTTAATCGCACGTAAGCGCATTTACTGTAAGTGCATGTTTGCTCTTTAGTAGCACGTAAGCGCATTTACTGTAAGTGCAAGTTTGCTCTTTAGTAGCACGTAAGCACATTTACTGTAAGTGCAAGTTTGCACTTTAATTGCACCTAAGTGCATTTACTGTAAGTGCAAGTTTGCTCTTTAGTAGCACGTAAGCGCATTTACTGTAAGTGCAAGTTTGCTCTTTAATCGCACATAAGCGCATTTACTGTAAGTGCATGTTTGCTCTTTAGTAGCACGTAAGCGCATTTACTGTAAGTGCAAGTTTGCTCTTTATTAGCACGTAAGCGCATTTACTGTAAGTGCAAGTTTGCTCTTTAGTAGCACATAAGCACATTTACTGTAAGTGCAAGTTTGCTATTTAATCGCAGTTTATGCGCATTTACTGTAAGTGCAAGTTTGCTCTTTAATCGCACGTAAGCGCATTTACTGTAAGTGCAAGTTTGCTCTTTAATCGCACGTAAGTGCAAGTTTGCTATTTAATTGCACGTAAGTGCATTTACTGTAAGTGCAAGTTTGCTCTTTAGTAGCACGTAAGCGCATTTACTGTAAGTGCAAGTTTGCTGTGTAATCGCACGTAAGCGCATTTACTGTAAGTGCAAGTTTGCTCTTTAGTGGCACGTAAGCAAATTTACTATAAGTGCAAGTTTGCTCTTTAGTAGCACGTAAGCGCATTTACTGTAAGCGCAAGTTTGCTTTTTAATCGCACGTAAGCACATTTACTGTAAGCGCAAGTTTGCTCTTTAGGAGCACGTAAGCGCATTTACTGTAAGTGCAAGTTTGCTCTTTAATCGCATGTAAGCGCATTTACTGTAAGTGCAAGTTGCTCTTTAGTAGCACGTAAGCGCATTTACTGTAAGTGCACGTTTGCTCTTTAGTAGCACGTAAGCGCATTTACTGTAAGCGCAAGTTTGCTATTTAATCGCACGTAAGCGCAAGTTTGCTCTTTAAGCGCATTTACTGTAAGCGCAAGTTTGATCTTTAATCGCACGTAAGCGCATTTACTGTAAGCGCAAGTTTGCTATTAAATCGCACGTAAGCGCATTTACTGTAAGTGCAAGTTTGCTCTTTAGTAGCACGTAAGCACATTTACTGTAAGTGCAAGTTTGCTCTTTAGTAGCACGTAAGCGCATTTACTGTAAGTGCAAGTTTGCTCTTTAATTGCACATAAGCGCATTTACTGTAAGTGCAAGTTTGCTCTTTAATTGCACGTAAGCGCATTTACTGTAAGTGCAAGTTTGCTGTGTAATCGCACGTAAGCGCATTTACTGTAAGCGCAAGTTTGCTCTTTAATCGCACGTAAGCGCATTTACTGTAATCGCAAGTTTGCTCTTAAATCGCACGTAAGCGCATTTACTGTAAGCGCAAGTTTGCTCTTTAGTAGCACGTAAGCGCATTTACTGTAAGCGCAAGTTTGCTCTTTAATCACATGTAAGCGATTGATTTACTGTAAGCGCAAGTTTGCTCTTTAATTGCACGTAAGCGCATTTACTGTAAGCGCAAGTTTGCTCTTTAATCGCACGTAAGCGCATTTACTGTAAGTGCAAGTTTGCTCTTTAGTAAGCACGTAAGCGCATTTACTGTAAGTGCAAGTTTGCTCTTTAATCAGCGCACGTAAGCGCATTTACTGTAAGCACAAGTTTGCTCTTAAATCGCACGTAAGCGCATTTACTATAAGTGCAAGTTTGCTCTTTAATCGCAGGTAAGCGCATTTACTATAAGTGAAAGTTTGCTCTTTAGTAGCACGTAAGTGCAAGTTTGCTCTTTAGTAGCACGTAAGCGCATTTACTGTAAGTGCACGTTTGCTCTTTAATCGCACGTAAGCGCATTTACTGTAAGTGCAGGTTTGCTCTTTAATCGCACATAAGCGCATTTACTGTAAGTGCAAGTTTGCTCTTTAGTAGCACGTAAGCGCATTTACTGTAAGTGCAAGTTTGCTCTTTAATTGCACGTAAGCGCATTTACTGTAAGTGCAAGTTTGCTCTTTAGTAGCACATAGGCGCATTTACTTTAAGTGCAAGTTTGCTCTTTAATCGCACGTAAGCGCATTTACTGTAAGTGCAAGTTTTCTCTTTAATCGCACATAAGCGCATTTACTTTAAGTGCAAGTTTGCTTTTTAATCGCACGTAAGCGCATTTACTGTAAGCGCAAGTTTGCTCTTAAATCGCACGTAAGCGCATTTACTGTAAGTGCAAGTTTGCTCTTTAGTAGCACGTAAGCACATTTACTGTAAGTGCAAGTTTGCTGTGTAATCGCACGTAAGCGCATTTACTGTAAGTGCAAGTTTGCTCTTTAGTGGCACGTAAGCAAATTTACTATAAGTGCAAGTTTGCTCTTTAGTAGCACGTAAGCGCATTTACTGTAAGCGCAAGTTTGCTTTTTAATCGCACGTAAGCACATTTACTGTAAGCGCAAGTTTGCTCTTTAGGAGCACGTAAGCGCATTTACTGTAAGTGCAAGTTTGCTCTTTAATCGCATGTAAGCGCATTTACTGTAAGTGCAAGTTTGCTCTTTAGTAGCACGTAAGCGCATTTACTGTAAGTGCACGTTTGCTCTTTAGTAGCACGTAAGCGCATTTACTGTAAGCGCAAGTTTGCTATTTAATCGCACGTAAGCGCAAGTTTGCTCTTTAAGCGCATTTACTGTAAGCGCAAGTTTGATCTTTAATCGCACGTAAGCGCATTTACTGTAAGCGCAAGTTTGCTATTAAATCGCACGTAAGCGCATTTACTGTAAGTGCAAGTTTGCTCTTTAGTAGCACGTAAGCACATTTACTGTAAGTGCAAGTTTGCTCTTTAGTAGCACGTAAGCGCATTTACTGTAAGTGCAAGTTTGCTCTTTAATTGCACATAAGCGCATTTACTGTAAGTGCAAGTTTGCTCTTTAATTGCACGTAAGCGCATTTACTGTAAGTGCAAGTTTGCTGTGTAATCGCACGTAAGCGCATTTACTGTAAGCGCAAGTTTGCTCTTTAATCGCACGTAAGCGCATTTACTGTAATCGCAAGTTTGCTCTTAAATCGCACGTAAGCGCATTTACTGTAAGCGCAAGTTTGCTCTTTAGTAGCACGTAAGCGCATTTACTGTAAGGGCAAGTTTGCTCTTTAATCACATGTAAGCGCATTTACTGTAAGCGCAAGTTTGCTTTTTAATTGCGCGTAAGCGCATTTACTGTAAGCGCAAGTTTGCTCTTAAATCGCACGTAAGCGCATTTACTGTAAGTGCAAGTTTGCTCTTTAGTAGCACGTAAGCGCATTTACTGTAAGCGCAAGTTTGCTCTTTAATCGCACGTAAGCGCATTTACTGTAAGCACAAGTTTGCTCTTAAATCGCACGTAAGCGCATTTACTATAAGTGCAAGTTTGCTCTTTAATCGCAGGTAAGCGCATTTACTATAAGTGAAAGTTTGCTCTTTAGTAGCACGTAAGTGCAAGTTTGCTCTTTAGTAGCACGTAAGCGCATTTACTGTAAGTGCACGTTTGCTCTTTAATCGCACGTAAGCGCATTTACTGTAAGTGCAGGTTTGCTCTTTAATCGCACATAAGCGCATTTACTGTAAGTGCAAGTTTGCTCTTTAGTAGCACGTAAGCGCATTTACTGTAAGTGCAAGTTTGCTCTTTAATTGCACGTAAGCGCATTTACTGTAAGTGCAAGTTTGCTCTTTAGTAGCACATAGGCGCATTTACTTTAAGTGCAAGTTTGCTCTTTAATCGCACGTAAGCGCATTTACTGTAAGTGCAAGTTTTCTCTTTAATCGCACATAAGCGCATTTACTTTAAGTGCAAGTTTGCTTTTTAATCGCACGTAAGCGCATTTACTGTAAGCGCAAGTTTGCTCTTAAATCGCACGTAAGCGCATTTACTGTAAGTGCAAGTTTGCTCTTTAGTAGCACGTAAGCACATTTACTGTAAGCGTAAGTTTGCTCTTTAATCACACTTCAGCGCATTTACTGTAAGCGCAAGTTTGCTTTTTAATCGCACGTAAGCGCATTTACTGTAAGTGCAAGTTCGCTGTGTAATCGCACGTAAGCGCATTTACTGTTAGTGCAAGTTTGCTCTTTTGTAGCACGTAAGCGCATTTACTGTAAGGGCAAGTTTGCTCTTTAATCACATGTAAGCGCATTTACTGTAAGCGCAAGTTTGCTTTTTAATTGCGCGTAAGCGCATTTACTGTAAGCGCAAGTTTGCTCTTTAGTAGCACGTAAGCTCATTTACTGTAAGTGCAAGCTTGCGCTTTAATTGCACGTAAGCGCATTTACTGTAAGTGCAAGTTTGCTGTGTAATCGCACGTAAGCGCATTTACTGTAAGTGCAAGTTTGCACTTTAGTAGCACGTAAGCGCATTTACTGTAAGGGCAAGTTTGCTCTTAAATCGCACGTAAGCGCATTTACTGTAAGTGCAAGTTTGCTCTTTAATCGCACGTAAGCGCATTTACTATAAGTGCAAGTTTGCTCTTTAGTAGCATGTAAGCGCATTTACTGTAAGTGGACGTTTGCTGTGTAATCGCATGTAAGCGCATTTACTGTAAGTGCAAGTTAGCTCTTTAGTAGCACGTAAGCGCATTTACTGTAAGTGCAAGTTTGCTCTTTAATCGCACGTAAGCGCATTTACTGTAAGTGCAATTTTGCTCTTTAGTAGCATGTAAGTGCATTTACTGTAAGCGAAAATTTGCTCTTTAATCGCACGTAAGCGCATTTACTGTAAGTGCAAGTTTGCTCTTAAGTAGCACGTAAGTGCATTTACTGTAAGTGGAAGTTTGCTGTGTAATCGCATGTAAGCACATTTACTGTAAGTGCAAGTTTGCTCTTTAGTAGCACGTAAGCGCATTTACTGTTATCGCAAGTTTGCTCTTTAATCGCATGTAAGCACATTTACTGTAAGCGCAAGTTTGCTTTTTAATTGCACGCAAGTGCATTTACTGTGAGCGCAAGTTTGCTCTTTAGTAGCACGTAAGCGCATTTACTGTAAGCGCAAGTTTGCTCTTTAATCGCACGTAAGCGCATTTATTGTAAGCGCAAGTTTGCTCTTTAATCGCATGTAAGCGCATTTATTGTAAGCGCAAGTTTTCTTTTTAATCACACGTTAGCGCATTAACTGTAAGTGCAAATTTGCTCTTTAATCGCACGTAAGCGCATTTACTGTAAGTGCAAGTTTGCTCTTTAGTAGCACGTAAGCACATTTACTGTAAATGGACATTTGCTGTGTAATCGCACGTAAGCGCATTTACTATTATGCACTTGGGGGCTAAGAATATTCATGCATCATACATGCTAGGGGGAGTACAACTGGGGGGATCTGAAGTGGAGAAGGATCTGGGGGTTTTAGTTGATCATAAGCTCAATAATGGCATGCAATGCCAAGCTGCGGTTTCCAAAGCGAGCAAAGTCCTTTCTTGTATTAAGAGAGGTATGGACTCCAGAGATAGAGATATCATTTTGCCCCTGTACAAATCATTAGTAAGACCTCATCTGGAATATGCAGTCCAGTTTTGGGCACCAGTTCTAAAAAAAGGATATCGGAGAACTGGAGAAAGTGCAGAGAAGGGCAACCAAACTGATAAGAGGCATGGAGGAGCTCAGCTATGAGGAAAGATTAGAGGAACTGAATTTATTCACTCTTGAGAAGAGGAGAATAAGGGGGGATATGATCAACATGTACAAATACATAAGAGGTCCATATAGTGAACTTGGTGTTGAGTTATTCACTTTAAGGTCAACACTGAGGACAAGGGGGCACTCTTTACGTCTGGAGGAAAAGAGATTTCACCTCCAAATACGGAAAGGTTTCTTCACAGTAAGAGCTGTGAAAATGTGGAACAGACTCCCTCCAGAGGTGGTTCTGGCCAGCTCAGTAGATTGCTTTAAGAGAGGCCTGGATTCTTTCCTAAATGCACATAATATAACTGAGTACTAAGTTTTGTAGGTAAAGTTGATCCGGGGTAAATCCGATTGCCTTTCGGGGGATCAGGAAGGAATTTTTTCCCCTCCGGTAGCAAATTGGATCATCGCTCTGCTGGGGTTTTTTGCCTTCCTCTGGATCAACTGTGGGTATGGAGTTGGGTGTATGGGAGGATGTACTGTGTTTTACTTTGTTTTATTTTTATTTATTTTTTTATGGTTGAACTGGATGGACTTGTGTCTTTTTTCAACCTGACTAACTATGTAACTATGTAACTATGTAACTATGTAACTATAAGGGCAAGTTTGCTCTTTAATCGCACGTAAGCGCATTTAATGTAAGTGCAAGTTTGCTCTTTAATTGCACGTAAGCGCATTTACTATAAGTGCAAGTTTGCTCTTTAGTAGCACGTAAGCGCATTTACTGTAAGTGCAAGTTTGCTCTTTAGTAGCACGTAAGCGCATTTACTGTAAGCGCAAGTTTGCTCTTTAATCACATGTAAGCGCATTTACTGTAAGCGCAAGTTTGCTCTTTAGTAGCACGTAAGCGCTTTTACTGTAAGTGCACAATAATGGTTCCAGAGCTATTATATATAGGAGAGGCGAGAGTGGGCAACCCTGTCTTGTTCCGTTCATCATATCTAGCACCGACGATACGCTCCCGTTGACCTTTACTCTTGCCGTTGGGGATTTGTATAGGTTACCCACCCATTTCATATATCTGGGACCCAGTCCTACGCTTCTCAGAGTATCCGTCATCTTTAGTAGCACGTACGCGCATTTACTGTAAGTGCAAGTTTGCTGTGTAATCGCACGTAAGAGCATTTACTGTAAGCGCAAGTTTGCTCTTTAATTGCATGTAAGCGCATTTATTGTAAGCGCAAGTTTGCTCTTTAATCGCATGTAAGCGCATTTACTGAAAGCGCAAGTTTTCTTTTTAATCACTAGTTAGCGCATTAACTGTAAGCGCAAGTTTGCTCTTTAATTGCACGTAAGCGCATTTACTGTAATTGCAAGTTTGCTCTTTAGTAGCACGTAAGCGCATTTACTGTAAGTGGACGTTTGCTGTGTAATCGCACGTAAGAGCATTTACTGTAAGTGCAAGTTTGCTCTTTAATTGCACGTAAGCGCATTTGCTGTAAGTGTAAGTTTGCTCTTTAATCGCACATAAGCACATTTACTATAAGTGCAAGTTTGCTCTTTAGTAGCACGTAAGCGCGTTTACTGTAAGTGCAAGTTTGCTCTTTAGTAGCACATAAGCCCATTTACTGTAAGCGCAAGTTTGCTCTTTAATCGCATGTAAGCGCATTTACTGTAAACGCAAGTTTGCTTATTAATCACGTAAGCACATTTACTGTAAGTGCACGTTTGCTCTTTAATCGCACGTAAGCGCATTTACTGTAAGTGCAAGTTTGCTTATTAATCACGTAAGCACATTTACTGTAAGTGCAAGTTTGCTCTTTAATCGCACGTAAGCGCATTTACTGTAAGTGCAAGCTTGCTCTTTAATTGCACTTAAGCGTATTTACTGTAAGTGCAAGTTTGCTCTTTAGTAGCACGTAAGCACATTTACTGTAAGCGTAAGTTTGCTCTTTAATCACACTTCAGCGCATTTACTGTAAGCGCAAGTTTGCTTTTTAATCGCACGTAAGCGCATTTACTGTAAGTGCAAGTTCGCTGTGTAATCGCACGTAAGCGCATTTACTGTTAGTGCAAGTTTGCTCTTTAGTAGCACGTAAGCGCATTTACTGTAAGGGCAAGTTTGCTCTTTAATCACATGTAAGCGCATTTACTGTAAGCGCAAGTTTGCTTTTTAATTGCGCGTAAGCGCATTTACTGTAAGCGCAAGTTTGCTCTTTAGTAGCACGTAAGCTCATTTACTGTAAGTGCAAGCTTGCGCTTTAATTGCACGTAAGCGCATTTACTGTAAGTGCAAGTTTGCTGTGTAATCGCACGTAAGCGCATTTACTGTAAGTGCAAGTTTGCACTTTAGTAGCACGTAAGCGCATTTACTGTAAGGGCAAGTTTGCTCTTAAATCGCACGTAAGCGCATTTACTGTAAGTGCAAGTTTGCTCTTTAATCACACGTAAGCGCATTTACTATAAGTGCAAGTTTGCTCTTTAGTAGCATGTAACCGCATTTACTGTAAGTGGACGTTTGCTGTGTAATCGCATGTAAGCGCATTTACTGTAAGTGCAAGTTTGCTCTTTAGTAGCACGTAAGCGCATTTACTGTAAGTGCAAGTTTGCTCTTTAATCGCACGTAAGCGCATTTACTGTAAGTGCAATTTTGCTCTTTAGTAGCATGTAAGTGCATTTACTGTAAGCGAAAGTTTGCTCTTTAATCGCACGTAAGCGCATTTACTGTAAGTGCAAGTTTGCTTATTAATCACGTAAGCACATTTACTGTAAGTGCAAGTTTGCTCTTTAATCGCACGTAAGCGCATTTACTGTAAGTGCAAGCTTGCTCTTTAATTGCACTTAAGCGCATTTACTGTAAGTGCAAGTTTGCTCTTTAGTAGCACGTAAGCACATTTACTGTAAGCGTAAGTTTGCTCTTTAATCACACTTCAGCGCATTTACTGTAAGCGCAAGTTTGCTTTTAATCGCACGTAAGCGCATTTACTGTAAGTGCAAGTTCGCTGTGTAATCGCACGTAAGCGCATTTACTGTAAGTGCAAGTTTGCTCTTTAGTAGCACGTAAGCGCATTTACTGTAAGCGCAAGTTTGCTCTTTAATCGCACTTCAGCGCATTTACTGTAAGTGCAAGTTTGCTTTTTATTCGCACGTAAGCGCATTTACTGTAAGTGCAAGTTTGCGCTTTAGTAGCACGTAAGCGCATTTACTGTAAGCGCAAGTTTGCTCTTTAATCGCACTTCAGCGCATTTACTGTAAGTGCAAGTTTGCTTTTTAATCACACGTAAGCACATTTACTGTAAGTGCAAGTTTGCTGTGTAATCGCACGTAAGCGCATTTACTGTAAGTGCAAGTTTGCTCTTTAGTAGCACGTAAGCGCATTTACTGTAAGCGCAAGTTTGCTCTTTAATCGCACTTCAGCGCATTTACTGTAAGCGCAAGTTTGCTTTTTAATCGCACGTAAGCGCATTTACTGTAAGTGCAAGTTTGCTGTGTAATTGCACGTAAGCGCATTTACTATAAGTGCAAGTTTGCTCTTTAGTAGCACGTAAGCGCATTTACTGTAAGTGCAAGTTTGCTCTTTAATCGCACGTAAGCACATTTATTGTAAGCGCAAGTTTGCTCTTTATTCGCATGTAAGCGCATTTACTGTAAGCGCAAGTTTTCTTTTTAATCACACGTTAGCGCATTAACTGTAAGCGCAAGTTTGCTCTTTAATCGCACGTAAGCGCATTTACTGTAAGCGCAAGTTTGCTCTTTAATCACATGTAAGCGCATTTACTGTAAGCGCAAGTTTGCTCTTTAGTAGCACGTAAGCGCTTTTACTGTAAGTGCAAGTTTGCTCTTTAATCGCACGTAAGCACATTTATTGTAAGTGCAAGTTTGCTCTTTAATCGCACATAAGCTCATTAAGACAGATTCAGGAACAGTTAGGCTGGCGGATCCAGTGATCCGCCAGCCTAACTGTGACTTTGTGCCGGCGTTTCTGTTTTCTGTAACCAGAAAACAAGAAACGCCGGGTTGAAGCTCCGATGCGAGCAGCGTAACTGAGTTTCGCCATCGCATCGTTACTTCAACTTAAAAATGGCGCCGGGGGCGTTCCCGCCGATTTACGCTCAAAAAATATGTTAATGAGCGGAAATCGGCAATTCACGATTGAATTCCGGCGCGACGCAATGACGGTACGACGTTTCCGGACGGGATACGCGGTGCATAGATATACCTACATGGGGTTGGAGTATCCTATGTTAGGTATAGGCGTCGTCATCGCGTCGGGAAAAAAAAAATCACGTCGCTTGCGTAAAAAGTTCATGAATGGGAATGTGACGTCATTGACGTTCATTCACAGAATTTGGAGCATGCGCACGGGGATGTTTGGACACTCGACGCATGCGCAGTACGTTGGCGGCGGGATCGCGCTTAGTTAGAATACTACACGCCCCGTACCCGCCCAATTTGAATTCCGCCGGCTCATTTGTGATGCGCTGCCGCAACTTTAGGAGCAAGTGCTTCCTGAATAACAGCACTTGCTCCTAAAATTTCAGCAGCGTAACGCAAATGAGATGCGTTACTCCAGAGCAAAGATGCTCTGCTCTACCTGAATCTGGCTGATTTACTGTAAGTGCAAGTTTTCTCTTTAATCGCACGTAAGCGCATTTACTGTAAGTACAAGTTTGCTCTTTAATCGCACGTAAGCGCATTTACTGTAAGTGCAAGTTTGCTTTTTAATCGCACGTAAGCGCATTTACTGTAAGTGCAAGTTTGCTCTTTAGTAGCACGTAAGAGCATTTACTGTAAGCGCAAGTTTGCTCTTTAATCGCACTTCAGCGCATTTACTGTAAGTGCAAGTTTGCTTTTTAATCGCACGTAAGCACATTTACTGTAAGTGCAAGTTTGCTGTGTAATCGCACGTAAGCGCATTTACTGTAAGTGCAAGTTTGCTCTTTAGTAGCACGTAAGCGCATTTACTGTAAGCGCAAGTTTGCTCTTTAATCGCACTTCAGCGCATTTACTGTAAGCGCAAGTTTGCTTTTTAATCGCACGTAAGCGCATTTACTGTAAGTGCAAGTTTGCTGTGTAATTGCATGTAAGCGCATTTACTGTAAGTGCAAGTTTGCTCTTTAGTAGCACGTAAGCGCATTTACTGTAAGCGCAAGTTTGCTCTTTAATCGCACGTAAGCACATTTATTGTAAGCGCAAGTTTGCTCTTTAATCGCATGTAAGCGCATTTACTGTAAGCGCAAGTTTTCTTTTTAATCACACGTTAGCGCATTAACTGTAAGCGCAAGTTTGCTTTTTAATCGCACGTAAGCACATTTACTGTAAGCGCAAGTTTGCTCTTTAGTAGCACGTAAGCACATTTACTGTAAGTGCAAGTTTGCTCTTTAATCGCATGTAAGCGCATTTACTGTAAGTGCAAGTTTGCTCTTTAGTAGCACGTAAGCGCATTTACTGTAAGTGCACGTTTGCTCTTTAGTAGCACGTAAGCGCATTTACTGTAAGTGCAAGTTTGCTCTTTAGTAGCACGTAAGCGCATTTACTGTAAGCGCAAGTTTGCTCTTTAATCACATGTAAGCGCATTTACTGTAAGCGCAAGTTTGCTCTTTAGTTGCACGTAAGCGCTTTTAATGTAAGTGCAAGTTTGCTCTTTAATCGCACGTAAGCACATTTATTGTAAGTGCAAGTTTGCTCTTTAATCGCACATAAGCTCATTTACTGTAAGTGCAAGTTTGCTCTTTAATCGCACGTAAGCGCATTTACTGTAAGTACAAGTTTGCTCTTTAATCGCATGTAAGCGCATTTACTGTAAGTGCAAGTTTGTTCTCTAGTAGCATGTAAGCGCATTTACTGTAAGTGCAAGTTTGCTCTTAATCGCACGTAAGCGCATTTACTGTAAGTGCAAGTTTGCTCTTAAATCACACGTAAGCGCATTTACTATAAGTGCAAGTTTGCTCTTTAGTAGCACGTAAGCGCGTTTACTGTAAGTGCAATTTGCTCTTTGATCGCACATAAGCGCATTTACTATAAGTGCAAGTTTGATCTTTAGTAGCACGTAAGCGCATTTACTGTAAGTGCAAGTTTGCTGTGTAATCGCACGTAAGCGCATTTACTGTAAGTGCAAGTTTGCTCTTTAGTGGCACGTAAGCAAATTTACTATAAGTGCAAGTTTGCTCTTTAGTAGCACGTAAGCGCATTTACTGTAAGCGCAAGTTTGCTTTTTAATCGCACGTAAGCACATTTACTGTAAGCGCAAGTTTGCTCTTTAGTAGCACGTAAGCGCATTTACTGTAAGTGCAAGTTTGCTCTTTAATCGCATGTAAGCGCATTTACTGTAAGTGCAAGTTTGCTCTTTAGTAGCACGTAAGCGCATTTACTGTAAGTGCACGTTTGCTCTTTAGTAGCACGTAAGCGCATTTACTGTAAGCGCAAGTTTGCTATTTAATCGCACGTAAGCGCAAGTTTGCTCTTTAAGCGCATTTACTGTAAGCGCAAGTTTGCTCTTTAATCGCACGTAAGCGCATTTACTGTAAGCGCAAGTTTGCTCTTAAATCGCACGTAAGCGCATTTACTGTAAGTGAAAGTTTGCTCTTTAGTAGCACGTAAGCGCGTTTACTGTAAGTGCAAGTTTGCTCTTTAGTAGCACGTAAGCGCATTTACTGTAAGTTTAAGTTTGCTGTGTAATCGCACGTAAGCGCATTTACTGTAAGTGCAAGTTTGCTCTTTAGTGGCATGTAAGCAAATTTACTATAAGTGCAAGTTTGCTCTTTAGTAGCACGTAAGCGCATTTACTGTAAGCGCAAGTTTGCTTTTTAATCGCACGTAAGCACATTTACTGTAAGCGCAAGTTTGCTCTTTAGTAGCACGTAAGCGCATTTACTGTAAGTGCAAGTTTGCTCTTTAATCGCATGTAAGCGCATTTACTGTAAGTGCAAGTTTGCTCTTTAGTAGCACGTAAGCGCATTTACTGTAAGTGCACGTTTGCTCTTTAGTAGCACGTAAGTGCATTTACTGTAAGCGCAAGTTTGCTATTTAATCGCACGTAAGCGCAAGTTTGCTCTTTAAGCGCATTTACTGTAAGCGCAAGTTTGCTCTTTAATCGCACGTAAGCGCATTTACTGTAAGCGCAAGTTTGCTCTTAAATCGCACGTAAGCGCATTTACTGTAAGTGAAAGTTTGCTCTTTAGTAGCACGTAAGCGCATTTACTGTAAGTGCAAATTTGCTGTGTAATCGCACGTAAGCGCATTTACTGTAAGTGCAAGTTTGCTCTTTAATCGCACATAAGCGCATTTACTGTAAGTGCAAGTTTTCTCTTTAGTAGCACGTACGCTCATTTATTGTAAGTGGACGTTTGCTGTGTAATCGCACGTAAGTGCAAGTTTGCTCTTTAGTAGCACGTAAGCACATTTACTGTAAGTGCAAGTTTGCTCTTTAGTAGCACGTAAGCGCATTTACTGTAAGTGCAAGTTTGCTCTTTAGTAGCACGTAAGCGCATTTACTGTAAGTGCAAGTTTGCTCTTTAGTAGCACGTAAGCTCATTTATTGTAAGTGGACGTTTGCTGTGTAATCGCACGTAAGTGCAAGTTTGCTATTTAATTGCATGTAAGCGCATTTACTGTAAGTGCAAGTTTGCTCTTTAGTAGCACGTAAGCGCATTTACTGTAAGTGCATGTTTGCTGTGTAATCGCACGTAAGCGCATTTACGGTAAGTGCAAGTTTGCTCTTTAGTGGCACGTAAGCGCATTTACTGTAAGTGCACGTTTTCTCTTTAGTAGCACGTAAGCGCATTTACTGTAAGCGCAAGTTTGCTATTTAATCGCACGTAAGCGCAAGTTTGCTCTTTAAGCGCATTTACTGTAAGCGCAAGTTTGCTCTTTAATCGCACATAAGCGCATTTACTGTAAGCGCAAGTTTGCTCTTAAATCGTACGTAAGCGCATTTACTGTAAGTGAAAGTTTGCTCTTTAGTAGCACGTAAGCGCATTTACTGTAAGTGCAAACTTGCTGTGTAATCGCACGTAAGCGCATTTACTGTAAGTGCAAGTTTGCTCTTTAATCGCACATAAGCGCATTTACTGTAAGTGCAAGTTTGCTCTTTAGTAGCACGTAAGCTCATTTATTGTAAGTGGACGTTTGCTGTGTAATCGCACGTAAGTGCAAGTTTGCTCTTTAGTAGCACGTAAGCGCATTTACTGTAAGTGCAAGTTTGCTCTTTAGTAGCACGTAAGCGCATTTACTGTAAGTGCAAGTTTCCTGTGTAATCGCAAGTAAGCGCATTTACTGTAAGTGCAAGTTTGCTCTTTAGTAGCACGTAAGCGCATTTATTGTAAGCGCAAGTTTGCTCTTTAATCGCATGTAAGCACATTTACTGTAATCGCAAGTTTGCTTTTTAATCACACGTTAGCGCACTAACTGTAAGCGCAAGTTTGCTCTTTAATCGCACGTAAGCGCATTTACTGTAAGTGCAAGTTTGCTCTTTAGTAGCACGTAAGCGCATTCACTGTAAGTGGACGTTTGCTGTGTAATCACATGTAAGAGCATTTACTGTAAGTGCAAGTTTGCTCTTTAATTGCATGTAAGCTCATTTGCTGTAAGTGCAAGTTTGCTCTTTAACCGCTTCAGGTCCGCGCTATTAACAAAATACGTGAACAGCGCGGACCTGAGGCGCCGGGGTCACGTCTTTGGACGTGATTTGCTTGTAATTCCCCGCGCGCGCCACAGGGTGGCGCGCGGCGGGGAAAAACAGTCCCGACGCATCACCGAGGATCCGATGCGTGTACCCGGCGGCCGCGATGTCCGTCAGGTACACGTGATCGTCGGTGAGACAGCAGGGACGTGGAGCTCTGAGTGTAAACACAGAGCTTCACGTCCTGTCAGTGAGGTGACAGATGCTGTTTCTCTTGTACATAGGGAGACGGCATCGGTCACCTCCCCCACACCCCCACCCCCCCCTCCCCCACACAGTATAACACACCAGGCAATACATTTAACCCCTTCCTCACCCCCTAGTGTTAACCCCTTCAATGCCAGTCACATTTATACAGTAATTAGTGCATTTTTATAGCACTGGTCGCTGTATAAATGTGAATGGCGCCAAAAATGTGTCAAAAGTGTCCGATGTGTCCGTCGCAATGTCGCAGTCCCAATAAAAATCGCAGATCGCCGCCATTACTAGTAAAAAAAAATTAAAAAAAAAAATCATAATTATGTCCCCTATTTTGTAGGTGCTATAACTTTTGCGTAGAAGAATACGTATCTGCATTTACTGTAAGCGAAAGTTTGCTCTTTAATCGCACGTAAGCGCATTTACTGTAAGTGCAAGTTTGCTCTTAAGTAGCACGTAAGTGCATTTACTGTAAGTGGAAGTTTGCTGTGTAATCGCATGTAAGCACATTTACTGTAAGCGCAAGTTTGCTCTTTAGTAGCACGTAAGCGCATTTACTGTTATCGCAAGTTTGCTCTTTAATCGCACGTAAGCGCATTTACTGTAAGCGCAAGTTTGCTCTTTAATCGCATGTAAGCGCATTTACTGTAAGCGCAAGTTTGCTTTTTAATTGCACGCAAGTGCATTTACTGTGAGCGCAAGTTTGCTCTTTAGTAGCACATAAGCGCATTTGCTGTAAGTGCAAGTTTGCTCTTTAATTGCACGTAAGCACATTTACTATAAGTGCAAGTTTGCTGTGTGCATGTAAGCGCATTTACTGTAAGTGCAAGTTTGCTCTTTAATTGCACGTAAGCGCATTTACTATAAGCGCAAGTTTGCTCTTTAAGCGCATTCACTGTAAGCACACGTTTGCTCTTTAATCGCACGTAAGCGCATTTACTGTAAGTGGATGCTTGCTGTGTGTGCACGTTAACGCATTTACTGTAAGTGCACATTTGCTCTTTAGTAGCACGTAAGCGCATTTACTGTAAGTGCAAGTTTGCTCTTTAATCGCACGTAAGCACATTTACTGTAAGCGCAAGTTCGCTCTTACATCGCACGTAAGCGCATTTACTGTAAGTGCAAGTTTGCTCTTTAGTAGCACATAAGCACATTTACTGTAAGTGGACATTTGCTGTGTAATCGCACGTAAGCACATTTACTGTAAGTGCAAGTTTGCTCTTTAATCGCACGTAAGCGCTTTTACTGTAAGCGCAAGTTTGCTTTTTAATCGCACGCAAGCGCATTTTCTGTGAGCGCAAGTTTGCTCTTTAGTAGCACGTAAGCACATTTACTGTAAGTGCAAGTTTGCTCTTTAATTGCACATAAGCGTATTTACTGTAAGTGCAAGTTTGCTCTTTAATTGCACGTAAGCGCATTTACTGTAAGCGCAAGTTTGCTCTTTAATCGCACGTAAGCGCATTTACTGTAAGTGCAAGTTTGCTCTTTAGTAGCACGTAAGCGCATTTACTGTAAGTGCAAGTTTGCTCTTTATTCGCATGTAAGCGCATTTACTGTAAGTGCAAGTTTGCTCTTTAGTAGCATGTAAGCGCATTTACTGTAAGTGCAAGTTTGCTCTTTAATTGCACGTAAGCGCATTTACTGTAAGTGCAAGTTTGCTGTGTAATCGCACGTAAGCGCATTTACTGTAAGTGCAAGTTTGCTCTTTAGTAGCACGTAAGCGCATTTACTGTAAGTGCAAGTTTGCTGTGTAATCGCACGTAAGCACATTTACTGTAAGTGCAAGTTTGCTCTTTAATTGCACGTAAGCGCATTTACTGTAAGTGCAAGTTTGCTGTGTAATAGCACGTAAGTGCATTTACTATAAGCGCAAGTTTGATTTTTAAGCGCATTTACTGTAAGCACAAGTTTGCTCTTTAATCGCACATAAGCGCATTTACTGTAAGTGCAAGTTTGCTCTTTAGTAGCACGTAAGCGCATTTACTGTAAGCGCAAGTTTGCTCTTTAATCGCACGTAAGCGCATTTACTGTAAGCGCAAGTTTGCTCTTAAATCGCACGTAAGTGCATTTACTATAAGTGCAAGTTTGCTCTTTAGTAGCACGTAAGCGCATTTACTGTAAGCGCAAGTTTGCTCTTTAATCGCATGTAAGCGCATTTACTGTAAGCGCAAGTTTGCTTTTTAATCGCGTGTAAGCGCATTTACTGTAAGTGCAAGTTTGCTCTTTAATCGCACGTAAGCGCATTTACTATAAGTGCAAGTTTGCTCTTTAGTAGCACGTAAGCGCATTTACTGTAATTGGACGTTTGCTGTGTAATCGCACGTAAGCGCATTTACTGTAAGTGCAAGTTTGCTCTTTAGTAGCACGTAAGCGCATTTACTGTAAGTGCAAGTTTGCTCTTTAATCGCATGTAAGCGCATTTACTGTAAGTGGACGTTTGCTGTGCAATCGCACATAAGTGCAAGTTTGCTCTTTAGTAGCATGTAAGAGCATTTACTGTAAGTGCAAGTTTGCTCTTTAATTGCACGTAAGCGCATTTGCTGTAAGTGCAAGTTTGCTGTGTAATCGCACGTAAGCACATTTACTGTAAGTGCAATTTTGCTGTGTAATCGCACGTAAGCGCATTTACTAAGTGCAAGTTTGTTCTTTAGTAGCATGTAAGCGCATTTACTGTAAGTGGACGTTTGCTGTGTAATCGCACGTAAGCGCATTTACTGTAAGTGCAAGTTTGCTCTTTAGTAGCACGTAAGTGCATTTACTGTAAGCAAAAGTTTGCTCTTTAATCACACGTAAGCGCATTTACTGTAAGTGCAAGTTTGCTCTTAAGTAGCACCTAAGTGCATTTACTGTAAGTGGACGTTTGCTGTGTAATCGCATGTAAGTGCATTTACTGTAAGTGCAAGTTTGCTCTTTAATCGCACATAAGCGCATTTACTGTAAGTGCAAGTTTGCTCTTTAGTAGCACGTAAGCGCATTTACTGTAAGTGCAAGTTTGCTTTTTAGTAGCACGTAAGTGCATTTACTGTAAGCAAAAGTTTGCTCTTTAATCGCACGTAAGCGCATTTACTGTAAGTGCAAGTTTGCTCTTTAGGAGCACGTAAGCACATTTACTGTAAGTGCAAGTTTGCTCTTTAATTGCAAATAAGCGCATTTACTGTAAGTGCAAGTTTGCTCTTTAATTGCACGTAAGCGCATTTACTGTAAGTGCAAGTTTGCTGTGTAATAGCACGTAAGCGCATTTACTGTAAGTGCAAGTTTGCTCTTTAATTGCATGTAAGCGCATTTACTGTAAGTGCAAGTTTGCTGTGTAATAGCACGTAAGCGCATTTACTATAAGCGCAAGTTTGATCTTTAAGCGCATTTACTGTAAGCACAAGTTTGCTCTTTAATCGCACATAAGCGCATTTACTGTAAGTGCAAGTTTGCTCTTTAGTAGCACGTAAGCGCATTTACTGTAAGCGCAAGTTTGCTCTTTAATCGCACGTAAGCGAATTTACTGTAAGCGCAAGTTTACTCTTAAATCGCACGTAAGCGCATTTACTGTAAGTGCAAGTTTGCTCTTTAGTAGCACGTAAGCACATTTACTGTAAATGGACATTTGCTGTGTAATCGCACGTAAGCACATTTACTGTAAGTGCAAGTTTGCTCTTTAATCGCACGTAAGCGCATTTACTGTAAGCGCAAGTTTGCTTTTAATCGCACGCAAGCGCATTTACTGTGAGCGCAAGTTTGCTCTTTAGTAGGACGTAAGCACATTTACTGTAAGTGCAAGTTTGCTCTTTAATTGCACATAAGCGTATTTACTGTAAGTGCAAGTTTGCTCTTTAATTGCACGTAAGCGCATTTACTGTAAGCGCAAGTTTGCTCTTTAATCGCACGTAAGCGCATTTACTGTAAGTGCAAGTTTGCTCTTTAGTAGCACGTAAGCGCATTTACTGTAATTGGACGTTTGCTGTGTAATCGCACGTAAGCGCATTTACTGTAAGTGCAAGTTTGCTCTTTAGTAGCACGTAAGCGCATTTACTGTAAGTGCAAGTTTGCTCTTTAATCGCATGTAAGCGCATTTACTGTAAGTGGACGTTTGCTGTGCAATCGCACATAAGTGCAAGTTTGCTCTTTAGTAGCATGTAAGAGCATTTACTGTAAGTGCAAGTTTGCTCTTTAATCGCACGTAAGCACATTTACTGTAAGTGCAATTTTGCTGTGTAATCGCACGTAAGCGCATTTACTAAGTGCAAGTTTGTTCTTTAGTAGCATGTAAGCGCATTTACTGTAAGTGGACGTTTGCTGTGTAATCGCACGTAAGCGCATTTACTGTAAGTGCAAGTTTGCTCTTTAGTAGCACGTAAGTGCATTTACTGTAAGCAAAAGTTTGCTCTTTAATCACACGTAAGCGCATTTACTGTAAGTGCAAGTTTGCTCTTAAGTAGCACCTAAGTGCATTTACTGTAAGTGGACGTTTGCTGTGTAATCGCATGTAAGTGCATTTACTGTAAGTGCAAGTTTGCTCTTTAATCGCACATAAGCGCATTTACTGTAAGTGCAAGTTTGCTCTTTAGTAGCACGTAAGCGCATTTACTGTAAGTGCAAGTTTGCTTTTTAGTAGCACGTAAGTGCATTTACTGTAAGCAAAAGTTTGCTCTTTAATCGCACGTAAGCGCATTTACTGTAAGTGCAAGTTTGCTCTTTAGGAGCACGTAAGCACATTTACTGTAAGTGCAAGTTTGCTCTTTAATTGCAAATAAGCGCATTTACTGTAAGTGCAAGTTTGCTCTTTAATTGCACGTAAGCGCATTTACTGTAAGTGCAAGTTTGCTGTGTAATAGCACGTAAGCGCATTTACTGTAAGTGCAAGTTTGCTCTTTAATTGCATGTAAGCGCATTTACTGTAAGTGCAAGTTTGCTGTGTAATAGCACGTAAGCGCATTTACTATAAGCGCAAGTTTGATCTTTAAGCGCATTTACTGTAAGCACAAGTTTGCTCTTTAATCGCACATAAGCGCATTTACTGTAAGTGCAAGTTTGCTCTTTAGTAGCACGTAAGCGCATTTACTGTAAGCGCAAGTTTGCTCTTTAATCGCACGTAAGCGAATTTACTGTAAGCGCAAGTTTACTCTTAAATCGCACGTAAGCGCATTTACTGTAAGTGCAAGTTTGCTCTTTAGTAGCACGTAAGCACATTTACTGTAAATGGACATTTGCTGTGTAATCGCACGTAAGCACATTTACTGTAAGTGCAAGTTTGCTCTTTAATCGCACGTAAGCGCATTTACTGTAAGCGCAAGTTTGCTTTTTAATCGCACGCAAGCGCATTTACTGTGAGCGCAAGTTTGCTCTTTAGTAGGACGTAAGCACATTTACTGTAAGTGCAAGTTTGCTCTTTAATTGCACATAAGCGTATTTACTGTAAGTGCAAGTTTGCTCTTTAATTGCACGTAAGCGCATTTACTGTAAGCGCAAGTTTGCTCTTTAATCGCACGTAAGCGCATTTACTGTAAGTGCAAGTTTGCTCTTTAGTAGCACGTAAGCGCATTTACTGTAAGTGCAAGTTTGCTCTTTATTCGCATGTAAGCGCATTTACTGTAAGTGCAAGTTTGCACTTTATTCAAATGTAAGCGCATTTACTGTAAGTGCAAGTTTGCTCTTTAGTAGCATGTAAGCGCATTTACTGTAAGTGCAAGTTTGCTCTTTAATTGCACGTAAGCGCATTTACTGTAAGTGCAAGTTTGCTGTGTAATCGCACGTAAGCGCATTTACTGTAAGTGCAAGTTTGCTCTTTAGTAGCACGTAAGCGCATTTACTGTAAGTGCAAGTTTGCTGTGTAATCGCACGTAAGCGCATTTACTGTAAGTGCAAGTTTGCTCTTTAATTGCACGTAAGCGCATTTACTGTAAGTGCAAGTTTGCTGTGTAATAGCACGTAAGTGCATTTACTATAATCGCAAGTTTGATCTTTAAGTGCATTTACTATAATCGCAAGTTTGATCTTTAAGCGCATTTACTGTAAGTGCAAGTTTGCTCTTTAGTAGCACGTAAGCGCATTTACTGTAAGTGCAAGTTTGCTCTTTAGTAGCACGTAAGCGCATTTACTGTAAGCGCAAGTTTGCTCTTTAATCGCACGTAAGCGCATTTACTGTAAGCGCAAGTTTGCTCTTAAATCGCACGTAAGCGCATTTACTGTAAGTGCAAGTTTGCTCTTTAGTAGCACGTAAGCACATTTACTGTAAATGGACATTTGCTGTGTAATCGCACGTAAGCGCATTTACTATAAGTGCAAGTTTGCTCTTTAATTGCGCGTAAGCGCATTTACTGTAAGTGCAAGTTTGCTCTTTAATTGCACGTAAGTGCATTTACTATAAGTGCAAGTTTGCTCTTTAGTAGCACGTAAGCGCATTTACTGTAAGTGCAAGTTTGCTCTTTAATCGCATGTAAGCGCATTTACTGTAAGTGCAAGTTTGCTCTTTAGTAGCATGTAAGCGCATTTACTGTAAGTGGACGTTTGCTGTGCAATCGCACATAAGTGCAAGTTTGCTCTTTAGTAGCATGTAAGAGCATTTACTGTAAGTGCAAGTTTGCTCTTTAATTGCACGTAAGCGCATTTGCTGTAAGTGCAAGTTTGCTGTGTAATCGCACGTAAGCACATTTACTGTAAGTGCAATTTTGCTGTGTAATCGCACGTAAGCGCATTTACTAAGTGCAAGTTTGTTCTTTAGTAGCATGTAAGCGCATTTACTGTAAGCGGACGTTTGCTGTGTAATCGCACGTAAGCGCATTTACTGTAAGTGCAAGTTTGCTCTTTAGTAGCACGTAAGTGCATTTACTGTAAGCAAAAGTTTGCTCTTTAATCGCACGTAAGCGCATTTACTGTAAGTGCAAGTTTGCTCTTAAGTAGCACCTAAGTGCATTTACTGTAAGTGGACGTTTGCTGTGTAATCGCATGTAAGTGCATTTACTGTAAGTGCAAGTTTGCTCTTTAATCGCACATAAGCGCATTTACTGTAAGTGCAAGTTTGCTCTTTAGTAGCACGTAAGTGCATTTACTGTAAGCAAAAGTTTGCTCTTTAATCGCACGTAAGCGCATTTACTGTAAGTGCAAGTTTGCTCTTTAATTGCACGTAAGCGCATTTACTGTAAGTGCAAGTTTGCTGTGTAATAGCACGTAAGCGCATTTACTGTAAGTGCAAGTGTGCTCTTTAATTGCATGTAAGCGCATTTACTGTAAGTGCAAGTTTGCTGTGTGATAGCACGTAAGCGCATTTACTATAAGCGCAAGTTTGATCTTTAAGCGCATTTACTGTAAGTGCAAGTTTGCTCTTTAGTAGCACGTAAGCGCATTTACTGTAAGCAAAAGTTTGCTCTTTAATCGCACGTAAGCGCATTTACTGTAAGCGCAAGTTTGCTCTTAAATCGCACGTAAGCGCATTTACTGTAAGTGCAAGTTTGCTCTTTAGTAGCACGTAAGCACATTTACTGAAAATGGACATTTGCTGTGTAATCGCACGTAAGCGCATTTACTATAAGGGCAAGTTTGCTCTTTAATCGCGCGTAAGCGCATTTACTGTAAGTGCAAGTTTGCTCTTTAATTGCACGTAAGTGCATTTACTATAAGTGCAAGTTTGCTCTTTAGTAGCACGTAAGCGCATTTACTGTAAGTGCAAGTTTGCTCTTTAGTAGCACGTAAGCGCATTTACTGTAAGCGCAAGTTTGCTCTTTAATCGCATGTAAGCGCATTTACTGTAAGCGCAAGTTTGCTTTTTAATCGCGTGTAAGCGCATTTACTGTAAGTGCAAGTTTGCTCTTTAATCGCACATAAGCGCATTTACTATAAGTGCAAGTTTGCTCTTTAGTAGCACGTAAGCGCATTTACTGTAATTGGACGTTTGCTGTGTAATCGCACGTAAGCGCATTTACTGTAAGTGCAAGTTTGCTCTTTAGTAGCACGTAAGCGCATTTACTGTAAGTGCAAGTTTGCTCTTTAGTAGCACGTAAGTGCATTTACTGTAAGCAAAAGTTTGCTCTTTAATCGCACGTAAGCGCATTTACTGTAAGTGCAAGTTTGCTCTTTAGGAGCACGTAAGCGCATTTACTGTAAGTGCAAGTTTGCTCTTTAATTGCACGTAAGCGCATTTACTGTAAGTGCAAGTTTGCTGTGTAATAGCACGTAAGCGCATTTACTGTAAGTGCAAGTGTGCTCTTTAATTGCATGTAAGCGCATTTACTGTAAGTGCAAGTTTGCTGTGTGATAGCACGTAAGCGCATTTACTATAAGCGCAAGTTTGATCTTTAAGCGCATTTACTGTAAGTGCAAGTTTGCTCTTTAGTAGCACGTAAGCGCATTTACTGTAAGTGCAAGTTTGCTCTTTAGTAGCACGTAAGCGCATTTACTGTAAGCGCAAGTTTGCTCTTTAATCGCACGTAAGCGCATTTACTGTAAGCGCAAGTTTGCTCTTAAATCGCACGTAAGCGCATTTACTGTAAGTGCAAGTTTGCTCTTTAGTAGCACGTAAGCACATTTACTGTAAATGGACATTTGCTGTGTAATCGCACGTAAGCGCATTTACTATAAGTGCAAGTTTGCTCTTTAATTGCGCGTAAGCGCATTTACTGTAAGTGCAAGTTTGCTCTTTAATTGCACGTAAGTGCATTTACTATAAGTGAAAGTTTGCTCTTTAGTAGCACGTAAGCGCATTTACTGTAAGTGCAAGTTTGCTCTTTAGTAGCACTTAAGCGCATTTACTGTAAGCCCAAGTTTGCTCTTTAATCGCATGTAAGCGCATTTACTGTAAGCGCAAGTTTGCTTTTTAATCGCGTGTAAGCGCATTTACTGTAAGTGCAAGTTTGCTCTTTAATCGCACGTAAGCGCATTTACTTTAAGTGCAAGTTTGCTCTTTAGTAGCACGTAAGCGCATTTACTGTAAGTGCAAGTTTGCTCTTTAATCGCATGTAAGCGCATTTACTGTAAGTGCAAGTTTGCTCTTTAGTAGCACGTAAGCGCATTTACTGTAAGTGCAAGTTTGCTCTTTAATTGCACGCAAGCGCATTTGCTGTAAGTGCAAGTTTGCTGTGTAATCGCACGTAAGCACATTTACTGTAAGTGCAATTTTGCTGTGTAATCGCACGTAAGCACATTTACTAAGTGCAAGTTTGTTCTTTAGTAGCATGTAAGCACATTTACTGTAAGTGGACGTTTGCTGTGTAATCGCACATAAGCGCATTTACTGTAAGTGCAAGTTTGCTCTTTAGTAGCACGTAAGTGCATTTACTGTAAGCAAAAGTTTGCTCTTTAATCGCACGTAAGCGCATTTACTGTAAGTGCAAGTTTGCTCTTAAGTAGCACCTAAGTGCATTTACTGTAAGTGGACGTTTGCTGTGTAATCGCATGTAAGTGCATTTACTGTAAGTGCAAGTTTGCTCTTTAATCGCACATAAGCGCATTTACTGTAAGTGCAAGTTTGCTCTTTAGTAGCACGTAAGCGCATTTACTGTAAGCACAAGTTTGCTCTTTAATCGCACATAAGCGCATTTACTGTAAGTGCAAGTTTGCTCTTTTATTGCACATAAGCGCATTTACTGTAAGTGCAAGTTTGCTCTTTAGTAGCACGTAAGCGCATTTACTGTAAGTGCAAGTTTGCTCTTTAATTGCATGTAAGCACATTTACTGTAAGTGCAAGTTTGCTCTTTAGTAGCATGTAAGCGCATTTACTGTAAGTGGTAAACCGTTTGCTGTGTAATCGCATAAGCATTTACTGTAAGTGCAAGTTTGCTCTTTAGCAGTGCTTAAGAAGCATTTGCTTGTAGTGCAACAAGTTTGCTCTTTATTGCACGAGCATTTACTGTAAGTGCAAGTTTGCTCTTTAATGCACGTAAGCGCATTTGCTGTAAGTGCAAGTTTGCTGTGTAATGCGTCGCACGTAAGCATTTTTTTTTTTTTTTACTGTAAGTGCAATTTTGTTCTTTAGTGTAATCATGTAAGCGCATTTACTAAGTGCAAGTTTGTTCTTTAGTAGCATGTAAGCGCATTTACTGTAAGTGGACGTTTGCTGTGTAATACGCACGTAAGCGCATTTACTGTAAGTTCAAGTTTGCTCTTTAGTAGCACGTAAGTGCATTACTGTACGCCAAATTTGGCTCTTTAATCGCACGTAAGCACATTTACTGTAAGTGCAAAGTTTGCTCTTAAGTAGCAACGTAAGTGCATTTACTGTAAGTGGAAAGGAGCGTTATTCTTTGTAATCGCATGTAAGTGCATTTACTGTAAGAGCGCAAATTTGCTCTTTAATAATCGTCACATAAGCGCATTAATGTAAGTGGCAAGTTTGCTCTTTAGTAGCACGTAAGTGCGTACATTTACTGTAACACAAGTTTGTCTCTTTAGATCGGCACTTAAGCGCATTTACTGTAAGTGCAAGTTTGCTCTTTTATTAAGCGCACGTAAGCACGCATTTACTGTAAGCTGTCAAGTTTGCTCTTTAGTAGCACGTAAGCGCATTTACTGTAAGTGCAAAGAGGTATGCACTACTTTTAATAAGTCGCACGTAAGTGCATTTACTGTAAGTGCAAGTTTGCTTTTTAATCGCACATAAGCGCATTTACTGTAAGTGCAAGTTTGCTCTTTAATTGCACGTAAGCGCATTTACTGTAAGCGCAAGTTTGATCTTTAACTACTTGCTGATGGCCGTACAATTTTGTACGGCCGCAGCGCAGCCCTGAATCCCTGACTGGCCGTGTTTTTAAGGCCGCCCCTTTTGGCATTCCCCGCGCGCGCTCCCGAGCATGCAGCAGGGAACTCCTGTGCTGGCCGTGTCCCTCGGACACAGCCAAACACAGATCGCGGTAAATAGCCAATCACAGCGGCTATTTACAGCGTGATCTGTGTGGCCAATGAGAGATGATCTCATATGTAAACATATGAGATCATCTCTCATTGACGACTCTCCCTCCTCACACAGACAGCGCGTGTGAGGAGGGAGAGCGAACGGAGCTACAGCGCTGTGGGGAAAAACAAAAAGTAAACAATCAGTGCCCCAGTACCACAGTGCCCCCAGGACCACCTGTGCCCCCCAGGACCACCCAAGACCACTGTGCCCACCAGTACCCACCAGTACCACCGTGTGCCCACCAGTACCACTGTGCCCACCAGTACCACCGTGTTCCCACATACCACCATGTGCCCACCAGTACCACCATGCCCACCTGTGCCCACCAGTACCACCGTGCCCACCAGTACCACTGTGCCACCGTGCGCCCACCAGTACCACCGTGCGCCCACCAGTACCACCGTGCGCCCACCAGTACCACCATGCCCATCAGTGCCCACCTGTTCCACCTGTGCCCAGTGCCCATCTGCAATCAGTGCCCACCTGTGCCACCTTATCAGTTCCCACCTGTGCCACCTCAGTGCCCACCTCATCAGTGCCCATCTGTGCCGCAGTCAATCAGTGCACATCAGCGCCCATCTCATCAGTACCCATCTCAGTGCCATCTGTGCCACCTCATTAGTGCTATCTGGGCTGCCTCATTAGTGCTATCTGTGCCGCCTCATTAGTGCCCACCTGTGTCCACCAGTACACAGGCCTCATCGGAGCACATCAGTACCCGCCTCAGTGCCATCTGTGCCGCCTCAGTGCCATCTGTGCCACCTCATAAGTGCCATCTGTGGGCATTTGTACTTTCCTGGCTTGTTAGGGTCTCAAGAAATGAGAGAGGCCTTTGGTACATTAGGTGTGATCGGATGTGATCCTTTTTTATGATTTGCACTATAGCTTTTAGACTCTAAAACTTTCACACAGACCAAAAAATTTCCAAAAACTTTGGGTTATTTTTATCAAAGACATGTAGCAGTATAAATTGTGGCCAAAATTTATGAAGAAAAATTAATAATTTGCTAAATTTTATCACAGAAACTAAGAAAAAAATATTTTTTTCCCAAATTTTCGGTCTTTTTTCATTAATAGTGCAAGAAATAAAAACCGCAGAGGTGATCAAATACCCCCAAAAGAAAGCTCTATTTGTGGGAAAAAAGGACAAAAAAATCATTTGGGTACAGTGTGTGACTGAGTAATTGTCATTCAAAGTGTGAGAGCGCTGAAAGCTGAAAATTGGTCTGGTCAGGAGGGTGTTTAAGTGCCCAGTATGGAAGTGGTTAATCGCACGTAAGCGCATTTACTATAAGCGCAAGTTTGCTCTTTAAGCGCATTTACTGTAAGCGCAAGTTTGCTCTTTATTCGCACGTAAGCGCATTTACTGTAAGTGCAAGTTTGCTCTTTAGTAGCACGTAAGCGCATTTACTGTAAGTGGACGTTTGTTGTGTAATCGCACGTAAGCGCATTTACTGTAAGGGCAAGTTTGATCTTTAGTAGCACATAAGCTAATTTACTGTAAGTGCAAGTTTGCTCTTTAATCGCACGTAAGCGCATTTACTGTAAGTGCAAGTTTGCTGTGTAATCGCACGTAAGCGCATTTACTGTAAGTGCAAGTTTGCTCTTTAATCGCACGCAATCGCATTTACTGTAAGTGCAAGTTTGCTCTTTTATTGCACGTAAGCGCATTTACTGTAAGTGCAAGTTTGCTCTTTAGTAGCACGTAAGCGCATTTACTGTAAGTGCAAGTTTGCTCTTTAATCGCACGTAAGTGCATTTACTGTAAGCGCAAGTTTGCTCTTTAATCGCACATAAGCGCATTTACTGTAAGTGCAAGTTTGCTCTTTAGTAGCACGTAAGCGCATTTACTGTAAGTGCGTTGTTTATTTACACCTAAACGCATTAAAATGTCTGGAAGAACAACAAAGAGAGGCAGAGAGTCATGAGGGCAAGCAGGCTCTACATCTAGAGGCAACGTTGGTGGTGGACTCGGTGCATCCTCTTCAGCACATGGCGGCTCGTCCTTCTTTTCGGGAGCTGGCCGTGTTGAGCCTCAACATGCAAAGAAATTAGTATAGTGGATGACCAAGCCGTCCTCATCCTCCTCATCCACTCTCACACAGACTGATCTTAGTTTGTCTGGCAAAGCAGCTGCCAAGGCTTCCTCTTCCCTCTGCACAATGGCATCACACAATCCTTCCCTAGTCCCACCGTGTCCTCCTGAGAAGCGCATTTACTGTAAGTGCGTTGTTTCAACACAGTGTTGGGCACATGCTGAATGAAGATGTGCAGCGTTTTGAAGGCTCCGATGATGAAACACAGATAGAGGAAGGCATTGATGTGAGCCCAGGGAGAGGGGGTGGCCGAGAGGGACAGAAATCTGGCAGTGATGTTCCCCCAGCTGGAGCATACTGCCAGGTTTTCGACAGTGATGAGGAGGGAGGGGATGATGAGGTCACTGACTCTATATGGGTGCCTGATAGGAGAGAGGAGCAGGAGGAAGAGGAGGAGGAGAACGATGCACAGGCACACTTCCAAAGAGGCAGGATGCCCTACAGGGGTCAGCTTAAGGGCAGCACACCAAGTGTATTACATCGCACATCTACGCTTGTGCATGGCGCTGCTGTGTCTGAACGGTACAGCAAAAGTTCTTTGGTGTGGGCCTTTTTTAAAACATGTCCATCAGATCGTACCTTTGCTATTTGCAACATATGTCGCAAGCGTATCTTGCGTGGCCAAAACATCACCCGCTTGGGCACCACATGCTTGTCCAGACATATATCAACCTGCCATGCAGCTCGTTGGCAAGCATACCAGAAAGACCCACACCAAAGACCAAAGCGTACCTCCCCTTGCCCTTTTGGGACCTCCAACCCCACTAGACCCCCAGTCCTAGTCTCTGAAGCCTGCAGTGAAGGTGTAGAAATAGGTGTGTCACAACCTAATATTAGAAGTAAATGCGGGCAATCTACTGATAGTACCAGACAAATTTCCTGCCCCAGCTGCTGCAGCGCCGAAAGAAGTACTCTCCCAGCCATCCACATGCCCAGCGCTTGAATGCTAGCTTAGCGAAATTGCTAGCACTTCAACTGCTACCTTTTCAGTTGGTAGATTCTGCCCCCTTCCGTAAATTTGTGGAATGTGCAGTACCTCAGTGGCAAGTACCCAAATGCCACTGTTTCTCACGGAAGGTGATTCCGGCTCTCTACCGGCATGTGGAAGGCAATTTCCATGCCTCGCTAGACAGGGCGGTTAGTGGTAAGGTGCATCTTACCGCTGACTCATGGTCCAGCAGGCATGGACAGGGATGTTACCTGTCTTTTACGGGGCATTGGGAGACTCTGCTGGCAGCTGGGAAGGATGAAGGGCAAGGTACAGTAGTTTTGGAGGTTGTTTCACCACCACGCCTCCAAAACACTACTACTCTCTGTCCTCCACCCCCTCCTCTTCTTCCTCCTCTGTGGCCTCTTCCTGTGGTGATGTTTCCTCTGAACCAACCATGCTCCGTAGGTGTACGAGGGGCTACGCAGGAATGCAGGCCAAGAGATGCCATGCGGTGCAAGAGCTGGTGTGCTTGGGAGACAGGAGCCACACTGGGGAAGAGGTTCTGTCAGATCTGCAGGGGCAGGCTCAGAGGTGGTCAGCTGAAGTCTGGAATGGCGGTCAGTGATAATGGCACCAACTTCCTCTCTGCCCTGCGACAGGGAAAACTCACCCACGTGCCCTGTTTTGCGCATGTCCTGAATTTGGTGGTGCAGCGGTTCTTGGGCAGGTAGCCGGGCTTACAGGATTTCCTGAAGCAGGCCAAGAAAGTCTGTGTGCATTTCCGGAGGTCATATAATGCCACTACTCGGCTGACAGACCTCCAAAGGGAATACAACCTGCCCAAGAACTGCCTAATCTGTGACATGCCCACCAGATGGAACTCTGCGTTGGCCATGCTGCAGCGGCTGCACACGCAGCAGAGGGCCATCAATGAGTACCTGTGCCAATATGGCAGCAGAACTGGGTCAGGGGAGCTTGTTTTTTTTTCACCAGGCCAGTGGGCCTTGATCAGGTAAGCATTGACTGTCCTGTCACCATTTGAGGAGGCCACGAGGATGGTGAGCAGTGACAGTGCATGCATCAGTGAGACTGTCCCTCTTATTCACATGTTGGAGCACATGCTACGTGGAATAATGGACAGGGCCCTTGAGGCAGAACAGAGGGAGGAAGAGGAGGACTTCCTTACCTCTCAAGGCTCCCCTTATCCAGACACTGGTCCTGCTTGCCCACCTAGCACACAGGAAGAGGAGGAGGAGGAGGAGGATGATGGTATCAGCAGCATGGAGGTGGAGCCTAGCACTTAGCATCAGCAGCAGCAGTCTTCAAGGGATCATTTACACGTGGACTTTTACGTGGCTAGGATGAGGTGCCTGCGGATCCTGTCGTCCTCAGTGACCGAGAGGACTGTGCCCTGAATGCCTCTGCAAACCTACGCTGCATGGCCTCCCTGATCCTGCAAAGCCTGTGCTATCAAGGAGAGGGATCATTGGCTCACAACTCTCCTTGGTCCATGTTACAAGAGTAATGTTGCGGACCTTTTGTTGCCATCGCAGAGGGAGCAGAAGATGAAACTTCTGCGGGAGGCCTTGCAGAAGGGTCTGTGCAATGCGTTCCCAGAACCGGGGTGATTACCAAAACCTGGCTCTGGACACCACATGCTGAGGCTGAGGCTTCGGTGAGTCACAGAAGGAGCGGTGGAGAAGGTGGCCGCCTGACCGATGCGATCAGACAATTTTTTAGTCCGTAGCCCCAAGGTCTGACCGGTTCCAGCAACCATCGCCAGCGTCTGGTTTACATGGTCCGGGAATACCTAGGGGCAAGATCCCCACCAAAAATCCTCTAGCTTACTGGGTCTTGAGGATGGATCTCTGGCCAGAGCTTGCACAGTACGCAATTGAGCTACTGGCTTGCCCTGCATCCAGTGTTCTTTCAGAACGCACATTCAGTGCTGCTGGAGGCCTTGTGACCGATCACAGGGTGCGCCTCTCCACCGACTCTGTTGATCGACTGACATTCATCAAAATGAATCAGGCTTGGATCAACACCAGCTACCAAGCACCTGATGCTGATGTTACTGAATAATATTTTTTTGTTGAAATGTCAGATCCCTTTGAGACTGCGTATGCTGATGCTAAGTGACTGTCCTGTTATGCTGCTGATGGAATATCCTTCTCCTCCTCACTTCTCTTGCTGATAGCTAGTAAGAAATGTTGTGTTTCTTTCTAGGCTCCACCACCAGTGCCTAAGGCCAAATTTTTGTGCCCCTGTTTAACAGGGGCGCCTAATAACAATTTTTGATGCAATACTTTGCACGTGGCTCTTTGTTGCGCTCCAATTACAGTTATTGCTAGGGGTTGCAGTGTTGTGTTGTGCCTAAGGCACAATTTTTCTGCGCCGTTTAACAGGAGCGCCTAATAACAATTTTTGATGCAATACTTTGCACGTGGCTCTTTGTTGCGCTCCAATTACAGTATGTTTGAGGGGTGCCCTTTTTTCTACAATTTTTTTTCACAAAAAAATAATTGATTGAGCCAAGATCTGGCATTGTAATGGCCCCACACCACCTCTAAAATAATCGACATATTGTTGCCACACAGCACGTGCGCAAGCAGTATTAAATTACTTTTTTCTGAGTAATCTCATGTTGTGCAGGGACATTTCTAAACACGTGCCACTACTATAGACACCCAGCAGGTACGATATTTTTTTTTTCACTTTAAGCATCATTAAAATAGCTGCTCCGGAAAAAACTTCCATTTTTAAAACTTTTTTTTCCATTGATACATGTTCCCTGGGGCAAGACCCGGTTTCTGAAAGACATTTTCCAACATTAAATTAAATATTGGTCTTTAAAATTATTGTTTTGTATTCGAACGTTCGAGTCCCATACACTTCAATGGGGTTCTAAATGTTCGAACCCGCGGTCTGTTCGAACGTTCTGGTGCGAACCGAACGCGGGTATGTTCGGTTCATCCCTACTTGAGACATTTCTATAAACTATTCAGCACACAGAAATCTTTCTGTGTTATATTCTCCAAGCTCCTCCCCTGGTTTAAGCGCCTCTCAGCTATTGTCCACGTAAGTTATGCTCTTTACTATATATTCAATCTTAATCTGTAGAGTGCCACCTAAGTCTACAGTTAAAAATAAGCACTTAATAACTTTTTATTTAAAGCTAATATATAAAAACTGACGCTTAGAGGCATATATACTTCGTCTCACCTATAAAAGCTATTATAGTCATAATATGGTAGGCGATACTCACTGTAGTATTACAACTGACACGAACATTCTCTACCTAAGCTAGACACTACTCTTTATCTTTTCTATTTATTCTTTCCCAGGGTCGACTTAGAGACTGTTTGTGCTGCGCCATTAATGGAATTAATGCGCTGCTTCATGCTGCAGGCTGAATATAGATGTACAACAACAATATTAATAATTTATTGATATGTTATTTTTGATCTTGTTTTATATGAATATGTGTTTATTGAATCACTCCAATGAAACAACAACCTTTCTCTGTGTCTATATATGTACCCTTGTAAAAAGCTTCATGTATTGTTAACACCCTTATTTATTCATTCAATTTAGAACACTCGATACACCCGTTTTGTCTCTGAGGAAGCCCGAATGGGCGAAACATGTAGGACGGACTGTGTATGACATCTGTATGCAAGCTATTTCATGTTTTTTTGTATACTCTAATAGTGATCATGTGTATTGTGTGTGTGTAGATATATATAAAATTATTTTTGTACTATTATTATTAAATTATAATTTTTATGAAATTTGATTCTTTTGGGAGTTCTCTGTGACCTCAGAGCTATTCTATCAAATACCATATTATTTCAATTTGCACTCGCAAAGTCCTAAGCCCCATCCCTTAATTGGGAATTTATATCCATTTATCTATCAGGGAGTGCAATTGACTATTTAGATTTTCTCTAGTTTACTTATCGTGCGCATACTCTCTCTATACACATATTCCGATCTTATGCAAATTATGTTCTGAATGTGGAGCAGTGATTTACAACGGGCGTATCATGTCTGCCCTCATAACAGCAATGGAGACTTATTACCAGGGCCACCATCAGGGGGGTACAGGCAGTACACCTGTAAGGGGCCCGGATGTGAACCCCCTAAAAAAATATATATATTTTTTTATATATTTTTTATTTATTTATTTTATTAAAGGGACATTTTTTTAGGGGTCTGGAGGTCCCCAGGGGCCCGGAGATCCCCAGGGCCCCAGGTGACAACCCCCCCTTTTTATAAAAAAAATATTTTGTATATGTTTATATATATATATATATATATATACTGTATATATATATATATATATATATATATATATAAATATTTAACATTATTATTATTTTCAAAGGGCCCAGAGGTCCCCAGGGCCCCCGGAAGACAACCCTTCTTTTTTTTTAAAATATGTCTTACATTTTTTTATATTATTTTTTTTTTTTATATATATAGATATATTTTTATTAAAGGGCTTTGAGGTCCCCATGTGTCAAACCCCCTTATTTTTATAATTGTTTTATTTTTGTTTACCGTATTTTTCGGACCATAAGACGCACCTGACCATAAGACGCACCTAGGTTTTAGGGGAGGAAAATGAGAGAAAAAAAATATTCTGACACAAATGGTCTACTGAAATATTTATTAAAATATAACAGAATGGGGCGTGGCTTGGACATGGCCGAGTAGAGCTGCTAGTTTTCAGAGCTCCTGGCCTTGGGCACCTATACCCGGCAAAATCATCACATAACCGGCATGAAATCAGCCGAAAAACGCAAAACTAGAGCAGCAACGAGAGGCACTCCCGTGGGGAGGTCCACGGGCGAAATCCAACAATATTTCCGCCAGCTAAAGAGAAACTCCCCAGGCACCATAGTAGCGGCACCACGAGGCCCGGCATGAGGCACCGCACAGAAGGCCACATCAGAGGATACCTGCTTGTCCCCCCCGAGACCCTCCACCACACTGTACATTACAGAGGACCGGCCGCGGCCCCCCGCAGGTGACCGCGATGCCTGCAACCCAGCCACCTGAACCCGCAGCGTTGGACCAGGACATACGGGCGCTGCTGCAGGCCCTCCCAACAAGGTCGGACATAGAAACACTGATCCTCCGTCTGGAAGAAACTCACCGGCGAGACATCCAAGAAGTGAGAGGAGAAGTGTCCACACTGGCAGACAGGATCTCGTCTGGGGAGGCGTCGGTGTCCACGCTGGAGAACCGGGTGACGGCGCTGGAGCGCTCCCGCGACCAGCACCGGGAGACCGCCATTGCTCTCCAGCTCCACCTGGAGGACATCGAAGACAGGAGCCGCAGGCAGAATCTGCGACTTCGTGGCATCCCAGAAGATGTGTTGGCGGAGAACCTCAGGGATACCGTGAGGGATCTGTTCCGCACAGTGATGGATGACCCGGAGGCGACGGTGGAGCTAGACAGGGTCCACAGAGTTACGGGACCGAGGGCGGCAGATCCGGACGATCCAAGAGATGTCTTGTACAGGCTGCACCGCTTCACGCAGAAAGAGGCCATTGTGCGGCGGGCATGGGATCATGGAGATGTGTCGTTGGGGGGAGTGAGAGTGAAGATCCTACCGGACCTCTCAGGCGCCACCCTGCGGAGGAGAGCCATGTTACGCCCGCTCCTGGATCTCGCCAAGCAAGCAGGCTTCACGTACCGCTGGGGGTATCCGCTGGCGGTAACGTTCCGGAAGGAGATGGCGGCATTCACCCTTAGGTCGCCCACGGATCTCCCGGCCCTGTTCCGCTTCCTGGGGGCCGAGCTGGTCCCGGTTCCCGACTGGCTGATGATTCTCCCGAGACCGGCAGAGAGATCGGGTGCCGCGACGCTGTGCAGACCACCGCTGCCGAGCCGGCAGAGAGGCCGGAGGAGGAACAGATCGGCTTCTGGTCTGGAGTAGCGTGAGTAATGTTGCCTTAACACCCCCCGATTGTGCCAACTGACTCCTCTTGTATCCCGCCGACACACAGGCAGTGACACCCGTTCCCCCCCCTGCCGACGCCACGGCTGCTATGAGACCTGATCCCCTTTGGAGCTCCCCATAAGACACCATCTGCCTGGCGGTACATGCCTAATCATGAGGACGAACGCACATGTGTCTGTACTTAAAGTGAGTGAGGAGGGAGAAGTATGAGACTGTCAGAAGGATACCAACAGACTATGCTGCACTTGAACTACGCGCACACTGCCTGAGGGGAGACATGGGGTGGGGAGGGCTGATGGTCCACTCCTGATGTGTAGCTAAGCCCGACATCCTCACTCTGGAGGGGGTGGTGGTTGGGGGGGGGGCGGTTTGTACCCATGGGGGGCGGTCGTCCACGGCACCGGTGATGCATCCTCCTCTTCCGGTAACAGTCACTGCTGCTCATGGATCTGGGGGGGGGATAGGGTGGATGCTGGGGCCTCCCCCCCCTCCTCAGTATGGTTTTCGATTGCCGGGAACTTGGGGTGGGACCGGTTTGGGTTACAGTGTTAGTTGTTGACGTGTTCTGTTTATACTCACAATGAGATGCTATCCAGGTTTGTGCTATGCTCTCCTTTATTGCTGATTCTGCGCATATGTTTTACAGAGTATATTAGTTATGTTTTATGTTATGTGTTATGTCTGATGGCCGGGCATGAGGTATGTACTACATGTTTGCCGGGGGCGGGTTGCCTGGGTTCAGAGGCTCGCCCATTGGCCCTGTCTGAACACTCTCCCACTTAGGCCTGCGCTCCGTACCCAGAGAGTCTCTGGGGAGCGTCATCGCAGGGTATTCCTGCTACTTTAGTATATCTGTCTAGGCGGCATACACTAGTGCTAGCCTACTGACTGTTTCCTTTTTCCTCTATTTCTGTCTCTTTTTCTTCCATTCCTTCCCCCCCCCTCACCTTCCAACACCCCCCCCCCCCGACGGGTTTAGTATACTGGGCTCTGGGTTCTTGCCTCCCCTAATTGACCCTCCACCCCTGAACATTGTGGACATGGACGTGTTAAATGTAGTCTCCTTGAGCGCAAAGGGCCTGAATACCCCGGAGAAGAGGAGGATGCTGCTTCATGACTTACGACGCATGAAGGCGGACATCGTCCTACTTCAGGAAACCCATTTTAGAGCAAACTCGATTCCAATCCTCAAAAATAGATTTTACCCCACAGTATTCCACTCTATGTACACTGAGTCTAAGTCTAGAGGGGTCTCGATTATGATCTCGGCTAAGGTTCCGTGGTCACTAATTGACGTTATCCAGGACAGGGAAGGGAGATACCTATTCCTGAAAGGACGGGTGGGAGACGAGCGGGTCACTCTGGCGAATCTGTATGCCCCCAACATCCCTCTGTCCCCGACTGAAGACACTTCCTCGGGGTCGTCCTCGGTTTCGAGAGACACGCGCAAGCGAATTGACACGACCGTTCACAACTCACAACTAGTGGATGCCTGGCGTCTTTTTCACCCTGGGAGAGAGATTATACCTTCTTCTCCAGGCCGCATCAGACATACTCCAGGATTGACTATTTTCTGATCCCTCATAGACAACTGCATGCTGTTAGGGACACGGCCATCGGGTCTATCACCTGGTCGGATCATGCCCCGATCACTATGAAATATGCCATATCAGAGGGTCACACGACACACAGGCCCCCGTGGAGGCTAAACGAAAGCTTACTGCAGGATGCAAAGACGGTAGCGGAGGTTAAAACAGAATTAGGCCACTACTTCTTGACCAATAACACAAAAGACGTAGACGTGGGACTGATCTGGGAGGCCCATAAGGCCGTGATCCGCGGGATATTTATCAAACACGGCTCCAGACTTAAGCAGTCGAGGGCGGCCCAACTATCCTCCTTATTGGGCAAACTGCAAACTCTGGAGACGGCTCATAAGCAGACCCCAACGCCAGCTCTAGGGGCTGAGGTGGACACCACGCGGCGGCAAATTACGGATCTCCTGCGCTATAAGGCCAAAGCGGCCATACAAATTTGTAGGCGGAAAACATATGAGTCGGGTGACAAATGTGGGAGGTTGTTGGCTCAGTATCTGCGAACCCAAAAACTGGCCTCCTACTGTATATCCCCCGGATTATTTCCAACTCGGGTCAGATGGCATCCCTCCCCCAGAAGATAGCGCAGGAATTTAGAACTTACTATGATTCCCTCTATAACTTAAAAGTGACAAGACCCTCTCCCGATCCGACTTCAGACTACATCTCCTCCTCCCTTATGCCAATCCTACGCGCTGAAGCTAGGGATCTTCTAGAAGCGCCCATCACAATGCTGGAGCTTCAAACGGCATTAAAAGCCACTAAACCAGGGAAGGCGCCCGGCCCAGACGGCCTGACCGCCCCCTATTACAAGACTTTTCTCCCCTCACTCGGCGACCACTTAGTCAAACTGTTTAACGCCCTTAGCACAGGGAAGAAACTGCACAAGACCACAATGCAAGCACAAATAACAGTCATACCAAAAGAGGGGAAAGACCCGGCTCAATGCGGCAGTTACCGACCTATCTCCTTGCTCAACACCGACCTGAAGCTGTTCATCAAAATCCTAGCCACCAGATTGCAAGAACACCTACCTCACCTTATACATCTAGATCAGGTGGGCTTCGTACCGTTCCGGGAAGCCAGAGATAACACCATTAAGGTGTTGAACCTACTACATATAGCCAGATCTAGGAAGGTGCCTTGCGTCTTCATCGGGACGGACGCCGAAAAGGCGTTCGACCGCGTAAGGTGGGAGTTTATATTTAAGATGCTAGACCATATAGGCGTAGGGGAAAGAATGATCAACTGGGTCTCCGCGGTGTATGCAGACCCGTCCGCCAAAGTCCGGGCTAATGGGGTCACGTCGGATGCCTTCCAGGTCACTAATGGTACCAGACAGGGCTGCCCACTCTCGCCTCTGCTGTTTGCTCTCTCCCTGGAGCCTTTTCTGTGCCACGTTAGAGCCAACCCAGGTATCACCGGGATTCCCTCCCACAAAACACAATACAAGGTCTCGGCGTATGCAGATGACCTCATGTTCTCCCTGACAAACCCAGCGGTCTCCCTCCCCAACCTTATGCGAGAGTTCGCGATATACGGGCAGCTATCTAACCTAAAAATTAATTTTTCTAAATCGGAGGCCATGGGTCTGGGAGTCCCGGGACAACAGCTCGCATCACTTAAGGCTAATTTCCACCTCAAATGGACCGACAACGCATTGAGATATCTGGGCACGCTCATTCCCCGGAGGGCCTCCCAGATATTCAAATTAAATCCCCCCCCCCTTTTGAAGGCAGTCCAGACAATGTTGCATCAATGGAACACCGGATTACACTCCTGGTTCGGCAGGTGCAATATTCTGAAGATGACTGTCCTTTCCAAGTTCCTCTACCTGATACAGGCACTCCCGATTCAAATCCCCGCTGTCTTCCTTGGGCAGGTTCACTCTACGTTCATTAAGTTTCTCTGGGCCGGGAAACGGCCCAGACTGCACAGAAAGACTCTCTCCCTCCCTAAACAATACGGGGGCCTAGCGTTACCCGAGATACGCTCCTACTACCACGCGGCCCACCTGAACAGACTGGTTGACTGGTGCCGACACCAAGACACCAAGCTGTGGACTCAGGTGGAACAGGCTCAGAGTGACTTCGCCCTCAGCCGGGCACCTTGGTGCCAGTCGGCCATGCCGGTTCACCTCAAGCAACACCCACTCATAGGCACCACCATGAGGATATGTGCAGACTTATTCTCAAGGGCCTCCCTTTCATCTCGGGACTCTCCTTTGCGCCCGATACTAGGTACCCCTCAATTCGAACCGGGGGTAAGTGACCACAGGTTTCGATCACTAATTAGGGAAGGGCTATACCAGGCCTCACACTTCAGTACGCTGGGTAGGTGGAGAACGGTGGCCGAGCTGTCGGACCCGGACGGTAATTTCAGACTGGATTTTTTAAGGGCAAACCAGCTCGGCCACTTTCTGGCCAGTATACCACCCCCGAAGGTGGCCAACAACCCCCTCACGGCGTTGGAGGCGCTATGCTCTGAGACGGGGGTGATTTCTCACACCCTCTCCCTTACATACGGCATGCTGACCACACCTCCAGACGATTACCGCCCCCCGAGCCTGATCAAATGGGAGAGAGACCTGAATTGCCACTTCAATGACAATAGGACACAACATATTCTCAGATTCACGCATAAATCTTCCCTATGCACCAAAATCCAGGAGACAAATTACAAAATCCTTACACGGTGGTATAGGACCCCGGCAATGTTACACAAGTTTTTCCCCACGACCTCGGACCTCTGCTGGCGCTGCCAACAAGAGAGAGGCACCATGCTGCACATTTTCTGGTCCTGCGCCAAGATTGCGCCCTTCTGGAGGAATGTGCGGCAAATTACACAGAGATTCTCAGACCGGGCTGTCCCGGACGAACCGGCGTACTTCCTGCTACACGACACCAGCACCCCCACATGCAAGTACAAGCAATCGGTGGTCCGTCATTTGCTCGACGCAGCCAAGGCATGTATCCCGCTGTGCTGGAAGTCCCCACACCCCCCGACCATTAAGCTATGGCTTCAGAAGGTGGATGATATCTGCCAAATGGAAGACCTAATCCTCACTAGCCAAAATAGGGAAGAAGCCTATACCAAGACATGGCGACTGTGGAATATGTTTAAGTACTCGGATGAGGGACAGGCTCTGAGAGACAGCGACTTGCTGCCTTGAGACCCAGTTCGACCCTGAATAGATCGAAACGTCCCCACTCATGGGTGGAGGAGGCGTCCTGAGAACCAGCGCCACCCGCGGGCGAGAATGGAGAGTTCAGTGCCTGAGATACAAGCCCCCCCTCCCTACCACCCCCCCTTTTTTTTCTTTTCTTTGTCCTCTCTCTTCAACTTCTCTCCCATCCTTACCCCTCGCTCTGCTCCGGGCCCTGACCCAGCTTTTTGCTACTATTTCTATCTTTGCTATCTTCTTGCCTCTTCTTCTGTTTAATTCAAAACAAATGGGAGTGGGTCCCGCGGCACCACAGTCCATTAACTAGTGGGTATGGTGCGATCGCCGTCAATGGACGATTGGGGGAAGCTCTAGTAAGGGTTTCAAGATGGTATAGGGCGGTGCCTCCGTTCGGGTACAGTACTCGTATGCAGGTACCCCTATAAATGTTTGATACCTACCATGTTTTTATTTTTATTTTTTTATTCACTGTTATTGTTGTACATTTGTGGCCGATGTGGGCCTGACTCCCTGTTATAAATAAACAATTTAAAAAAAAATATATATATAACAGAATAATATTGCAACCAAGTGAACACTATTAGATAACACAGGCTGGATGGGGCACACCACTATAGCTGACTCATATTAACCCCTCACATGCCACAGCAGCTGCGGGATATGGCGATGGCTCACAACGGAGACACGGGCTGGCTGTATTAGATAACACAGGCTGGATGGGGAACACCATGGATATGGGCTCACAATGGACACACAGGCTGGCTGTATTACATAACACAGGCTGGATGGGGAACACCATGGATATGGGCTCACAATGGACACACAGGCTGGATGGGGAACACCATGGATATGGGCTCACAATGGACACACAGTTTGGCTGTATTACATAACACAGGCTGGATGGGGCACACCATGAATAAGATGGGGGAGGGGGGCACTGATTCCTGTATGACACTGCCCCCCTCTTCCATCATACATGGATCAGCCTGTGTTATGTAATACAGCCATCCTGTGTGTCCATTGTGAGCCCATATCTATGGTGTTCCCCATCCAGCCTGTGTTAGCTAATACAGCCAGCCTGCGTCTCCATTGTGAGCCATAACCATATCCCACAGCTGCTGCGGCATGTGAGGGGTTAATACGAGTCCGTTATAGTGGTGTGCAGCAGCTCTACTCTTGGTTTCCTCTAAGAGTGGAGCATGCGCAGTAGAGTCAGCGGCGAGCATCTTACACGGCGCAACACAGTGACGTTGTGTGGGCGTGCATCCATGCTCTGCAAAGCTTCCTGGTGGCTACAATGGCCGCCCCCATGATCGCGCTGGCTGCCTGCTCTCTGTGGACACCGGTATGTTGAAAGGCGAAGTCGGGGGAGGGGTGGACATTCAGTATTCGGACCATAAGACGCAGACAGATTTTCCACCATATTTTTGCGGCAAAATAGTGCGTCTTATGGTCCGAAAAATACGGTATATATTTTTTTATTTTATTTTTTATTAAAGGTCCCGGATGGAAAGCCCTCCTTTTTTTTCTATTTGTTTTTATTCAAAAAATGTTAAACAAAGACACATTTCATATTACATTTACAATAACATACATCAAATTCGTATTTAAATACATTCAAAATTACTTAATTACAAACTGATTACACAACATAACTGAAATAATCATAACATTGTCGAAATCGGTCAATCCTGCACCTTTTATTTATTTGCTTTCTCTCCTCCTTCTCTTACAATTCCCCCCTCCCCTTCCCCCGTACCGAGAAAGAGAAAAAAAAAAAAACCCATCCAAATAAAATTGTGTATAATTAGCCCTTAATTAGGACCCTATGACTCCTAAATATCTACTGTTTTTTAAGGGGACTAATATCCCCTTTCTTGTGCATTCTCCTCGTGATCTTTGGTTGTTTTGGTGCATTTATATGATTTACCCCATCATTTCTCTCTGTGACTAATTCTATTGTCTTTTCCCCTTCTCTTTATTATTATGGGGGAGAGAATAATTAACAATTATCCCCTTCTTATCCAAAAAAAAAAACACTGACACGCCCCCCCTCCCAATCCTATTTAAGTGTTAACTGATGTTTTATTCCTATGATTAACGGGAAAAAAAAATTCCCCAATATACCTCCCTTCCCCTCCCATGGGGGGGAGTACTTTACCAAACTCCCAACAATTTCTACGTACTGTCTTCCCTACTCATATAATCTGAATATAGAGCTTAAATTGCTTAAAGTCCACCCAACCTTCCCATGTCCCTGCTTCTCTCTGGTTAGGTTCCCAGTACTGGTCCTCCTCCATATTTCTTATCCTTTCTACCTCCCTTAACCATTCCTGTATCGACGGGCCTACTTTTCCTTCCATTTTTTCGGGATTAATATTTTTGTTACATTTAGTAGAGTAGGGATAATTGATGTTTTATATTTTTTCCTGGGTATAGTTGTTGCATGAAACAAACACTGCCAGGGGTCTAACGTTATCTCTATTTTACTAATCTCTTATTAACTCTATTATTTGTATCCAGTATCGTTTGATCTTGGGGCACTGCCACCAAATGTGGGCATGGGTTCCCACCTCCCTGCACTTCCTCCAACATAAGGGTGAGACCTAGGGGTTTATCTTATGCAATTTCGCTGGTAATTTAAAGTTTGTTTCCTTTATCCGAGTGTTTACCGATGTAGAGTGTACAAAATCCATAACTTTATTTCTCATGGTTTCTGGTAATATTTGATTTAATTCTCTTTCTCAGCTCTCCATTGGGCACGCAGCTCCAGCTTCTAATTGTGTTATCAAAAGCTTATAGATAGTAGAGATTCTATATCCGCTGTGATGGTTTGGATCTGTCTTGCCTGATGGATGGCTGGTTTTCGCCATATTTTGGAGAGACAGACACATTGATTGCACAGCTGTGTGGTCAGCTTTTTAAGTCTGACCTGAACAGCATTCAGGGCTCCACCCTCCCGAGGAGTCCAGGTCTGGAAGGGAGAACCCTGAGAGTGCAGGTGTGCACTAAATTATCTGGAAAAGCTAGAGAAGCTGGAGAGTGCATGCTGCACTATAATACCCAGAGGCCTGAGTCTGAGGTGGATGACAGGAGTGAGTCTGGGGTGGCTGACAGGAGTCAGGAAGGCTTCATGAGGGAGCCTGAGCAGTGTGGTGCTACTGCTAAAGATAGCCAGGTGGCTCGGTATTTTCCGTTATACGTGTAAGCCAGGAGGCTGAAGGTACAATTTTGTATGGACTGTGAAAACCCCTGTATATTTTTCTGTTGGTTGCAATAAAACCGTGTTTTTTTTGCTATTTCTGCTTGAAGACCAGTGACTGTGCAACTCTACATTTATCGCTAATTTTGCGACTTTATCACACCGCCCATCTCCATTTGGTCCACCAACTTTTCCCATGCATTAAGACCACCGACTCCCCGGAGTGGTTTTGGAAGGGAGCCTACAAAATGTTGCAGTTGTTTATATCTCCAAACCTCCCAGGGGGTGGGCCCATATCTTTCACAGAGTTCATTTAATGAACAAAGAGCATTCCCCTTCATAACATCCCTTAATCTTAAATAGGGTGATGTGGTCCATTTTAAATATAATTTATTGTCCTTCCCCAGGGTAAAATAATTATTTCCAGTTAAGGGCATTAGAGGGGCTATTATATTGACCTTGTACTCGGAGTCTCAGGTAATCGTGCTAGGGAAAGATCAGAGGGGAAACAGGGAAATAGACCTAGAGGTGGGAAAGTGACCAGAGGCGTGCCGAGGTCACGTGGTCAGTATGCCTAAAAGGGGGCATACCCAAGTAGAAGTAAAAGAAGAAATAGCAATAAAAAAGGGGATGGGTGGGTGGGACACACGAAAACCGCCGCCCAGAAGGAGGAAGGAGGGTTTAAATACCCCCCGACTCCTCCTACAAGCACAGGCTGACATGCAGTCAGCCTTTCACTTGTACTCGGAGTCTCAGGTAATCGTGCTAGGGAAAGATCATAGGGGAAACAGGGAAATAGACCTAGAGGTGGGAAAGTGACCAGAGGCGTGCCGGGGTCACATGGTCAGTATGCCTAAAAGGGGGCAAAAATAAAACAGTAGGATGAGCTGACCAAGAGATTGAAATGAAAGAACTGTATGTAACCCAAAGCCTCCAACGCAAGAATACCTGTGACAGACATGCGGAACTGGGATATGACTGGAAGGAATGCTGACTACTGCCCATCTAACTCCTCAACCACAAGAATACAGACCCCCCCGACGAATGGCACAAGAAACTGCACCTGTGCCGAAAACCGGCCCAGAGTGGATGTTAAAGTGCTACCCTAGTTAGTCGGCAGGGAATGGCTACGTGTCGAGCCCTATGCTAGCAGAGAAGGGAGTACTAGGGAAAGGAAAGTGGCCTCCCCCTGAGTACATCCACCAAAGTCTGGTGCCCGGACTGTACTGTGCACCAGCTTGAAAACCCGTTTGAGCTGAAAGTGACAAAAGAAACAAAAACGCAAGTAGGTACTGAATGTCTGTGAGAAAAGGACCCAGGATACCGAGATAGAAACGCCTGGAAGATATCCCAGGCCTGAGTCAGGGACTTCCTAGGCTAAATGAAAAGGACTTGAAGATCAGGTTCCGTCTGTAACAAAGGAGAAGGCTAAATTGGGAGGTTCAAAGAGGGCGTTCAACCATGTATAGAACCCGTAACTGGAGAAGGACGGATGGTGGCAAAATCTGCAATATCTGCCGCCTATGACATGAACTCTGCAAAGAAGAAGAACATTGTTAAAACAAAACATGACCAACAAGCCCCAACTTACCTCAGGAAAATGAAAATCCCTACCTATCCTCGCCACTACCTGTGCAGGTGTCCGTGATTAACACACACAGTGATGTAGGGCAGGAATGAATACATAGCACAAGACTGTAAAACATGTCAGTCTGAGGAGACTAGCGAGGCTGAGCAAGCCTGAGGCAAATCAGGCCAATTAAAAACGTTACACTCAAGCCTATGAACCTGAAGACGTGTCAGGCAAGTGATGCAAGTAGTGAGATCACGTGACATATGAATGTATGTAATGAAAGCCGTGAGAAGCGGATGAGGGGACTTGCCACCGCACAAGCCAATTAGAAACGAACATCTCAATCCGACAGTACCCCGTAAACGTGACGGGTAACCCAGCAGTGGAGGGTGGTCATGAACTAACGTGAGGATATGAATGTGACATGTATGCACAGACTATGAAAAATAAAAAGTAGCTGAGTGTAGGACCACTGCCGCTGGACTGAGAACGTGACCACCCCAAAATTGCAAAGGCCGAGCAACCTGAGGCGTAGCAGGCAAATTAAAAACGTACACTCAGGCCTGATGAACCTGAAGACGTGTCAGGTCATTGTATGAGAAAATGAAATGTCAAGATGCATGAAATGTATGAGAAACGGATGAGGAGACTTGCCACCATACAAGCCAATTATAAACCGCTCATCTCAATCCGTAAGCACCCATAAACGTGATGGGTGACCCCCCCAGCGGTGAACGCTATGAACCTAAATAAACATGCCAATGCTATCAACTAGAAAACGTCCCAACTGAAACCCTGCATGAGAACGTAAGTTGTATGAGACGTACATACCCGAGAACATGAATAGCATGGGAAACAAAAACATGAGAAACGTAAAACCTAAGAACATAAAAAACCATGAGAAACTTAAATGTATGAAAAGCCTAATCACATGAGAATGTGAAAAATGTAAAAGCATCGTGACTGAAACCTGCATGAGAACCGTAACCCTGAGAATCTGAATGCATGAGAAACGTAATGTAAACGGAAAGTAGAAACATAGAAATGCAAGAGACACGGAAAAAACATAGAGAACCCAAATAGCATGAGCAACGTGAGAACATGAAATAGCAAGAGAAATGTGTACACTTGACAAACGTGCTCGTATGAGAACATGAACAGTAACCACACAAGAACATGACTAGCCTGAGCCATGCAATTGCACCAGAACATAAAACCATGAGAACCGTAACCGCATGGGAAGATATCATGAACAGTGTAACGCATGAGAACGTAATCGCATGAGAGACACCATGGAATGTAATCGCACCAGAACTAGTATGAAAAAACGTAATCGCACGAGAACTAGCATGAAAACCGTAATCGCACGAGAACAAGCATGAAAAACCGTAAACGTACGAGAACAAGAATGAAAAACATAATCGACATGAGAAACTATCACGAGAAACAAATCGCATGAGAAACTATCACGAGAAACAAATCGCATGAGAAACTATCACGAGAAACAAATCGCATGAGCAACGTTAACGCATGAGCAACGTTAACGCATGAGCAACGTTAACGCATGAGCAACGTAATCGCATGAGCAACGTAATCGCATGAGCAACGTTACCGCATGAGAAACGTAATCGCATGAGAAACTATCACGAGAAACTATCACGAGAAACGTAATCGCATGAGCAATGTAATCGCATGAGAACCACCATGATAACGAATCGCATGAGAAACAAATCGCATGAGAAACTATCACAAGCAACAAATCGCATGAGAAACTATCACGAGAAACGAATCGCATGAGAAACGTAATTGCATGAGAAACGTAATTGCATAAGAAACGTAATTGCATGAGAAACGTAATTGCATGAGAAACGTAATCGCATAAGAAACGTAATCGCATGAGAACCACCATGATAACCGAATCGCATGAGAAACAAATCGCATGAGAAACTATCACAAGAAACAAATCGCATGAGAAACTATCACAAGCAACAAATCGCATGAGAAACTATCACGAGAAACGTAATCGCATGAGAAACGTAATTGCATGAGAAACGTAATTGCATGAGAAACGTAATTGCATGAGAAACGTAATCGCATAAGAAACGTAATCGCATGAGAACCACCATGATAACCGAATCGCATGAGAAACAAATCGCATGAGAAACTATCACAAGCAACAAATCGCATGAGAAACTATCACGAGAAACTAATTGCATGAGAAACTATCACGAGTAACAAATCGCATGAGAAACTATCACGAGAAACTAATCGCATGAGACACTATCACGAGAAACTAATCGCATGAGAAACTATCACGAAAAAAGGAAACTGAGCAACGTAATCACATGACCAACGTAATCGCATGAGAAACGTAATCGCATGAGAAACGTAATCGCATGAGAAACTATCACGAGAAACGAATCGCATGAGAAACTATCACACAAAAAAAAGGAATCGCATGAGCAACGCAATCGCATGAGAAACGCAATCGCATGAGAAACAATCACAAGAAACGAACGCATGAGAAAGTATCACGAGAAACGAATCGCATGAGAAACTATCACGAGAAACGAATCGCATGACAAACTATCACGAGAAACGAATCGCATGAGCAACGTAATCGCATGAGCAACGAAATCGCATGAGAAACTATCACGAGAAACAAATCGCATGAGAAACGTAATCACATGAGAAACGTAATTGCATGAGAAACGTAATCGCATGAGAAATGTCATCTCATTGAAAACTTATCATTGAGAACATAACTAGCCTGAGAAATGTAATCGCATAAGAACATGAATGGCATGAGAAACGTAAACACATGAGAACATAACTTACCTGAGAAATGTGACAGCCTGAGAAACGTGACATGAAAAGCATACCGAACCTGACTGAAACATGCACTCACTAAGCTCACTTACTAAAAACACTGATCGCACACACCCACTTCAACCAGAACCTGACAGAGGGAGAATTCCCGTAGAAGCTGATTGACCCGGGTGTGTCCGATCACTGCCAGCACCTACAATAGGGGAAAGCAAGGACGTACACCCATCTATACCTAGTACTGTAACGCAAGATGGGGGGAAGAGGGGGGGGGGGCTGTTGAGTAACATCCAATAGCTACTACACTGGCTCCCACACACACTAAAGAAAAGTAACTAACAGATCACTATTCAGCGGTGCGGCAGTCTAAACCTAAGTCCACCTTACCTTGAGAGGTTCCTGCAACCACCTGGGAAAGTTGGGTAGCCTAGCAGCATAAAATGTGAAACATGGCTGTGATAGACCATGCTGATGCTGCTAACCGTGGATAACCACCCACGACACCATGTGGTGACAAAAGAATGGGCTGAGGGGTAACATGTCACTGGCCTGGCACAGACACTGAAGTGTTGCTGAGAAACTAAGGGGGGGGGTCGAGCGCCAATCATCTCCCTATGTAAAGTTCCAGCCTGGTATGGCGCCGTGGGCGGGTGACGGCATCAGAGCGCGACACTCGGCTATGCATGAAGCTGGCACTGCCATGCTAATGGCAAACATGTCCGGTGAGTGCCGCTGGCTCGGTATTGAATTGCAGACCCCCCCCCCGACTGACACCTGACATATGGCCAGAGCTGACAGCCACAGATCCTTCCCCTCCCCCCTGACACCATGTGGAGTGAACCTTGCTCTGCCCGCCCGCCCCCTAAGTTGCTCCTGGGAACGAGCGGACCTCGTAGTGCCCCTCCCCCGACTGGGGAACCCCCACAACCACACAGCCAAGCCCTCCCAGCTACCAAGAGCGAACACACACTCCCCTGCAAACACTCCACCGCAGAAAGAGGAGCGAGCCCTCGAACAGTAAGGAGGGAGGAAGCGGCTGCAGCCATCAGCCGCCGCAGCGTGCTACTCCTGGAGCACCTGTCGGCACACTGATGTCACCCAAGGTAATAGCGTGGGGAGCTCTCCAGCCCGTAGATGCCCCATACAGCCCAGATGGAGGTGGCCGCCGCTCGCTTGTGGGCCCCCCCCCCGACTCACTCCTAAACCTGTAAATAAAAAGGTAGACATGGGGGCCCTTCGTGGAGCCTCACGTCCTGCTGACACTGACAGAGACGAAATCCGGAAGTGACGTCAGACGGGTCGCACCGGAAATGACAGGCATAACACACACGAAAACCGACACCCAGAAGGAGGAAGGAGGGCGGGTTTAAATACCCCCCGACTCCTCCTACAAACACAGGCTGACATGCAGTCAGCCTTTCACTTGTATGTTTTTAATTAATTTATCCCACATGCTTAATGCTACTAAGGTGATTGGGGCTGCTATTTCCTTCAAACCTCTAAACTGCCTTGGGATCCAGATAACCTGTCCCAACGCTGCTTTAGAGATTTTCTCCTCCAGTTCTACCCATTTTTTTTTTTTTTTGCTGGGGGGCATATGCCCAATCCATCACCCGCCTTAAAATTGCTGCCTCATAATATTTTTCAAAATCGGGGAGGTATACACCTCCCTTTTTTTTTGTCCAAATAATATCCGAAATGCAATACGATTACTTTTATTATTCCATATAAAGCTCTGAATTACCGATCTTAATGTTTTAAAAAAGGCCCCAGGGATATCCACCGGTAAACTTTGGAATATATAAAGAGCTCTTGGAAGGATCATCATTTTAACTACGCTTATACGTCCGAAACATGATAGTCTATGGGCAGGGTATCCTTTCAATTCACTTTTAATATTGTTCAGCAAGGGTATATAGTTATCTTGATATAAAGCAATATTTGATTTTGATAGTAGCACCCCCAGATATTTCAGCCCCCTTGTTTTCCACTTAAATGGGTATAAACTCTGGAGGGCCCTACTTTTGCTGGAACCGAGATGTTCAATATTTCCGTCTTTTCCATATTCACTTTTAGGTTGGATACTAATCCATATTTTTCCAGCTCCTCCAAAGTTTTTGGGAGAGATTGCATAGGGTTTGTTGTTAGGTATATCATAATATCATCTGCAAAGGCAGATATTTTATATTCTTGGTCACCTACCTCTATGCCTTGTATCTCTTGATTAGCTCTTATAGAGTTTAGAAAAGGTTCTAGGGAAAGCACGAAAAGCAAAGGGGACAATGGACAGCCCTGGCGCGTCCCATTAAAGAGCCTAAAACTTTCCGAGAGGGTCCCATTAACTTTGATTTGTGCCGTTGGGGTGGAGTAAAGAGCCTATATCCATTTAATCATATGGGATCCTAGACCATATTTATATAAAGTCTGTAGCATGAAGTCCCAGTCTAGTCTATCAAAAGCCTTCTCGGCATCTATTGATAGAAACAGAGCTGGCCTTCTGCTTTTCTTTACTTTGTGTATTAGGAGAACTGTTTTTAGAATATTGTCTCGAGTCTATCTGCCCGAGACAAAGCCCGCTTGATCTTCCCCTATTAGTTCTGGCATAAAGAGCTTCAGTCTCTCAGCCAGAATCCTCGCATAAATTTTCATGTCTTCGTTAATTAAAACTAGAGCACATTGTCGGATCTTTTCCTTCTTTTGCCAAAAGAGATCTGTAAGCACCTAAATCCTCTTCTCGTATTTTAAGGCCTCCCCCTATAGAATTCATATATAGATAAAAAAAGGGGCCCAGAACGTCAATAAATTTCTTATAGTATAAAGATGTATCACCATCAGGGCCGGGACTTTTCCCTAGTTTACTCTTTTTAATGGCCTGGTCTATTTCCTCTCTAGAGATGTCCTCATCTAATCTCCTTGAGTCTTCCTCGGTTATTTCTGGCAGTTTAACTTCCCTTAAGTATCTACTTCTTTTTTATCTTTTCTATCTTAAATTTCCCCAGGATCCTGTAAATCATTTACTTTATATAGTAATTGATAATATTACATAAATGTTTTATTGATATCTCTAGTAGAGTGTTTCATTTCTCCTATTTTATTTTTTATCTTAGCTATATAATTCGCCTTCCTCCTAGGGGGACATTGGGAAGAAGGGATATGTAGTTTAGATATGTTTGTTTTTATGTTGTCAGTCGATCGGAACAATCCAGAAGGAAAAAAAAGGAAAGAACAAAAGGAATTTGGTTTTTCCTCAGCATTACTGCTTATATTTGAGAAATTACTCCCTTAAAAATAGTTAGCTACAATTTTAGAGGTTTGAATAGTCCCAGCAAACGGCACCAAATATTGCAAGAATTAAAAGGTTTGACAACAAATATATTTTTTTTGCAAGAAACTCATTTTAAATATTCCTCTAGGGTGGGTGTGAATTCTATGAGCTTTCCAGTGTGGATGCATGGTTATTCCCCTGATAAAAGGTCTCGAGGGATAGCCATAGGTTTTGATAGGAATACTCCATTTACTTTGAAGGCAATGGAATCAGACCCTGAAGGAAGATTTTTGTTTATAAAAGGGTATCTGTTTAATAAAGAATACACGCTGGTGAACATTTATTGCCCTAATATTTATCCTAGTCGGTCCCTAAAAAATGTATTGAAAAACTTGAGAACTTTAGAGAGGGAAAGGTGATCATGGCAGGGGATATAAACTTTGTGTTTGACCCTTGTTTGGAAACTCAACCCATCTCCTTCCGATCAGAAGGTAAACTCCTAAGGTTAGTCAAGCAAAAACTACATCAGCAGCGCCTGGTGGATGTTTGGAGAGTTTTGTACCCAAGGGGGAGGGATTTTACATACTACTCCCAGGTGGATTCTTCCTATTCAAGAATCGATTATATATTTCTAGATCATCTGCTATTTGGACTGAAAAAGGCAGAGGTGAAGTCGATCACCCTCTCTGACCATGCACTGGTTGTAAACAGCCTAGAGCTGGAAGATATACCGGAAAGGCAGGGATCATGGAGGCTGGACGAAACACTTCTAGATAGTCAGGCTATAGCAGAGGATCTAGAGAAGGAGTTGAATTTCTTCTTTTTAGAAAACAACATAGAGGATATTGCGCCAACTGTTTTATGGGAAGCACATAAGGTTTTTATGAGGGGAAGATTGATTGCAGAAGGAGCAAAGAGAAAAAAAATTTGGACAGCCCAAGAACAACAATTATTACAGGATATTCAAGACCTAGAACAGAAACATAAAAGAATAAACGATAAGGAGGTAATGATGAAGTTGTTGGGGAAAAAGGGAAGCCCTAATGCCGCATACACACGATCATTTTTTGTGATGAAAAAAAACGACGTTTTCTGTGAAGTAAAAAACGACGTTTTTGAAACGTCACTTTTCAAAGACGATGTTGCATACACACCATCGTTTTTTTCACAAAAAGCGAGGTTACGTTCACCACTCTTTTCCATTGAAGCTCGCTTCTTAACTAGCTTCTGGGCATGCACGGGTTGAAAAACGTAGTTTTAAACAACGTTTTTGCTACACACGGTGATTTTTTGTGAAACAAAAAACGACGTTTTGAAAAACGACACAAAAAATTCAAGCATGTTGGAATTTTTTTTTGGTCGTTTTTTTTAAGACAAAAAACAACGTTTTGCCCACACACGATCAATTTAAATGACGTTTTAAAAAACAACGTTTTTTTCATCGCAAAAAACGACCGTGTGTATAAGGGATATGCTAGAACTAGATACTAAACGCATCTTTAATAAAATGGCTAAAAAAAACAGTATAAATGTGTTAATAAACCCAGGAAAGTGTTGGCAGGACAGCCCTCTTTTTTTGGTAATTTATTTTTATATAAAAAAAGGGGGGTTGCCATCCGGGGCCCCTGGGGACCTCCGGATCCCCTAAAAAAAAAAAAAGTTTTTTTTTTTTTTAGGGGGGACCCCCGGGTCCCTTACAGGTGTACTGCCTGTGCCCCCCTGATGGCGGCCCTGGTGGCGGGGGACCCATTAGTAGTGCTAGGACCATGGCTGCCATGTGTTGTCCTGCAAGTGTGGTTGCTCAGCTCGTCTGTAAGGGTGCTGCTGAAGCTGCTCTCCAGCTGACTTGAGCAAGTCTGGTGCAAAGTTATCCCTGCTTTATGAGGGATAACTTTAGGCCAGCCAAACAGCTTAGGCACACCGTGCCTAGCCTGTGCCAAATGGGCCTATGTTCGGGAATCGGCGTTCTCCCTCATCTGCATATTTGCATAGGAAATCAATGGTGTGGACGGAATAAATGTGCGCCTAGGATGTGCAGGCGTAGGCAAGTTAGGCCGGTCGGGAATAGCCTATTTTGGTGCGTATCTTGTTCTGTGGGTACGGCGCATAGATATTCCGGCGCAAATTTAGACTTAGGTGGCACATCTCGAGATAGACCGGCTTAAGTCCTACCTGAATCTACCCCATAGAGTCCAGGACATCCTCAGTTTTCTCCAGTCTGGCCCGAATCTTTCTTTCCTTGGTTATTAGTTCTCTTAAGGGTACAAGTTTCGGCTCTATCAGCATTCTCTGGAACATCATGGGCAACTCACCCACTGATACGGCAGTTTTTTTTCATGAGGCATCAAGACTCAGGCCTCAGAGGAAATCTAGGTTCCCCAAATGGGATCTTCCACTCGTCTTTCATGTATTTTCAGCTCTCAACAACAAACTATCATTAAGGACTTGTCAATTAAACTGCCTTTTCTAGTAGCCATCTCTTCAGCCAAAAGGGTGTCAGAGATAAGCTTGTGGGATGTCAGGAACCCTTTCTGACTTTCTTTCCGTACCAGGTGGTCCTTATTCGCATGCTTGGTTCCAAGCCAAAAGTTACTTCAGTATTTCATGAGGAGATAGTACTTCCTACATTCAACTCTCTAGAATCCACAGAAGCTCATCCCTTAGATGTGGGTGAAACACTGAGGGAATACTTTCGAGTCACTTCATTCAGACGCTCCAATCATCTCTTTTGTTACAGGAAAACGCACTTCTTCAAGAACAATAGCGGCCTGGATTGTTCAATCCATTCAACAAGCTTACAGGGTTTGACTTCTCCAGAGGCGGTGATGACTCATTCCACCAGAGGCATGGCAGCTTCATGGGCAGCAGCTCGACATATGGCTCCTGATGTGAGATGCAAGGTAGCCTTGTGGTCTTCAATCAACTCTCCTATGTCTCATTATTGTATCGAGCCTGCTTCCTTTTCCTCTGTTATTTTTGGTCTGAGAATTCTGTCGGTTGACAGGAAGGATTAAATATTTTGTTCAGCATACCCTCCCGTGTGGATTGGCTAGTTATTTCCCACATGTAGTCTGCCATGGAGTCTGTCAGGAAAACGGAAAATTGATTACAAAATACTTACCGTAATTTTCCTTTCCTGATAAGTAGGGATGAGCCGAACACCCCCGAGTTCGGTTCGCACCAGAACGTTCGAACAGACCGCGGGTTTGCACGAATATTTCGAACCCCATTGAAGTCTATGGGACCCGAACGTTTGAATTCAAAAACGGTACTTTTAAAGACCAAAATTCAATTAAATGTTGGAAAACATCGTTCAGAACCCGGGTCTTGCCCCAGGGAACATGTATCAATGGAATTTTTTTTTTTTAAAAACGGCCGTTTTTTGCGGAGCAGCCATTTTAATGATGCTTAAAGTGAAAAAAAAAATTCCTTTAAATATCACACCTGCTGGGTGTCTATAGTAGTGGCACGTGTTTAGAAATGTCCCTGCACAATATGAAAGGACCAAAAAAAAAAAGTAATTAATGCTACTTGCGCAAGTTCTGTCTGGCAACATTATGTCGAATATTTTAGCGGTGGTGGGGGGCCATTATTGTTGTGTGAAAGAACATTTTTAGAAAAAAGGGCACCCCTCAAACATACTGTAATTGGAGCGCAACAAGGAGCCACGTGCAAAGTATTGCATGAAAAATTGTTATTAGGCGCCCCTGTTAAACAGGGGCTGAAAAATTGTGCATTGGGCACAACACAACACTTGCAACCCCTCCCAATAACTCCAATTGGAGCGCAACAAGGAGCCACGTGCAAATTATTGCATCAAAAATTGTTATTAGGCGCCCCTGTTAAACAGGGGCTGGAAAATTGTGCCTTGGGCACAACACAACACTTGCAACCCCTCCCAATAACTCCAATTGGAGCGCAACAAGGAGCCACGTACAAATTATTGCATCATAAATTGTTATTAGGCGCCCCTGTTAAACAGGAGCTGAAAAATTGTGCCTTAGGCACTGGTGGCGGAGCCCAGAAACACAACATTTCTTACTAGCTATCAGCAAGAAAAGTGAGGAGGAGAAGGATATTCCATCAGCAGCATAAGAGGACAGTCACTCAGCATCAGCAGTCTAAAAGGGATCCGACATTTCAACAAAAAATATATTATTCATTAATATCAGCATCAGGTGCTTGGTAGCTGGTGTTGATCCAAGCCTGATTCATTTTGATGTAGGTCAGTCGATCAACAGAGCTGGTGGAGAGGCACACCCTGTGATCAGTGACAAAGCCTCCAGCAGCACTGAATGTCCGTTCTGAAAGAACACTGGATGCAGGGCAAGCCAGTAGCTCAATTGCATACTGGGCAAGCTCTGGTCAGTGATCCATCCTCAAGACCCAGTAAGCCAGAGGATTTTCGGTGGGGAAGGTGTCCAAGTCGGATCTTGCCCCTAGGTATTCCCGGACCATGTAAAGCAGACGCTGGCGATGGTTGCTGGAACCGGTCAGACCTTGGGGCTGCGGACTAAAAAACTGCCTGAACGCATCGGTCAGACGACCACCTTCTCCACCACCCTTCTGTGACTCACCGAAGCCTCAGCAAGACGTTGTCCAGAGCCAGGTTGTCACGTACCTGGTTGGAGGCCGAAATGCCGAGAGGGCTCCCCTTGCGGCAGTACACCCCTGAGGTTGGGTACAGAGGGTGTAGTGCCCAGAGAAGCACAGGTTGCCAGATGGATCCAGGAGAGAAGAGCTGGTGAGTGTCTGAAGAATACTGGAGAATACAGTAAACACCGCTGGGCTGCAGTCTCTAGGAGTCCTCGGTAAGACTTGGCAAGGTGTGCACAAAGAGCAACAGTGGAAGCCGGCTGGGGATCAAACACTGTGGATCCATGCAGGAGATGCAGGTTTGCAGGAATGGAGACAAGCCAAGGTCTGGTGTTGGAAAACAGGCAGGAACAGATAACTGAAGCAAAGTCTGTGAAACAAGCTGGGATCGGGTGCTGGAGAAGGTAACAAGTCAGTAAAGCAAGCCAGGGGGTCAAACCAGGAGAGCGGATCAGACAGGTCAGGAACAAGCCGGGTCACAACAGGAAATCCAAACAGTAATAATACAGAGACTCAGGAAGGCTGACGACAATCCAGCAATTTGGATCAGACAGTGGCAGCCATTTATTGACCAGCAGGAGGATCTTCCTGTCACATGATGAGCCTATGGCTTCCATTTCTTCTACTGGCAAGATTGCCAGTACTTCTTCTATGGCCATTTCTTCTACTGGCAAGATTGCCAGTACTTCTTCTATGGCCATTTCTTCTACTGGCAAGATTGCCAGTACTTCTACGGACATTTCCCTGACACAGGTTTTGGTAATCACCCCGGTTCTGGGAACGCATTGCACAGACCCTTCTGCAAGGCCTCCCGCAGAAGTTTCATCTTCTGCTCCCTCTACGATGGCAACATAAGGTCCGCAACCTTACTCTTGTAACGTGGATCAAGGAGAGTCGCCAGCCAGTAATGATCCCTCTCCTTAATAGCGCGTACACGAGGATCCTTACGCAGGCTTTGCAGAATCAGGGAGGCCATGCAGCGTAGGTTTGCTGAGGCATTCGGGCCACAGTCCTCTGGGTCACTGAGGTCGACAGGATCCACAGGCACCTCATCCCAGCCACGTAAAACTCCACGTGCTTCTTGGGACTGTAAATGATCCCTTGAAGACTGCTGCTGCTGAGTGCTAGGCTCCACCTCCATGCTGCTGATACAATCCTCCTCCTCCTCCTCATCCTCTTCCTGTGTGCTAGGTGGGCAAGCAGGACCACTGTCTGGGTAAAGGGGGCCTTGAGAGGTAAGGATGTCCTCCTCTTCCTCCCTCTGTTCTGCCTCAAGGGCCCTGTCCATTATTCCACGTAGCGTGTGCTCCAACATGTGAATAAGAGGGACAGTCTCACTGATGCATGCACTGTCACTGCTCACCATCCTCGTGGCCTCCTCAAATGGTGGCAGGACAGTGCATGCATCCCTGATCAAGGCCCACTGGCGTGGGGAAAAAAAACTAGCTCCCCTGACCCAGTTCTGCTGCCATTTTGACACAGGTACTCATTGATGGCCCGTTGCTGCGTGTGCAGCCACTGCAGCATGGCCAACGTTGAGTTCCATCTGGTGGGCATGTCACAAATTAGGCGGTTTTTCGGCAGTTTGTATTCCCTTTGGAGGTCAGTCAGCCGAGCAGTGGCATTATATGACCTCCGGAAATGCACACAGACTTTCCTGGCCTGCTTCAGGACATCCTGCAATCCCGGGTACCTGCCCAAGAACCGCTGCACCACCAAATTGAGGACATGCGCAAAACAGGGCACGTGGGTGAGTTTTCCCTGTCGCAGGGCAGAGAGGAGGTTGGTGCCATTATCGCTGACCACCATTCCAGGCTTCAGCTGGCGTGGCGTCAACCACCTCTCAGCCTGACCCTGCAGAGCTGACAAAACCTCTTCCCCAGTGTGGCTCCTGTCTCCCAAGCACACCAGCTCTAGCACCGCATGGCATCTCCTGGCCTGCATTCCTGCGTAGCCCCTCGTACGCCTACGGAGCACGGCTGGTTCGGAGAAAACGTCACCACAGGAAGAGGCCACAGAGGAAGAAGAAGAGGAGGGGGTGGAGAAGAGAGGTGTGTCACAAACAGTAGTAGTGCTTTGGAGGCGTGGTGGCGGAACAACCTCCAAAACGACTGGACCTTGTCCTGCGTCCTTCCCAGCTGCCAGCAGAGTCACCCAATGCGCCGTAAAAGACAGGTAACGTCCCTGTCCATGCCTGCTGGACCATAAGTCGGCGGTAAGATGCACCTTTCCACTGACCACCCTGCGAGGCATGGACATTGCCTTACACATGCTGGTAGAGAGCCGGAATAGCCTTCCGTGAGAAAAAGTGGCGTTTTGGTACTTGCCACTGAGGTACTGCACATTGCACAAACTCACTGAAGGGGGCAGAATCTACCAACTGAAAAGGTAGCAGTTGAAGTGCTAGCAATTTCGCTAAGCTAGCATTCAACTGCTGGGCATGTGGATGGCTGGGATTGTACTTCTTTCGGCGCTGCAGCAGCTGGGGCAGGGAAATTTGCCTGGTACTATCAGTAGATTGAAGAGAAAATTAAGTGCGCTAGTTAAATAAACAATTACATTAAATAATTAGTGCTGATATAAGTAGTTGACACAAAATATAAACCTAATAACAAAAAACAAATATAGTCCATAAGTGATAGATCAGATAGTCACAATAAATAATGACTACTCCATCAAGTCCCAATATGTGCAAAGTTGCTTGAGAAAATCTTGTGAATAGTAATATTCCCCAAATCTTGATTATGTGTAGAAACAAAGCCTTCACCTTGAATTACGAGTGACACCCAATAGTGCTCAAATAATTATTGCGCTTACCAAATGGCTCTGACTCCTTTAATTAAAAAGAAAGTCAGAAACAGCAGAAGCAGTATATGACTGCAAACACTTGATTAGACTGGATAACTGACGGTCTCAAGTCCAGGTGATAGACGGTGACATATATGCAAAAGAGAAATTGAAATGCCCCATAGCATAATACTGTTTGGTTTATTAAAAATGGAGATTGATAAAAACAGCCAAATGGCCTCTTACATTAAAGGATGCCAGACCCGGCATCAAGGCTGAACGCTTGTGAGGTTTGTGGAACCAACATGGAGCGTCTGCTCTGCAGCGGCGTGAAGCGGCGTGCGTTCCACACTGCGATCCCCGACAACCAGATGACCGGAACTTGGCGTTAAAACATGTGACTCGATACGCAGCCTCTTTTGAGTTATATATAGATAAAAATCTCACACCCAGGAGTTTACGGTGGGATGTCGGTCCCAATGATGGTATCGATGATCGCACTCTTGCGGAAGAATGGTTTCAGTTTTTTAACGCCTGTGAGCAAAAGCTATTGCAGCTTATGATCAGAAGGCGTCAGGCCAAGAGGGTGGTTCTAGAATCAAAGATCTCGGATCTTAAAGAAAAAATGGAACCATTCAAAAACAATAATGCGTATATTGAGAAATCCAAACAATTGCTAGAGCGTTTGGAAAAATATGATGGAGAAATAAAAACTAAAAAATTAAACAAATATCTAAGAGATGCCAAGGATTATGAGGAGAATAAGGTTTACAAGTCAAGAAACGGCCAATACAGGCACCTCTGGAGACTCCACTTTAATCCAGAAGGTGGGTCCTCATACAGTAGTAACGAAAACTACCACTCAACCTAAAACTCCTAAAGCTTCAAGTACTCCAAAAAAGAGTTTTAAATCACATAAACCTCCCACTACTAATGAGAGACAGACTAATTATCCACCAGCCTACCCGTATCCTTATTATCCACCTGTGGATACGTATAACAGATATGGTCCTCTGGATTACCAATACTGATTACCAATATTATGAATCTTACCGTCAACCTTATCCCCCTAGACCCCCACGAGGGGGATCTAGAGGGAATTTCAGAGGTAGACCAGCTCCCCACCATGCCCAATACCAGGGGGGGGGAGGGGGTGGAAGGATTCCTACTGTATTCCCCCCAAATCACCTCAACCTACCAAGGAAATGTTAGAAAGAGAGGTAGAAGAGGAGGAGGTAGAAAGAAAAAGAAAAAGATGCAACTAAATGAAGGAATATATAATTTAGCTGGTATAGATTTTTCTGAAGCAGAATTGGAAGTGTTACAACAAGGTTTGAAATTCGCACCTAACAAAAATTTTGAGTTATTTATTGACATAGAAAAACACATTAGAAAATTGAATATCAAAAAATATTTTGCGGGACAGCAAGCTGAGCCAACTATCAAAGAAATCCCAAAGTTTGTTCACAGTGGCCTGAGAAATCAATCCACATTTAATCCTAGTAAAGGGACACATCACCACATTGAAGTATTTAAAAGTATGGTTCAAGATGAAATACGAGATTTGGAGATTGATAAGTCTACATCAAACCCAGCCATCAGTCAAGGAATCAAAACATTAGAAAAAAACAAACAGATAGTGGTCAGGCCAGCAGAAAAGGGGGGGGGGGGGGTAGTGGTACTCACTAGAGAGTACTACTATACAGAAATGCAGACACAACTGAATAACAATAAAACCTACCAACTATTAGAGCGGGATCCCACTCTTAAGTTAAAAGCTAATTTACAAGATTGGGTGAAAGAAGGGCTAGAGAAAAATATCCTTGATTCAAAAGAAGCAGGCTCCCAAAGTACCAGTAATGTACACCATACCCAAAATTCATAAAAACAAAGAACAACCTCCAGGCAGACCCATAATTAGTGGAATTAATTCGCTTTTTTCTAGACTAGGTCAATACTTAGACAGTTTTTTCAAACCTCTGGTCTCTAAGAGTCCATCCTATCTTAAAGATAGCAAAGATCTTCTAGTGGATCTGCAAAAACTATCAGCCACTGAGTCTGTCATTATGGCCACGGTTGACGTAGAGTCATTGTACACCAGAATTTGTCAACAAGATGCTCTGGAGGCAATAAAATGGGCCTTAACCAAAGATGCTAAGATCAAAAAAATTCAAATTCTATTCCTTATCAAAGGATTAGACTTAGCTATGGGAAATAATTATTTCTTGGCCAACAATAAATTCTATAACCAGATTGGTGGTGTAGCGATGGGGGCTTGTTATGCCCCCAGCGTTGCCAATATAGTACTAAACAAATGGGAACAGGAATCCATTTTTTCTGATAGACATGAATCACTCATGTTCTACAGACGATATATAGACGATATTTTAATATTTTGGGTGGGCCCAGAAAACACTTTAAATGAGTACATCAATCAAATGAATAATAACCAATATGGACTCAAGTTTTCAGCTGAAATCAATTCAGATACTGTACATTATCTGGACCTTACCATAAAAAAGAAAGGAACCATGTTTGAGACTCTCACTTTTTTTAAAGAGACAGATAGAAATGGGTTTGTACCTACCAGTAGCTGCCATCATCCCCAGTGGATTGGCGCTGTTCCAATAGGACAATATATGAGACTTAAACGAAATTGTGCATCTTCAGGCGATTTCAAACAACAAGCCCGAACTTTAACATCACGTTTTATAGAAAAAGGATATGCTCCTAAGGTGCTCAATCAAGCACTAACCCAAGTATCCCAGGCAGATAGACAAGCGCTCTTGTCCACCAAGCCTAAAAAAGAATATAAGGGAGAAATGCCATTCATAACAGGGTATCATAGGCAATATAAACAAATAGAACGTATCTTTAGGAAATATTGGCCAATACTCCTGAAAGACAAGGATCTACAAACAGTTATTCCTCGTGCTCCGAAGTTCATTTACAGGAGGGCACCAGGACTCAGAAACAGAATTGCCCCCAATGTGCCTGACCCCCCAAAAAAACCTAGCACTTTTCTAGATGGATCGGGTTTCTATCATTGTACTAGATGTAAGGAATGCAGAACAACTAGAAAGTCCAATGTTTGAAAAAAGACCACACATTTCCAATCAACTGTTACAGAAGAACAATTTAAAATTCGACCATTCATTTCCTGCCATACTGATCATGTTACGTATATTCTCCAGTGCCCATGCCCCCTGCAATATGTTGCACGCACTACCCGAGAATTAAAAATCAGGATCAATGAGCATTTAGGTAACATCTAAAAAAGGTTTTCCCAATCATAGTGTTTCTAGGCATTTTGCTAGCCATCATGCTAGTGACCCTAGTCTATGCTTCTTTATGGGCATAGACAAGGTGACAAAACACTGGAGAGGGACTAACATGACTCGGAGCATTTCGCAAAATGAAACGAAATGGATATACACCCTCCGTACCATGCAACCGTTGGGTATGAACATTGAGCTAGATCTCAATTGTTTTCTAGCCAACGGCTTATTTGTACTATCCCATTACCCACTCTGGGGGATTGTTATAAAGGTAACATAAGGGAAGTAATATTTTTCAGCATTTATGTTGCATCATTTAAGTTTGATAGTATATTTTTGGATACCTCTGCTGAAGTATTTTCTGTGTATATATACAACTATTTCCAGTGGTCAAGTTCATTCTTGAAGGAATCTAGAGTTCCCCTTTAGTTTTGTTCATTTTAATCTAGTTGATAAACTCATACAAGGTTACCACCTCCCAGGATGTAATCTCTCGGCCAAATGCTTGATCTTCTTTCAGGTCGAGTCTGGAGTGGTTCTTTAAGATATATATTGTTGATTAAAAATAGTAACTGAGTTTGCTCACTTCCATTGCTCATGACAGACGATTGTGGCAGACACGGTTAACAAGTCACATATATTTTTTTATTTGAAGCTATCTTGTGCACTATTTATGTTCAATTGCATCTCATAGATGGATTAGTAATTTCCTTTATTGTATAGTGTTAGAATTGTGTATTTTTTTGATGTTTGGTATCACTTCCTATTGTTCAATTGTGAAGCCCGAGACCAAGGCTGTATCAGCGCTGTAGGGGTTAATGGCTACCAGACCCAATTGAAGTGGGAGGGGTTCCACTCTCTATAAATACTAAGTGTTTCTGGTGACTAGTTACGTGCCCTGAAGACATTTGAAATAACGAAACGTACGTCGGCAGCGTATCGAGTCACATGTTTTAACGCCAAGTTCCGGTCATCTGGTTGTCGGGGATCGCAGTGTGGAACGCACGCCGCTTCACGCCGCTGCAGAGCAGACGCTCCATGTTGGTTCCACAAACCTCACAAGCGTTCAGCCTTGATGCCGGGTCTGGCATCCTTTAATGTAAGAGGCCATTTGGCTGTTAATATCAATCTCCATTTTTAATAAACCAAACAGTATTATGCTATGGGGCATTTCAATTTCTCTTTTGCATATATGTCACCATCTATCACCTGGGCTTGAGACCGTCAGTTATCCAGTCTAATCAAGTGTTTGCAGTCATATACTGCTTCTGCTGTTTCTGACTTTCTTTTTAATTAAAGGAGTCAGAGCCATTTGGTAAGCGCAATAATTATTTGAGCACTATTGGGTGTCACTCGTAATTCAAGGTGAAGGCTTTGTTTCTACACATAATCAAGATTTGGGGAATATTACTATTCACAAGATTTTCTCAAGCAACTTTGCACATATTGGGACTTGATGGAGTAGTCATTATTTATTGTGACTATCTGATCTATCACTTATGGACTATATTTGATTTTTTGTTATTAGGTTTATATTTTGTATCAACTACTTATATCACCACTAATTTAATGTAATTGTTTATTTAACTAGCGCACTTAATTTTCTCTTCAATATTTGACAAATGAAAACACTATTTTATATTTTTTATTTGTTACTAAGTAGCAGCTTTTTTCACTTAATTTTGTTGGCGCGGAACATCCAATCCTTTTTCCACTATCAGTAGATTGACCGCTACTACTAGCTTGTGACACACCTATTTCTACACCTTCACTGCAGGCTTCAGAGAGGACTGGGGTCTACTGGGGTTGGAGGTCCCAGAAGGGCAAGGGGGGGTACGCTGTTGTCTTTGGTGTGGGTCTTTCTGGTGTGCTTGCCAACGAGCTGCATGGCAGGTCGACATATGTCTGGACAAGCATGTGGTACCCAGGCGGTTGATGTTTTGGCCACGCGAGATACGCTTGCGACATAAGTTGCAAATAGCAAAGGTACGATCTTGTGGACATGTTTCAAAAAAGGCCCACACCAAAGAACTTTTGCTGTACCGGTCAGACACAGCAGCGCCATGCACAAGCGCTGTAGATGTGCGCTGTAATGCAGTGGGTGTGACCTTAAGCTGACCCCTGGAGGGCATCCTGCCTCTTTGGAGATATGCCTGTGCCTCGTCCTCCTCCTCCTCCTCCTCCTCTCTCCTATCAGGCACCCAGGTAGAGTCAGTGACCTCATCATCCCCTCCCTCCTCATCACTGTCAACAACCTGGCAGTATGCTCCAGCTGGGGGAACATCATCACTGACAAATTGCTGTCCCTCTCGGCCACCCCCTCTCCATGGGCTCACATCAATGCCTTCCTCTATCAGTGTTCCGTCATCGGAGTCTTCAAAACGCTGCACATCTTCCAGCAGCATGTACCTCACACTGTGTTGAAACAGTTCGGGGGACTCCTCAGGAGGACATGGTGGTACTAGGGAAGTATTGTGTGAAGCCATTGTGCAGAGGGAAGAGGACGCCTTGGCAGCTGCTTTGCCAGACAAACTTTGATCTGTCTGTGTGAGAGAGGATGAGGAGGATGAGGACGGCTTGGTCATCCACTCTACTAATTCCTCTGCATGTTGAGGTTCAACACGGCCAGCTCCCGAAAAGGACGAGCGGCCACGGCCATGGGCTGAAGAGGATGCACCACATCCACTACCAGCGTTACCTCTACATGCAGAGCCTGCTTGCCCTCGTGACTCTCTGCCTCTCTTTGTTCTCCTTCCAGACATATTGAAGTGCTCAGGTGGTATGTAACAGCACAAGCGGAGTGACACCAAATGCGCTCAGGTGATATATAGCAGCACACGTACAGTGGCACTACCTGCGCTCAGGTGGTATATAGGAGCACACGTACAGTGGCACTAACTGCGCTCAGGTGGTATATAGCAGCACACGTACAGTGGCACTAACTGCGCTCAGGTGGTATATAGCAGCACACGTACAGTGGCACTAACTGCGCTCAGGTGGTATATACCAGCACACGTACAGTGGCACTAGCTGCACTCAGGTGGTATATACCAGCACACGTACAGTGGCACTATCTGTGCTCAGGTGGTATATAGCAGCACACGTACGGTGGCACTATCTGTGCTCAGGTGGTATATAGCAGCACACGTGTGGTGGCACTAACTGCGCTCAGGTGGTATATACCAGCACACGTACAGTGGCACTATCTGTGCTCAGGTGGTATATAGGAGCACACGTACAGTGGCACTATCTGTGCTCAGGTGGTATATACCAGTACACGTACAGTGGCACTATCTGTGCTCAGGTGGTATATACCAGCACACGTACAGTGGCACTATCTGTGCTCAGGTGGTATATAGCAGCACACGTACAGTGGCACTATCTGTGCTCAGGTGGTATATAGCAGCACACGTACAGTGGCACTATCTGTGCTCAGGTGGTATATAGCAGCACACGTACAGTGGCACTATCTGTGCTCAGGTGGTATATAGCAGCACACGTACAGTGGCACTATCTGTGCTCAGGTGGTATATAGCAGCACACGTACAGTGGCACTATCTGTGCTCAGGTGGTATATAGGAGCACACGTACAGTGGCACTATCTGTGCTCAGGTGGTATATAGGAGCACACGTACAGTGGCACTATCTGTGCTCAGGTGGTATATAGGAGCACACGTACAGTGGCACTATCTGTGCTCAGGTGGTATATAGGAGCACACGTACAGTGGCACTATCTGCGCTCAGGTGGTATATAGGAGCACACGTACAGTGGCACTATCTGTGCTCAGGTGGTATATAGGAGCACACGTACAGTGGCACTATCTGCGCTCAGGTGGTATATAGGAGCACACGTACAGTGGCACTATCTGCGCTCAGGTGGTATATAGGAGCACACGTACAGTGGCACTATCTGCGCTCAGGTGGTATATAGGAGCACACGTACAGTGGCACTATCTGCGCTCAGGTGGTATATAGGAGCACACGTACAGTGGCACTATCTGCGCTCAGGTGGTATATAGGAGCACACGTACAGTGGCACTATCTGCGCTCAGGTGGTATATAGGAGCACACGTACAGTGGCACTATCTGCGCTCAGGTGGTATATAGGAGCACACGTACAGTGGCACTATCTGCGCTCAGGTGGTATATAGGAGCACACGTACAGTGGCACTATCTGCGCTCAGGTGGTATATAGGAGCACACGTACAGTGGCACTATCTGCGCTCAGGTGGTATATAGGAGCACACGTACAGTGGCACTATCTGCGCTCAGGTGGTATATAGGAGCACACGTACAGTGGCACTATCTGCTCTCAGGTGGTATATAGGAGCACACGTACAGTGGCACTATCTGTGCTCAGGTGGTATATAGGAGCACACGTACAGTGGCACTATCTGCTCTCAGTTGGTATATAGGAGCACACGTACAGTGGCACTATCTGTGCTCAGGTGGTATATAGCAGCACACGTACAGTGGCACTATCTGTGCTCAGGTGGTATATAGCAGCACACGTACAGTGGCACTATTTGTGCTCAGGTGGTATATACCAGCACACGTACAGTGGCACTATCTGTGCTCAGGTGGTATATAGGAGCACACGTACAGTGGCACTATCTGTCCTCAGGTGGTATATAGGAGCACACGTACAGTGGCACTATCTGTGCTCAGGTGGTATATAGGAGCACACGTACAGTGGCACTATCTGTGCTCAGGTGGTATATAGGAGCACACGTACAGTGGCACTATCTGTGCTCAGGTGGTATATAGCAGCACACGTACAGTGGCACTATCTGTGCTCAGGTGGTATATAGCAGCACACGTACAGTGGCACTATTTGTGCTCAGGTGGTATATACCAGCACACGTACAGTGGCACTATCTGTGCTCAGGTGGTATAAAGGAGCACACGTACAGTGGCACTATCTGTGCTCAGGTGGTATATAGGAGCACACGTACAGTGGCACTATCTGCGCTCAGGTGGTATATAGGAGCACACGTACAGTGGCACTATCTGCGCTCAGGTGGTATATAGGAGCACACGTACAGTGGCACTATCTGCGCTCAGGTGGTATATAGGAGCACACGTACAGTGGCACTATCTGCGCTCAGGTGGTATATAGGAGCACACGTACAGTGGCACTATCTGCGCTCAGGTGGTATATAGGAGCACACGTACAGTGGCACTATCTGCGCTCAGGTGGTATATAGGAGCACACGTACAGTGGCACTATCTGTGCTCAGGTGGTATATAAGAGCACACGTACAGTGGCACTATCTGTGCTCAGGTGGTATATAGGAGCACACGTACAGTGGCACTATCTGTGCTCAGGTGGTATATAGGAGCACACGTACAGTGGCACTATCTGTGCTCAGGTGGTATATAGGAGCACACGTACAGTGGCACTATCTGTGCTCAGGTGGTATATAGGAGCACACGTACAGTGGCACTATCTGCGCTCAGGTGGTATATAGGAGCACACGTACAGTGGCACTATCTGTGCTCAGGTGGTGTTATACCTGAAGGGTTCCACATGTACTGGCACTTTAAGGCTGGCTCCACCCAGCAGTGATGACAAGGGTCAAGGGGTACGGTGGCCATCTTAGAGTGTGCTCATGTAGGAAGCAGATAAGATGTAATGTCCTAAGATGCATGTTGCAGTGTACAGCCTGTACTGAATAAACATCCATTGCTCCAGATCAGAGTCTTGTGTCTCTCACAACACACAGGATATCACAGTGGCGACGAGAATGGAATTTACAAAGTGTCTATCAGTCTGAGAGATAGAGAGAGACAAAGGCATTGTGGATTGTCACCTGGATAAAAGCAATCACAGATCCCAGCAGGAAAATGTCATTAATCGGGACATTGAGTGAGTTTGATGGAGAACAGACATCCTGGAGTTCCTGGGTTGAGAGGCTGGAACAGTATTTCAGTGCAAATGCCATCACAGACAACAGGCAAGTGGCAGTTTTTCTTACAGTGGTCGGGTCCAAAACGTATGATACTCTTAGGCGGCGTACACACGAGGGGATATGTCCGCTGAAAACGGTCCGATGGACCGTTTCAGCAGACATCTCCGCTCGTGTGTATGGGCTAGCGGACAGATTTCTCCACCCGTCAGATTTCAAAGCAAGCTTTGAAATCTATCCGGTGGAATCTGTCCGCCCGACATGTCTGCTGGTTAGTACACTTACCAGCAGACATGTCGGCCCCCACCGCCGCCGCGCCGCTGCCGAATGGATTCGGCGCATGCGCGGAAGTGTTTTACTTCCTGGTGCGGTGACGTGGCGGTGACGCGGCGGCGTCAACGTCACCGCCGCGTCACCGCGCCGTCCGGCGGCGGGGAATTTGATCCGATGGTGTGTACACGCCATCGGATCAAACTCCCGATCGGACATATGCGATAGAAATGGTCCGCGGACCGTTTTCATCGGATATGTCCGATCGTCTGTACGCCGCCTAAGAGATCTGCTTTCCCCTGTGAAACCAGCAACTAAGACATTGACAGAGCTGCTGACACTGCTAGAGGATCACTTCCAGCCCAAACCACTAGAAATAGCAGAAAAATGTCGCTTCTATCAGAGGCAGCAGCAGACAGGTGAAGAGATTAAAGCTTATGTGCTCGCCCTTCGCAGACTAGCCTCTACCTGTTCTTTTGGGGACTACCTACCTACTGCACTGAGAGATAAGTTTGTCATGGGACTGAATTGTGAGTCAATACAAAAGAGACTGTTAACAGAAAAAGACCTTACCCTTACAAAGGCAATTGAGCTTCAGTGATGGAAATGGCTGTGAAAGATACAGAGAAATTGAACCCCCATAGCAGAAGGGAAGAGGTGAAGCAGGAAGTTTTCAGAACAGCAGTCAAGACAACTGCTGCAAACTGGAAATACCGACCCCCACCAAGCCGGGAGTCAGCTTGTTACCGTTGTGGGAATACAGACCATGACCACAAAGTCTGCCGGTTTAAGGATCAGACCTGTCATAATTGCGGTAGGACCGGCCATCTGAAACGAGTTTGCCGTAGCAAGAAGGTGCGAGATAAACAGCCTCTGAACCCCAAGACAAAGACATATATGGTGGGAAGATATACATCATCATCTGAGACAGAGGATAAGGAAGTGCTCCACAGATTAGACATACATCATTTGTGGTCAGAGTCTTCGAGTATGGAATGTGATCACCCTAGCAACCAAGACCTGAGGTGTGCCTTGGCCTAGCTGGTCGGTATGCCTAGAAGAGGGCATACCCTGAATATGAGAATAAAAAAGAACAAAGAAATGGTGTGTGTGAAGCTGGGGGAACGGGTGGGTGGGAAACCAGAAATGGCGCCAACCCGGACCTGACGTGGGAGGAGCCTTAAGTACTCACCAGACTCCTCCCACAAATACAGGCTAACCTATGGCAAGCCTTAATACTTGTGGTCAGAGTCTTCGAGTATGGAATGTGATCACCCTAGCAACCAAGGCCTGAGGTGTGCCTTGGCCTAGCTGGTCGGTATGCCTAGAAGAGGGCAAAAGACACATGTTTAGGTGAAGAAGGGTAGAGAACACACCGTCCGGTGGAGTAGCATGCGCTTGGAAGGCAAGCATACAAGAAACCGTAACGACAGGAGAACCCACCGACCCATGACTTGAGACAGAAGGAAACCTCTATGGAACCTGCGAAACCGCTCAGAACTTATTGACCCATGAAAGATGGAATGAGCCTGATGCCCAAGACAACCCCACCATAAGGAATGAACTGCTTGTGACAAGAGGATGCATGGGGGAAATGGAGCAAGGGCCAAGCGGATAGGAATCCTTCAACCGGGCAATACCCGTGCTGATGTAGGGAAGTGAGAGGGTAAGTTGCAAAAAGGACCACAGGCAGGAGACTGAGTGTCAGCTACCTGGAAGGCGGATAATTCCAAAGCACTGGCAATAGCATCGTGGCACATGGGAACCAAGCCAGACTCGGATTCGGGAACATAAACTAGCAAACAAGACAACAGATCACCAGACATGCAACGATCACGACCCCCTCGGCACCTACCTAAGAACGAGAACATGAGCAGGAACATCGAGACCACTGTGCATGAATGCACTAAAGACGGCCCCCCACCCATATGTGATTGTAAAATGCGCTCGAGTAAACTGCAGCGCAGACACAGGCGGTAACTGAACCCTCAGGGCTAGTGAACCCACGGAGTGTGGTGGGAAGTCGTATAGGTGTAAGAATGAGCGTGCATCGTATGACGTATGGTATGCGGGCGAGAAGATTGTGGGTGTCAATCATTAAAAACGAAACCTCAGCCCGTATGGATCTGTAGACGTGACAGATCCCGAGATGTGAATACTAGCTAACTAACCCAGTTGCAACATGACAAAGAACAATGAGACATAACCAACAAACAACAACCACGCCATGACAGACAGATCACACGACCGACATGCTGGGGCAGAAAAGACAGAAACGTGCGACTGGGGGACAGAAAACCCCCCGGAACGCTATGACCGAAATCGTGGGGCCAGAAACGCTACGACCGAAATCGTGGGGCCAGAAACGCTACGACCGAAAACGTGGGGCCAGGACAGTACTCGAGGGCCAGGACAGTACTCGAGGGCCAGGACAGTACTCGAGGGCCAGAAACGCTACGACAGAAATCGTGGGCCAGAAACGCTACGACAGAAATCGTGGGCCAGAAACGCTACGACAGAAATCGTGGGCCAGAAACGCTACGACAGAAATCGTGGGCCAGAAACGCTACGACAGAAATCGTGGGCCAGAAACGCTACGACAGAAATCGTGGGCCAGAAACGCTACGACAGAAATCGTGGGCCAGAAACGCTACGACAGAAATCGTGGGCCAGAAACGCTACGACAGAAATCGTGGGCCAGAAACGCTACGACAGAAATCGTGGGCCAGAAACGCTACGACAGAAATCGTGGGCCAGAAACGCTACGACAGAAATCGTGGGCCAGAAACGCTACGACAGAAATCGTGGGCCAGAAACGCTACGACAGAAATCGTGGGCCAGAACGCTACGACAGAAATCGTGGGCCAGAACGCTACGACAGAAATCGTGGGCCAGAACGCTACGACAGAAATCGTGGGCCAGAACGCTGTGACAGAAATCGTGGGCCAGAACGCTGTGACAGAAATCGTGGGCCAGAACGCTGTGACAGAAATCGTGGGCCAGAACGCTGTGACAGAAATCGTGGGCCAGAAACGCTGTGACAAAAAACGTGGGCCGGAAACGCTATGACAGCAAATTGTGGGCCGGAAACGCTATGACAGGAAATCGTGGGCCGAAAACGCTATGACATAAATCGTGGGCAGAAATGGTATGAGAGCAATGCTGAGCCCGACACGTTGAGGCCGAAATGCCATGACAGGAAACCTGGGGCAGGAAAGTTATGAGAGAAATGGTGAGTCTGAAAAGCGGAGCCTGTGCCGCTGAAGCGGAAAAGCGATAACAGCACCCTGGGGCCGAACGCTGAGGGAGAAACGCTGCGCCTGAACGCTGAGGCAGAAATGCAAAGACAGAATCCTGGCCAGACGGAAATGCTGAGACTGAACCGCTGAGGCAGAGGAAAAAACAAAAAACGCTGAGACTGCAACGCAACGACAGAATCCTGGGCAGACCACGCCGAGACTGGACCATTGAGGCAGAAACGCACAGACAGAAAACCTGGGGCAGAAACGCTATGACAGAATGCCGAGACTGAAAAAGAATGACAGAAACGCTAAAGAGAAAAGCTGAGACTGAAACTGCAAAGACAGAAAACGTGGGGCAGCGACACTATGCCAGAATACTGAGATTGGAAACCAGACAACCCCCCGCCAGACCCATGGACAGAAACACCCCCCCCCCACCCACCAGGAGCTGTCACGGAAACCCCCGGGGCAGGACGCTAAGGCGGAAACCCCCTGGACGGAAACACTATGACAGAAACCCCTGTCTTACACGAGAGTGCAACACATGCCCCAAAATGTACTGACGCTGTGATGGAAACGCATGACAAGCTCTGGGGCAGAAACGCATGACAGAAAACTGCGGGGCGGAAACGCATGACAGAAAACTGCGGGGCGGAAACGTATGACAGAAAACTGCGGGGCGGAAACGCATGACAGAAAACTGCGGGGCGGAAACGCATGACAGAAAACTGCGGGGCGGAAACGCATGACAGAAAACTGCGGGGCGGAAACGCATGACAGAAAACTGCGGGGCGGAAACGCATGACAGAAAACTGCGGGGCGGAAACGCATGACAGAAAACTGCGGGGCAGACACGCATGACAGAAAACTGCGGGGCGGAAACGCATGACAGAAACTGCGAGGCGGAAACGCATGACAGAAACTGCGGGGCGGAAACGCATGACAGAAACTGCGGGGCGGAAACGCATGACAGAAACTGCGGGGCGGAAACGCATGACAGAAACTCCGGGGCGGAAACGCATGACAGAAACTCCGGGGCGGAAACGCATGACAGAAACTCCGGGGCGGAAACGCATGACAGAAACTCCGGGGCAGAAACGCATGACAGAAACTCCGGGGCAGAAACGCATGACAAACTGCGGGGCAGAAACGCATGACAAACTGCGGGGCAGAAACGCATGACAAACTGCGGCGCAGAAACGCATGACAAACTGCGGGGCAGAAACGCATGACAAACTGCGGGGCAGAAACGCATGACAAACTGCGGGGCAGAAACGCATGACAGAAACGCATTACAGAAACTCCGGGGCGGAAACGCATGACAGAAACTCCGGGGCGGAAACGCATGACAGAAACTCCGGGGCGGAAACGCATGACAGAAACTCCGGGGCGGAAACGCATGACAAACTCCGGGGCAGAAACGCATGACAAACTCCGGGGCAGAAACGCATGACAAACTGCGGGGCAGAAACGCATGACAAACTGCGGGGCAGAAACGCATGACAAACTGCGGGGCAGAAACGCATGACAAACTGCGGGGCAGAAACGTATGACAAACTGCGGGGCAGAAACGCATGACAAACTGCGGGGCAGAAACGCACGACAAACTGCGGGGCAGAAACGCATGACAGAAACGCATTACAGAAACTCCGGGGCAGAAACGAATGACAGAGCAGAACTAAAAGTAGACTGAAAACGCAGGGACAGAACGATATGACAACCGCTGAGGTAGAACGCAGGGACAGAAACGCAGTGACAGGATGCTGTGATGATTGCAGCAATGCGTGAAAACTACCAGCGCAACCTGTGGGAGGACAAACCCCCCCCCCATGCTGCCGGAGTGACCCCGGGAGATAAAAGGTGGATATCATGTTGCCAACGTGACCCTAGGAAGACCCACCCATGACGACGTGTTATACAGGCAGCTACCTGGAGAAGTGATCGGGTGCACGGATGCCCCCCCCCCCATGACAGCGGGGGGCTACCTGGAGGAGTGATCAGGTGCATGGATGCCCCCCCATGACAGCATGTCTAACGGGCGGCCACCTGGAGGAGTGATGGGTGCATAGATGTCCGTCCCCCCCAAACAGCATGTCTAACGGCCGGCCACCTGGAGAAGTGATGGGTGCATAGATGCCCCCCCCCCCATAACGGCATGTCTAACGGGCGGCCACCTGGAGGAGTGAACGGGTGCCCCCCCCCCCCATGACAGCGAGCGGCTACCTGGAGGAGTGATCGGGAGGATGCCCCCCCCCCCCCTCAGCGTGAAACGAAACACAGACAGGGAGGGGGAGCGGGCATCCCTGCAAGATGCCAGCGAGCAGAGACGTGGATGGATAGAGAACCGGGAAGCACGCGGGCGTCCCCTCCATGCCACCTGTGGTTCAAGACAGTGCGGAGAACCGGCGGGTGGATGAACGAGCGTCGGAAAGAACACGAGGATGGTAGGGAGAAGCTGATGATGCCCCCCCCCCCCTCCGACCATGCGGATTGAGCCTTCCAGCGGCAGCACCGCGGAAAGCGGGCAGGCGGCACCCTGATGTATTGAAGAGAGGGTGGGTGGAGGTGGAACGCAGGATGGCCGGGAGAGGCGGACGGTGCACCCCCCCATGCGTGATTGAGCCCAGCGAAGGGTGGATGGAGGGACAGACTATGAGCCAGATGGGTGCCGGGAGAACGGGCGGGCGGCCCCCACGATGCTGGCGGAACCCCGGGATGGGAGGGAGGAGGCGGGCAGGAGGTCCCCCGATGGTTCCCCGGGAGAGAAGCACGTGGTGCGATCAAACCGCTGCTCAGACTGGAAGCCGTGACGAAGGCTGGCCGCGTCATCACCAGAAATGGCGCCAACCCGGACCTGACATGGGAGGAGCCTTAAGTACTCACCAGACTCCTCCCACAAATACAGGCTAACCTATAGCAAGCCTTAATACATGCATGCAGCACCCTCCGCAATGACTGTAGATGTAACCATTGAGGGAAAGAAACTCAAGATGGATGTAGACACAGGAGCAGCAGTTTCAGTTATCACCCAGAAACAATGGAGACAACTTCAGACCCGAAGAACTGTCCGCCCAACACCAATCAAACTGCAGACATACTCAAAGCAGATACTCCACCCACTGGGTTACGCAAAAGTAAAGGTATTGTACAAGGGTCAGACAAAGAGACTGCCATTATATATCCTGAAAAATGGGGGACCCCTCTCTTTGGGAGAGACTGGATTGCTCACTTTGGTATGCCAGACATCGCCATGAGTCCCTGTAACGCTGTCACCATTCCATTAGGAGATAATGAGGGATGGGTGGTGTCCCTGAAGCAGCGGTTCCCAAAGGTTTTTGATGACCAGTTGGGAAAAATAAAACATGACTGTGTGAGACTCAAGCTGAAACCCAACGCTCAGCCTAAGTTCTTCAAAGCTCGGACAGTACCTTTCGCACTCCGTGCAGGTGTGGAAGCAGAACTAAGTCGGCTGGAGGAACAAGGTGTAATCTCAAAGGTAGAGCACACCGAGTGGGCATCACCAGTTGTACCGGTAAAGAAAGCGAATGGGGACTTGCGCATTTGTGGCGATTTCCGCATGGCACTGAACTCTCAACTGGAAATAGACCAGTATCCCCTACCCAGAGTAGATGACATTTTTGCCTCTCTTGCAGGGGGTCAAAAGTTCACCAAGCTTGATCTCAAACAAGCATATTTACAGTTTGAGGTCCATCCTTCTTCCCGCAAGTTTCTGACCATCAACACCCACAAGGGACTGTATGAATACAATCGGATGGTGTTTGGGGTAGCCTCTGCCCCAGCCATTTGGCAACAAAAAATGGACGAGATTTTGGCGGACATTCCTTTCACGCAGTGCCTGCTAGATGACATGCTCATTACAGGACGGACTGACCAGGAACACAAGCAGAATGTGGAGCTTGTGTTGGCGAGACTCCAAGAACAGGGTCTGAAAGTGAACTTAGCAAAATGCCAATTCATGGTGCCTAAATTGGAGTTTTGTGGCCACCTTGTGGATGCAGAAGGTATACACACCACAGAAGCCAAGGTTGATGCTTTAGTCAAAGCTCCAGCCCCAACCAACGTCCAGCAGCTGCGATCATACCTTGGCTTGCTGAACTATTACCACAAATTCCTGCCAGATCTGGCACACACCTTGTTTCCGTTGAACAAGCTTTTGGAGAAACACTCCAGATGGGACTGGTCGGCTGCATGCCAGCGTGCTTTTGAAGTTTCTAAGCGGAAGCTGTTGGCGTCACGCATGCTCGTGCACTATTACCTCCAGAAGCCTCTCACCTTGGCTTGTGATGCCTCACCCTATGGTCTGGGGGCGGTACTATCCCACATCTTACCAGATGGGTCAGAAAAACCAGTGGCCTTTGCCTCCAGATCTTTGACAAAAGCAGAAAGCAATTACTCACACATTGACAAAGAGGCTCTTGCACTGATATGGGCAATTAAGAAGTTTCATCTTTACCTGTATGGTAGGGAATTCACCATACTGAGGGACCATAAACCACTCCTTCAGATCTTTAGCCCTGACAAAGGCATCTCCCAGACTACTGCGGCCCGCCTCCAACGCTATGCCCTATTCTTGGGCGCATACAGCTACAAAATTCAGTATCGTGGTCATGATGCCAATGCTAATGCGGACGCAATGTCCCGACTGACAGGGAGGTCCATGGACTCTTCTCCACCGGTCAAGAGTTGTCGTTACACCAGCCTGTCCTTCTTGTCTTCTGGAGAGATAGCAGCCCATACAACCAAGGATACCTTTCTGAAAACAATACTCTCCTGGGTACGGTCTGGTTGGCCTGCAACTGTCACACAGGAGTATGAACCTTATTTCCGTAGGCGTATGGAATTAACTGTGGCTGGCAACTGTGTTTTATGGGGAGACAGAGTGATCATTCCACAGACCCTCCGGAGACACATTCTGGACTTGCTACATACCGGTCATCCCGGGGGCACTCGTATGAAACAAAAGGCCAGAGGCTATGTGTGGTGGCCAAATCTAGACTCAGATATCGCAACATATGTGAATGCTTGTGCTGGATGTGCACAAACGGCAAGAGACCCTCCTCGAGGGTGCGTCCAGCCCTGGACTTGGCCCACGGTTCCTTAGTTTCGCCTACACTTGGACTTTGCAGGCCCGATCAGAGGACACATCTTCTTGACCATAGTGGACGCCCATTCAAAGTGGCCTGAGGTCATTCCTGTTACTCAGCCAACGACTAAGGCAACGGTTTCTATACATGTTACATCTCGCTGCTACGTTTGGATACCCCAGAGAGATCGTCACGGACAACGGTGCACAATTCACCAGTCAGGAGTTTCAGCGTTTCCTGACTGCCCACAACATCAAGCACAAGTTGACCGCACCTTACCACCCGGCTACAAATGGTCAAGCAGAGAGGTTTGTGCAGACTTTCAAACGCTATTTCAAAGCTACAGTGGCTGCAAGTAAATAACAGTCTCTGTCACCCCAGCAGCTGGACTCCTTCCTTTCTGCTTACAGAAACACACCACATGCAACCACTGGTAAAACTCCAGCAGAACTCCTTCTGGGTCGGCAGCCATGGACTGTTTTGGATATGCTCCGCCCTCAAACAGTCCAGGAACATGTATTGCAGTCCCAAGACAAGATGGTCAAACACAATGAGCTTCCCGGATTCACAGCCCAACAAAAGGTATGGGCCCGATCTTATGGGTCTTCCAACACCCGTTGGCTTCCTGCTGTCATTGCAGAGACTTTGGGACCCAAGATATACAAGGTCCACCTGGAAGATGGTTCCATTTGCAGACGTCATGCGGACCAACTGCGTCCTCGTTCTCAACTGCCCGAATCCCTCATGCCGGCTGAACCACTGGTGTCTCAAGGATCTGCTCCCAGCGGATCAGGATGCACAGAGACTGATGATTGTGGGGACTCTGAACTTTTGAACTCAGCTCCAACAGAGCCCTCCAGCTCTGGTCCGGAGGTCTGTTTACCCTCTGAGTTGGGGGATCCCTTCTTGGCCCCGCCGGTACCCATTCCAGCCAGCCCTGTTTCCTCCGGTCCCGAATCGCTGGATGCCCGGCCTCAACGACACTGTCGCCCTCCTGACCGGTTGTAGTTGCAAGAGTGGTTACGAGACTTTCGGCGGGGCCGACGGAAGTGATTCAATGACATATTAACCGCAACTGTCCCTGGAAGCTTGAAGTCCTGTAATTCTCCTGTGTTTGGAGTACAGTATCAGTTAATGTTTTGTTTCTGTTATTGTTTTATTGTGTTTTTTTTTTGTTTTTGTTTTTTGAGGGATGGATGGAAGGTGTTATACCTGAAGGGTTCCACATGTACTGGCACTTTAAGGCTGGCTCCACCCAGCAGTGATGACAAGGGTCAAGGGGTACGGTGGCCATCTTAGAGTGTGCTCATGTAGGAAGCAGATAAGATGTAATGTCCTGAGATGCATGTTGCAGTGTACAGCCTGTACTGAATAAACATCCATTGCTCCAGATCAGAGTCTTGTGTCTCTCACAACACACAGGATATCACAGGTGGTATATAGGAGCACACGTACAGTGGCACTATCTGTGCTCAGGTGGTATATAAGAGCACACGTACAGTGGCACTATCTGTGCTCAGGTGGCACTATCTGCGCTCAGGTGGTATATACCAGCACACGTACAGTGGCACTATCTGTGCTCAGGTGGTATATAGCAGCACACGTACAGTGGCACTATCTGTGCTCAGGTGGTATATAGGAGCACACGTACAGTGGCACTATCTGCGCTCAGGTGGTATATAGGAGCACACGTACAGTGGCACTATCTGCGCTCAGGTGGTATATAGGAGCACACGTACAGTGGCACTATCTGCGCTCAGGTGGTATATAGCAGCACACGTACAGTGGCACTATCTGTGCTCAGGTGGTATATAGCAGCACACGTACAGTGGCACTATCTGTGCTCAGGTGGTATATAGCAGCACACGTACAGTGGCACTATCTGTGCTCAGGTGGTATATACCAGCACACGTACAGTGGCACTATCTGTGCTCAGGTGGTATATAGGAGCACACGTACAGTGGCACTATCTGTGCTCAGGTGGTATATAGGAGCACACGTACAGTGGCAATATCTGCACTCAGGTGGTATATACCAGCACACGTGCGGTGACCCCAAATGCGCTCAGGTGGTATGTAACAGCACACGTGCGGTGACCTCAAATGCGCTCAGGTGGTATTAAACAGCACACGCACAGTCAGAGCGACTGCGTTTCTGTGCAATTCAATAGCCCACTTGCATTAACAGCAACTGCCTTTCTGTGCAAATAAATAGCACACGTGCAGTAACAGTTAATGTGTCTATGTGCAATTAACTAACACGTGTACACTAACATGTTAGAGCATCAAGCACAATCTCCTGCCTGACAGATACTAATAGCAGAACTAGCTAAGCTATACAGTTTATAAATATATTGACAACTCCTAGGGATGTCAATATATTCTCTACAAACTGTACATTTAACTATACTAACTAGTAGCCTCCCTGATCTATCTATCTATCTATCTATCTATCTATCTATCTATCTATCTATCTATCTATCTATCTATCTATCTTTCTATCCGAAAAGACACAGGGGTAGATTCATGAAGAGATCCGACGGTGTATCTACTGATACACCGTCGTATCTGTGTGATCCGACGCTCGGATCTATGCGGCTGATTCCTCGAATCAGGTTCCACATAGATCTCCCTTAGAGCCGACTGGTGTAAGTGAGTTACACTGTTGGATCTTAGGCTGCAATCTCCCGCCGTCCGCTATGTGGTGCTTCAGTTATTATACGCAACAAATATGCAAATGAGGAGAACCGCCGATTCAGAATCGAATGCCCGGCCGTCGTTTTTTTTTTACGTCGTTTGCGTTCGGCTTTTTCCGGCGGATCGTTACCCGTGCTATATGCGGGGTAAGTGCGGCGGATCCTATGTTAAGTATGCACGTCGTTCCCGCGTCGAGTTTTGAATTTTTTACGTCGTTTACGCAAGTCGTTCGGGAATACGGCCATACGTTAATAGCGTTAACGACGAAAACAATGACGTCCTTGCGACGTCATTTAAAGCAATGCACGCTGGGAAATTTAGCCGGCGGCGCATTCGCAGTACGATCGGCGCGGGGACGCGCGTGATTTAAATAGTAAACTCCCCCTAGCCGCGGAATTTGCATTCCGCCGGGGGATTTACGATCCGCCAGGGCTACTTACGAGGCAAGTGCTTTCTGAATACAGCACTTGCCTCAAAAACTGGCGCAGGCGGATCTTAAAAAAGATATAAGGACCCCCACAAACTCTCATGTGTAAGCTATCCGAGACCAGCTCTGTCTTCTTCGGAACGCCTCCGGCGACTACAAAATAGACTATGTCTTTAACGTGGGGGAACCAGTCACTTTATTCAGACTTGTCCTGTGAAACCTCCCAAGCCTGCATCCCTGTTGCCCCACGTGATGCACCTCCCTGGAAGAAGTCCAAACCATCTTTCCTTACCACTTCAGTTACAGTTACCAGAAAAGACTATCCTTGTACCTGCTATTATAGACTCAAGGGCTTGCAGTTGCTTTGTGGATGCTGCATTTGCGACCCTTCACCAATTACCTCTATGCTCTAAGAGGCAGGGGCTTATCGTTCACTTAGCAGATGGGTCTGGTCTCAAGTCTGGACCAGTAACCCAAGAGACTATACCTATTCCCTGCCGTACTGCCTCAGGACATCTGGAACTCCTTCGTTTGGATGTGATTGCTTCTCCCATGTTCCCTATAATTCTGGGGATACCCTGGCTAAAAGCCCATAACCCCCATATAGATTGGGCTACTGGAAAAGTTTCCTTCTCATCCGACTATTGTCAGATACAATGTTTTCCAGAAAGGGTCTGCAATCCTACTTCCCTTCTTAGTATTTGTCCGGATCCTGAAACTGTAAAACTGGTGCCCGTTGCCTATCATGAATTCTTGGATGTGTTCAATAAGAAAAGTGCAGATACCTTGCCCCCACACAGGACTTATGACTGTCCTATTGAACTTTTACCCGGATCCGAGATTCCTTTCGGTCGAATCTACCCGCTTTCTGAACCTGAACTAGAAGCCCTGCGCAAATATATAGACGAAAGTCTGGAAAAAGGGTTTATTCGGCATTCTTCTTCACCTGCAGGAGCTGGTATTTTCTTTGTAGAAAAGAAAGACCACTCTCTAAGACCCTGTATTGACTATCGGGACCTTAATAAGATCACTGTCAAGAACCGGTACCCACTTCCGCTAATTCCTGAATTGTTCCAGAGGTTGCGCGGAGCAAGGATATTTTCCAAACTTGATCTTAGGGGTGCTTACAATTTAGTCCGGATCAAAGAAGGAGATGAATGGAAAACAGCTTTCAGAACACGCTTCGGGCATTTTGAGTATTTAGTTATGCCCTTTGGCCTCTGCAACGCCCCAGCCACCTTCCAACATTTGGTAAATGACGTATTTCGGGACTTTCTTGATCTGTTCATCATAGTCTACCTCGATGACATCCTCATATTCTCCGAAACGATTGAACTTCACCGCACCCATGTGAAAAAGGTCTTGAGTAGACTCCGCGAACATCACCTCTATGCCAAGGCTGAGAAGTGCGACTTTGAAAAGCACACCCTACAGTTTCTTGGACTCGTCATCTCTGCTGATGGCATTTCCATGTTTCCTCAGAAGGTTGCTGCAGTTCTAGAATGGCCGGCCCCTATGGACAGGAAAGCAGTACAGAGGTTCGTGGGCTTTGCAAATTTTTATAGAAAATTTATTAAAAAAAATTCTGGTATTATCTCGCCTATTACTCAACTAACGAAACAGCATGTTCCTTTCCGATGGACTCCTGAAGCACAAGTAGCATTTGAACAATTAAAGACTCTGTTCACTTCTGCTCTCATCCTGAAACATCCCGATCCGTCCCTGGCCTATGTTTTGGAGGTGGACGCCTCCGAAAGTGCCGTTGGGGCTATTCTGTCACAGCGCCAAGGTCCCAAATCTTTATTGCATCCTGTAGCCTTTTTCTCTAAAAAATTGAATTCTTCTGAAAGGAACTACGATGTTGGAGACCGGGAATTGTTAGCCATTAAAGCTGCACTTGAGGAATGGCGTTATTTGTTGGAAGGAGCCGCCCACCCTATTCTCATCTTCACTGACCATAAGAACTTGGAGTATTTGAGGACAGCCAAGAGACTAAGACCCCGGCAAGCAAGATGGGCATTATTCTTCTCCCGTTTCATATTCCATATTACCTTCCGTCCTGGTTCTAAAAATGGCAAACCAGACGCGCTTTCGCGCATGTTCCATGATTCAGTGCAACCTTCAGAGCCAACTACCATTTTGCCAGCCAAGAACTTTCTTCTTCTCCAGTCAGACCTAATGTTTCAAATTAAGACAGATGTGACAGAGCATCCCCCATCCCCAGATTTACCTCTCCAGTTTAAGGATGGGCTCTACTATCACAAGGAACAGATCTATGTCCCGGAACAGTTCAGAGTCTCTGTTCTAAAACTGTGTCATGATCACCACCTGGCAGGCCATTTCAGTATCCACAAGACTATAGACTTAATTTCCCGTTCTTTTTGGTGGCCCGACCTGATACAGGACTGTAACAAATATGTAAGATCCTGTGCGACATGTCTACGCTGCAAAACCAGCCGAGCCAAGACTTGGGGCCTACTTGAAAGCCTTCCGGTGCCCAAGAAGCCTTGAAGCATGATTTCTATGGATTTCATTGTTGAACTTCCTCCTTCTGAGAACTTCACTTCTATATTTGTCGTAGTGGACCGTCTGACCAAGATGGCACACTTTGTTCCTTTACAAGGCACCCCTTCTGCCGCCGAGACGGCTTCCACATTTATCAGGGAAATAGTGAAATTGCATGGGATCCCTGATAACATTGTCTCTGACCGCGGGGTGCAATTCACCTCAAGATTCTGGAGGTCCCTTTGTGAATCGTTAAACATCGAACTCCGTCTGTCCACTGCTTACCACCCCCAGACAAATGGACAGACGGAGAGAACTAATCAAACCTTGGAGCAGTACCTGCGGTGCTTTTCCTCATTTTCTCAGGATGACTGGTCTTCCCTTCTCCCACTGGCGGAGTTTGCTTACAACAACACTATTCACTCTGCAACCAAGCAATCTCCCTTTTTCGCCAATTATGGCTATCACCCCTCATTTTTACCTGAACTGCCTGTTGAGTCCTCCGTGCCTGCTGTACAAGACAGACTAGACTTTTTTAGCTCCAACAACAAATTACTCAAGGATACCATCTCTAAAGCCCAAGCGAGCAACAAGAAGTTCTTTGACAAAAAGAAGAGGGGTAACCTAAATCTGGAACCAGGAGACAAGGTCTGGTTGTCTACCGCAAATCTAAAGCTGAGTTGTCCTTCCAGGAAACTTGGCCCAAAGTTTCTGGGGCCTTTTCCGGTTAAAAGGAAGATTAATCCTGTGGCCGTTGAGTTAATTCTACCTAAGAGCCTGAAAATTCATCCGGTATTCCACATCTCCCTGCTAAAACCAATGGTGCCTAACCTATTTTCCAATCGGGATCCAGAAAACCCTCCTCCACTTCTCGTCGAAGGCAACGAGGAATATGAAGTTGAAGCTGTTCTGGATTGCAAGACCAAAAGGGGTCAAACGCAATTCTTGATTAAATGGAAGGGTTATGGTCCGGAAGAGAACTCTTGGGAACCAGCGTCCAATGTGCATGCCCCACAAAAGATTTGTGCCTTTTTCCAGCGCCATCTGGAAAAGAAACCCCTGAGGGGCATCCGGAGGCTGCCCATAGGGAGGGGGCAATGTAAGAGAGCTGCTAGAGCTGTCCCCGCGAATTCGCGGGTGTGCGCGCGTGCAGGCGCACGTGCACGGGAGCGCGCGCCCGCGTCCGTTGGCGCCAAACAGACTATTTAAAGGATGCTCTGACCCTAGCCGAGTGCTGACGGATCTCAGCGGTTCCGATTCCTGTGTCCTGTGCCTGTCCCGTGCTCTTGATCCCGGTTACTGATCCTTGGCTTCCTTGACCTTGTTTTGGACTCACTTCACCCCTGACTCTTGGTTCCTGATCTCGGCTTTCCACGTGACCCTGTTTCCTGCCTGATGACTTGGTACCTCGCTGCCCGCTCGTTGCTGAACCTGGCTTCCCATGTGACCACGATCCTGCTCCCTGTTTGGCTCCGCTCTACCTCCCGGGTACCTGCGACTTCACCCCTGCAACCTGCTGCGACTTCGCTGCTGCAACCTGCTGCGACTTCGTCACTGCAACCTGCTGCGACTTCGCTGCTGCAACCTGCTGCGACTTCACCCCTGCAACCTTCTGCGACTTCACCCCTGCAACCTGCTGCGACTTCCTGCCTTGCTGGACTTGCATCACCGGTTGTGGGCTTCCCCAGTCACATCTACAGGCACTCGTGTCTCCCCTGGCCCTTGGTTCCCCCTGTCTCCACTCTCAGCGGGACCAGGGCCGGAGATTCAAGAGAGGCTAACCTCGTCATTTCAGACTTCACCCAGGTACGTGTTTTTTCCAACTTTTTACACTTCCTTCGTGAAATGGTAGGGGTACAATGTACCCCATTACCAATTCACATAGGGGGGGGGGGCAAAAATCCACACCAGACCCCTTATCCGAGTACATTAACCTGGCCGGCAGCAGAAAAGAGGGGAGGACAGAGTGCGGCCCCCCTTCTCCTGAACCGTACCAGGCCACATGCCCTCAACATGGGGAGGATGTCCCCATGTTGATGGGGACAAGGGCCTTATCCCCACAACCCGGTGGTTGTGGGGGTCTGCGGGCGGGGGGCTTATAAGAATCTGGAGGACCCCTTTAACAAAGGGGACCCCAGATCCTGAGCCCCCCCATGTAAATTGGTAATGGGGTACTTTGTACCCCTACAATTTCACGAAGGAAGTGTAAATAGTTGTAAAAAACACACATACATTGTAGAAAAAAGTCCTTTATTAATAAAAAAAATCCAGCGGTGGTAATTCACTTGGTCCCGGCTCCCTTCTCCAACGTTGTCTGTATCCAGCGACGGGTGATCTCCTCTCCGGTCCAGCGAAGAGAAGATCTCTCTCCGCCGGGCACAGCCCAGCAAATAATTCGGCTGGAGCTTTGACATTTCTTATATTTGTAAGGCTTGGTCACCCATCACGTGACCCCGCCCCCTCTGACGCAAGGGGGAAGCCTGGACTTGTGACACTGGACTACAGTGACGTAACAGAGGGTGCGTCAAAGGGGGATGGGGTCACGTGATGCTCAGGATCCCGGACGATCATCTTATCGCTGGACCGGAGGGGAGATCACCCGTCGCTGGATACAGTCAACGTTGGAGCAGGGAGCCGGGACAGAGTGGATTACCACCGCTGGATTTTTTTTATTTATTTTTTATTAATAAAGGACTTTTTTCTATGGTGTGTGTGTGTTTTTTCCAACTATTTACACTTCCTTTGTTAAATGGTAGGGGTACGATGTACCCCATTACTAATTCACATAGGGGGGGCCAGGATCTGGGGGTCCCCTTTGTTAAAGGGGGTCTTCCAGATTCTTCCAGATTCTGATAAGCCCCCCGCCCGCAGACCCCCACAACCACCGGACAGGGTTGTGGGTATGATGCCCTTGTCCCCATCAACACGGGGACATCCTCCCCATGTTGAGGACATGTGGCCTGGTACGGTTCAGGAGAGGGGGGCCGCACTCCGTCCCCCCCCTTTACTGCGGCCGGCCAGGTTAACGTGCCACTTAAAATCCACACCAGACCTGAAGGGCCTGGAATGGATATTTGGGGGGAACCCCCACGTCATTTTTTTTTAAACTGACGGCGGTGTTCCCCTTAATATCCATACCAGACCTGAAGGGCCTGGTAATTGAATTTGGGGGGACCCCCACGCTTTTTTTTTTTATGAATAATTTCTCTCTAAATTGCCAGAGCCGACAATTCATTATAGTAGCAAGTCTGGTTTTAAATTACTTTTTTTCCTTTCAGAAATGACACTTTGTGCAGGGACAGTTCTAAGTATGGGAAACATTCGATATTTCACATTCTCATAACTGTACACCCCCCCCTAGGTACGAAATTTAAAGAAATATTTCACTTTTATTGTTTCACTTTTAGCATTATTAAATTCACTGCCCCTTTTTTTGGGACAGGACCCAGGTCCCCAAACACTTTTTAGGACCATAGACTTTAACTGGGTTCTAAAGTTCACACGAACATTTGGTGCGTTCGCAAGTTCTGGTGCGAACCGAACAGCGGGGGTGTAACTACAGAGCACACGTGCAGTACACACACTACTTAACTTTATGTGCAAACTATAGAGGATACGTGCAGTACACACACTACTTAGCTTTAGGTGCAAACTACAGAGGACACGTGCAGTATACACTTAGTAGCTTTAGGTGCAAACTACAGAGGACACGTGCAGTATACACTTAGGGCCAGATTCAGGAACAGTTAGGCTGGCGGATCCAGTGATCCGCCAGCCTAACTGTGACTTTGAGCCGGCGTTTCTGTTTTCTGTAACCAGAAAACAAGAAACGCCGGGTTGAAGGTCCGATGCGATCAGCGTAACTGAGTTTCGCCATCGCATCGTTACTTCAACTTAAAAATGGCGCCGGGGGCGTTCCCGCCGATTTACGCTAAAAAAATATGTTAATGAGCGGAAATCGGCAATTCACGATCGAATTCCGGCGCGACGCAATGACGATACGACGTTTCCGGAAGGGATACGCGGCGCGAAGATATACCTACATGGGGTTGGAGTATCCTATGTTAGGTATAGGCGTCGTCATCGCGTCGGGAAAAAAAAAAAAACGTTGCTTGCGTAAAACGTTCATGAATGGGAATGTGACGTCATTCACAGAATTTGGAGCATGCGCACGGGGATGTTTTGACACTCGACACATGCGCAGTACGTTGGCGGCGGGATCGCGCTTAGTTAGAATACTACACGCCCCGTACCCGCCCAATTTGAATTCCGCCGGCTCATTTGCGATGCGCTGCCGCAACTTTAGGAGCAAGTGCTTCCTGAATAACAGCACTTGCTCCTAAAATTTCTGCAGCGTAACGCAAATGAGATGCGTTACTCCAGAGCAAAGATGCTCTGAACTACCTGAATCTGGCCCTTAGTAGCTTTAGGTGCAAACTACAGAGGACACCTGCAGTACACACCAAGTAGCTTTGGGTGCAAACTACAGAGGACGTGTGCAGTACACACTTAGTAGCTTTAGGTGCAAACTACAGAGGACACAGGCAGTACACAGCAAGCAGCTTTAGGTGCAAAACTACAGAGGACACGGTGAGTACACAGCAAGTAGTTTTAGGTGCAAACTACAGAGGACACGGCCAGTACACAGCAAGTAGCTTTAGGTGCAAACTACAGAGGACACGGCCAGTACACACACTACTTAACTTTAGGTGCAAACTACAGAGGATAAGTGCAGTACACACACTACTTAGCTTTAGGTGCAAACTACAGAGGACACCTGCAGTATACACTTAGTAGCTTTAGGTGCAAACTACAGAGGACACGGGCAGTACACAGTAAGTAGCTTTAGGTGCAAACTACAGAGGACACCTGCAGTACACACCAAGTAGCTTTGGGTGCAAACTACAGAGGACATGTGCAGTACACACTTAGTAGCTTTAGGTGCAAACTACAGAGGACACGGGCAGTACACAGCAAGTAGCTTTAGGTGCAAACTACAGAGGACACGGGCAGTACACAGAAAGTAGTTTTAGATCCAAACTACAGAGGATACGTGCAGTATACACACTACTTAACTTTAGGTGCAAACTACCGAGGACACGTGCAGTATACACTTAGTAGCTTTAGATGCAAACTACAGAGGACACGGGCAGTACACAGCAAGTAGCTTTAGGTGCAAACTACAGAGGACACGTGCAGTACACAGCAAGTAGCTTTAGGTGCAAACTACAGAGGATAGGTGCCGTATACACACTACTTAACTTTAGGTGCAAACTACAGAGGATACGTGCAGTACACAGACTACTTAGCTTTAGGTGCAAACTACAGAGGACACGTGCAGTACACACTTAGTAGCTTTAGGTGCAAACTACAGAGGACACAGGCAGTACACAGCAAGTAGCTTTAGGTGCAAACTACAAAGGATATGTGCAGTACACACACAAATTAGCTTTAGGTGCAAACTATAGAGGACACGGACAGTACACACTTATAGCCGGATTCACATACCTTGGCGCATATATATGCCAGCGTAGCGTATCTTCTTTATGCTACACCGGCGCAACGCAAAGAGGGAAGCATGGAATTCACAAAGCAAATGCTCTTAACGCCGGTGTAGCGTATAGTCGTAGGCTTAAGGCAGCGTAAGTCAAAGTGGGCTGGAAGTGGGCGTGATACATTTAAAAAAAGTGTGACCCCATGCAAATGATGGGCTGTGCTTCAGACAAGTACTCAAAATGAACTGCGCATGCATCGTTCCTTGGACGCATTCCAGTGCGCATGCTCACAATCAAGTCGAAACAACTGGCTAAGATATGTCAAATCACTGCCTACGACGTGAACCTAACCTACGCCCAGCCCTATTCACGTACTACGTAAACGACGTAAAGTTTGACGACGTTCGTTCCCTGGTCCATACCTTTGCATGAGTTGCGCCTCCTTTTTGGGGAATAACTTTACGCTGGATGTAACCCTTACACAAATCGCTTAAAACATGCGCAAGTACGTTCGTGAATTGGCGTATCTCCCTCATTTGCATATTTGCATCAAAAATCAATGGGAGTGCCAAATGCGTCTAGCGTAACTATGTGCCTACTATACGCCAGCGTAGGCAAGTTACGTCAGTCGGATGAAGTCAGTTTTTAGGCGTACCTTAGTTCTGTGGGCACGGCGCACAGATACGATGGCGCATATTTACACTTACGCGGCGTATCACGAGATATGTCAGCGCAAGTGCTTTGTGAATCGGGCTAATAGTAGCTTTAGGTGCAAACTAATTAGCTACTATTAGCTACTAAACTACAGAGGACACGTGCAGTACACAGCAAGTAGTTTTAGGTGCAAACTACAGAGGACACGTGCTATACACACTTAGTAGCTTTAGGTGCAAACTACAGAGGACACGGGTGTGATAGATCACTGTGACCTTTACCCTCTTTCTCCTGATGCATGAGAGGAGGAGCTGTACCAGGAAGTCAGACAGTGTGTGAGGGGAACTGGAAGCAGACACATGAGGCTGAGAAGGGATTACATCTGATATGAACAGAAGCTGTTTGGATTAAGACTCCTCCATTTAAGAATACCTTAATGTTCTGAGTAATAAACCTTGCTCTGGTTAAGTAGTACATCGGCCTGTGTGTGTAACTTGCTGAGCAGATACTGGCAGCATTGCTAGCAACACCTGAGAGACGCAGAGCGTCCAGGAGACATAACAGTGGCGACGAGGATTGTGGATTTTAGCACACATGGCCTTCATAGGGTTTATTCAACCATTTGATCCTGCGGCTGAGTCATGGAGCTCCTGGGTGGAGAGGCTGGAACAGTATATGGAAGCAAATAATGTGACTGTAGATAAGAAAGTTGCAGTTTTTCTCACAGCATTGGGTCAAGCTGCATATGGAACTCTCAGAGACCTTGTTTCTCCAGACAAGCCGGCCTCTAAGCCCCTGCCTGAGTTAATTCAGACGTTACATGCACACTACAACCCTAAATTCTACAGTAGAAGGCAGCAGGCCGGGGAGCATATAAAGACATATATCATTGCTTTACGTAAACTAGCTGCCACTTGTCAGTTTGGAGACTACCTACAGACGGCTCTCCGTGACATGTTCGTCATGGGACTCTGCGACCCAGCCATACAGAAACGTTTACTCACAGAACCCGACTTGACTCTGACGAAAGCCACTGACCTTGCTACGATCATGGAGTTGGCAACACGGGACGCCACCCTACTGAAGGCACCACCTACAACTCCTGCAAGCCAGGGTGAGGAAATATTCCACACTGCTATCACTCAACGCTCGAGACACCCATCCCCTGCCACTCAGCTTAAACCTCGCCACCCTATTTCTTCTGTCTCTGGGACCCCGACTTGCTACCGTTGTGGTAACACTACTCATAGTGCGCCTGCTTGCAAGTTCAAGGATGTCGTTTGTTTTTGCTGTGGAAAGAGTGTTCATATTGGGCGTGTTTGCCGCAGCTCTCCCGGACACTACCACAAAAGATAGACGTAAACAGACATTCCGTGTGGATATGGACAATAACAGTTTAGTGTCCAGCATGTTGGACTGTTTCGAGTAGCTGGGAGTACTCCTGCGATTAAAGTGGATGTCACACTCAATAGCTGTCCTGTCTCCATGGATGTTGATACAGGGGCAGCTGTATCTGTCATTTTATGGACTGATTTAAAGGCATCGGGTCTGTCCCTGCCGCTGAAACCTACAAAGCTCACACTACAAACCTACAGCAAGGAACTACTACAGCCCTTGGGTTATGTAAAACCCCTTGTTACATTAGGCAACCGCAGTCAAAGTCTACGCCTTTATGTTGTAAGGAATGGAGGTCCTCCGCTGTATGGAAGGGACTGGATCAAAGCCCTGGGCATGCCTCCTTTTGCCATTTCCCAATGTACTTGGCTTTCTGAAGTAGACCATTGGGTGGAATCCCTAAAGTCACGTTTTAAAGAGGCTTTTGAGGAATCTTTGGGCACCGTAAAAGGAAAGATGGCCCACCTTCTCTTGAAGCCTGGTGCTTCACCTTGTTTTTGTAAGGCAAGATCAGTACCTTTTGCCTTGCAGAAGAAAGTGAAGCAGAGCTGGACCACCTATTGGCTGAAAAGATGATAAGGAAAGTGGATAGAAGTGAATGGGCATCGCCAATTGTGCCTGTCAAGAAAGAGAATGGAGACATTAGGATTTGTGGTGATTTCAGGGTAGCCCTGAACAACCAACTTCTTGTGGATCAATACCCATTGCCTTGACTTGAAGATTTATTTGGCTCACTGGCTGGGGGGCAAAAGTTTACAAAAATAGACTTAAAGCAAGCTTACCTGCAACTGCAAGTTCACCCAGATTCACGCCATCTGTTGACCATTAACACTCATAAAGGATTATTCCAGTATAACCACATGGTTTTTAGCATAGCCCCAGCTCCAGCCATCTGGCAACGGATCTTGGATGAGGTCCTGGCAGGATTACCTTTCACCCAATGTCTACTGGATGACATCCTCATCACTGGTCCCACTGATGAAGAACACAGAAAGAATGTTGAAGCTGTGCTAGAGAGACTCCAAAAGTATGGTTTACGTGTCAATCTTTCAAAACGCGAATTTCTCAAGTCTCAACTGGAATTTTGTGCCCACACAGTGGACCGACATGGGTTACACACTACTGAAGAAAGGGTTAAAGCCCTTAGCCATGTACCTACCCCCCGGAATGTCACCCAGCTCAGGTCCTACCTTGGCCTCCTAAATTACTACCACCGTTTCTTGCCGAACCTAGCACACCAGCTCTACCCATTACATCACTTACTGGATGCAAGAACTAAATCGATATGGACAGACAAATGTGAAGAAGCTTTTCGGCTTTCTAAAGAACTCATTCTGTCTTCTTGAGTTCTGGTCCACTATGATTTAAAGAAACCCGTCATCCCGTCAAGGACTGGGTGTCGTCCTTTCCCATGTCATGCCGGATGGCACGGAGCACCCCATTTCTTTTGCCTCCAGGTCTTTAACCTCAGCAGAACAAAACTACTCCCAGATAGACAAGGAAGCTTTAGCCATTGTATGGGCCACAAAAAAATTTAATGCGTACATCTATGGTCGGAAGTTCACACTTATCACTGACCACAAACCTCTGTTGTCAATACTGAACCCTCAGAAAGGAATTTCTACAACCGCATCTCGCTTACAAAAGGTACGCTTTATTTTTAGGAGCTTATGCTTATTCTATCAGATACCGCTCCCATAATACCCATGGCAATGCAGATGCATTTTCCAGATTGCCACTTGGAGACCACCCACTAAGAGAGATACGTGTAGTGGAAGTACACAGGCCACAATCTTGCATGTCCGCCTCCCTGATTGCCAGACATACAGCCACAGATCCTTTCCTGTCTCAGATATTCTCTTATGTTCAGACTGGATGGCCAGAGAGAGTTTCAGGTGAATTTCGTCCATACTTTGCCAGAAAATGTGAGTTTGTGACTAATGCTGGTTGCCTACAATGAGGCAATAGAGTACTTGCAATCAACCATGCTAAGGATACTGCATGAAGGCCATCTTGGTGTGGTGCGCATGAAGCAGCGAGCCCGGAGCTATGTTTGGTGGCCGCAATTGGATACGGCAATTGAAGATTATGTTGCTCAATGTCTTGGGTGCTGTCAAGCCCAGCAACCCCAAAAGAGAGGAACCCTGCAATCTTGGCCATGGCCAACAGAACCGTGGTCCAGACTCCATCTAGATTTTGCTGGCCCCATCCACGGTAAAATGTATTTGATCGTGGTAGATGCACATTCAAAATGGCCTTCTATTACCTCAGCTTCTACCATTCTAGTCTTAGCTCTTTGCTCAATATGGCTTGCCAACAGCCATAGGGCCAGATTCTCGTAGATGCGCGCCTAATTATGCAGGCGTAGCGCATCTCAGATGCACTACGCCGACGTAACGCGGAGCGGCAAGTACCGTATTCCCTAAGCAAATGCGCTCCAAGATGCGCCTGAATAGCGGAAATTCATCGGCGTAATCCGGCGCAACTCCAAAGTAGGAGGGAAGTGGGCGTGTTGCATTCTAATGAAGCGTGACCCCATGCAAATGAAGGCTGGGACGAACGGAGCATGCGCCGTGACGTGGATGACCCGCGCCGTGACGTGGTTGACCCGCGCCGTGACGTGGATGCCTTCTGCGCATGCGCAAAGCCTCCCTACGATTCGCCGGCGCTGGGTATATAATGCGCCCACACATGCGCCCGTGCAGCGCAAAAGTCTCCCATTTTTTGGATTGTCACGGGAAAACTTTGTGCTGTACTATGGCTTCTGTTGGGAAGGAGAGGAGGAAGAAAAATTTCTCCCCAGAGGAGAGGGCCATTGTAATAGCAGCCATGGAAAAGTACGATTCCAGGCTCCATGGTGCTGACAGTGCCCGGACCAGCAAGTCCCGGAGGGATCAAATCCTGATGCAGGTGGCTTGCCAAGTGAATGCCCTCTCACATGAGATCCGGACCCCGCAGGATATTCAAAAAAAGATGAATGACCTGCGGCGTCTGGTCAAGGGCAAGCTGGCTGGAATGAGTCGGCATGCCAGGGGCACTGGAGGGGGCCCACCCTGTACCATCCGCCTGACTGAGGAGGAGAAGGTGGTCGCCCGCTGCCTGCAGAGGGAGCAGGTTGAGGGAGTTGGGGGCTATGAGTCTGTTGTGCCAGCCCTGAGGACAGGTAAGTGTGTTTCATATACTCTCTGTTGTGTAGCATGTGTGGGGGTGGAAGGGAACATGTGCCAAGTGTGTGGGTCCACCAATATGGGCATCTTTTGTGTCATCCACAGATGTGCAGGAGGGAGCGGGGCCATCTGTGGCTGCCAGGGCCCGTCCGGAGACATCCCCCGAACATCCAGTCCCTCTGGCTGCCCCCCTGGAAGAGGACTTGTTGGAGGGAAGTGGGCACACCTCTACGGAGGAGGCGGTTGAGGAGGAGCTCGTCGACCAGGACCAGGAGCTCTACCTGATTTTGGAGGAGGACCATGGGTTGCCCGGACCAGCCAAAGCTATCCCCCCATCTTTTTCAAGCCCCTTAGTGTCCACCCCCAACCTCTCCAGTCCCTCTCTTTCCACCCCTCTCATCTCCGGCCCTTCAACATCCTCCCCTTATGCCAGGTCCCCTGCCACTCCCCGGAAGGCGACTTGCAAGACCAGGGGTGTTCCCAAGGTCCTCTTGGAGCAGCTGGCCAGGCAGCAGGACCAGCAGAATCGCCACCTTTCTGAGGTTGTGGGGGAGATGAGGCGTCTGGCCGACAGCCTGGCCTCCTCGGATGCCATTACTGATGCCATCCTGGATGTCGCTGACAACAGTTCAGCGACAGTCACCAGCCTGGGGGAGCTGCAGGCGACCACCTCAGACCTTGTGGGGGAGGTCAAAAGTCTGCGGGTTGCTGTCCAGGACCAGACAGCTGTGCTGACCCGCATAGCGGTCGCCTTGGAGGGCATACAGGCAGCCAGGGAGGGACATGGGGATGCTTCTCCTCCACCTGCTACCCCTCCCCCCCACCTGTGGCTGCCCCCAGGCAAGTGAGGGGCAGGAGCCATAGCACCAGGCGGAGCCCACGCCAGGCCCATTAATTATTTGTTTTTTTTATTTTGCTCTGGTGAAGAGCTCTTTATTTTTTGCTTTTTGCTCTGGTGAAGAGCTTTTTATTTATTTTCTTGATACTGCACACGGTGCAGTGTGAATGGTGTGTGAATGTGGGGGTGGCACTCCTACCAGTAAGGGGTGTCACCCTCGGCCGTTGGGGAGAAGTTACCCCCACAGCTGTGTGAATGGTGTATGAATGGACAGCAACATCATTGGGGCCTTGACGCGGCGTTGCTGCTCCCAAGTCCTACATGCTGGACTTGGGCTAATCCAATGTGATGTGGATGTGGGGGTGTGTGATCTAGGGACCACAGTGGTGTACACACGTGCATTGTCTGTGTGCCATGATGAATGTCTGTGTTTACCGGTCAAAGATTCGTAACACGAGGCAACTCCTGACTGCTCTTCCATCAGCAGATGGGGTCTCCTCTGGCAGGGGGGGGCTGTCTGGTTGGGGGGTCAGGTCATCACGTAGGGCAATCTGCAGGCCTTTTCTCATGGCAAAGTTGTGCAGAATGCAACATGCACCGATGATCTGACCCACAAAGTTTGGGGAATACAACAGGGCCCCCCCAGACTTATCCAGGCATCGAAAACGGGACTTCAGGATTCCAAATGTTCGCTCAACCACTGCACGGGTTTTGATGTGTGCTTCATTGTATCTTCTCTCTCCTCTGGTTTGGGGATTCCGGAAAGGAGTCATGAGATGGGGTCCAAGTACATATGCAGAGTCACCTGTAAGGGAAAAGACAGGAGGATGTTAGCCGTGCATGTGCCCCTCGAGATGTGTGCATCATGGGGGGGACAGTCATGCCTGCCACCCATGTCACTCACCAACCAGCCAGCTGTCCCCATACATATTCTGCTCAAAATCTTCTGGGATGGTGCTTTGATGGTATATGTAGCTGTCATGGCTGGACCCGGGGTCTTTGGCACGGACGTGCCATATGAGGTATTTGGCATCAGCTATCACCTGTACGTTGATGGAATGCCAATGCTTCCGATTGCGGTAAATGTGCTCTGTAGCACTGGGGGGCTGTAGTGCCACATGTGTGCAATCAATGGCCCCGATGGTGCGTGGGAATCCATCAATTCTGTAGAAATCTGTCATTGCCTTCTGCCGCAGTTGCTCAGTGGTGGGTCTGATGATGTGGTGGGACATGCGTCTGAGGATTACGGGGATAACCTGGTGCAGACATCTGCTTATGCTGGTTTGTGACATCCCAGCCACAACTCCACTTGTACGCTGGAATGATCCACTAGCCAGGAAATGGAGTGTTGCCAGGACCTTCACCAGTGGCTGCAGTGCATGTGAGCGGTGTGTCTTGCTGGTGATGTCATCCTGCAGGGCTGTGGTTAGTTCCAGGATGGCAGCAGGGCTGAATCTTAAGATACGATACACCTCCTCATAACCCATGCCAAAGAGGCTCATGCGCGCTCGGTAGATCCTCTCTCTCTATGCTCCTCTTCCTCTGCATACATTAGTAGGCGCAGACCATGGCTGCCCCTGGCATGTTGGCATACGAATGTGTTGTCCAGTAAGTGTGATTGCTCAGCTCGTCCGTTATGGTGCTGCTGTAGTTGCTCTCCAGCTGACTTGCACACGGTCTTGAGCAAAGTTACCCGTGCTTTTATGAGGGGTATGTTTACTCAAGGCTTTCGTGTTACGCGCACTACGCGTAGCCTACGCCGAACGCGCGTAGTTTCGGGAATCCGCGCATCTCCCTCATTTGCATATTTGCATACTAATTCAATGAATATGTGCGATGCGTAACTATGCGCCTACGCTGCGCTAGCTTAAAGCATTTTTGCCGCTCAGACGAAAAAGATTTTCTGGCGTATGTGGTTCTGTGTTTACGGCGCATCGATACGCCGGCGCACATTTACAATTACGCCGCACATATACATTTACGCAGGCGTAGCGCCTCTGAGAATCTGCCCCATAGTCTCCGACAATGGAACTCAATTTACATCGCATGAGTTTCAATCCTTCCTTAGTGGCTTGGGCGGCCAACACTACAAAACAGCTCCTTATCATCCAGCCTCGAATGGGCTGGCAGAACGATTTGTGCAGACATTTAAGAAGCACTTACTGTCCACTCTGGGCCAGGTTGGAATGTCAGAGAAGATGCTGCTGGAATTCTTGATCATGTACCGTAACACGCTACTACTGGGCTGTCGCCAGCTTTTCTTATGTTTGGCAGGCATCTCCACGCCAAGTGGAAGGCGGGGCCGCAGGCGTGCCTGAGTTTGTAGGAGGAGTCGGAGGGCTATTTATCCCTCCTCCCCTCTAATGTCCGGCGTCGGTGGGGTTTCTGGGTAAACTGCTGTCGCGCGTCACTTCCGGTTTGTAGCGGAGCGGCCATCGGCTGCTGAGATCTCGTGGCGGTTCCCCTCCCGGTGCTCACTCCAGGCTACATCGAGGGGGGCCGCCCACCCGCCTGCTTGTCTCTGCGTTCCCCCCAGCGCCGTCCGGGAAGGGTCCTTACGCTGGGCATCGTGGGGGGAGGGGCCCCGCTCTCTTCTCCCTATGCTGCCTCCTGTCTGCCCCCTGTTGCCTGGGCTCACGCCAGGCTGGGGGGGGATGTTCGCCCGCTTACTCGAGGAGGCCGCCCGGTGCTCGTTCCGGGAGAGGGGGGGGGCGCGCATCCACCCACCACCCATGCTGCCATTGCTCCTTCCAGCAAGAGGGCCACCCGCCCGGTGGCATCGCCGGGGGGGGGGGGGGCTGTCCGTACATTCCACCCATCTTGTTAGCCACTACTAGGGCTATGTCCTGCTCATGCCGAGCTGGGGGAGGGGGGGGTCGGCCGCCACACTCCCGGGGCTCTTGCCAGTCATCCACCACTGTGCAGCACTTGGTTCACGCCAGGAGAGGGGGGCTGTCATCCGTCTGGCGCATGCTGCAAGGCTGCATTTGGCATTGGTGGGGCCGCCCGCTTCTCCCGTTGCTCGCGCCGGGCGAGGGGGGGCCATACATCCACCCGCGCTGCCGGGGCTCCAGCTAGCATTGAGGAGGCCGCCCGTCTGCTTCTTCCGATGCTCGCGGGGGGGGGGGGGGCTGGGGGTGTCCGTCCATACACTTTCCTGTTTGCCACTGCTAGGGCTCTATCCTGCATCAGCGTAGGACCTGCCACTGTTCTCCTAGAGCCAGAATGGCAGCACGGTCGGCCGGGAGTTTGATGCTGGTGATGATCAAACTCTCTGGTTCCCATGGTGCTGGCATGGCTGGTCCAGACGCTCGGGAGGCCTCACTTGGGGGGGTAGGCCCTCTCAGCGGTTCTTCCTTCCCGGGGCATGGAGTAGTGGACACCCTTGGTCCTGGTTCCTCCTATCACCAGGTTCCCTAGGAATTCCAGGTATGGTTGCCAGGCCGGGATGGGGAGGGGAGTCTTTCATGACAGTCTGGCTTCCTTGGGGGGCACGGTTCTAGGGGAGGGGGTACAGTCCAGAAGGGGGGGGGGGCGGTTGGTGGGATATCATGGCTTGTGCATGCCTCACGTTGTTCATTGCTTAGCGGTTGTCTGTCAGTAGCATGTTTCCATCATGGCGCTTGCTGTCAGTATGTTCTGTTATAGCGGTGTCATCAGTTGTATGTTTTCTGTCATAGCGGTTCGGTTAGCAGTATGTTTTCTGTCATAGCGTTTTTTGTCAGCAGTATGTTTCTGTCATAGCGTTCTGTCAGCGGTATGTTTTCTGTCATAGCGTTTTTTGTCAGCGGTATGTTTTCTGTCATAGCGTTTTCGGTCAGCAGTATGTCTTCTGTCGTAGCGTTCTGTCAGCGGTGTGTTTCTGTCATAGCGGTTTCTGTCAGCAGTATGTTTTCTGTCATAGCGTTTTCTGTCAGCAGTATGTTTTTCTGTCATAGCGTTTCTGTCAACAGTATGTTTTCTATCATAGCGTTCTGTCAGCAGTATGTTCGTCATAGCGGTTTCTGTCAGCAGTATGTTTTCTGTCATAGCGTTCTGTCAGCAGTATGTTCGTCATAGCGGTTTCTGTCAGCAGTATGTTTTCTGTCATAGCGTTCTGTCAGCAGTATGTTCGTCATAGCGGTTTCTGTCAGCAGTATGTTTTCTGTCGTAGCGTTCTGTCAGCAGTATGTTTCCGTCATAGCCTTCTATCAGCAGTATGTTTCTATCGTAGCATTCAATTTTGTCACAGCAGTTCTGTCAGTGTGTTTTGTCACAGCATTTCTGTCAGGATGTTTATGTTGCAGCGTTTCTGTCAGTGTGTTTTGTTGTCACAGCATTTCTGTCAGTGTGTTTTGTTGTCACAGCGTTTCTGTCAGTAGGTTTTGTCACAGCGTTTCTGTCAGTAGGTTTTGTCACAGCGTTTCTGTCAGTAGGTTTTGTCACAGCGTTTCTGTCAGTAGGTTTTGTCACAGCGTTTCTGTCAGTGGTATGTTTTGTAACAGCGGTTCTGTCAGTATGTTTGTCAGTGTTTCTGTCTTGTCTTAGCGTTTCTGTCTTGGCGTTTCTGTCTTGGCGTTTCTGTCTTGGCGTTTCTGTCTTGGCGTTTCTGTCTTGGCGTTTCTGTCTTGGCGTTTCTGTCTTGGCGTTTCTGTCTTGGCGTTTCTGTCTTGGCGTTTCTGTCATGCCAGTATCATGTTTCCTGTCGTTGCATGTTCTGTCGTAGGGGTTTCAGTCACTGTATGTTTCCTGTCATGTCATATTCAGGCTGGGGTTTCATTTTCGTATGTTATTAATCTCAATCTTCTCGCCTGTCATGTCACGTCATACTATGCTTTTCATTCACCTGTAGGACTACCCACCACGGTCTGTGGGTACACGGGTCCTCAATTTTCTGTTCCACGGTTGGTCGTTATCACAGCAGGCCGGTTGCACTCACTCACGTCCATTAGCGGGGGGAGGTGGCTGTCGGGTTCTGTCAGCATCATGTTCGGCGTGTTTGCTGTCATGGCGTGTTTGCTGTCATGGCGTGTTTGCTGTCATGGCGTGTTTGCTGTCATGGCCATTTTCCAGATGATTGTTGACATTAATGTTCTCGCCTATCACGTCATGTCTTGCCATGCAATACCTTTCATTTCACTAGCAGGACTACCCACTACGGTCTGTGGGTACGCGGGTCCTTCAGTATCTCGCAGCAGGTCACGTGCGCTCACTAATTATTCACCGGGGGGTCGTCAGGTTCATGTGCATGCTGGGGTCCCTCCAGGACTGCATGTGTTCATGCTTATGTAAGCTTACAGGGGGTTGTGTTTTCTGTTGTATGTTCTACTCCAGCGTGGTTCGGTCATTGCCATGCAGTCACGGCGTACACGTTAGACTTGTAGCTTCTTTTTGTTCGTATGTCTCGTCATTCCTGTCATTTAGGTTCTTGCATTCCGTGTCACATGGCTTGTCGGTGCTATGCAGTCACGGCACACAAACAGCCTTGTAGCTTTATTTGTTTTCTTTGTCTCGTCATACCGTGCTTTCGGGTATAGTTAGCCAGGGTGCGCATCTCAGGATCTGTCACGTCTACAGATCCATACGGGCTGAGGTTTCGTTTGTTAAATGATTGTTGACCACAATCGTCTCGCCTGTATAACATACGTCATACGTGCACGTTCATTCTCACGCCTATACATCTACCCACCACGGTCTGTGGGTACATCGCCTTGAGTGTTTCGTTTTTAATTACCTGTCTGCGCGGCAGGTTACTCGGGCTCGCTTACTGCTTACACTTGTCACATACACTTGGGTAGGATCTGTCGTCAGGTTCATTCACGCGCTGAGGTCTGGTCATTTCTGCTCACATCTTTGGCCCAGGCAGTTACAGTGGGGGGTGTCTCATGTTTTGTTGTCTGTTGTCTTTTCTTTCGGTTTTCCTAGGGTTGGGCGTGCGGCACGTTTAGGGGGCGACACATTCTGGTGCATCCCGCCTGCTCCACGTGGGGGGTACAGAGCATGGCAGTACGCCGTCACTCAGGGGTTGGCCCGTACTTGGCTCAGCAGGGTGGTAAGTCTACAAGGGGTTTTCCTTTTTTCCGGCCGCAGCAGGGTAGGCGGTACATTTCAGTTTGGGTCCAGTTCCATCCCGGCTGCTTCACATGTGTTCTGGCGTGTTCTGGCCGTTCCTGCTAGGACAATTTTATTAGGTTTCTCATCCATGGAGTCGTTGCTTCTTATCTTTGGGGCTGTTCTCTTGTTCATAGGTTGCCAGATCGTCGGGGCGGGTCCGTCAGGCCAGGCTCTTTGTCCATTGCCCGGCCTGTTGCTAGGGGGGTCCCAGTTACTCGGGTAGGTCGGGTCATTCCATGTCTGGTTCTGTCTCTGTATCGTTGCATATCGCTACTGCGTGGTGGCCTCGTCCATTAACATCAGCGACTCATCTTTCGGGTACCCGGCTCTCAAACCCCTTCCCTCCTATCAGTTGTCCATTTTTTGCATCTCTCCTTCTCACGTCCCCTTACCAGGTATGGATAGTTAGGTCAGTGGTTGTGGGTGTTTGACATGGGTCACTGGTTGCTTCCTATTGGATGGTGTTGCTTTCACAGGGGTCCTCAGGGCGGCCCTTGTTCCATTCCCCCACGTATCCTCTCGCCACCAGCAGTGGTTCCCATGTCTGTGCTTTTGGAGGAAAGCTTAGTCGGTCAGGCACGGGACAGTCATTTGGTTTCGGGGTTCCTTCCAATCATCGGTTCTTGGGACGCTGGTTTCTGCTGTTGTAACGGATGGTTATCGGAGCCGTTCTTGAGACTGTCAGGGCGTGCTTTCTCTACCAGACAGATATTCGTGCCCTTCCATTTCTTTTATCACACCTACTTCTGGGTCTTTTTGCCCACTTATAGGCGTACTGTCCAGCGAGGCTAATGGCACACCTCAGGCCTGGGTAGTTAGGGTATCGTATTCCTCGGTGTAGACTCTGACTACAGGTGGAAGGCGGGGCCGCAGGCGTGCCTGAGTTTGTAGGAGGAGTCGGAGGGCTATTTATCCCTCCTCCCCTCTAATGTCCGGCGTCGGTGGGGTTTCTGGGTACCCACCCACCCGTTCCCCCTTTTTTCATGTTATCATTTTCTTCATTCATTTCTTCATAATTACTTCAGGGTATGCCCACTTATAGGCGTACTGTCCAGCGAGGCTAATGGCACACCTCAGGCCTGGGTAGTTAGGGTATCGTATTCCTCGGTGTAGACTCTGACTACAAACTTGATTTAGTTCGTCCGCAGGAACAGTCCGGGCCGTCTGGGATTCCGTGCCGGTGATCTTGTATGGTCTCGGAATTACAGAGCTTTGCCTCCTTGGCTTCCTGGCATTATTGATGGAACTCTTGGAAGAAGAATGTACCGTGTTCGTCTGGAGGAAGGCATTTGTGTTCGACGACACCTTTCACAATTGAGGAAACGCATTTGCCGGCCACTAGTGACTAACCCGACCCTTCTTTCTAACCACCCACCAGAGTTGACTCTGAACTCTGCTGGTGACATATGGCATGATTCCACAAGTTTACAACCAAACCCTGAATCGGTTGGTGACCATATTCCTGAGGAGCCCGGACATGTGCCTGGAGTTACAGAGACGAATTTGTCTGTGGGACGCCCACTGACATCTCCAGAACATTTGACCGACTATATCCCTCCCGGTGCTGTGCCTCTTTGTAAGTCTACCCGTCAAAGACATCAAACGCCTCGCTGGCAAAGCGCTGAAATCTTACGGGACACATTGGAGGTAAGGAAACAGAGACAAAGGGCTCATGAAGTGCTGCAAAAATCACAGAACTGAGTTGGAGATAATACTTGCTGAACTGATCTTGCTTGCCTTGTTATGTTATGTGTTCAACATTTTGTTCTCTTGTTATGTTTTTTTTTTTTGTTTGTTTTTTGGTAAGGAAAGGAGGTGTGATGTTTGTGATAGATCACTGTGACCTTTAACCTCTTTCTCATGATCCATGATGGCAGAGGAGGAGCTGTACCAGGAAGTCAGACAGTGTGTGAGGGGAACTGGAAGCAGACACATGAGGCTGAGAAGGGATTACATCTGATATGAACAGAAGCTGTTTGAATTAAGACTCCTCCATGTAACCATGCCATAATGTTCTGAGTAATAAACCTTGCTTTGGTTAAGTAGTACATCGGCCCGTGTGTGTAACTTGCTGAGCAGATACTGGCAGCATTGCTAGCAACACCTGAGAGACACAGAGCGTCCAGGGGACATAACACCATCAGTACACAGCAAGTAGCTTTAGGTGCAAACTACAGAGGACACGTGCAGTACACAGCAAGTAGTTTTGGGTGCAAACTACAGAGGACACGGCCAGTACACAGCTAGTAGCTTTAGGTGCAAACTACAGAGGACAGGTGCAGTACACACACACTACTTAGCCTTCGGTGGAAACTACAGAGGATACGTGCAGTATACACTTTGTAGCTTTAGGTGCAAACTACAGAGGACACGGGCAGTACACACCAAGTAGTTTTAGGTGCAAACTACAGAGGACACGTGCAGTACACACTTAGCAGCTTAAGGTGAAAACTACAGAGGACACAGGCAGGACACACCAAGTAGCTTTAGGTGCAAACTACAGAGGATACGTGCAGTACACACACTACTTAGCTTTATGTGCAAACTACAAAGGACACGTGCAGTACACACTTAATAGCTTTAGGTGCAAACTACAGAGGACACGGGCAGTACACAGCAAGTAGCTTTAGGTGCAAACTACAGAGGATACGTGCAGTACACACCAAGTAGCTTTAGGTGCAAACTACAGAGGATACATGCAGTACACACACTACTTAGCTTTAGGTGCAAACTACAGAGGACACAGGCAGTACACACTTAGTAGCTTTAGGTGCAAACTACAGAGGACACGTGCAGTACACAGCAAGTAGTTTTAGGTGCAAACTACAGAGGTCACGGCCAGTACACACCAATTAGCTTTAGGTGCAAACTACAGAGGACACGTGCTGTGCACACTTAGTAGCTTTAGGTGCAAACTACAGAGGACACGGGCAGTACACAGAAAGTAGCTTTAGCTGCAAACTACAGAGGACACGTGCAGTACACAGCAAGTAGCATTAGGTGAAAACTACAGAGGACACGTGCAGTACATGTACAGCAAGTAGTTTTAGGTGCAAACTACAGAGGACACGGCCAGTACACAGCAATTAGCTTTAGGTGCAAACTAGAGAGGATACGTGCAGTACACACACTACTTAGCTTTAGGTGCAAACTACAGAGGACACGGGCAGTACACACTTAGTAGCTTTAGTTGCAAACTACTGAGGACACGGGCAGTACACAGCAAGTAGCTTTAGGTGCAAACTACAGAGGATACGTGCAGTACACACCAAGTATCTTTAGGTGCAAACTACAGAGGATACGTGCAGTACACACCAATTAGCTTTAGGTGCAAACTACAGAGGATACATGCAGTACACATCAAGTAGCTTTAGGTGCAAACTACAGAGAATACGCGCAGTACACACCAAGTAGCTTTAGGTGAAAACTACAGAGGACATAGGCAATACACCACATGAGAATACTGCAGCTAGCACAATCAACTGCCTGACAGTAAATTAGGAAGAACTGATCTAGCTAAACTATACTGTGTATAAATATATATACACAGCACCTGGGATATATATATATATATATATATCCTCTACACACTGTAACTTTAATTGACAAGCCTGCCTGCTCTATCTACCTAGAAAAATAGACACTCTCTCTCTCTCTCTGACAGATCTCTAACCACCGCCGCAACACACTACACAAGGCAGGCAGCCTTTTATAGTGTGGGGCGTGTACTAAGCCCCCTGAGACATAATTGGCCAAAGCCAGCCTGGCTTTGGCCAATTATGGCTCTCCGTTTTTTGCGCGCTGTGATTGGCCAAGCATGCGGGTCATGGTGCATGCTTGGACAATCATCAGCCAGCAATGCCGCAGTGAATTACAGGTGTGACGCACCACTCGAATTTAGCACGAACGGCCCATATTGTTCGTACTTCGACGAATGGTCGAACATACGATGTTCGAGTTGAACATGGGTTCAACTCAAACACGAAACTCATCCCTAATAAGGAGCCTCCAGAGCACCCCAGGGCAAGCTGAGCCACACAAACCCGCCACCCAAAGTCACTCCCGTCACACATCTCCCCTTTTTGGCAGGAGACTAACGCAGGAGGAGACCCAAGACGGGTTGGCTCCAAAGTTAGTCAGTAGTTCCAGTCCCCCAATGCCAGTAACCACACAGGACCCCAAATAAATTGTCCCAAACGGAGCATTACTTAGCCAGCCAACCTCTGCCTCTCTCAGAGAACATACCTGCCACTAGGGAGAGGCCTGGGGAGAGTCCTGGAGAGAGGCCCATCCACCGACATTAGATCAAGCCGCAGTTGTGAGGTGACGACTGCATTCTCTCCTTGGATCCTGATCTGCAGCTTTGGATAGAATGCCAACTCCTCACTCTGGGCCTCCAGAATGTCTGCAGGTGTATGACAGAGGTCTTGAACCCTCTGTCCGGTTGCCAGCACTTCAGCTGGGTTGGTGTCATAATTCCTCCTCTACAGAAATGTCTATTAAATCCCCAGTCTCTGGAATTGCTAAAAGTGTAGGAAAGAGGTCTTGAACCCTCTGATTGCCAGTGCTTCAGCTGGAGAAGTTTGTTGTAACAGATGCTGCTGTCAGAAAATCCCATGTTCCTGCCAGTGTTGTGGGAGAAAGGCCGACTACCTCTTCTCTCAAGAAGGCCGACGCCACTGTTGGTGTTGGCCAGAGATTAGCAGAGCTCTGCCCTGTTGTCAGCACTTCAGGATTTTGTTGACGGCAATCTCGGAGTTTCCACTGCCAATTCTCTGGCATTCTGCTGAACGCATTCTAGCAGTTTCCTGTATGCCCTTTCCAGATGCTGTTCCTTTCTTAGCAAATAGTCTAGATCAGGTTTAAGCTCTGAGACCCCTGCAAGACCGAGCATAGCCTCTCTGTATTCTCACAGGTCCTCAAAGGTAGGTTCCCCTTCATCGCTAAACAGAAAACAATCTGTAAGGCTCTGCCACAGCAATCCAGGGCCACCAAAGCCATATCCCTACGGAGAGCATTCTGTTGTCTCTCCTGAATATTCATCCTCCGTGTGCCATTGCAGAGCCCCATACCGATTGTCCAGCTATATCTCCTGCTGGATCAGCCTGTCCAACTCAGTCACCCATTGCTCCTGGGGCTGTTCTCCCAGGAATTCCGTAACTCCCGTTGTTTACTGGCTTGCTGCTCTGGATTTGAAAAGCACTTGCCCTGTTGCATACCAGCAACCTGGAGGACTCTAATCCAGTGTCCTACCCGAATCTGCTGCCTAACCTCCAGGTATTCATCCGCAGACACAGACCTGGTGTATGCTGAAAGGGCGATCTGCAGCAACCCTGGGAACTCTGATGCCTGATCCATATATATCCGCTGGGGTGACTGAAGGCTGCTATCCTGATCTTGGAGCCAGGTGGTTTGGATGTCTTCACAGCCAGAAAGCATGATCCCACTGCTGCCACCAGTTATTACGATCCCTTGTTCTTAATCAAAACTTTGTCTGCCGCAAATGCTTCCTCTGTCCAGAACCAGCACCATCCAAGACTCTCCAGCCCCCTCAGTCACCAGACAACACCTCAGTGTAGTATAAAATCCAGTGTCTTCAAACTTCTCCTTGGTAAACAGTCTTATCAGCAGGAGGGCTGCTGGAGGAATCCCCCTTACAGCCAGGGCAGACAGAGACAATAAAATAATGGAATACAACCACACCCAAACAATCTCAGTAAAGAAGACAACAATATATACATAATACAACATTGAGTCTGACAAGTGCAGATCATAGTGAGGTTCTCATTCACCCTGTTAGAGACACAGGGTGATCTACACACAAGAGGGGTCAGGGAAGCTGAACAAGGAGCCTCCAGAGCACCTCAGGGCAAGCTGAGCCGCACAAACCCCCCACCCAAAGTCACTCCTGTCACAGTCACACATGAACTTTTTTCTTTTTTCTTTACTTTGTCATTCAATATTGCACATTTTGCACATTTGTTTATTGCACGCTTGTACATTATACAGTAGTATGGGTCTTATAAATATGCTATATTGTATTATATTAGTTGTATGTGGACTTTATTATTTTCAACATTATTCAATACTGCATATTAGTTATATTGAAATTGCATATTGATCATTGCACATTTGCACTTTATTTTCACATGCTGGTAGGCAGTGGGGCTGATTTACCAAGCCTTTGCTCCATGATGCACATTAAGCCCTTAAGTTTAGTCTAGATCGTAAGGGGGAAAACGGCGTGGGGTTCCCCCAAGATCCATACCAAACCCCTATCTGAGCACGCAGTCTAGCCGGACAGGAATGGGGGCGGGGACGAGCGAGCGCCCCCCCTCCTGAGCCGTACTAGACCACATGCCCTTAACATGGGGGAGTGTGTGCTTTGGGGCAGAGGGGGCACCCCAAAGCACTCTTGTCCCCATGTCGATGGGGACAAGGGCCTCTTCCCGACAACCCTTGCAGTTGGTTGTCGGGGTATGCGGGTGGGGGCTTATTGGAATCTGGGAGCCTCCTTTAATAAGGTGGCTCCCAGATGCCGGCCCCCCACCAAATGTGGTACATCGTACCCCTATCCATTCACTTGGGGGGAAAAGTAAAGTAAAAAAAAAACACTACACATATTTTTGTAGTCATTTATTAGTCAGCTGGGGGGTCTTCTGCCGGGGCCCCCCTTTCTTCTTTAAGCTCTTTTACAAGGGGGGGTGTAGGCCTGGTCTTTCGCCATTTTCTGCAGGGGGGGAGCTGGTCTTCTCTCTTCTGCTGGGCCCCCAAGCCTGGGTTTCTCTTGGGTGTCTTCTGCCGGGCTCCGGTCCTCTCTCTTCCCTTTTCTGCCGGGCTCTGGTCTTCTCCGCTGTCTTCTCTCTTCCCTCTGCTGCCAGGCCCCACGTGGGCCCGGTCTTCTCTCTTCCCTCTTCTGCCGGGCCGCCCAGGCTTCTCTTCGCTGTCTTCTCTGTTCCCTCTTCTGCCTAGCTCCACCATGGGGGCCAGGTCTTCTCCGCTGTCTCTTTCAGCGATGTTGACACGATGAGCTCTCCCGCTCTAATGCCGTCTGAGCGTTGAGCAACGACTTATATAGGCATAGTGCGTGGTCACCAGGTGATGCCACCCCAGCGACCCCACCCTTTGTGACATCACATTCCTGGGGCATGATGCCACAATGTATGAATAGGAATGTGATGTCACAAAGGGTGGGGTCGCCGGGTGGCATCACCCGGTGACCACGCCCTATGCCTATATAAGTCGTTGTGCAACGCTCAGACGGCATTACAGCGGGAGAGCTCGTCGTGTCAACATCGCTGAAAGAGACAGCGGAGAAGACCTGGCCCCCATGGTGGAGCTAGGCAGAAGAGGGAACAGAGAAGACAGTGGAGAGAAGCCCTTATTAAAGGGGGCTCCCAGACTCTGATAAGCCCCCCGCCCGCAGACCCCGACAACCAACGGCCAGGGTTGTTGGAAAGAGGGCCTTTCCCCCATCGACATGGGGACAAGAGTGCATTGAGGTGGGGGGTGCAGTGCCTCCCCTGGCCCAAAGCACACACTCCCCCATATTGAGGGCATGCGGTCTGGTACAGCTCAGGAGGGGGGGCGCTCGCTCCTTCCCACCCCCATTCCTGTCTGGCCAGGCGGCGTGCTTGGATAAGGGTTTGGTAAGGATCTTGGGGGAACCCCACACCATTTTTTCAGCGTAGGTTTTCCCCCTTACAATCCATAACAAACCTAAGGGCCTGGTATGCTCCTGGAGGGGAACCCACGCCATTTTTTTTTTAATTTGGTGTAGAGTTCCCCTTCATGATCAGCATCCCCCGCTCTCCCCTAGTCCCAACGCGGGTGCCAGGCGGGCACGATCATTGCCGTGCACCCGCGATCGTTCTTTACAGACAGCGAGTACTGGGAGTTGCGTGTGTAAACACAAATCTCGGTCCTGTCAGGGGGACAAATGCCTAATCGTCTGTCCATACAATGTATTAATAGCGATCTGTCATTTCCCCATGTCAGTCCCACCCCCCCTTCAGTTAGAACACACCCAGGGAACATACTTAACCCCTTCCTCGCCCCCTAGTGTTAACCCCTTCCCTGCCAGTGGCATTTTTATAATAATCAAGGCATTTTTATAGCACTGGTCGCTATTAAAATGACAATGGTCCCAAAAATGTGTCAAAAGTGTACGATGTGTGCGCCATAATGTCGCAGTACCGATAAAAATCGCTTATCGCCGCCACTACTAGTAAAAAAAATATATTAATAAAAATGCCATAAAACTATCCCCTATTTTGTAGATGCTATAACTTTTGCGCAAACCAATCAATAAACGCTTATTACGATTTTCTTAACCAAAAATATGTAGAAAAATACGTATCGACCTAAACTGAGGAAAAAACTTTTTTTTATATATTTTTGGGGATATTTATTATAGTAAAAAATGTTTATTTTTTTGAAATTGTCGCTCTATTTTTGTTTATAGCGCAAAAAATAAAAACCGCAGAGGTGATCAAATACCACCAAAAGAAAGCTCTATTTGTGGGAAAAAAAGTACGCCAATTTTGTTTGAGAGCCACGTCGCACGACCTCTCAATTTTCAGTTAAAACGACGCAGTGCTAAATCGCAAAAAGTGGCCCGGTCATTGACCAGCAATATCGTCCGGAGCTGAAGTGGTTAAAAAATAAATAAATAAACAGGAAAGTTAGCCCAACTTTCAGTGATAATGTGAAAGATGATGTTACACCGAGTAAATAGATACCTAACTTGTCACGCTTTAATATACACACTCACGGAATGGCGCCAAACTTCGGGACTTAAAAATCTCCATAGGCGACGCTTGTTTTTTTTTTTACAGGTTACCAGTTTAGAGTTACAGAGAAGATCTAGTGCTAAAAGTATTGCTCTGGCTCTAACGCACGCATCAATGTGTGGTATGAACGGCGTTTACATATGTGGGCAGGACTTAAATGCTGTTCGCTTCTGAGTTCGAGCTATTAGGGACAGGGGCGTTACATTTTTTTTTTTTTATGTAATATTTTTTCTTTTTGCACTTTTTTAGCCCTTTTTTTGGATCACTTTTATTCCTATTACAGGGAATGTAAACATCCCTTGTAATAGGAATAGTGTGTGACAGGTCCTCTTTATGGAGAGAGGCGGGGTCAATAAGACCTCACATCTGTCCTTCGGGGAAAAAAAACACCAATCTCATGCTTTCAGCCGCGATTGCAGCTTTGTTTATATTTCTGTTTTAAATCTCTATGCTCCTCATTCGGTGGCGGACGACTCGTTCTCTGGGCCTCCGATGCCACGAGAGAGCCCGGAGAAGCACCGAATGGTGGTGGGAGGGGGGATGTCCCCTCCCAACGCCTGTAAGAACGATCAAGTGGTGATCGTTCTTATGGTGCGAACAATCGTTGCCTGTAAAAAAAGATATCTGAATGATGCCTGTAGCTTAACCCATCATTCAGATATCCCCCACTGAAGTCCAGGACGTCAAATGACATCCTACGGTACGGAAGTGGTTAAAATTTGCCTTGGAGTCAGGGCCGGTGCTACCACTAGGCAGCCGCCTAGGGCGCACTGGAGAGAGGCGATGGCACTACCACCCAGGGCACCCAGCCACCGGTGATCCTACTCCCTTTCAGCAACTAACTCAACAGGCAGCCGCTCCACTATAGAGTCCCTCCGTACAGTGTTAGAGGCGCTGGCACAGCAGCGGTGGAGGAATGGAGGAAGGAACGAAAACATCCCCTGTGCGCCCCTGATCATCACAGTGCCACTGGCAGTGAGTGTGACCTGTCTGTGTACCTGAAGTCACGTCGTTACCGTCCACTACCAGTCTGCCTCTAATTTACCGCTCCGCCAGCCAGCTCTGCCTCTGAGCCTCTGCCTTTCTGTCCAGTGCTGCCTGTGCCCATATGTCGCATGTCCCCCCCCCCCTCCATCATGGAGGCCGCTCTCTCTCTCTCTCCTGTGTTTTTCCTATTGTGGCAGCCAGCGCAACATTTACAGTACATTTACAGTACCCTGTCGCCGAGAACCAGATTGATGAGATCACACTGAAAGTACAACAACGGTGACAGGTACTGTATGTCCCTTAGGTGGCACCTGGGCCTCCATACCTATTTTAAGGCCAATTACTAGAAGATAAGCCAGCCAAGTGGGGTCTAGCAAAATTAAGTCATTTACAATAGACTGCAATGGTATTTATGGTATAACTTTTGTCCATGTTAGGGTCTTTGTTTGCCCGCCCGGAAGAGGGGGGTTGGGCTTTGTGTCCCTTTTCTTAAAATTGGCTTCACTTCCTGTCACACAGCTGAACAGGAAGTGAGGTTAAAACCCTACTCGCAAAGGTCCTGGCAGAAAGGGTAAAACAGGAGATGACAAAACTGGTCCATCCAGACCAGACAGGATTTATCCAAGGAAGAGACTGAAGGGATAATGGAGTAGGAGCACTCCTGATACTCCAAAAAACAAAAGAGAATGGGTCCCCAGATCTACTCCTGTTGATAGACGCGGAAAAAGCGTTCGACGGGGTAGACTTGGGACTCATGTTACAAACTTTGGAAAATATGGGGTTCGGGCAGAAGATGTTAGAGTGGATCAGGACCCTTTACCAATTCCCAACGGCCAGGATAAAAATAAACGGCAGTCTCTAAAGCAGGAATCCTCAAACTACGGCCCTCCAGCTGTTGCGGAACTACAAGTCCCATGAGGCATTGTAAAACTCTGACATTCACAGACATGACTAAGGCATGATGGGAATTGTAGTTCCTGAACAGCTGGAGGGCCGTAGTTTGAGGACCCATGCTCTAAAGCCTTTATGATGAAGAATGGAACAAGGCCCTCTATCACCACTCCTATTTGTTATATCTATTGAACCTTTGTTGGCCAGGATTCGTAAGTCCGGACGTTAAAGGAGTCAAAATAGGAGAGGAGGAGCATAAACCATTGGCATTCGCAGACGATGTTCTCTTCTACTTAGTAAATCCTAAAACATCAATTCCGAAGTTACTAAATCTATGCAAGCATTATGGAGAAATTTAAAACTTTAAATTAAATGTCACCATAAAGGAAATACTGGATGTAAACATAAATAGGACAGATGAACGCTCATTAAGAACGGTGTATCAATTCCCCTGGGTGAGGGAGCTCAAATATTTAGAGATTCGTCTAGCAAATACAACCAAAAAGATCTACGAGATTAATTACATCCCACTACTAGATGAAACTAGAAAATGCATTTCCTGAGGAAAATGCGTGGTAATGCTGAATAGCTATATTGCTAAGCCCGCACCAAAGCCATTCACCATAACCACTACACTATCATTAGGACATACAAGCAGTGTTTCTTCAGTACTTATAAGGCCTCTCTTTGATCATTAAAGGTGTTGTAAAGGTAAAATAATTTTCCCTAAATAGCTTCCTTTACCTTAGTACAGTCCTCCTTCACTTACCTCATCCTTTGATTTTGCTTTTGCTTTTAAATGTCCTTATTTCTTCTGAGAAACCCTCACTTCCTGTTATTTTGTCTGTAACTCCACACAGTAATGCAAGGCTTTTTCCCTGGTGTGGAGAAAGCCTCTTAAGGGAGAGGGGGGTGAGCAGGATGGCCACTAACACACAGCTCCTTTCTCTATCTGCAATATAGAGAGTGTGTCCTGACTTGCCTGGTCGCCACTCCCCCTCAAGAGGTTTTCTCCACACCAGGCCAGTGAGGAGGACTGCACTGAGGTAAAGGAAGCTATTTAGGGTAAGAAATACCTTTACATGTTCTCATTGACTTCAATGTTAAAAAAGTGACTAAAAGCGTAATATTTTAAAAAGTATAAATAGTACAAAAAAACTTGAAGAAGTCCCATCATTAGCTGAACGAGATGAACATTTTAAAAGTTGAATGGTCTCAATAGCTGAAAGTATGCAGAAGTTACGCAGAGCCAAAAAAACGTACGGAATAATAAAATTAATAAGAATAATAAAAAAACGAATATCAATACTGGGAATGCTATTAAGCATTCCCACTAATAAAAGCAAGAATAAAAAGGGTAAAAAATAGACCTATCTCATGGATAGGACGAATCAATTTCTGTAAAATGGTCCTCCTACAAAAAATTGTATATAAATTCCAGATGATCCCTATAACTTTGCCAAAATTACTGTTTATAATGCTCAAAAAATTGATCATGAACTACATATGGAGAAATAAGAAACATAGAATCTCCTTACAGACTCGGATATAAAAAAATATTATGACGCAGTCGTATTGTCGAGGGTAGTGGAGTGGGCCAGAGTCAATAAAGAAAAAAGGTGGGTAAGTTTTGAGAATGCACTATCGAAGGTGAGGTTAGAAAATATAATTTGGAACTCCCCCAAAACACACAGGTCAATCTAACTAGTGTCCCCATCAAGCAAATTGCACTCCAGCACTGCTGTGTACACCCCAAATGATAAGTTAGTTTGGGGTTTAGTAAAGGCAAAGCCACTCTGCAGTACAAGCGTAGTTGCTGAAAATCAGAGGGGAAGCACTGATGGTTTTAACATCCAATCCTGTAGAAGCAAAGTTTTTTTTGTTCTTTTCTTCCTTGCTTGTCCACTTGTAGTGCAAAGTGGATTTGCCTTTAGTAAATGGACCCCAAAGTCCAAGATCCCTAATAATTTGGGGTGTACACAGCAAAATGCTAGCGTGCAATTTACATAATGGGAAACTATTTAGATTGATCTGTGTGTCCCCAAGAAAAGACATTAGTAGGGTTTTACCCTCACTTCCTGTTTAACTATGTGACAGGAAGTGAATAAATTTGAAGTAGAAACTGACAACATTTGTGAGGTGTCTTCACCCTATCAGGGGTGTAGACATTCCCAAAATAATGAGCAGATGTTACTTATTTGCAAATTAAGAAAATTGTTTATTTAACATTGGGTGGTGTTTGTGGGGGTCCCTAACACACATTTATACATATTAGCAACACTGTATCCTGGCCTATCGGCATGGTTTTATTTTCTTAGTCCTCTCAATAAAATTATCAGAAATTTGTGCTTAAAGCGGAGGTTCACCCTAATTTTCGACTTTATCGCAATAAAACAGCAAGGCATTAAAAATAACAAATACGTTTTTTTTTTTCTTTATCCTTACCCCGTTTCTGGTTGCGTTTCTTCCCTGTCAATCAAAATCCACCGCGGGGGAGTGAGCGTGTATCTCAATTCTCCCCGATGTCTCCTGGGACTCAGTCCTGACAATCCCAGGAGACGCGCTCTGCTCAAATCGCGCGAGATCTCGCCGGTCACGTGACACGGCAAGCGGGCCTTGGAAAGGTAGAAGCCTGCACAATGGGGCGTGAGCTTATTACGCCGGCTGTTATGTCAACAGCGTAGTGTTGACGGCGACGCTCGCCATCAACACTGCACATGCGCGGGATCGAGCCAGCATTCACCGTATCCCGGAAGAATACCATGTGGGCTTCACAGTGCCCGGAGTTAATATGGAAAAGTCTGTCGGATTGTTTTATAAAATATCGTTTGCTCCATTACCGCGATGACGCCGGCTAAAGGAGTGGGACACCCGGGCTGTGATGTAGTAAAGGTATGACTAGAGGAATAAAGAAAAAAAAAAATGATATCCCGTGGAACCCCCGCTTTAAACTAGAACTTTAATCAATACTTGTTTTTCTTTCATTTTGGATAGAGTGAGGGAGGGAGGGTTATAGGCCCTGTCAGTTTATTTTGTACCATCCCTGTCCAATTGCGGAGATTTGCCTTCACTTCCTGCCCCATAGCCAAACAGGAAGTGAGAAAAAAACTATGCAAATTAAGGGAATCTAGTGCCCCCCTCCCCCCCAGAACTAGTGTGTGTGTGCCCCACCTGAAAATAAAGAAAAAATATTACGTGAAAAAAAAAAAAGAACAAACAAAAAGGTCTGCCTTTTTGTTTGTTCTTTTTTTTTTTTCACGTAATATTTTTTCTTTATTTTCAGGTGGGGCACACACACACTAGTTCTGGGGGGGAGGGGGGCACTAGATTCCCTTAATTTGCATAGTAGGAGAAGGAGAAGAATATAGAAGAAGAATCCAGTGCAAGATGCGGACAAGAAGACCCAATAAAGAAGCAGAGGAAGAAGAAGATGGTGGAAGAAACCTGAATGAAAGAAGAAAAGAAGAAGGAAGATGGAAGAAGAAGCGCGGAAAGAAGATATTAATAATGGACTTGTCAAAAACCGGCTCTTGTCATTTTTTACACTTTTGACATTTTTTTGGGTGAAATGGTAGAGGTACAATGTACCATTACCATTTCACACAGGGGGGCAGGATCTGGGGGTCCTCTTTGTTAAAGGGGTCTTCCAGATTCCGATAAGCCCCCCGCCCGCAGACCCCCACAACCACCAGCCAGGGTTGTGGGGATGAGGCCCTTGTCCCAATCAACATGGGGACAAGGTGCTTTGGGGGGACCCCAAAGCACCCTCCCCATGTTGAGGGCATGTGGCCTGGTACGGTTCAGGAGAGGGGGGGTTGCTCTCTGTCCCCCCTTTTTTCTGCGGCCGGCCAGGTTACGTGCTCGAATAAGGGGCCTGGTACGGATATTTGGGGGGAACCCCCACATAATTTTTTTTTTTTTACGACGGGGTTCCCCTTAATATCCATACCAGACCTGAAGGGCCTGGTAATTGAATTTGTTGAATGAATTTGCTCAGAATTGCCGGGAGCTGACAATTCATTATAGCCGCGAGTGAATTTTTAAAGACTTTTTTTCCTTCAGAATGTCATTTTGAGCAGAGACAGTTCTAAGTACAGGAAACATGCGCTTTTTTCTTATACTTACTTTACAGCCCCCCTAGGTACGAAATTTAAAGGAATATTTTACTTTTATTGTTGCACTTTAGCCATTATTAAAGCGGAGTTCCAACCACAATTAGCATTTTTTAAATGTATGTCCTTTCATCAAGCGTTTTTATACTATAAATCTGGTCACTTACTATTTTACAATCCGCCGCCCCTCCGCATAGTTATTCAAAAAATATAGTTTATAAAACTATGTCTACACAGTTGTCATTTTGCTTGTGGGCATTGTGACGCCAACAAGTACTTACTTCCTGGAAGTCTTGGATGGGGAGTGATAATTGGACAGCGCACTGCATCCTGGGAAATGATGACACACATTTCCCAGGATCATTAGAGGGAGATGATGTCAAAAGTCTTAGGTTTTTTCAAAGGCAGATTTCGTGGGACAGCATAGCAACAGGCATATCCAGATGAGTAAAAAAATTTTGGGGATGGAAACTCCACTTTAAATTCAGTGCTCCCGAAAAAACGACCATTTTACAAAATAAAAAAATGCATTGATACATGTCCCCTGGGGCAGGACTCGGGTCCCCAAACACTTTTTAGGACAAAAACGTGCATATTAACCTTGAAAATGAACACTTTTGATTTCTCCCATAGACTTCTAAAGGGAGTTTGGCGGCCGCTTTACATATTAATTGCATTGCGCTGGCTGCTGCGCCGGTTCATGTGCCTAATTAGGGATTCATCCGGCGTGCCAATTAAGCCATGAACCAGTGCAGCACATTGCTTTTAGTAAATCAGCCCCATTGTGTTATTCATATTTTCAGTTTAATTTAGCACTGCACTCAAAAACTATGGGCCAGATTCACAGAGCCCTTACTCCGGTCTATCTCGCATTAGACCGGAGTACTTTCAAATTACGCACATCGTTTCATTAGTCTGAATCCTCAAACCATGAAACGACAGCTTCGGGGTTCAATCTGACTGGCTTACGTGTTCGCACGCTTTCGGATCTACGCTGCAATAAATTTGCGGCCACTGGGTGGAGTTCCCGTCGTTTTCCGCGTTGGGGTATGCAAATGAGATTTTTCCGACGATCCACGAAGTTACGAGCGTCATTCGCAATCTCTTACGGCATCTGTAGTCATCTTTTTGCCGCGTAAAGTTATTCCAGCTTTTATCTGGTCTAATATTAGACAGCCCATGTTAAGTATGGCCGTCGTTCCCGCGTCGAATTTCAACGTTTGTTTTTATTTTTTACGTAAGTCGTCCGGGAATAGGAATGTACGTAAACGACGCTACTCAAACAAAAAATTACGTAACTACGTTATTTCGCGCAATGCACGGCGGGAAATTTCTGAACGGAGCATGCGCAGTTCGATCGCTGCGGGGACGCGCCTAATTTAAATGCTTCACGCCCCCTAATCGCGTATTTCGATTCCGCCGCGAGAAATACACTACGCCGACGTACCTTTACGGGCCAAAATCTACATGAATTCGTCGTAGAGCCAGGTAAAATACAGCGGCGTAGTGTATCTCTGATACTCTGCGCCAATGTAATTGTATCTGAATCTGGCCCTATATTTGTGCTTTTTGCATCAACTTAAAACTGATATTATAAGTAGATATGAAAGCATTATATATATATATACACAAATCCTTCACATACCCGTAAGACATATGTTGACCCTTTCAGAGGGTACTTTTTCTCTCCAAAATAAAAGGTGATGTCAGGAAGCTGAGAAATTGTATCACATTCTACAGAGTACTGTGAAAGAGAATTATGTAACAACATTAGTAAAACAATATGAGAATATAAAGTGTAATGCAAAGCGCAAAAGAATCAATGATATTATAAATAAATTGCTACACATACATTTTTTAATTTGATTTGTTTCATAATAGGAAACATGTAAGATGTCAGAAAACATTTTAACAGTGTTAACTGGGGATGAGCTGAACGTGCTTGAATTCAGTTTGAGGCAGGTTTGACGAACATTAATAAAGTTTGGATGCCGAATCAGAACCCCAGTCAAGTCAAAGGAAGTCAAATGGTAAAAAAAAAACATTAATAGACATTTTCTAGGCTAACAGGCAAGTGATTGTCAAATAAATAGCTTGGAGGCTGGACACTGCTCTAGGGAACATAATGAAAACTAAAACAATGTTAAAAAAAACGGAAAATTGTATACTCACCTTTTCGTAATTTTCCTTTCCTGACGCATATTCATGGCACCACACACTGGGTTGTGACTCCGCCCCCACAACCTGACAGGATTGGATAGCTATAAATTTGAAGAGGGAGACACCCCGCACCATTCTCCGTATATATCATCAAAGAATAACAGGGGGGCATCTGTGTGCTGCCATGAAGATGCGTCAGGAAAGGAAAATTACGGAAAGGTGAGTATACAATTTTCTGTTTTCCTGACACATTAATGACAGCACACACTGGGAAATAACTTTATTCCTACAGTGCAGAAGGGCAGTGCCCTGATGATAGCTCTACCAAAGTCGGCTGTAGACAGGTGGGCAGCGTCCACCCTGTAGCGGGAGATAAAGGTATGCCTGGAAGACCAGGTTTCTGCTCTGCAGATAGTTTCTGATGAAACACCACAATATGCTGCCCAGGAGGTCTCCATTGCCCTGGTCGAGTGCGACCAGCCAAGAGGTGATGGTATGAGAAGTGGCTGCTTGATCCCGCCTGGTTCCGTGTGGTATAATGAAGAGGGCATCCTTCGCACGAAGGTGAGTAGTAGCTGATATATAGTTGGAGATTGTAGACACAGAGCCATATTCAGGTAGGACTTACGCTGACGTATCTCGAGATGCGCGGTGTAACTCAAAATGTGCGCCGTCGTATCTGTGCGCCGTACCCACAGAAATAGATACGCCTGAATAGGCCTGAAAATAGGCTTCTTCCGACCGACGTAACTTTCCTACGCCGATTCGCAAACGTTCTTGCGCCCAACGCTTAAGTTGTACGTCCGGCGCAAAGTTACCCCTCATAAAGAATGGGTAAGTCAGCAGCAGACATGCACAGGTCAGCTGGAGAGCAGCTACAGCAGCACCGTTATGGACGAGCTGAGCAACCACACTTGCAGGACAACACATCCGTATGCCAACATGCCAGGGGCAGCAGTGGTCCTAGCACTACCACTGTGGCCACAGGCACGGAGGAGGAGGGCACGGGAGAGGATATACCGAACGGGCATTAACGTCTTTGGCATGGGGGATTTGGAGGTGTATCGCATCTTCAGATTCAGCCTTGATGCCATCCTGGAAATAGACACAGCCCTGCATGATGACATCAACAGCAAGACACACCACTCACAAGCAGTGCAGCCACTGGTCAAGGTACTGGCAACACTCTATTTCCTTGCCAGTGGACCTTTTCAGCGTACAAGTGGAGTTGTGGCTGGGATGTCACAATACACCATGAGCAGATGTGTGCACCAGGGTTGTCCCCGCAATCCTCAGACGCATGTCCCACCACATCATCAAACCCATCAATAATCATCTGCGGCAGAAGGCAATGCAGGATTTCTACAGAATTGCCGGATTCCCACGCACCATCGGGTCCATTAATTGCACACATGTGGCACTACGGCCCCCCCGTGCCACAGAGCACATATACCGGACTTGTAAGCAGTGGCATTCCATCAACGTACAGGTAATAGCCAATGCCAAATACCTCATATGGCACGTCCGTGCCAAAACCCCCGGGTCCAGCCACGACAGCTACATATACCGTCAAAGCAACATCCCAACAGAATTTGAACAGAATGTGTACAGGGACAGCTGGCTGGTTGGTGGGTGACATGGGTGTCAGGCATGACTGTCCGACCCCATGATGCAGACATCACGAGGGGCACATGCACAGCTAACACCCTCCTGTCTTTTCCCTTTCAGGTGACTCGGCATGCATATGCACTTGGGCCCCATCTCCTGACTCTATTCCGGGATCCCCAAACCAGAGGAGAGAGAAAATACAATGAACCACACATACGTACCTGTGCAGTGGAGCGCATATTTGGCCTCCTGAAGTTGCGTTTCCGATGCCTGGATACGTCCTGGGGGTCCCTGTTGTATTCCCCAAACTTTGTGTGTCAGATCATCGGTGCATGTTGTGTGCTGCACAACTACGCCATGAGAAAGGGCCTGGAGATTGACTTATGTGATGACCTGTCCCCCCCTGTCCGAGGCTACCCTGTCTGCTGAGGGAAGAGCAGTCAGAAGGAGTCCTCGTGGTAGGCATCTTTGCACGTTAAACACACACATTCATCATGGCACACGGACAATGCACGCATGCACACCACTGTGGTCCCTAGATCACACACGCCACATCCACCTCACATTGGATTAGCCCAAGTCCACCATGCAGGACTTGGGAGCAGCAACGCCGCGCCAAGGCCCTAATGTCCATTCATACCACATTCACACGATCATAGGAATAACTTCTCCCTGACAACCCAGGGTGACAAACCTTACTGGCAGGAGTGCCACCCCCACATTCACACACAGTCACACTGTAGCCTGCACTCCTCACCGTGTGCAGATACTACAAAATAAATAAACTCATAACCTGAGTATCAAACAAAAAAGGAAAAACTCATAACCTGAGTATAGAAAAAATAAAAAAATCATCATGTGAGCCTAAAAGAAAAATCGAAAATGGCACTCATCTGCCCTGTCATGGGCTACGCCTGGTGCCATGGCTCCGGCTCCTTAACTGCCTGGGGGGAGCCTCAGGTGGGGGGGTGGGGAATCAGGAGGTGGAGGAGCATTCCCTGGACTCTCCCCTCCAAAGCCAGGGCAATGCGGGTGAGGACCGCATTCGTGTCCGCCAGCAGCAGCCTTGTCTGCCTCCCCTCCGCCATGATGGCAGCAGTATTCGCCTCGACGGCCACTGCCAGGGTCTGGACTTCTGCCGCGAGGCCTGCAGCTCCCCAAGGGAGGTGACCACAGCATCACAATTACAGCTCACATCCTGGATGCTGTCGTGGATCTGGGACGTGGATGCCAGGCTGTCTGCAACACGCTGCATCTCCACAGCGACAGCACCCATATTCCGGGTCTGATCCCTGGCCAGAGTTTCCTGTATGGCCTCAGGAACACCTCTGGTTTTCCAGGTTGCGGGAGAGGCTTCAGGCCGTGTGTAGGGGGAGGTCCTTGAGGGGCTTTCCCTGATGAGGGAGGAGGGTGAGGGGCTTTCCCTGATGAGGGAGGAGGGTGAGGGGCTTCCCCTGATGGGGGAGGAGGATTTGGAGGGCGCAGAGATGATGGGATCCTCCACGAGATATAACACTTCCTCCAGGTCCCCATGCTCCTCCACCACTTCCTCTAGAGGAGAGGTGTGGGCACACTCCTCTGGCGATGGCGTGGGTCGCCCAGCAGCCGACGACGGCCCAGCTCCCTCCAGCACATCTGTGGATGACACAAAACATTCACATGTTGGTGGACCCACACACTTGGCACATGTTTCCTTCCACCCCCTCACATGCTACACACCGGATAGGAGATAAAACACACTTACCTGTACTCAAGGCCTGGTCACCGGAATCATAGCCACCAATGCCCTTCACCTGCTCCCGCTGCAGGCATTGGGCGATGGCCTCCTCCTCATCTGTCAATCGCACAGATGTGGCTGGTCCTCCTCCCGTGCCCCTGGTGTGCCTCCTTATAAGCGCCAATTTCTCTCGGACCTTACATTTCATATAATTTATTTTTTTGGCAATATCTTTGGGCTTCCTGGTCTCATGCCCTATGGCAGTGTTTCTCAATTCCAGTCCTCAAGCCCCCCCAACAGGTCAGGTTTTCAGGATTTCCATTATTTCGCACAGGTGATTTGATTAGTTTCACTGCCTTAGTAATTCCCACAGCCTTTTCATCTGAGGGAAATCCTGAAAACATGACCTGTTGGGGGGGCATGAGGACTGGAATTGAGAAACACTGCCCTACGGTATTAACCTAAAGGGTGATCTCCTCCAGAATCTCCCTCTTCCGTGCCTTGCTGGTCTGGGCACTTTGGGCACCATGGAGAAATTTGTCATATTTGGCCATTTCAGCCACTATCAAAGCCTTCTCCTCCGTAGAAAAATTCCTCTTCCTCCTCTCCTTGCTTCGGGGGGGGGGGGGGGGGAACAAGCAGGATGTATTTTTGCGCCGGATGGGTGCATGTCTGGGCGTATTTATGCGCTCTGTGTAACTCGGTGGGCCAACGTATCCCAGGAAGTTGTGCCAGCGTAGTTGTGAGCATGCGCATAGGGACGCAAATCGTACGTCCATGTCACTGCGCATGCGCTGTTTTAGATACGCCGGATGTAAAGCATTGCACCACGATCAGACGATCATTTGCATAATGTCACACCCACTTCCACTTACGCTGCCTTACGCCGGCGAAATTACGTTACACCAGTGCATCGTTGGGAGCATTTCCATTGTGAATAGTCTGCTCGCTGCTATGTGCCTCATTGGCGTAGCGTATATTCGCTACGCTACGCCCGCCTAAATATGCGCCAATCTACCTGAATCTGGCCCTTAATGTCCAAGGCATGAGGTTTGCCATTCTCGTTAGAATAGCATGGAAAGACGATGTCCTGGCTGTAGTGGAAGGCCGAGGCAACCTTGGGAAGGAAACGATCTGAAGGCCTCAGTACCACCCTGTCGGCCAGGGCATTAAAGCTTGCAACTCCGACACCCTCGAGGCAATAGCGATGAGGAAGGTCAACTTTAGGGTCAGATCCCATAAAAGGGAAGAAAGGTGGATTGGAAAGAGCCTCGAGAACACCGAAAGATCCCAGGCCAGAAAGGATGGTTTTCTGGGTGGCCTAATTTTATTGCATGCCTTCATGAACTGGATAGCCAAGGGGTGTAAGGCCCATCTGGTGCCAGTCTTGGCAGACAGAGCGAAGATCTGAACCTTTAGAGTACTTGAATTTAGGCTTTTGTCAATGCCTGTTTGCAGGAATTTCCAGGATTTGGTAAGGATCAGGCAAGATGGGATCCCAGCTTCAAAGTTGCGCCAACTGGACGAATTTTTCCCAGACTCTGGTGTAGATGGTGTTTGTGGTGATCTTCCTGGCTTGCATTAAAGTTGCTATAACCGCATGGGAACATCCTTGTTCTCTTAGTCTAACCCTCTCAACCTCCAGGCTGTCAAGTGGAACCTGTTTGGAGCCGGGTGGCGGACTTGACCCTGGTGGAGGAGGTCTGCTGATACCGGCAGATGGATCGAAGGTCGGGTATTGAGCTGTAAGTGTCATGAACCACGGTCTCCTTGGCCAGAATGGTATCACCGCGATTACTGTGGCCGAGGACCTCCGAAGTCGGGATAGGAACCTCGCTACCAGAGGAGTCAGGGGAAAGATATACCCCAGTTTGAAGTCTCACGGGTGAAGTAAGGAATCCATCCCCTCCGCTGTTGGAAAGGGTACTCTGAAAAGGAACTTCGAGCATTTGGTATTTGCTGGAGTTGCTGCCAAGTCGATCTCTGGGACCCCCACGTCTCTGTCAGAATAGAGAATTCCCGGAGGTTCAGGGACCACTCGTTGTTTGACAGTAGTAGCCACCGGGACATATACCGCTTTCAGGTCCAGAAGGTGTACTTGGGCCCATTCCATTATGGGAAGAACCTCCTCCAATAGTGTGTGGCTTTAAATACCGCCCTGTCTTTGGATGTAGGCAACCGCGACCTTGTTGTCCATCCGGATCAGGACGCTCTTCCCCTGTAGCAGAGGTGCGAAGGCTATGAGGGCTTGGAAAGCCACTCGGAGCTCCAGTATATTTGAGACCGTGCCCTGAGCAGGGAAGTGCCACTGACTTTGGGCTGTTCGATCTAGGTAATGAGCCCCCTAACCCCTCTCACTGGCATCCAGTGTTACTATCTCCGGGTCTGGAGGAGCTATAGGTCTGAATCTTCTGAGGTTGGGGGAATGCGTCCACCACCAAAGTGAGTGCTTTACCCAGCTGGGGATATGAGAGGGCTGGAGCATTGAGGCGTTCTGCAGGGTTCTCGTTCTGCAGGGTTGAAGACATGGAGCCCAGCACGCTGAGGCAGGATCTTGCCGACCGACGTCTGGAGGACAACAGACTCCGTACTTTCCGCACTAAAGGTTTTACCTTCTCCAATGGCAATTGCACCCTGTTTCGATCCGTATCCAATTCCGCCCCCAGAAATGTCATAACCTGTGTAGGTTGAAGGCTGCTCTTCTGCCAGTTGATTAACCAGCCAAAATCCTGGAGAGTCAAGATTAGAATCTCCTGCTTGGAGAGCAGAGTCTCCCGATCCTCTGCTAAGAGCAGGATGTTGTCCAGGTAATGATGTACCCGTAACCCCCTCTCCCTGAGGAGTGCTATTAAAGGAAGGAGAATCTTTGTGAATGTCCTGGGTGCCGAGGAGATGCCGAATGGTAGGCATTGGAACTGGAAGTGATGTTGGATAATGGAAAAGCGGAGAAACCTCTGGAAGGCGGGATAATTCGGCACATGAAGATAGACGTCTAATAAATCTATAGACAGCATTCAGTCTCCCAGATTCACTGCCAGAAGAATGGATTGGAGGCTTTCCATTTTGAACGCCTCTATTCGAATTCTTCTGTTGAGCCGTTTCAGGTCCAGAACGGGCCGTAGATCCCCTGACTTTTTTCTTACCAAGAATAAAGGGGAGTAAAATCCCCTGCCCCTTTGGTGTAAAGGAACCTCTATGACTGCTCCCTTTTGGTATTTTGGTGGGTTGGAAGACATTCCAAGGCAAAAGCCCCATAAAGTTGCATTTGTGGCCGTATCTGACCTTGGAGAGTGTCCATGTGTCCCTTATGTGCTCTGACCAGATCCGTGCAAAGCTCCTGAGCCTGGCGCCCACCCTCGCAAAGGAAGGACGAGTAGATTTCCAATCTCTCCTGAATTCTTTGCCGGGGCGATAGGACCTGTCTTCCCTGTACCTGTCAGACAGACGGGGCCTTTCTGAGGCTTGGGTCTCCTGTCGGAAGGGATAAGCCCCGACTTCCCCCAGTGACCTTAGAGATCGCCAAATCCAGTTTCGCACCAAACAGGTTTGTGCCATCGTACGGTATCTTGCACCAGTTTGACTTCGAAGCTGTGTCGGCGACCCAGGGCTTCAGCCATAAGGCTCTGCGGGATCCAGCCGCAGAGCGAATAATATCAACTGAAGCCCCCGCCACAAAATCTCCTGCTAACCTGATCTCTTGCAGCAAAGCTATTACTTCCCTTTGGTCCGCACCTTCTAGGATAACTTTCTCAGCGTTGGCTGCCCACACGGAAACGGCCTTGGCAACAGCCGCTGTAGTAAAAGCTGGTCTACAGGCCCCCCTGCCGTAGAGTATAATTTCTTTAATTCCATATCGATCTTACGGTCGAGAACATCCCAGGAATGTGACTGCGTCCTCTCCTGGCAAGGTGACGTGCCTAGAGAACATTAGGGATGAATCAACAATGGGAGCATTGATGAGGGGGGAGACCTTGGACTCTTTTAGAGGATACATTTTAGTGAGCTTATTGGACAGACTAGGCCGCTTATCCGGTTTTCCCCATTTGTCCTTAACAGGGATGGGCCGAACAACCCCCTGTTCGGTTCGCACCAGAACTTGCGAACACACCAAATGTTCGTGTGAACTTTAGAACCCCGTTAAAGTCTATGGGACTCGAACATTTGAAATCTAAAGTGCTAATTTTAAAGGCTAATATGCAAGTTATTGTCCTAAAAAGTGTTTGGGGACCTGGGTCCTGTCCCAGGGGACATGTATCAATGCAAATTAAGTTTTAAAAATGGCAGTTTTTTTCGGGAGCAGTGAATTTAATAATGCTAAAAGTGAAACAATAAAAGTGTAATATTACTTTACATTTCGTACCTAGGGGGGTGTAAAGTCAGCATGTGAAAAAGCGCATGTTTCCCATACATAGAACTGTCCCTGCACAAAGTGTCATTTCTGAAAGAAAAAAAGTCATTTAATTAACGCCCGCCCACTGTATATAAACGTCCTATTTTTAAAGATGGATATCTCGGTAATGGCAGCAGCTGCTGCCACAACCAAGATATCCATCTCTTTAGTGGGCGGGCCTGTTAACGATAACGGCAGTCTCTGTGGCGGATTCGGTGGCCCCCGCTTCTTCTATATAAGAAATGTCAAAGCTCTGCTGCGTTATTCCGCTGGGCTGTGTCCAGAGGAGAGAGGAGCTCGCCTACTGCGCTCTGGATGGATGGATCTTCTCATCGCTGGACCGGACCGCTGATCCCCCGTTGCTGGAGAGATCATCCGTCGCTGGATAGAAGACAACGTTGGAGCAGGGAGCCGCATCAAGGGTGGATTACCTCCGCTGGATTTTTTTTTTTTATATCAATAAAGGATTTTTTTCTAAGGTGTCTGTGTGTTCTTTTTTAAAACTATTTACACTTCCTTTGTGAAATGGTAGGGATACAGTCTACCCCATTACCAATTCACATAGGGGGGGCCAGGATCTGGGGGTCCCCTTTGTTAAAGGGGTTTTCCAGATTCTGATAAGCCCCCCACCCACAGTCCCCCACAACCACCGGCCAAGGTTGTGGGTATGAGGCCCTTGTCCCCATCAACATGGGGACATCCTCCCCATGTTGAGGGCATGTGGCCTGGTGCGGTTCAGGAGAGGGGGGGCCGCACTCTGTCCCCCCCTTTTCTGCGGCTGGCCAGGTTAACGTGCTCGGATAAGGGTCTGGTGTGGATTTTTGGGGGAACTCCACGCAATTTTTTTTTTAAATTTGGGGTGGGGTTCCCCTTAAAATCCACACCAGACCTGAAGGGTCTGGTATGGATATTTGGGGGGAACCCCACGTAATTTTTTTTTAAATTGACGGCGGGGTTTCCCTTAATATCCATATCAGACCTGAAGGGCCTGGTAATGGAATTTGGGGGGACCCCCGCGCTTTTTTTATATTTTTTTATGAATGAATCCTCTCTGAATTGCCAGAGCCGACAATTCATTATAGCCGCAAAGCCAGTTTTAAATGACTTTTTTTCTTTCAGAAATGACACTTTGTACAGGGACAGTTCTATGTACGGGAAACATGCGCTTTTTCACAAGCTGACTTTACACCCCCCCCCCCCCAGGTACGAAATTTAAAGTAATATTACACTTTGATTGTTTCACTTTTAGCATTATTAAATTCACTACTCCCCAAAAAATAGCTGTTTTTAAAACTTTTTTTGCATTGATACATGTTTCCTGGGACAGGACCCAGGTCCCCAAACACTTTTAAGGACAATAACTTGCATATTAGCCTTTAAAATTAGCACTTTAGATTTCTCCCATAGACTTTAACAGGGTGTTCTACGGCTTTTCGAATTTGCCGCGAACACCCGAGTTTGACTCGAACGCGAAGCTCATCCCTAGTTCTTCAATGAAGTGGAACAGCTCGGAATCCCTCCTTAACTCAGGGAAGTATTTCCCAATCTTCTGCGGTTCTGCTATGGACTCTTCCCAACCTTTAGCTTTCTTAACAGAACGGGCAAAAGGCTCGACCAAGCAAAAGTCAAACCCCGATACTAGCTTGCGTTCCTCGTAGTCGGAATGAGACACTGCTATCTGATTATACAGGACAGTTGCAGATGAAGTGCCCGGGATGGGATCATTAGGCAGAGGAGCCGAGGTCTCCAGAATTAACTCCCGCACTGACTCCCTTATGAGTTCCGTAGCCACTCTAGCATCCACTTTCTTTTCTCTGGTTGCTTCATTAAAGCAGGTGCGACAAGCTAGCTTTCCTGGCAATGCAATAGCACCGCACACCCAGCAAGCGTTTGCTGCAGGACAGGTATGATAATGCTTGTGGTGCAATGAGGGTGACCATCTGCGGTGAGACCGGCTATGACGGGAGAGGCTGTGGCGTGATCGGCTATGCCTCGACCGACGGTAGCGGGAGGATGATCTTGACCGACCTCTTGATGCATGGCTGGATCTCCCTCTGTGCCGCAGGCTTGCGTCTCTAGGCCTGATGGGGCTGCAAATAAATGCAGTGTTAATGGCTGGCTCTCTTTTGTCTCTTTACTACTTACCTACATATGACGGCCTCCTTACCTCGTTTGCTGGTGGTGGTCTGCGAGGGCAGTGGGATCCATGAAATGCAGAGACAGCAGATGTGGTAGCTGGGAGGAAGCACAGAGAAGTGATTAAAAGGAGAAGGCTGGAAAAAACAGAAATACCTGGAGAGAGGGAGGAAGCTAGTATACCTGGTAAAAAAATGTTTGGGTAATTCTGGGCAAAGCAGCCTCAGGGAGAGAAAGAAATACTTTGCCTTTTTAAATTTGGCGCCGTCGTCGAGGCGCTGATGATGCGCATGCGCAGTAGCGTCTTGCACATCCCGACGCCATCTTGGATGATGGCGAAGGAAACTGCCGGCGTCATCATTCCTGCATGCATGCGCAGAGCAGCCAGGGGACGCGGCGGAGCACGGCAGCTGACAGGGGGACAGCAAAGCCCAGCAAGCTTACTGGGCCAACAAGTAAAAACAAAGAAAGGGAATAGAAGAGTCAGCAAACAGGAAAAGATACTGGACAGTGCCAAAAGAAAAAAAAGGAGGAGCCACTGCCTAAGATAAGCTTCTTAAAAGCTTGTAAAAATCCCAGGATAACTGTCAGGATGAAGTCTGAACGAACCCCTGAGACCACCAGAGCGGGGTTCCCACCATAAAGCTCTATTAGAGACTGTACAGGAGGGACTTCCAAACAGGAGAGGCTGAACCTGCTGGGGCGATTGCGGTAGGAGGCAAGCTGTACGTCCGCGTCTTGTCAGGTGAGGATAAAAAAGAGAATGGGGCCGGGTGTCTCCCTCTTCAAATTTATAGCTATCCAATCCTGTCAGGTTGTGGGTGCGGAGTCACAACCCAATGTGTTCTGCTATGAATGTGTCAGGAAAATCTGTTTCTGATGAGCAGGGTTTTTATTAATATGTCAAGTGAGATATTACATAAGCTAAAAATCCTTTAAATAACACACCTGGGAAATGCCCTGAACCTGACAATGAAGTGGTGCATCTGTAAAATGTATATACTATGTCAGTAAACTGGAGTTTACTGTACAAAATAAAAATGCTGTTTAAATTGCTGGCAAAATGATAGTTGGCTGAGATTCTCTTTTTTTCTGCATCAAAAACGCATGGATAGTATGGTTTCCAATGAAATTTTTCACATCAGTTCCAGTTCCAGAAAAATAAACATTCTGCATTTTTCTGCCCTGGACTGGAACGCACATGTCCTTATTTGAGGTTAAGAAAAATATGGGGGGGGGGGGGTGCACTGGACTGCATCAAAAATGCACATGCAGAAGAGCATCTGGAACGCATACGGTGTAATGTCTCGGCTGTGTGTTGCTTTAGGTACACAGCTTCACATCAAGTATAAACCGAATCTCAATGAAAGAAGCACTGGTTTGCTGAACTGATGCAATCTTTACTGAGATATAATGAACAGGAATGTGTGTGAAAGTGGTAAAACTGTGAAACAAACATATGAAAGACAAATATAAGCATGGCTATTTAAGCAACATACATTATACATAGCTAATACAAAATATAGGGCTTAACTAACACACTGAAACACACATTATCTATCTGCAATGTCTAGCATCCCTCAACACAGGCTGAACTAGCAAAACCCCTTTACTCACAGGCTTTGGTTTTCATCAGGTTTGCAGTCTGTATTAGCTTTAGGATGTCCTGTGGATCTCGTCACTACAGTAGTTAGAGTTGGAATGAACAGGATATGTCCCAACTAGCCCTAAACAATACAGAGAAGACCCGCCTCTAGGCTTCAAGAAAATGGAGGGTCTTAAAGAAACAGACCCTGCTGAGTGCCAAGCATGTAATATACATTGCGAAGGCAGCACATACGGACTACATTTCTATGGTGTGAACTGGCCCTTCATATCAGGCCCTTGTCCTAGATGACAGTGCGGTATAGGTGTTAATATAACCCCCCCAAAACAAACAAAAAAAATATATAGAATAGGGTTTGTTAGGAATTTGTTTCATAGAAGAAATTGAAGAATCCTTAGTTCGTAGAATATTCATTGTCAAAATATTTTATTATGAAGTACAGGAAGAAATATACAAATAACATAGAGTAAATATAGTACTATCAGGTGAAAGACGCTCAGTTACACTTATTGAATAACATATTGGTGTAAGCTAAAGAAAAAAAATAATTGTACAATATTAGGTTAGGTATTATGTTGTTGTAGCAACAATCATGTTTATGGATAAACATAACCTGTGAAAATGTTTTGTTAAAATAAAAACAAGAGCTTTAAATCATAGTGGAGATATTAAATACATCAAAATAAATAATGTAAAAAAATCAATATATATAAAAAAAGGGAAGAACGGGGAGAAGAAAGGTGAAGAAGAAAGAAAAGAAAGGGTCTGCAAGGTCAGGCCCAGAGCCACTGCTGCAACTAGGAAAATTATGATAAAGATCTCATTGTCTCAGCTACCAAGGCAATAGTACTTTGTTGTCAAAAGATAATGGCATGGCATATTTAATCGAGGGCTGCCACACTTTTTCAAACTTAGGGATCATGTAAATTTCAATAGCTATCATCTTGGCATAGTGTTGTCCATCCTAGCCATTACTTCACGACTAGTTTAGGAGATTTTCAAGCCTTTGCTAATGTTTGCTTAGCTGCTGTGAAAAGTTGCAATAGCAGTTTAGATTTAAAATGCGTTATACTTTCTGACTTCAAATTGAGTATTGCTATCGCTGGGTCTGGAGAAATTGTCTTACCTTTAGAAGCGATTTTAAAAAGTTCCATCCAAAATATTTGAGCTTTTGAACATGACCACCAAATATGAAATTGTGTTCCCAACTCCGTGCATCCTCGAAAGCATTTTGTGGAATAATTTGGCACTTGCTGGTACAATGTACCATCTTGTTAGCACTTTGTAATTAGCCTCAGCCGTCAATATGTTAGGGGAGGCTGATTTTGTTGATGACCATATTTGGTTCCATTCTGAACTATTTAATTTTCGTTGTAAGTCCTCCTTCCATTTCCGGACAATGTGGATTGTCTGTGTCAGCAAATGAGAATATAAGGCAGATATTGTTCCCCTAGTATGTGGGTCTTTATTGCAGATGGCTTTGAAACTGGTCAGTTGAGTTAGTGGGGTTGAAGTATTTAATAATGGTGTAATTTTTTTTTTATTTGGAGGTATCTAAATTGTTCTGAATGTGGTAAACTGTACGTTTCGTAAAGGGCCGGTAAAGGGATAAATAATAAATTATGAAGAATTCACAAATTTGTACATATATTTGTACATCCCGAGAAATCCGCTCTCTAAAAGATTTAGGAGAGACCCATGCAGGGAAGAATGCAGGATTTTTCTAGAATAAAAGTAAAGGGTTATGTAAGGATCGTAATTGGCTTTTAATTTTAGATCTATCCCAAAGGGGCGATGAAGTGTTTAGTAATGGGATTCTGTACGGTCTTTTGAGTGGGTCCAGAGTAAATTGGAGATTGAAATAGGATCGCATTCAGAAGCTTCAATTAATACCCACAATGGAATTTCATTGTGGGCGTGGTATTTAGTGAGACTTGCTATATGTGCCGTCCTATAGTAGCATGCAAAATTTGGACAGCCTAAGCCCCTGTTTGCTTTTGGAAGATAAAGCATGTGTAGTTTGATTCACGGTTTGGAAGAGCCCCATATGAGTGATGATGTTTTCTTCTGCATTTTTCTCAAATAGTGTGCTGGTATTGAAATTGGTAAAACTCTGAACAAATATAATATTTTTGGTAATATCGTAATGTAACGGAATGACCTGTGACACCCAGAGACTTTTGAAGGATGGGGGATACTCCTGTGCCAGCGTCACTAAGGACTGTTGGGTCTAGGGTCACCCTGTGCCCCTTTGGGCATAGGGTGACTGAGAAATGATATCATAAATTACATGAGATGGGACATTACTAATAATTCATGTATTGCAGGAGATCTGAACATATTACAGGTGATTTCATGCTGACCCACAACCGGTCAATAAAAGTGTCTCCTTCAATGCTCCTTCAGTGTCTCCTTCAATGCTAGCCTAGCCTAGGCTATTGAGATGCTAATTAAGTCTGTCTAAGATGTGGGTTGAGGGGAACTCATTGTGTGATGCTGTTTTGTGTGAATTCTATTGATAATAGATGTGGAATGTGTCTTGTCAGCTGTAGTAATTAACTCCTGTAATTCGGTGCCCAAACGTCTGACATAGGAATGTTTATTATGCCCAGTGAATAGCTGTTGTCGGAGTCAGGACTTAACTCACCTGAATGTCATTATCTAAAAGTATGTGTATGAAGGTCATTGTGTAATGTGGTGGGTGGAGAGTGTCTTTGTTCCTTTGATAACTGTAACATGGCTGTACTGTATATAAGAGAGCTAACCATTAAAGAATTTGTTCATACATTTTGAAACCAGAGAGAACGTCTTTATTCTGGGAAATGGAATGGATCGTGTCTGCATGGATTGTCAGAGTGTCGGATAAGCTGTCTTGGGTGGATTGATGGAAGATCCTAAACGGTGGTGACCGTTGCACGTAATTTTTATAGCGTTAATTCTTCCCAACCATGATAACGGGAGATGAGCCCAAGAATTCATTTGATTTCATAGGTGTTTCAAGATTGGAGGGTAGTTGTAAGAGAATAAATCTGGGAGGGATGCAGTGCCCTATCTGTCCCTATCTGTGTAGGGGAGACCTGCTTTTGCTGCCGACAGCTCAATATTTGAAAGAGATATGTTTAGTGCTAAACGTTTCTTGGGATTAATTTATCAGCCTGTTGTAAAACTTGTGGGATAAAAGAAACAGGAGGATATCGTCTGCAAATAGACAGATTTTGTGCTGATAATCTCCTATTTCAATTCCTATGATACTGGGTTCTGATTTGATTATTTGTGAAAGCGGTTCTATGAGGAGGGTGAATAGTAAAGGGGAGAGAGCAACCTTGTCTTGTTCCTCTCTCAATATCAAAACGATCAGACCTGTACTCTGCATACCTTACATATGCTCTTGGTTTATTGTATAGTGCTTTAATCCAGTTCATAAAGTTTGGACCAAAGGCCTTTTTCTGTAAGGTGTAAGTCAAGTAAGGCCAGGATACGGAGTTAAAGGCCCTTCTAACATGGAGAGAGAGAGAGAAAACAGGTGGGTATGCAGTGTTTTTTTCGGAATTTTTTCGCAATTTTGCGCTAAGAGGACTGTTCTGCGTACATTGTCACCTGCTTGGCGTGATGGCATGAAGCCTACTTGGTCACAATGCACGAGTGTACCAATAACTTTGTTTAGCCAGGTTGCTAACATTTTTGCCAGTAACTTGATATCCACATTTAGCATGGAAATGGGGCGATAATTATTACTTAGGGTATCATCTGTTTGTGGCTTCGAAATCATACAGATGATAGCCAGCAAAGGTTCTTGTCTAAATGAATGTTTTTTTTAATAGATCATTAAATGCTTCTGCAAGCATGGGGGAGAGAATGTCCCTAAATGTTCAGTAATATAAAGCTGAGTAACCATCAGGACCAGGTCTGTTATTTATTTTTAATTCTTTGATGGCTGCAGCTACATCATCGCTAGTAATAGATTTTTCTAATATTATTTTTTGAGATTCTGTCATCTGGGGTAGGTTAATTTGTGAGAAGAAAGAATCAGCTGCAGATGGATTAAATGTATTTGTCCCTGTGCATTGGGTTTTTAAGTTTGTACTGAATTTCTAAACAATTTTTTTGTGGATTGCTGGTATATATATTGTTGGCCAATTTAAGTTTGATAGGTTTGAAGGATTTTAATGCTTTTGCTAAGAATGGGTTTATTCGATTTCACATAGAATGCATGATTGGTTTTACGTATTATTTTATCTGCAGAATCAGTGAGAAAGAGGTCGTATTCTAGACGCACTTTCTTTAAACAAGTTTTTACAGAGGAAGTAGGGTTATTTTGAAAATTCATAAATGCTGCGTCTCAAATTTTCATGAGAGTGTTTCACGCTCTTGCTTAAGTATCCCTATTTGTTGTTGGAAAATTACCCTTGGGACTGGCTTGTGTGCTTCCCAGGAGCGTGAGTGATGAGATTTTTCAGTGCTAGAATTTTAGATGCTTAGTATTTTAATGCTTGTTCAATTAGAATTCTGTGAGAAGGGTGTTTGAGTATTGTATCCGGAAGGTACCAGGTTGGGTCATGTGCCTTAAGCAAGATAAAAGCAATAGTGGTACATACCACATCATGGTCTGAGGGGAGACCATGATGATCCTGGGAGATGGGGATGATGGTAGATGACAGTATTTCTGGAACCATACCTATTGTAAGCAATATATGGTCTATTCGACTAATTGTTTGATGTGGGTTAGAGAAATACGTGTAATTTCTTTTTGTTGGGTTGGATTCTCTCCATGAATCAACCAAACTGCCATCCATGTATGCTTACCCAAATTTTTCTCTATCTTTTGTTACACAATTTGTGCTTCCCTTAGGTATTTTTCACCATGTTCTGTTAAGAGTTGTACTTTTTTGTATTTTATCAATATGAATCCTTTTAGGATACCTAGGAGAATTGCACAATGGCCTCTTCCAAGCAGAAGTAATGCTTATCTTTACATTTGGATTGATATTGTGGGAGGAGGACCTGATTGAAATCCGTGCATACAATAATTGATCCTTTTTTGTGTGTGCTTATGACTTGAAAGACATGGGATAGAATTGGTAAAGGTTGAGGCCGGGTTCACACCCATGCGAATTGAGTGCGGCTTAAACCGCATCTAATACGCAGAACATTTCTAAATACATTGGCCCAGATTCATAAAGCAATTACGCCTGTCTAACTGGTGTTAGACAGGAGTAATTTCAAATTTTGCGCGCCGTATCACTAGTTTGAATCCTCAAACCATGATACGGCGGCTTCGGGCTTCGATCCGAGAGGCTTACGTCTTCGTAAGCCTTCGGATCTACACTGCGATATTTTTGCGGCCGCTGGGAGGAGTTTGCGTCGTTTTCATGCGTCGGGATATGCAAATAACTTTTTACAGCGATCCACGAAGGTACGAGTGTCCCTCGCAATCGCCTACGTCATATTTTGGCTACGTAATGTTAGAGGAGCTTTTTGCTGGTCTAACAGTGCGTAACCCATGTAAAGTATGGCCGTCGTTCCCGCGTCGATTTGAAAATATTTTTTTTTTTAACGTAACTCGTTCGGGAATAGTTCGATCGCCGCGGGAACGTGCCTATTTAAAATGCTTCACGCCCCCTACTCGCGCAGATGGATTGTGACGGGAGAAATACACTACGCCACCGTGGTTTACTGGACAAAATCTACCTGGATTCCACGTAGAGCCAGGTAAAAAACGGCAGCGTAGTGTATTTATGATACTCTAAGAGAATCTAATTCTCTGTGAATCTGCCCCATTGTTTTCAATGAGGCTGGTTCACATATGTGCGATGCATTCGCACTGCGCATTGCAGTAAAAACGTATGTGGATTTTATGCCTTGTGGTGCGGCTCAGGTGCGAATTCAGTCCCATTATCTTCTATGGGTACGCAGCTGATTCGCACATGTGTTCAGTTCTCTTCAGGAATTTCTCTCATTCAGCTCAATACACTTCTCCCCCACTCTCCTCTCACTCGGAAATTCTCCCAGGTCTCCAAATCCGCAGCTAAATCGCAATGGATCTGCTGAACACTTCTCTTATCTATCTGCAGAAATTCACACCGCAGTAGTGTGAACCCAGCCTTAAGATTAGGGGCATAGAAGGAGACCACAGTTACAGCAGTGTCTATGATATACCCCATTAGTAATAGATAACGGCCTTCTTGGTCATAAATTTCTGAGTGCAATGTGAATGGAGTGGAGCGATGAAATGCTATGAGAGTACCTCGCTGTTTGGTATTAGCTGAGGCTGTATATACTTGTGGGTAGGAGTTACTAAAAAATGGTTGAAGTTGATATAAAGTGTGTTTCATGTAGGCACACACTGGGGGTTATTTACTAAAGGCAAATCCACTTTGCACTACAAGTTCACTTGGAAGTGAACTGCAAGTGCATTGAAAGTGCACTTGGAAGTGCAATTGCTATAGATCCGAAGGGGGAAATGCAAGGAAAATAAAAAATAAGCATTTTAGCTTGCACATGATTGGATAATAAAATCAGCAGAGCTTCCCCTCATTTCAGATCTTCCCCCTCAGATCTACAGTGACTACACTTCCAAGTGCACTTGTAGTGCAAAGTGGATTTGCCTTTAGTAAATCAACCCCACTGTGTGCTTTCTTTGCTTGAAATGACCTGAAGGCTTTTGTGCATTTTTGTGGCACATTAAGACCCTGGCCATTTAGCGAAATAATGTATAACCTCCCTGGCGGTATGATTCTTTCAGATTTTAGGTGCTTAAAGCGGTACCATTATTTGCAAGGGAATTTGGCGTTTTATACTGTAGGCTTGTAATTCTTAGGAATAACTCACTGAAATCTATCCAAACAAGAGTCTAATAGGCATCCCGGGTATGATTTTTTTTTATTTTTTTATTAAAAATTATAATATAATAAATAATTATAAAAAATTATAACAAATAATAATATAATTATAGTAAAAATTATTCAATAATGTAATCAAATCAAAATCACTGAAATTTGCTCAGTTGCAGAATTTTTGCTGTCATTATTTTTTTTTTTTATGACGAATTTCCCCACAAATCGATATCGCTAAATTCTGCAAGTGATTCTGATTTATTATCGCTGTTTTTTAGCTGCTCTAAAACAATTTTTGCCATAAAGGGACACTTTTGGTTGCTATGGGCAATCTACAGTTTGCAGGGAGAAAGAACAGTTTTTATTATATAAAATGACATGTAGTGTACAGGGCAGACCACTAGGGACATGGGGGGTGTGTATTTTTTACATACAGTACTGTAATCTATAAGATTACAGTGTACTGTATGTATAGTGTTTGTTTACATTTTTGAATTTGGCGCCGTTCCCCCCCTACGTCGCGACGCTCGCAGGGAAGGGAATCGGCGGAACACACAGTATCAGGCGGACATCCGGCCGCCGTGTACTGCGGAGATTCATTGCTGGATCGCAGAGAAAAAGTAAGTAAACTTTTTTCTGCATCCAGCGAGGCAAGTCCGTGTGTGGCACGGGGTTACCGATCTTAGCTTAAAAATCTCACCCCGTGCCACACACGGGAAGACCGCCAGGGAGGTTAAAGGAGCCATGGTAACTGAACCAACAAGCCATTCTTACCTGTTGCCTTAGTGCGTGGTCACCCGGCCCAACCTGCACAGACAAAAAGAAAGGGTAAAGGAGAAAGAGATCCAATACGATATGTCTTAGGGAAATAATAGGAAATTAAAGAGATTAAACAGCATATAAGTGCAATAAAAATATAAGAAGATTACAAATTTACCCTTGATGAGGGGTAAAACCCCTCCTCAGGGGACAAAAGGCATTAGTCGAGTCCCCACCAGTGTTGATCAAGAATATTCGCATTGCGAATATTCGTTACGAATATTGCATATTCGAGTATTCGCGAATAACTCGAATATCGCGGTGAATATTTGCTATTGCGAATATTCGTATTTTTTCAAATTTATTTTTAAAACAGATCACATCCTAGTGATCTTCATCGACACAGCATTGCTGGTATGATTAGAGACCCTGGGCCGAAGTAGCTGAGGCGATCCTTTTATGTTGCCGAATATTCGCAATGCGAAATATTCGTATTACGAATATTCGCAAATACTTTCTCTGCCCTTCTTTTGCATCAGAGCCAATCAGAGTTCTCCTACCACAGTTGTCAGAGGTTAGCAACCTCCATAGCAACCAATTTGTATACAGGATTGCAGCGCTCTGGTGTCTAGATAAATTGATCAAAAAATAAATCTATATAACCATAATGTTATGCCATGAGATCAGGGTCCATATTTATGCATTAAAAATATACCATAGAGGAAAAAGTCTTAAAATGAGTCCATCAGAGGTAAGTCCAAGGAACTTGGCCGTCAGTATATCAGGTGTGAAGGTGATTGCAGAGGCTCAGGGCTGCTCTCTCCAAGAGCGAAGTCAGCTCAAACCATGAATAGAGAAAAAAACAATAAAAGAAAGCGCCGCTGAGTGAACTGCATTTAATTAAAATATCAATAAATATCCAACACTTACATCTAGAAGAAGCATTGATGTAGTCTGGGGTGCTGGTGAACGATGTAGAGAGAAGTCCAGAAACCAGGATGGATGCTGAGGGAGCCGTCAGTAGATGTCATTCAGGTGCCAGCGGCAGGGGGGGGGGGGGAATTAGAAGAAGGAAAGGAGCCGACTTCCACCTCCGCACACAAGCGTTGCCGAGCTGTCAGCTCGTCCACTGGTCTGTGACGTCACTGAGACGGTGGCCGAGAAGGGACACAACGCGTTTCAGAGCGTACGCTGGTTGAATAGAAAACCTGCACGCTCCTTTGTCAAGTGTGGTTGAAAAGAAAAAATAAGGGATGTAAATATACATATCACATGGTGGTGCACCAACCAATAGGAGAGCTAAAAATACGAGCAACATGAGGAACAGGTCACTCTTAAGGGAACTATTTAAAACTTCATACAACATTAAAAATGAGAGGATTTACCAAGGAAAATGCAAAGGGGGAACCGCATTTCGGGAGGAACATATGTAATAGTAAAAGAACATATATTGCTTATAGCACAATATGTGATATGGGGAATTAAAAACATATAAAAACATATATATATCACAATATGTAGTGTGGGGAATTATTCACGCTCTAATCTCAAGATCGCAAAATGCGCACAGCGCTACATAATAGAACACTGAAAGAAATCATGTGACCTATCTAAATATTTCAATAATGTTACATGAATTTTTAAAAGTATTAATATACATATAAATAAATAGATTATAGAAGCATATATTTTAATTAAATGCAGTTCACTCAGCGGCGCTTTCTGTTTTTGTTTTTGTTTTTTCCATAGCAACCAATAGGAACCTGCCTGCATGACCATGCGCATGCGCGGACGAGAATCTCGCAATCAATTTTGCATTAGCAAAATTTTGCAACATTTTTTTTTTTATAAAATATCACGAATATTCGATATTAACGAATATTTCACGAATATTCTTCTATATATTGGTGAAATATCGCGAAATCGAATATGGCGTATTCCGCTCAACACTAGTCCCCACATATTAATGTGGGAGTCCGAGGAAAGCAGGGACTTCTGTGTGCTGGGGTGCCGGTGTGTTGTCATTTTCTGCTCCCTATCGCAGAATGCTACGGAAGTCACGTGGAGGCCAACTGCACATGCTCGATTCGTTCCAAACTCAACTGTGATGCGTTCCAATAGATTTACGACAGTACACACCAGCCACCCCATCAGAATATGTCACGGAAGTGACAACCATAAACGGAGCGGGGGGGGGGGGGCAGAGAAAGAGAGAGAGAGAGAGACATACAGATACAGATATAACCCCATCAAAATATGTCACAGAAGTGACAACCATAGACGGAGCGGGGGTGGCGGACAAAGAGAGAGAGAGAGACATACAGATACAGATATGATACAGAGATCTTTAACCGGGGCTCAGGGAGGGGATTACCTCCTCTATGTGCATTACTTGCCCTATGTGTACACGGTCCCCACAGATATATTCATATCCCTCCTATCCAGACCAACCTGCTGTGCAATGCTGGGACTTGTAGTGTATATATTTATATATATATATATATATATATATATATATATATATATATTGTAATATTGGGGTTGTTCTCATGGTATGGGCGTTTTTCAGTGATTCACTTCAGCCAGGAAGTATGTTTAAGGGCATGGTAGCCAATTTTTTTTATAAAGGCAAAATAAAAGTCCAAACAAAGGTTTCCCACGCAGGGGGTTCTTCTCCATCAAACATACAACAGAAAACGCTAGCCCACCTGGCTCTCTGTAGCAGTACTTCTGCAGCAATACTTTGCACGTTTTCCTGGTCGCCCAGACCAGCGGAATCCTCAACATAGATGCTTCCCGTCAGCATCTACAGCTCTGCCTCTTGCAGTCGCGAGTTCTGGCTGTCTCCTACAGCCTCAGACTTCTGGAGACCTGCTGTCTCCAACTGGGAGCTGTCTCCAACTGGGAGCCATGAGATCTTCCTACACAATGATTATAAAGGGCTGTGCTCACCTGAGCACAGACCCTGCTGGTCATCCACAAGATCTGGAGACAGGATTGGAGATTCCGTCCCACCCAAGACACTATGGAATCTCCATACTACAGAGCCCCATGGCCAAGTACCAAAACCTGGAGAAAGTTGCAAAAGCAATCTTCTCCAGTCCACATCTACGCTTTGTAGTCTTGCACCTCTAAAGTGTGCAAACCCTGTGTCCAGTTTACAGTCACAGTAGCTCCTACTGTTACATACCTCCCCCCCTTGTTTCGAACCCGTAGGGGGCGGAACACACCAGCCCGAATCCTTGATTGGGGCAACTCTGCGCCAGCTATAGGCCCAATCTTTTTTTCGGGTGCGTTTCCAGGCACGCCCTACTCTGGATCGCAACGGCGTCCTACCACTCTGTATCCCCAGCCTACTTCCTCTGTCCTTGTGGTTCTTGAACTCACATTTCTTTTCTGGTGGCCCCCTGCCTTTCCTACTACTTCCTTTAAACTCAGTTTCTGGATTCTGTAAGTAACCTACTCCAGACACTACGCCCGATGAGAAACCATCTTTTCTCCAATTACCAATAGTGTCAGTTATTTCTTGCTCAGGGTTTGTTAGGACCAGGCCCAAGGAGGGACAACACACAGGTGAGCAGCTATCCCCTATGGGACCTTCACAAGGCTTCATTTCACCTGTTGTCTAAATCTCTGTGGGCAGTTGTTCTAACAACTGACATTGAACAACGCATGACCCATTCCTAGCAGTACCAATTTTTGCCAGCTCAGACTTTTCCACATCACAACGTTTGTTCCTCTCCATTCCATATTTAAGAGTGTCTCCGGGTACCCCAACTTGTACCTCTTTGTAGGTAAGAGACAAAATATCCGCTTTTGCTGCGTCCATATCTGGCCCTTCCTTCTTAGAAGGTGTAACGGGTGAGGCAGTATCCGCGCCATTTACTAAACACTGCTCAGCCGCACCTCGGACTGCACTAGCAGACATGTCAATCACCACATCAGGCGGAGAGACCTTCGACATCTCCAGCAGCCCCCCAGAGCGCCTTCCATACTGAACCGTATGTGGAAGCACCCTCACAGGAAACCGGGAGATCACTTGCCACACTATCAGAAAGCACCGTACTAACCAGTTCCACTGGTGACTAATTTTAACCGGCACAGGTTGCACTACCTGGCTCCATTCATTGGTACCACGCAGTACCACCACCTCTGACTGTAATGGAGGCACCCAGGTATACAAGGACTGTGCTTTCACCAGTTGAAGCAAATCCACTAGCATATCTGTAATTTCTATACACTCCACATCAATATGCCAAACATTTTTGGGGACCTTAACCTTATTAGAGACATGGAGGGGCTCATTCACTGCAGCTTGGGAGTCCGAGACATTTAAAGGGGCCTCCACCTCACTGGAGGTAGCCATCACAGCTGGATGCTCCTCTGGAACACCGTCAGACACATGTCTCCCACTCCTCTCCTCCAACTCAACAATGAGCCTCCGCAAGTCAACTTTTGTTACATTGTCACCTTGACACTTAACATTCAGCGGCTGGGCTGTGAACACCACAACTGCCATGCATGCGCCCTGATCTGGTCCTTCTGACTGGAGGGAAACAACCCCTGCAGGGACCAATGCACCATCAACCATTGGTCGCTCTGCAATCTCCCTGTCTGGCATAGCAGTGGTTGTATTCACACCCCTGTCGCCCAACCTCGCCTTCTTTAACATGGCTAGTAATTGTTTGGCCCAACTGTCCCAATCTGTTGTACTTCCATTATGAGAACTCAGCAGCACCTCATCACCTGCTGTAGGAGGCACCAGGGAAGCCCAGAGTGACAGAACAAAAGGATAACGGAGGGCCGGGCATGACTGGGGTGAAGGATGGCCAACAGAAGGGTTAATTTTTGAAGGAGGTGCTCCAGGGGAGTGGCTGTGAGGCTGTGGAGAGTGGGGGGAGGAGCCATATATATACAGGGGCGGGGCATCCCACGTGGCACAAGTCGGGAGGAAATCACACAGGGAGGCAGGTTTTGTTCTCTGCTCCCTGTACCTAGGCCTAAGCATGGACAGCGTGGACTTAATTTTGGCGCGGTTGCGCTCAGCGACGGCTTCACGGGCGCCAGGTTGGTTGGAGGAACAGGTGGGGGGCCTTTTGGTAGAGGAAGCTGGGGGGTCCCAAGACAGCGGGGTGGTGTCCCCACGCGGTCGCCAATCGCGGCCGCCGGATCGGTACTCGCCTGGGCCTACGGCGGTGTCCCAGCGGCGCAGCAGGAGTCCCCTGGAGGTGCAGTTACCCCCTCCTGCAAAACGGACATCCACTTCGGGTGGGGGGGCAGGCGGTCGGGACACAGGGCGGCGGACGAACTCGGGGGGCCAAGCTACGGGCAGGAATGGCACCCGTTCCGCGCCCGTTCCGTGCCCGATCGGCGGGGCAGCGGTGAGCGATCGGTTCCCCCCTCCACTACAGGGCCGGCGAGGGGGGGACTCAGCGTGGGAGGTGCAGTGACACGACTGGGGGGCCGTCCCGGATCGCGGCCACCGGTTCCAGGGCAGGGGGGAGTCCAATCGGGGCCCTGCCAGACGGAGTGGGGGTGCTGAGACGTCCACGGCCGGGTCGAGCATGAGAGGACGATCCGCCGGGAGGCTGGGATCTTCGGCCTCCAGGCCTTCCTCGCCTCGGGGGCTGACAATGCCAATGACGCCGGCCTTGGAAGATCGGTCTGAGGGTGAAGCATCAGGTTCGGAGGATGAAAGTCATCCGGAGGAGTCGCCTGCGATGGATGTGCCTGTGACGGCTGTGAGGGATGTTCCCGGCCAGCTCGGTAAGTCCAATCTTGCTTCTTCTGGGGATGTAGCTTCTGCTTTATGTGCATTGTTGGGGGTGGGGGGTGGGGGTGCTCCGCTTAATGTGGGTGATGGTCAAAATGTGGGGACATCAGCCGGGGGTCCGGGGGTGACGGGCGGGGTGCCTGCCGCTCAGGGCTCCCCGGGGGGGATGCTAGAGTTGTTGGGGGGGTTGAGGGACCTGTTGCAATGTTTTGCGGGGGGTTCTGGGACTCCTCCGCAAGCGGCACCATGGGTTGGCCCTGCCGGGGGTGTGGGGGCAGCACCATTGGGGGCACAGTCCACGGTGGTGGTACCTGACAGCGGTGCGGGGGGGGGGGAAAGGGGGAGAAAAGCCAATGGCGGGTAGGACTGCTGTTGTGCATTGGATGATGCCGCAAGAGGTGAGGTGTATGTTTGTTTTGATGGGCCGTTAGGGGCGCACCTGAAACAGGAGGTCAAAGAAAAAATCGTAAAAGGTGAGTATGTAGAGATTTTTTCCCTTCTGCCACTGGAAAAGTTCAACCTAGATAGGGTGAAGCCAGACAGTTCGAAGAAGGAGGATGAGGAAAAGAGGAGGTATAGGTTGATCCCTCGTACTTTTAGCAATTGGTGGCAAGCGTTTGCGATTATGGCCAGCGCCATAGGGGAGAAAACTCTGGAACACTGTTCGGCGCTGTTTTGCTATATGGATGCGATAGGGGAGGCTTATCGGGCGTATGGGGGGACAGGCTGGTTGCGGTATGACGAGCAGTTTCGCCAACGGCGGGCTGTCCGCCCTACGCTGCGGTGGGACCACAAGGAGATTACTCTGTGGATGCGGATAATGTCTGCGCCCCGGACTAATAGCCCGTTTTTTCATGGGGGGGCCGGGGGTACACCCACCTCTGGATCGCCGGCCGGAAAGAAGTGGGGGGTGTGTTGGCAATACAACGAGGGTTCCTGCAAGTTTGGGGGAACCTGTCGTTTTAAGCATGAGTGCTCCGGTTTCGGGGGTGCCCACCCCTTGTCCTGGTGTTTCAAAAAAGGAAAGCGGGCGGGGGAGGCTGCTGGAAAAAAGGATGACGCCGGTGATGTAGGAAAGGATGGAGCCTTTTCCAAATAGGTATCCGGACAGGGCAGCAGCGAGGCTACTCGCGTCAGGGTTCTCCGAGGGTTTTGTCATTCCGTGTTCCTTGTCGAAGGTGCCTCCCTTGGCGAAGAACCTGCGGTCTGCTTTGGAGAACCCTGGGGTGGTGTCAGCAAAGTTGGCAAAGAAGGTAGAGTTGGGTAAGGATGGCAGGGCCATTCACTAAATTGCCGTTGCCGGATTTGGTGGTTTCGCCCCTGGGAGTGGTTCCCAAGAAGGAACCGAACAAGTTTCGCCTCATTCACCACCTTTCCTTTCCAAAGGGGGGGGTCGGTGAATGACGGGATTGATCCAGAAGAATGCACGGTGTCGTACACGTCATTTGACGCGGCGGTGCGGTGGGTTCGGCGCTACGGGAAGGGAGCTCTCATGGCGAAATCGGACATTGAGGCTGCGTTTCGATTGTTGTCGGTTTACCCGGACAGTTTTAGGCTGTTGGGTTGCCGGTGGCAGGAGGAATTTTACGTGGATCAATGTTTGCCAATGGGTTGCTCCATATCCTGCGCATTGTTTGAAACGTTCAGTTCATTCCTGGAGTGGGTGGTAAGGGAGATGTCGGGTTCGGATTCATTCATTCACTATCTGGATGACTTTATGTGCGTGGGTCCTCCGTCCTCCAATGTGTGTGCGATTTTGTTGGCAACGTTGCAGCACATTGCGGACAGGTTCGGGGTGCCATTGGCAGCTGTTTTTTAGGAATATTGATTCAGAGGAGATGGAGTGCAGGCTTCCGGTGGACAAGGTGAAGAATCTTCGGCTGGAGATTTGGGGTTTGATGGGGTGGAACAAGGTTCAGTTGCGGGCATTGCAGTCCCTGTTGGGCAAGTTGAACTTTGCCTGTCTCATCATACCTATGGGCAGGGTTTTCTGCCGACGGCTGTCAGCAGCAACGGCGGGAGTGAGGTCTCCGACCCACTTTATTCGCCTGACGGGGGAACTGAAAGCTGATTTGCAGGTGTGGCACACATTTCTGGAGGCATTTAATGGGCGGGCGATTTGGATGTCGGGGCCGGTCAGCAATTTTGACCTGGACCTGGCCACAGATGCGGCCGGGTCCACAGGCTATGGGGCTTTCTTCAAGGGTCGGTGGAGCGCGGAGGCGTGGCCCGAGTCATGGGTGGCAGCAGGTTTTGAAAAGAACCTGGTGCTGTTAGAACTTTTCCTGGTGGTGGTGGCAATTGAGCCATGGAGGGCGGAGTGCAGGAATTTGAAAATCAGGTTGAACTGCGATAACATGGGGGTGGTGCAAGTTGTTAACCGGATTTCCGGGTCATCTTTGCCGGTGGTTCGTTTGCTGCGCCACCTCGTGTTGCGCTGTTTACAATGGAATATTTTTCTGTATGCGGTGCACATTCCGAGAGTGGACAACAGACTCGCTGACGCTTTGTCTCGGTTTCAGTGGGACAGGTTCAGAGAGCTGGCTCCACAGGCGGACAAAGAAGGGGTCCCATGCCCGGGTTGGATGTGGGGAATTGCGTTGGAATCGCAGCAGGTTGGATCAGGAAGTCGGTGAGTGGGCCGACGTGGTCTGCGTACAAGAAGGTATGGGAGGAATGGGCATGTTTTAAACGGCTGGCGGACACAGAACTGGGGGAGGTGGAGACGGGATGGTTGGTTATATACTTTGTAGCCAGACACATGGAGAGTGGAGGGTCGGTTTCGGCTTTGGAGAAGAAACTGGCGGGTCTTGCCTTTTTGTTTAAATTGGAAGGCGGGGCTGATCTCACTAAGAGCTTTTGGGTCAAACAGGCGGTTAAGGGGTACAAAAAGGGACACCCATGCAAGGATGCGTGTAGGCCTGTGTCTTTTTCCGTGTTGCAGAGGATTTTTGGAGTCCTGGGAGAGGTATGTTCATCCGGATACGAGGTGAGTTTATTCCGGGCAATTTTTTCGGTGGTGTTTTTTGGCGCTTTTCGTGTGGGGGAGCTGGTCAGTCCGTCGAAACAGGTGGCTGGGGGCCTCCTATTCGAGGACGTACGGGCATCGGAAGACAGGGTGGTTTTTCGGTTGCGGCGGTCGAAGACGGATCAGAGAGGAAAAGGGGTGGATGTGTTTTTATATCAGTTACCAGGTACGGAGGTGTGTCCGGTGCTGGTGGTACGGGAGTTTTTGTTGGTGCGACCAGGGATGGGCGGCCCCTTTTTGATTCATGGGGATGGTTCATTTGTGTCGAGGTTTCAATTTGTGGCGATATTCAGGAGGTGCTTAAAAAAGGCGGGGTTTGATGAGCGGCTGTTTGCCTCGCACTCCTTCCGTATCGGGGCGGCTACTGAGGTGGCCCGGTGTGGGTTGGATGAGGCTGCAGTTAAGAGAATTGGGAGGTGGTAATCAAGGAGATTCCGCTCCTATGTGCGCCCACATATGGTGTTGGATTAAGTTTGGTTGGGGGTGGGTTTTCCGGGTTATGATGTTGGGGGGTGATTTCTGATTATTATGGCTGCTGTTTTTGTCTTTCAGATGGAGGTCATTCACGCCTCGTGTGGATCATGGGGCATTCATATGTTTGTAGGGGGCCAGGAGAGCTGATGCTAGGCCGAATGGTAGGCAGTTGGGGATTTCTAGGCGGGAGGCAACGTTGAGGTGGTTGGGTATCCCTGGGATGGGGTGGTGCAGGGTGCTGCCGGAGGTGCAGCGCTATGCTCTGCTCGATCGTCCCCCGGATGTGTTGGTGTTACACGTTGGGGGAAACGACTTGGGGATACGGCCTATAGGGGACTTGATCTCGACTGTTAAGGTGGATGTCTTGACATTCCGGGCGTCTTTCCCAGGGATGCTGCTGGTGTGGTCCGACATTGTGGCACGCTCTAACTGGCGTATGGCAAGGTCGGTGGATCGGCTCAACAAGGGGAGGATTAAGGTTAATAAGGTTTTGGGACGGTTTGTGGCAAAGCATGGGGGGTTGGTAGTGAGGCACAGAGAGTTGGAGTTAAATGTGGGGCTATACCTGCTCAGGGATGGTGTTCACCTAACTGATGTGGGTATAGATTTGTGGATAATGGGGATACAGGAGGGTATCCAGAGGGCCCTGCGGGTGTGGAGGGGCCCTTAAGGAAAAGGTTTTTCCCTTTCGGGCTGTGGCGGTGTCCTTGGTCTTTGGATGGTGACAGTTTACAGATGGAATGGAAAATGGTTGGGGGCTCATCTTGGGATGGGCCCATTATGGGGTTATTTGCAGTGGAACGGTGTCCGCTGTAATACGGTTGTGGTACACTGCGGGTTAAAAAGTGGGTGTCTCTGAGCTGGAGTCGGCTAGAGGCCGTGGATGGTAAAGGTATAGCAGTGTGGTGGTGAGAATGGTTAATGGGGTACTGTCAAAAGACCAAGAGACTAGTGTTAATAATGAAAGTTTTGTAAGTATTGTTAATGAAGAAAAAGTTGGAATTTTATTTGAAATTATTTAAATTTGGTTAATATATTTAATGTGGTTATATAAAATAAAATGGCTGTTGTGGCCAATTTTTACTCCAATATCTGTGTCGCTTTTGTTAATGGGAAAAGGTTGGGGAGGTTAAGCTAAAGGGAGTGGGAGGTTAAGCTAAAAGAGTCAAGGGAGGGTTGGCCTATTAGAACTACACTAGTCAAGAGAGGCCCAGAGTGACAGGACAAAAGGATAACGGAGGGCCACGCATGACTGGGGTGGAGGATGGCGAGAGCGACACAGATATTGGAGTAAAAATTGGCCACAACAGCCATTTTATTTTAAATAACCAAATTAAATATATTAACCAAATTTAAATAATTTAAATAAAATTCCAACTTTTTCTTCATTAACAATACTTACAAAACTTTTATTATTAACACTAGTCTCTTGGTCTTTTGACAGTACCCCATTAACCATTCTCACCACCACACTGCTATACCTTTACCATCCACGGCCTCCAGCCGACTCCAGCTCAGAGACACCCACTTTTTAACCCGCAGTGTACCACAACCGTATTACAGCGGACACTGTTCCACTGCAAATAACCCCATAATGGGCCCATCCCAAGATGAGCGCCCAACCATTTTCCATTCCATCTGTAAACTGTCACCATCCAAAGACCAAGGACACCGCCACAGCTGTCATGACAACCCGTACACCGACCTGAAAGAAAAGAAAACAAACACACAACACGAAACACAAAACCAACGGGAAGGGTGGGTGGGAAAACCTGCCTCCCTGTGTGATTTCCTCCCAACTTGTGCCACGTGGGATGCCCCGCCCCTGTATATATAGGGCTCCTCCCCCCATTCTCCACAGCCTCACAGCCACTCCCCTGGAGCACCTCCTTCAAAAATGAACCCTTCTATTGAGAGGTGGATGGTAAAGGTATAGCAGTGTGGTGGTGAGAATGGTTAATGGGGTACTGTCAAAAGACCAAGAGACTAGTGTTAATAATAAAAGTTTTGTAAGTATTGTTAATGAAGAAAAAGTTGGAATTTTATTTAAATTATTTAAATTTGGTTAATATATTTAATTTGGTTATATAAAATAAAATGGCTGTTGTGGCCAATTTTTACTCCAATATCTGTGTCGCTCTCGTTAATGGGAAAAGGTTGGGGAGGTTAAGCTAAAGGGGGTGGGAGGTTAAGCTAAAATAGTCAAGGGAGGATTGGCCTATTAGAACTACACTAGTCATGAGATTCTGCATCACACACAGTACCTTTTGTCAGCTCTAGATAAATCACATTTTGTCAACATGCTATAACTCTTTGCTAATGCTTCATCAATCAAGGCAGGCTGCAACCATCACTACCTTGCTCTGGGAGTGCTAACACACTCAGCTGTGTACCTTCAGCTTTGGCCATCTGACTTAAACCCTTACCAACTGGATTACACATAGGGTGAGTGGACTGCTCACACAAACTTTCTTTTTTCACAGGTTGTGTTAACCCACCATTCACTTGCACATTTTTAGTACTAGCAGCTTGCACTAACCCATTACCATTACACGGTACAGTTCCACTCTGTGCCACCAGAGTGACATTGCAGTTGTCCATGGCAACCTCCAACTCCAATACATGAAGTTCCCTGGAGATTTCTGGGGACAACTGTGCTGTCTTACCACCAGTTGCTACAGGCATCGGCCCATTTGTGACAACAGCTTTTGCTCTGAAAGAACCTGGGATTTTCCCAACAATAGCAAACTTTTCATTAAAAGCAACACTTATAGCATTTTTAGTTTTTTCAGGTTGTTCTAGCCCACTGCCTACTTGAGACTGGCAGACATTAGACACAACACTTGTAGTCATCAACACAGGTTCTATTTGAACTTTAACCCCTGCATTCCCACTGGGTAGGGAAAAGTAATTCTCAAGTGCACATTTAGTGGCCCCACTAACAGGGGTCACCCTCACATCATCATGGATAGTCTCGTAACCAGTTATTTTATACCTGCAATCAGCAGTCCCAGCCATCATTTCATTAAAGACAGTCTTACCCACCACAGTAGTTGTGGTCACCATCTTCATTTGAGTACATTGTCTTAAGAACCAGTCCTCAGCCGCACATTTACTGGCCAAATCCCCCTGGTGGCCACGGGATGAAATCGCAGCAGCCATTTCTGACTCCTTAGCACCCCCTGCAGGCACAACAGAAAACTCTTCCTTGTTGCCAGGGGTGACGGCAAAAATATTTTCACACAAAACTGGCTCAGCATCATTACCTCCAGGTGCACCCCAGAATCTAGAGCAAGACAATATTTCGTGCCCCAGCAGGCCACATTCCAGACATGGAACTAGACGACTTTTCTCCCGTGCGTTTCTCTCCTGGTGATTCCCAGCTGGCAAGAACGCACAGGGCTCTTTGTGAGGACGTTGAGGCAAATCTCTCCTGCAGCTCCTCCCTCCAGGCACAACTTCACCAGTGCCCCACCAGTGCCACTACAGTGCTCATCAGTGCTGCCAGTGTCCGTCAGTGCCACTACCATGCCCAGTGCCACTACAGTGCTCATCAGTGCTGCCAGTGTCCATCAGTGCTCATTAGTGCCACTACAGTGCTCATCAGTGACCATTGGTGCCATTACAGTGCTTATCAGTGCTACCAGTGCTACACCAGTGCCAAAAATATGTAGCAGTATACATTTTAGGCCAAATTTATGAGGAAAAATTTCTTTTTTTCAAAATGTTATGATAAAAATGAAGATTTGGTTACAGTGTCGTATGACTGAGTTATTGTCATTCAAAATGTGAAAGCACCGAAAGCTAAAAATTGGTTTGGTTAGGAAGGGTGTTTAAGTGCCCAGTGGTCAAGTGGTTAAATGGAGATAAACAAAACAAAAAGTCAAAAAGTACATTCATAGGAATCCCACGCAGGGGTTTAAATGTGATGCAGAGACAAATGAAAATAACAGCCCACCTGGCTAGTCTTTAACAACACTGCTACAGGTAATGGTTCCTCAAACCATCAGCTCCTCCAGACCCACAGTCCTGGATGCACAAGGCCCCGAAGTCCTTCAACGCACACAGCGTCCGTCCCAACACAGAGACACAGCGACAGTCACAGCCACTGTTCCGCCTTCCTTCACCTTCCTTCCTCTCCTCTGCTTTCCCCAGCCCTTCATTATATGAGCTGTCTGCACCTGGGACACAGGTTGGAGATCCCGTCCCACCCATATCTCTGAAGGATCTCCAAGCCACAGAGACCCATGTGAATACAGAAAAAATACAAGAAAACTGCCAAAGCAGTTTTCTCAGTTTTTAAATTTAATCTCTGCAGCTCTGCATTCAGCCAATATGCAGACTTTGTGTCCACTTCAACGTGACAGTAGCTCCTACTGTTACAATATATAAATTATATATATATATATATATATATATATATATATATATATATATATATTATATATTATTCTACTCTTCTAATATGTTTCTATTCGAATTTGAGTTCATTCTATATGAATTTTGAATTTCAGAAAATGGAAGATAGATAGAAGAAGCCAGGTCATATTCTATTGTATTTGATTTCATTCTATTAAATTATATTCTGTTCTTTACTATTCTTTGATTTTCATTCTATTGTTTTTTTATTTTATAATATTTTTTATTGTATTCTTTTTTAGAAATCGATTTATATTTTTTAGATTTTGATTAAAATTTGCTTTAAATTTTTAATCGAATTTGTTTTCGATTTCAATTGTTTTCGAATTCAATTCGAATAGGATTTGTTTTCGAATTCGATTAGAATAGGATTTGTTTTCGAATTCGATTAGAATAGGATTTGTTTTCGAATTTCGTTCGCGTTTTTTCAAATTTGTTTAAATTCGTTAATTTTGTAATTCGGAAATTCGGATGCATACGAATTTCCGAATAATGAAAAATTTGTCCGAATTCGAATTCGTAACGAAACAAAATGCACATTTCTACTATGAACTTGTTTCCTGATTTGGTACCTTACCACCTGTCTGCTGCCAACTCCTGCCTGCACCCGTTTTACATATTGATCTTCCCTGAATGGATCTGATGTCTGGTTGCTGCAGCTCCTGTACTTGAAGAGGTCCTCAGCACCTCTGTGAGACTATTTCTGAACCAGTAGGCACCTGCACCCTCTCGTACCCCTGCATTCCCTTTCCTCACCTCTGGGGGTGCTGGAACCGGGGCCGTGCGAGAGGCCGCCCCCACTTTCTCGGCTCCGCTGTAAGGTACAATCCAGCCAACATGAAGTCTGAGTTGGGGGACTCGCCTCTAAACAAGCTGTGCCAGCAGATATCTTACCTCACCCAAGCCTTCAAGAGGGCTATCGCCGACTGGAGCAAAGAGTGGAATCAGTAGTCCCAGGTGCCTCACCACAAACTGTCGCAGCATCTGCATCTTCAGCATCCACAGCATCAGCTCCCACTGCCACAGTAGTGGTGCCACCCCCGGAACCACGTGTTCCCGCTCCAAACGCATGTCGGCTTTACTTCCTGCTTCAACCTCATACCTACTTTCTAGAAAGCATTCAGATGGGCTTCCTCATCTCACTTTTCCAGGGAGAACCCCAAACCTGGGCTCATCGCTTGATGGAACAGGCCAGTCACTGCCTGAATACTCTGGACAACTTCCTGGATGAAATGGCCAAGTTATACGACGACCCTCACCGTACCGCCACAGCAGAGGCCAGTCTTCTTGCCCTCCAGCAGGGACGTAGACCAGTGGAGGACTATGTTACTGACTTCAAACTATGGAGCTCTGATACCCAGTGGAATGACGCCACTCTCCGCTACCAATTTCGCCTAGGCCTTTCTGAGGCACTTAGGGATGAATTAGCTCAGGTTGGAGTTCCCAGTACCTTGGAGGCTTTGATTCAGTTATCTATCCAGATTGACCGACGTCTAAGGGAACGCAGATCTGAAAGAACCAGCCAATTTTGCCCTGTATGGATGCTACCCAGAGTACCCAGTAATTTGACGGTTCCTGTTCCACCACCACCTATCACTTCCTCTGAAACACCCGAGCCAATGACACACCCACCGCCAGAACAATCTTTGTTTATATTGTGGCAGAACTGGACATTATGCTAGCACATGCCCTAACAAGACCTGTAAGTCATGATCCTGGTTCCATGACTTTAACCAAATCTGCTCACATTGTCGTTCCTGTCTCTTTTCAGCTTCCGGATGGGGTGGCTCAAGTCCAAGAAATAATTGACTCAGGTGCCTGCAGCTATGCTTAATCATTGTCACGTCCCTGGCGGTAGAGCCTGATGTGCGGAGGACGGCCTCTCTTACAGCTCTGACTCCGAGGTCCTGATAGAGCAGACAGGAAGCGCAAGAGTACAGCGGCGCACAAACGCGCCTAGCAGGATTGCTGATAAAGTCGCTGGGCTGGAATCGCTGAAGGAATCACAGGAAGACACTGGTGCAGAAGGAGCCCAGGAACAGCTGTCAGCAGATAGAGAAAGCGGCTTGGTGCATGGGCACCGCAGGACTGAGAGGGGCTGGAGAGATAGTAGGCAAGCCGGGTCATACACTAGCGGGCACGTCAGAAACCAAAGCGGAGGCAGGAGCAAAGTCAAGGTGCAGGCCAGGTCGGTATTGGGCTGGCAGCGAGGTAGCAGGAGTGGCAGGCAGATGCAGGGTCAAACAAGCCAGGTCAGGTGCAGGTAGAAGGCAGGAGCATCAGAGACAAGCCGGGTAGGGTAACAGGAACAGGAATCCGGTAACAGGATCAGGTACACTAAACACTGTAGAACGGACAGCACCTGAGCACCTGAGTCCCGGAAGTGGCCCAGTTTAAATAGCCTGTCTGGTGCCAAACGCTCATGGGGTGCAACGGTGCTCCCGCAGGAACAGGAGTCACTGGCCGTCTTCTACGGCTGCCATTTTGGACATTGGCATGCCCTTCCTGACATTGCCCCCTCCTAACGGGCAGCCTCCGGGTGCCCAATCTGGCTACTTTGTCGGGGTGAGAGTTCTTGAAGGCTTGAACGAGCTTTCGGGCGTGAATATTGCCTTCCGGTTCCCAAGAATTGTTCTCCAGTCCGTATCCCCTCCACTTAATTAGGTACTGAACCTGATTCCTCCTTTTTCTGCAATCTAATACGGCTTCCACTTCAAACTCTTCCTCGCCGTCTGCAAACACGGGTTCAGGCGGACCAACATCTCGATGAGGGAACGGATCAGGAACGGCAGGTTTTAGTAGGGTTACATGAAATATGGGGTGAATCCTGAAGGAGTGCAGTAGCTCAAGCCTATGCGACATTATTAATCCGTCTCTTCACGGGGAATGGCCCCAGAAACTTAGGGCCCAATTTCTTCGAGGGGCAAGCGAGTTTTAGATTTGTGGGTTGCCAACCAAACTTGGTCGTCTGGGTTTAGGATTAGTTGCCCCCTTCTCTTCCTATCAAAGACTTCTTTGTTGTAAGCCTGGGTCTTGGCCATTGTTTCCTGTAGCAATTTGTTGTTGGTACTAAAGAAGTCCACTGTTTTAAGAACAGCCGGTACAGAGCATTCTGGCAAAATACAAATATACATACAATGGGCCGGATTCAGAAAGATTTGCCTATCTTTAGGCGGGCTTAGCGTATCTCAGATACACTACGCCACCGTAACTTAGTGAGGGAGGTTCCGTATTCTGAAAGAACTTGCGCCCTAAGTTATGGCGGCGTAGTGTAAATGTGTCGGCGTAAGCCCGCCTAATTCAAATTTGGCTGGTAGTGGGCGTGTTGTATGTTAATCTATCATGACCCCACGTAATTGACGCTCTTTACGAACGGCGCATGCGCCGTCCGTGGACGGATCCCAGTGCGCATGCTTTAAATCACGTAGCAAATACTCAAAGTGAACGTAAGTTACGCACAGTCCTATTCACGAACGTCTTACGCAAACGACAAAAAATTTGACGCTGTTCCGACGTCCATACTTAACATTGCCTGTGCCTCATATAGCAGGGGTAACTTTACGCTGGTCTGACGCCTTGCGTAAACGATGCAAATACTGTAGATACGTCGGGCGCAACTACGTTCGTGAATCGGCGTATCTACCTAATTTGCATGTTCGATGCATAAATCTACGTAAGCACCACCTAGCGGCCAGCGTAAATATGCAACTAGGATACAACGGCGTAAGAGACTTACGCCGCTCGTATCTTAGCAAAATTCTGGCGTATCTTGTTTTCTGAATACATGTCACATTAAAGAAAGTTGCGAAGCGGGGGGAGGGGGTGTTCTGCTGTCAGAAATGACATCTTACATTAAATTGAAAAGCAGGGGGTGCTGACTTCTTACCTCTTCTCCCATGCAGCCAGCAAGTTGAGAAGCGGGGTGAGGGGGCAAAAATTACTTCTTATCAGGCGGAGCCTCTAGTAATTTGGGGGGCCCTTCGCAGCTTTGCGTGGCCCTAAGCGGCTTGTATAGTGAGCCTATAGGGCGGATCAGCCATGCCAACACTTGTGCTACTGAGTCCATATGTGTAACCAACTGCTGAGCATACTCTCCTTTTACTGTCTATTGACTTAAGTTGGATTATTTAAATCTAGTTAATAACACATCTACAATACATTAACTAAAAAATTGGTCTCACATAAAAAGATCATAAATAGAATGAACGACCAATTATTATGCCCACAAACATGAACCTCGAGACATGTATTCTTGAACTGTATATATACAACCTGAAAGAAAAAGCACATGCCGCAAAATAATAACAACAAATAATCAGAGTACACATGAAAATCACTTACTTCTTCTGATGGCTTTTCTACTTCCTGAACATTCTCCAGGATCTGGGACTTCACTTTCTTTGGGTTCTTGTAAGGCCCATTTTTGCAATCATAGTCCTCCTTTTTAAGGATTGCCGCCATCTCGAATTATCTCATCAAAGGACATGTTGGTGGCTTTGTACCTCCTGCTCCTGGTGTGTGCTACTGCCTGGCCTCTCTCCTGCCTTGGGGTTGCAGCTTGCTGTGTGACCTCCGTGATGTCTTCATCGTCTTCATTGACCGACCGAAAAGGGACGTGGCAATTACTAGAACGATCGTCATGGGCGGGGAAACGTGCAGAGCTTCTTGCATGTGCAGTGTATAAAGGGATATTGCGTGAGTGAGAACGTCGTTCACAGTCTGTAGAAAAAGTCAGAAGAAACGATCGTGCAGTACGACGATACGCAACTCGATTTTGGACTTTATGATCAGTGGATGAGTTTGTGGGTTAGATATAGGGAGAAAGCTTAGTAGTAAAAGGCTTGACTGACATTAGCTTTTTTGCTTGCTTTGCTTACTTTTGACTTGCAGAAATAATGAAGGCCTTCAGAGAACAGGATTTCTTCACAAAATTTGTTCAAAGGGGGCCCCGGATGGCAACCCCCCTTTTTTTTAGAATTCTTCTTTCCCCAAAAAATGATTTATTCAGCCAAGATCTGGCATTGTAATGGCCCCCCACCCCTAAAATAATCAACATATTGTTGCCACACAGCACGTGCTCTTTGGGGGGCCAAGCCTGTATGGACAGGACAGGCTCACGGGCCACCACTGGAACATCAATGGCCTCATCAGGCACAAGTCTCATGTAGTTTGTTGAGGGTCTCTTTGGGAAATTGTGCAATATATCGTTCAAGTATATAGGGCCAAAGGGTCTTGTAATGACCTGGAGGGAGTGGTGGCGGGGAACCCCATGCTATTTTTTTCAGTCATGTTTATCCATATTGCAAGCAGTCTTAAATTACTTTTTTATTAGAGTAATCTCATTTTGTGCAGGGACAGTTCTAAACATGTGCCACTACTATAGACACCCAGCAGGTATGATATTTAAAGGAATTTTTCATATTTTTTTTATTCACTTTAAGCATCATTAAAATCGCTGCTACAGAAAAAACTACAGATTTTAAAACTTTTTTTCACTTTTTTTCCCTGGGGCAAGACGTTTTCCAACAATAACTTGAATATTGGGCTTTAAAATTAGCACTTTTGAATTCGAATGTTCGAGTCCCAATTCAATGGGGTTCTAAATGTTTGCGCGAACGTTCGGCCCGTTTGAAAGTTCTGGTGCGAACCAAACGCGGGGGTGTTTGGCTCATCCCTACCATCTGGCTGGTTTCCTATTGAATGGTTTTCTATTGAGTAATATCCATATAAATGCCTTAGGAGTTTCATTGACCTATTTAATATTGGAGTCGTTTTGGAGTCTGGATACCAGTACCTTATACGTTTGATCGGCCTAATAAGTGTATACTTACTTGGGTCTGGTCCTTCTGGTAAGCTTCTCAGCATTACTACTTGGTGGCGGACCTTCTATCATCTTTTAACAGAAATTCACTTTCAGTTTGATTGTTTGGATTGTTTTCACAGACTTTAATCAATACAATTGGCACTGTGCATAGTTGTTTATGTGAGCACCTGTGGTGTATCCACTTCATTCGCCATAAGACTTATTCATATGGTATTTTCTATTTTAATTTTTTTAGCACTACACTTATTTTCTATGTTTGGTTTGTGTTGCAAAATTGATCTATTTTGTGGTGTTGGCTGCTATTAATTTATTGCATTTTGGTTAGTGCGGTGAACTTATGTACACATTGGGCCAGATTCAGAAAGAATTTACGTCGGCGTATCTGTTCATACACCGCGTAAATTCTAGGATGCGCCCCCCGCTTCTCATTTTTAATGTGCCATGTCATTTTGCTTAGGGCCCCAGGGAGGTCAGGATCGGCACTGAGTGTTGGCCACAAGACCAACCTAGTTAGGGTGTCACACAGAGGTGATCCAGTGGATACTTGGTGTTTTTTTTCCATGTAGGAAACTTGGCCAAAGATAGAGAAATGTTTCAGCTTTGGTAATGGATACAATCCTGTGTTAAGCTTAGAAGGATTGTAAAAACAGACAATTGTAGCACACGTTACAATAAATTGTAGCACACGTTGATATTCCTCCCTCTTTCAGGACTGTAATCTTTTTGATTCATGTATCCCTTTTTTACAATCTCATAGGGCGCAATCAAGCTGTAGGAGTGGACAAACCCCACACAGAGCCAAGACCCACCTCCGTCAGATGTGCAGGACGTGGAAAATGCCACCAAATCTGGTCAGTGTCATACAGCACAGCTTCAGGTAATAGATATAGGCCTGCATAATTGTAATACATGGTTTGTTTCCACATTTCAGGAGGTATTCAGGTCTTAATTGGGGAGGTGTTGTCCTGCAGGTTAAAAAGAAAACACAAGTGGTGGAGCGAACACTAAAGAATGGATGTTCTGGGGAGGGTTTAAAAAAAATGTTTTTCTTTTTTTGTCTGTATGTTTATTTTTTTCAAAGTGTAATCTCTATTTTTCTGGCTAAAACGCATGAACAATGACAACTGCTAATAAGTTGGTCATTGGTCATGCGTTTTAAACAGATATTTGTTAATTTTGTTTTTGTCAAAAAAAATAAACAAAAAAAAATATAAGAAAAAAAAAAGATCTCTAAAAAAAATATATATATATTGTTAGAACATTTGGGGTTAAAAGAATACATATAAAAATCGCACATAATATATGTTTCATAATGTTCCATATACATGGATATGGTGAACTTAGCACAACCATCTTTCCCTTTTAAAGTTTTAACATAGGTTCTCAGGCATGAATAGACATTGTTTTAGGTTGTAAAAAGCATGCTGTGCCACATCTCCCGAGTCATATATCTTTGGGTTTGACACTTATAAGATAAGAGAATGAACACCCTGGCACAGCATGACACTACGCACATGGTGGTCTTTATACTATGAGACTAGAGGGGCTTATTCACTATCCCAATGGAATTATATATCTTAAATAGTATTGTGTCTTCATTGTGCCATGACAATATATGTGTATTAATAGTTCACATAATATACTAGTAAATACATAGACATTATTGGGATCCCAGGTATAAGATCCTATAATATTTCAAAGTATTAGATGGCTTTGACCACATCCCAGCATTAGTTTAAAGAAACATTCCCATGCATATGGGTGTAGATCATTGCACCTTATCTCAATCATAAATTTCGGGGTCGCCGGAATGTCTAGGTTTGTTGTCATGTTGTTTGACATATATATCAACTTATGATGCTATACCAAGATTCAGGTCACAGGGGGTCATAAATCCTGGTTAACTCTGAATAACCCTAAAATGAGGGATTATTCTTTATATGCCACTGCCTCCTACAGGTTAATATCGGCATGGTTCAAGGTGGTCACCCACCAAAACATATTATCATGTGACATAGTCAGTCACGTGATAGGGGAATACACACCCACTTCTTTGGGAAGATAAAAGTATTACACAGGACAATCAGAGAGAGGTCGAGGTCGACGGGAGAAGCTCGATGGGAGAGAGATGGCAGGGCTGATGGCTGGAAGCTGCTCTGATCTCTGAAGGAAGCCGGAAGGCGGAGAGAGTGACCAAATATGTAAGGAGTTCACAGGAATCCTTCATTAGGGCTTTCCCTTCTCAAACAGGACTCTTAATTACTGGTAAGATTGAATTTTGATTATTTACCGTTTTGGTAATTCGGAGGTTTTTCACATACACTCCACTAAGACCATTTAAATATACTTGGCAAATATAATTTGGGCGTTAATTATGTCTAACTGCAGTACGAGATAATTATATTCCAAATATTAGGAGACATACGCACATTACGCTTGTCTTTAAAAAGCTAAGTGCCAACAATTGTGGTTCGAGAGTGAATGCGTATGTGAAGATATATCCTCGCCAAATTTAACGAAAAGCTTGTGTACCATATAACATTTGTTATGTACACATATATAAGAAGTAGTAGCAAGAGATCTGTTTGATATTGAGAAGAAATAATGCAATGTCAAGGTTATGTAAATTAAGAACTAAAAGGTCTCAAGTTACGCCAGGATGATTTAAATAAGAGCTGGGAGTATACCTTGTCATATAATGTAAATATCATCTGAGCATTCAAGCCTCATTTATCTCTATTGTAGAAGCATATCATTTATTTGTTTTGATACGAATTGTACCTGATTTTAATTTTTGCACTATATCTTTAGTTAATAAATATATATACAGTATATTAAATATTCATTTGTATTACTCGTCCTCAAAATAGCACGGATAAAAGAATTTTGATATCTTGTATCGTAGGAAAAGTGTATATCTCCCAAAGCACAGATTTACATATTTCCATAAATACAATAATATTTTATAAGCTCAGAATAAACATTCTGATGGTATATGTAGGCTCTATGCCGAGATGCGTCAATGGTTCTGACATAGTTGGGGGCTCGTCCAGGATCTGTCAAAGTTTGAGATGAGTAATGTAATTGTGAAAAATTATATATATTTTTTTTTGTCATATTAAATTTTTTGATTTAAAAAAATAAAAATAATACTTGTATTGCCATTGTTAGATGCAATATTGAAAAATGACAAAGACTAAAGTTATTTTTAGTGCAGCCGGTCCTGCTGATGCAGAGAATGAAATTGGTCTGCATCACAGACAGTTTGCAAAATATCAGGTAATGTCTTCTATCAAAGAAGTATGGGTAATGAAGACAGAGCTTGGTCCCTATAAATCAGCTGATGCTGCAAGAAGGACCATGGGTACTTCTAAACTTAAGCCCAATCAAAGTACCACAGAACTTTTAAAAGTTCTCAAGAAAGCCCAGCTTGAAAGATTTTGAAAGCCATGAATTTTCCCAATTGTTTGGTAAGGCTTTGCCAAATAAGGTAACAATTATTATGGCCGGGGATTATTATCCCAAAAATGGATCGGGTTGGTTAAACAGAACACCATCCTTTTTACGGTTCTACAGAACCGGAGCTTCAAAAATAAATTTAAAAAGCCCGCTTGATTAATGGCTTAGTAAGAGCAAGAACAAAATCGAAGCTCCTTTCAATTAAAAGTTAGACCCAGTTTTAAAAGTGAAATCTGGCTGAGGTGTTCAAATATTTGAATGTCTGCAATTGACCGAAAAAAAAAAAAAAACATGAACAAAAGCTGTTTAAAAGTTTTTTTCTTTCTTTTCTCTAAAAGCAGTTTTTAACACCCTCCTTGGGGGGGTGAAAAAAAAAAAAAAAAGCAGACTGAATTGTGCTTGCAGCCAAAACCTGGCTTCATAGAAGCTGGCTGCTTATCTATAGGAATGTCTGTGTGATAGCAGGGGAAGGGCATTGCTCCTTGCTTATACAAACACCCAGCTGACAAAATGAAAAAAAAAAAACTGTTGCACGTTATTCATTCCAAGTATTGTTGGTTTTAAATTGTTTTCCTTACAGGTATTTTATAATAACAGGATACCATATGAAGAAACATTTCAAATAAATCCAAGCAATTAATTTATTTCAGAAATATTTAAAATAAATCCAAGAATATATTTTCTGAAAAATACATCAGCTAAAATTATTTATTTTAAGCTGACTTGGTAAATATTTCAGCACTGCCCTGAAATCAAATAAAAATAAAAAGCCCAGTTGTATTTCAACTTAAAAGGGAATGAAGTAATTTATATTTCCGTGGGTATAATTACTATGCCCATGATCGATTACATATTGATATCGATCTCCTTAAAAGTATTTTTTTTATCCTATTGTGATTTTATTAAAATGTTATATGGTCTCAAGTGACAAGGCCATACATGTGAACCTTCTCAGTTCTCTCACAATCAGTGAGCATGAGTGAGATCCATATTTAGATGGCACCTTCATACAGGCATCTCCATTTTTTCCCAAAATGAGGGTCAGACGGGAGGATCATACTAAAGTGTATGTCCCCTGGAATATAAGTGAGAGGCATGCTTGGAAGGTGATATTCTCATATCCATACAGTGTATGCTGACTCTATTGAGCTTACCAGTTATACGTAATCCTACTGGGATTGTATGGTATTTTCCCTAACAGGTCAGTGACCTGGGGAATATTTATGAGGTTCATATTTATGCCAGAAATATAATCACATTAGTAGAAATTATTAAAATAGTTGATCAATCCTAAAATAAATATTTAGGTATTCACACCCCTCAGGAAATAAATAATCAGTTGTTTATTCCTGATAATCAATGACCCAGTATATCATGTGTACGTTGGAAACGATATATCACATCGCTTTGTCATACACATAGATCTGGTAACCACTGTGGTCCAGATTAAAATAAAACCCAAGTAGTTTCACAAATGAACATGAAGCCCTAATATAATCTTGGTTAATGCCAGATGCAGTAAACATATTAGTACCACAAAGGTCATTATCCAGACAGGTACTAATTAATATAAGTTGTATTACTACCCGGCCATGTATACATAGGCCAAAGATTTTAAAAGAACCCTGCGGCATGAAAAGGTTTCGCAGTCAGCATGTACACAGAAAAGATTTCTGTAAATCACACTCATGAAAGAAAAGTTTTCATAGAGTTCAAGAAAATATGTTATGAAAAGATTCCTGTGATGTGGTATATTAGACATCCACATAGCTAGGATCCAATCTGATCCAAGCGAAAAGGTACCTTGTGTTTTAAATCAAACATTGTTGTTTCTCCCTGGCTGGCTATATTTCGCTAGTCGAGACCATTAAGAATTTAAAGGAGAGGAGCTTTGTAAGATTAGTGCACCGGATCTTATGATAATCCTATACTTGATATTCTTAAACTAAATGGTCATCGCGTTTATATGCTGATCAGACAGCGACATAAATGAGTATAAATGTACAACTATGCTGTGCCATACATTGACCAATGCTTAATATAAAAATACAAAGCGCTAAGTACTTCACCACACTAAGTGATGCCCAATGATGGTGAAACATTCAGGTAAGTCCTGAAGACCCATACAAGCTGGCAGTTAACGGTGGTAAGAAATAGTGCAACTGAAACAGAATGTAACTTGGTCAGATAAATTCATGTTTTAAATGTGATTTTGTTTCTGTTTGTTATTTTACACAAGGCCAAGGCCTGATGTACCTTCAAGAAAAAGTTTAACATAGGTGGATGATCTTTTTGTTGAATAGCAAAATGTTTGAAAAGAGTATCCCAGCGTCCAGATATGTTCTTAACCAGTTGAGGGAGGTGGGTGTTTGAAATTTAATTTCAGGAAGACCAATGGTGTCGCTCCAAGGTTCATCTCCTGAGGCCTACGGTTTACAGCCGAAGTCTCGCACAAGAAGAAAATGGAGACTGAGATGAGGTCAAGAATATCTGCCAATATCAGTGAATTGAGGACATGTTTGGGTATGGTATGAAACATGAAATTGTATGCCTGTCATCCTATTTTCCAACCAAGAATGCTGGAAGGTAACGTATAAGTAGAGATTTAAAAGGATCAAGAGAATGTAATGTAATAAAATGACATTGTGATATTTCTCTCTTGACTTACAGATCTCCAAATCTTATACTTCAGCAATAGTGTTGATCCTGCCATTCATGGCAGAATAATGTCATCATTAAATCGTTGATGATTTTTAGTTAATAAAAAAATATAGTTAACCAATCGCTACATCATATATAGATATAGCATAGTTAGAAAATATAAATCTTAATTAATAAGAATATGTACTCATACTGTCTATTTACTCCAATAGAAAAAGATTGACAATCCGGACCAGATTGTTGATTGGTAAAGGTGAAGTGATCTACCAAAGACGTAACGATCGCATGGATGATGTCAATCCTTGGCATCCCATTCCGGAGGGAACCATCACCAAACCACAATCCAGACCGATCGTTGATTGGTACAGGCGAAGTTAACCACCAAAAGACACCGCGATCGTCTGGAGGAAGTTAATCTGTGATGCCCAGTTCCGGATGGTACCTGCCGCCACATTGAATCCTTCATCAGGAGTCATGAAGCAAGATGCTCCAGGATTCGTGTTGTCGGAAAGAAAGATTTGTTGCAGAAATCCCTTGTTCATTTGAATCCAAGAATATCCGTTGAAAGAAGGGATATTGAATCCCCTTTACAGCTCGTGACACTACAAGAACGGATTCACTGAAGAGTTTCTTCAATTACTGGTTTACCAGTTTTGTTTTATTACATTTGAAAAGGGGAGGGACACCACCATTGCAACAGTTGATTTTGTTTTTATAAAGACTTGAACTCATGAAGCATGGTCCAAGTCATACAAGAACACTCTTTATCATATGGATGAAGAGAGGAACATTTTTTTAAGTATAAAGAAAAATAATGGTGTGGCCATATCTTTTAAACCACTGATATTTCTTCGGACACGTCCTTAATATGTCTTTGGCTATTCGCCAGAATATGAAAGAACGTGGGGGGGATTTGTCAGAACATTTGGGGTTAAAAGAATACATATAAAAATCGCACATAATATATGTTTCATAATGTTCCATATACATGGATATGGTGAACTTAGCACAACCATCTTTCCCTTTTAAAGTTTTAACATAGGTTCTCAGGCATGAATAGACATTGTTTTAGGTTGTAAAAAGCATGCTGTGCCACATCTCCCGGGTCATATATCTTTGGGTTTGACACTTATAAGATAAGAGAATGAACACCCTGGCACAGCATGAGACTACGCACATGGTGGTCTTTATACTATAATGCCGCGTACACACGATCATTTTTTGTGATGAAAAAAAACGACGTTTTCTGTGAAGTAAAAAACGACGTTTTTGAAACGTCACTTTCAAAGACGATGTTGCATACACACCATCGTTTTTTCACAAAAAGCGAGGTTACGTTCACCACTCTTTTCCATTGAAGCTTGCTTCATAACTAGCTTCTGGGCATGCGCGGGTTGAAAAACGTCGTTTTAAAAGACGTTTTTGCTACACACGGTGACTTTTTGTGAAACAAAAAACGACGTTTTGAAAAACGACACAAAAAATTCAAGCATGTTGGAATTTTTTTTTGCTCGTTTTTTTTAAGACAAAAAACAACGTTTTGCCCACACACGATCAATTTAAATGACGTTTTAAAAAACAACGTTTTTTTTCATCGCAAAAAACGACCGTGTGTACGCGGCATGAGACTAGAGGGGCTTATTCACTATCCCAATGGAATTATATATCCTAAATAGTATTGTGTCTTCATTGTGCCATGACAATATATGTGTATTAATAGTTCACATAATATACTAGTAAATACATAGACATTATTGGGATCCCAGGTATAAGATCCTATAATATTTCAAAGTATTAGATGGCTTTGACCACATCCCAGCATTAGTTTAAAGAAACATTCCCATGCATATGGGTGTAGATCATTGCACCTTATCTCAATCATAAATTTCGGGGTCATGTTGTTTGACATATATATCAACTTATGATGCTATACCAAGATTCAGGTCACAGGGGGTCATAAATCCTGGTTAACTCTGAATAACCCTAAAATTAGGGATTATTCTTTATACGCCACTGCCCCCTACAGGTTAATATCGGCATGGTTCAAGGTGGTCATCCACCAAAACATATTATCATGTGACATAGTCAGTCACGTGATAGGGGAATACACACCCACTTCTTTGGGAAGATAAAAGTATTACACAGGACAATCAGAGAGAGGTCGAGGTCGACGGGAGAAGCTCGATGGGAGAGAAATGGCAGGGCTGATGGCTGGAAGCTGCTCTGATCTCTGAAGGAAGCCGGAAGGCGGAGAGAGTGACCAAATATGTAAGGAGTTCACAGGAATCCTTCATTAGGGCTTTCCCTTCTCAAACAGGACTCTTAATTACTGGTAAGATTGAATTTTGATTATTTACCGTTTTGGTAATTCGGAGGTTTTTCACATACACTCCACTAAGACCATTTAAATATACTTGGCAAATATAATTTGGGCGTTAATTATGTCTAACTGCAGTACGAGATAATTATATTCCAAATATTAGGAGACATACGCACATTACGCTTGTCTTTAAAAAGCTAAGTGCCAACAATTGTGGTTCGAGAGTGAATGCGTATGTGAAGATATATCCTCGCCAAATTTAACGAAAAGCTTGTGTACCATATAACATTTGTTATGTACACATATATAAGAAGTAGTAGCAAGAGATCTGTTTGATATTGAGAAGAAATAATGCAATGTCAAGGTTATGTAAATTAAGAACTAAAAGGTCTCAAGTTACGCCAGGATGATTTAAATAAGAGCTGGGAGTATACCTTGTCATATAATGTAAATATCATCTGAGCATTCAAGCCTCATTTATCTCTATTGTAGAAGCATATCATTTATTTGTTTTGATACGAATTGTACCTGATTTTAATTTTTGCACTATATCTTTAGTTAATAAATATATATATATATTAAATATTCATTTGTATTACTCGTCCTCAAAATAGCACGGATAAAATAATTTTGATATCTTGTATCGTAGGAAAAGTGTATATCTCCCAAAGCACAGATTTACATATTTCCATAAATACAATAATATTTTATAAGTTCAGAATAAACATTCTGACAGTATATGTAGGCTCTATGCCGAGATGCGTCAATGGTTCTGACATAGAATATATATATATATATATATATATATATATAAAAAACAATTGATGTAGACAAATATTTCAAAGCAAAAATATATTTCTTGATAATAAAAAATAAATAATAAAAAAAAAGAATTTCTATTAAGATATTTTTTTGAAAAAATTAAAATGACACCTTTTATCGTGTGAAACAATAAATATTTTTGGATACTCAACAATGTGTGGCTTATTATTATATCAATGCTGCCTAAAAGAACCAATCTAGATTTGTGGTCTTTACATTGAAAATGATGAGTATTTAGTACAGGAAAATAAACATGACACTATGATAATGTTGGAGAAAGTTAGAATAATCTCAAATTAGAAAATAATCAAACAAAGAAAAATACTAGAACAGGGTAAGAAATTGGGCCTTAGACACTGGTGGTGGTGGCACAACACTGCAACCCCTCACAGATACTCTATTTGGAGCGCAGTAAGAACCCCTGCTGCAAAATATTGCATATAAAGTTATTATTATACGCCCCTGTTAAACAGGGGAAGAAAAATTGGGCCTTAGGCACCGGTGGCGGTGCCACAACATTGCAACCCCTCACAGATACTGTAATTGGAGCGCAACAAAGAGCCACATGCAAAGTATTGCATAAAAATTGTTATAATACGCCCCTCTTAAACAGGGGCAGAAAAATTGGGCCTTAGGCGCTGGTGGCGGTGCCCAGAACCAACGATGTTCTTACTAGCTATCAGCAAGATCAGTGAGGAGGAAAAGGATATTCAGTCAGCAGTATAGGCACAGTATAGCACAGTATAGTACAGTATAGTATATAGTACAGTATATAGTATATAGTACAGTATATAGTACAGTATAGTACAGTAACTCAGCATCAGTATAGGCAGTCTCATAGGCCCCGTACACACAAGGAGATATATCCGATGAAAACGGTCCAAAGGACCGTTTTCATCGGACTTGTCTCCTGGGAGATTTTGGTTTAATCTGTGTACACACGATCAAACCAAAATCCCCGCGGACAGACAGCGCGGTGACGTGGCCGTGACGTTGACGCCGCCACGTCAACGAACCAGGAAGTAAAATACTTCCACGCATGCGTCGAATCCATTCGGGGTACTAACCAGCGGACATATCCGACAGACGGCTTTCCAGCAGACAAGTTAAAACTTGTTTTAAAGCATGCTTTAAAACTTTTGTCTGCTGGAAACCTGTCTGCTAGCCCATACACATGATCGAATCTGTCCGCTGAATCTGGTCTGCGATCTTCTCATCGCTGGACCGGACCGCTGATCACCTGTCGCTGGATACAAGACAACGTTGGAGCAGGGAGCCGCATCGAGAGTGGATTACCACCGCTGTATTTTTTTATTTTTTATTAACCACTTTAGCCCCGGACCATATTGCTGTCCAAAGACCAGAGCACTTTTTGTGATTCGGCACTGAGTCGCTTTAACTGACAATTGCGCGGTCATGCGACGTGGCTCCCAAACAAAATTGGCGTCCTTTTTTTCCCACAAATAGAGCTTTCTTTTGGTGGTATTTGATCATCTCTGCGTTTTTTATTTTTTGCGCTATAAACAAAAATATAGCGACTATTTTGAAAAAAATGCAATATTTTTTACATTTTGCTATAATAAATATCCCAAAAAAAGATATAAAAAAACATTTTTTTTCCTCAGTTTAGGCCGATACGTATTCTTCTACATATTTTTCGTTAAAAAAAAATCGCAATTAGCGTTTATTGATTGGTTTGCACAAAATTTATAGCGTTTACAAAAAAGGGGGTAGTTTTATGGCATTTTTATTAATATTTTTTTTACTAGTAATGGTGGCGATCAGCGTTTTTTTTCGGTACTGCGATATTATGGCGGACACATCGGACACTTTTGACACATTTTTGGGACCATTGGCATTTTTATAGCGATCAGTGCTATAAAAATGCATTGGATTACTATAAAAATGCCATTGGCAGTGAAGGGGTTAACACTAGGGGGCGGGGAAGGGGTTAAGTGTGTTCCTATTTGTGTTCTAACTGTATGGGGGGGTTGACTCACTGGGGGAAATCACTGATCTTCTGTTCATACATTGTATGAACGGAAGATCAGCGTTTCCCCTGCTGACAGGAACGAGTGCTGTGTGTTTACACACACAGCTCTCGTTCCCCGCTCTGTAACGAGCATGCAGTAACAGCAGGAATGTTTAGGTGCTTTTAAACACCACAAGTGCAGTAACAGCAAGTACGTTTAGGTGCTATTAAACAGCACACGTGCAGTAACAGCAAGTAGGTTTAGTCGCTATTAAACAGCACAAGTGCAGTAACAGCAACTGTGTTTAGGTGCCATTAAACACCACAAGTGTGGAAAAGCAAGTACGTTTAGGTGTTATTAATAAACAGCACACGTGCAGTAACAGCAAGTACGTTCAGGTGCTACTAAACAGCACACGTGCATTAACAGCAAGTACGTTGCTATTAAAACAGCACACATGCAGTAACAGCAAATACGTTTAGGTGCTATTAAACAGCACACGTGCAGTAACAGCAACTGCGTTTAGGTGCTAATAAACACCACAAGTGCAGTAACAGCAAGTATGTTTAGGTGCTATTAAACAGCACACGTGCAGTAACAGCAACTACGTTTAGGTGCTATTAAACACCACAAGTGCAGTAACAGCAACTGCGTTTAGGTGCTATTAAACACCACAAGTGCAGTAACAGCAACTGCGTTTAGGTGCTTATTAAACAGCACACGTGCAGTAACAGCAGTTGCGTTTATGTGCTATTAAACAGCACACGTGCAGTAACAGCAAATGTGTTTAGGTGCTATTAACCACTTAAGACCCGGACCAAAATGCAGGTAAAGGACCTTGCCCCTTTTTGCAATTCGGCACTGCGTCGTTTTAACTGACAATTGCGCGGTCGTGCGACGTGGCTCCCAAACAAAATTGGCGTCCTTTTTTTCCCACAAATAGAGCTTTCTTTTGGTGGTATTTGATCATCTCTGCGTTTTTTATTTTTTGCGCTATAAACAAAAATAAAGCGTCAATTTTGAAAAAAATGCAATATTTTTTACTTTTTGCTATAATCAATATCCCCCAAAAATATATAAAAAAAAACATTTTTTTCCTCATTTTAGGCCGATACGTATTCTTCTACCTATTTTTGGTAAAAAAAAATCACAATAAGCGTTTATCGGTTGGTTTTCGCAAAATTTATAGCGTTTACAAAATAAGGGATAGTTTTATTGCATTTTTATAAAAAAAAAATTCTACTACTAATAGCGGCGATCATCGATTTTTTTCGTGACTGCAACATTATGGCGGACACTTCAGACAATTTTGACACATTTTTGGGACAATTGTCATTTTCACAGCAAAAAATGCATTTAAATTGCATTGTTTGCTGTGAAAATGACAGTTGCAGTTTAAGAGTTAACCACAAGGGGGCGCTGTAGGATTTGAGTGTTCCCTGTGTGTGTTTACAACTGTAGGGGGGTGTGGCTGTAGGTGTGATGTCATCGATCACGTCCCCCTATAACAGGGATGACGTGATCGATGTTGCGGCCACAGTGAAGCACGGGGAAGCCGCGTTTACACACGGCTCTCCCCGTTCTTCAGCTCCAGGGACCAATCGCCGCACTGCAGCGGCGATCGGGTCCGCGAGTCCCGCGGTCCCGGAGCTTTGGACCGGGTCACGGGAGCGCGCCGCCGGGGCACGCCCGTGACCCACGGCTGGGTACTAGAACCAACATATATATACGTTGATGTGCCCAGCCGTGCCATTCTGCCGACGTAAATGTGCAGTAGGCGGTCCTTAAGCAGTTAAACACCACAAGTGCAGTAACAGCGAGTACGTTTAGGTGCTATTAAACAGCACACGTGCAGTAACAGCAACTGCGTTTAGGTGCTATTAAACAGCACACATGCAGTAACAGCAAGTATGTTTAGGTGCTATTAAACAGCACACGTGCAGTAACAGCATGGATCAGGCCGTAGATAAGCGTGAAGAGGAAAAGTTGTGGTCACCATCACCACCAGAAACAACCTAATCAGCATCTCTTGCTGGACCTGCGGCAATGCTGGAAGAGGAGTCTGAGGAAAAGGAGTCAGAGGAGGAATGTGGCTTTGAGGAGGAGGAGGAAGACCACCTATCTGATACCCGTGGTGTTGTACATGGCTGGGGGAAGAACAGACCTTCAGTGAGATCAGTGAGGACACCCTCAGAGAATGACTCGACGGACAGGTAGCAGACTACCTTGCCTTAACTGCAGATATCGACACTCTGAGGAGTGATGAACCCCTTGACTACTGGGTGTGCAGGCTTGACATTTGGCCTGAGCTATCCCAATATGCGATAGAACTTCTGGCCTGCCCCGCTTCAAGTGTCCTTTCAGGAAGGACCTTCAGTGCAGCAGGAGGTATTGTCACTGAAAAGAGAAGTCACCTAGGTCAAAAAAGTCTAGATTACCTCACCTTTATTAAGATGAATGAGGCATGGATCCCGAAGGGACTGACAGTGGGCGATACATTTGACTAAAAAAGGCCTAATGAGATGAGCTGCCTTGGGCTAAAAATGGTCCACACGCTGCTGTATTTTATCTCTGAATCCTGGATGACTTGCGTGACTTATCCGCAACCAACTAGGGTTCAAGCCGCAATGTTTTAGTGCACTTTTTGCCTGGAAAACATCAATTTTTCTACAGCAGCGGCTACAACACTACCTAATTTTTCAGGCCTCTGGTGCTGCACTGTGGCTGCAAAAACAAGACAAAAAAAAGCACATACATGTGTCAATTCCCCTTCATGATTGTTACCTTGTTGTGGTGAAGGAAGGGGCTTGCATATCACAACGAAGCGACCACCTCTATGAGTGTCTTGGCAATGGCAATGTTGGCACACCGCAGATGATAAGGTTGTTGCTTCATTGTGAACAGACCAAAAGCGATCGGCTGGATAATTTTGCATAGAAAAAACATAAATTTTCTTTGTGATCATCGAATTCTAAGGTGATCATTAAAGCCTACTAGGCCAACAATGGGCCCACACTGCAGAATCAATTTTTTCTCTGGGTCACTTAACTGTCACTGAACTACCTCAGCACGACCATAGGCTTTGAAAAACCCCCATCGCCTGCAGTCTCCCAAACGTGAGCACGAGCACAGTGATCACTACACCGAGATTGTCGCATAGAGAAATAAAATGTATGTCATGAGTGTGTCAACTATTGACAACTCTTTGCGGTTGTCTAAAATCTATTCCATACACGTCCCCTGATAGGGGACGTAACAGGGATTAAACTGATAGGAATAGTACTACTTAACACACCACTCATATCTGGTGGCACAGTACTAGGGATGAGCTCCGCGTTCGATACGAACGTATGTTCGATTCTAACATTGTCTATTCGTACGTTCGACGAAATTCGAACAAAACGGGTCGTTCGTGCCAAATTTGAGTGACGCGCAACGGCCCATAATTCGCTGCGGCATTGCGCGCTGATTATTGGCCAAACATGCACTATGACCCTGCATGCTTGGCCAATCACAGCGCGCAAAAAACGGAGAGCCATAATTGTCCAAAGCCAGGGTGGCTTTGGCCAATTATGGCTCAGGGCTTCAGCACACTCGTGTAGTGTGTTGCGGTTGTTAATGAGAGCAGTCAGAGAGACAGAGAGATCGTCTTTTTATATAGCTAGATAGAGCAGGCAGGCAGGCTAGTCAGTTTAGCTTAATTTACAGTGTGTAGAGGATATATATACATCCCTAGGAGTTGTACATATATTTATACACTGTATAGCTTAGCTAGATCAGCTATTCCTAATTTACTGGCAGGCAGGTGATTATGCTATTTAAAGACGTTATCACAGGTATAGACACCCAGCAGGTACAATATTTAAAGGAATTTTTCATTTATTTTATTTTGTATTTAAGCATCATTAAAATCACTGCTCCTGGAGCAGTGATTTTAATAATGTTTAAATTAAAAAAAAAGAATGAAAAAATTCCTTTAAATATTGTACCTGCTGGGTGTCTATACCTGTGATAACGTTTTTAAATAGCACAATCACCTGCCTGCCAGTAAATTAGGAATAGCTGATCTAGCTACGCGGGGGTGTTCGGCTCATCCGAACGTGGGGGTGTTCGGCTCATCCCTACACAGTACATTGCACGGCGCACGCGCAGTGCCGCAAATTGGAAGTAGGAGGACTAAGCAAGCATCCTTTTCCATCTCCCGGTTCCTAAAATCTATTACATAGACCGGCCCCTGATAGGGGACATAACAGGGATTAAACTGATAGGAATAGTACTACTTAACATAACACTCATATCTGGTGGCACAGTACATTGCACGGTGCACGCGCAGTGCCCCAAATTGGAAGTAAGAGGACCGACCAAGCATCTTTTTCAATCTCCCGGTTCCAAAAATCTATTCCATACACCGGCCCCTGATAGGGGACAAAACAGATTAAACTGTTAAGAACAGATTTTTTTTATAAAAAAAAAAAAAGAGAACAGCCTCTGCGGAGCTGCGGACAAACCTGGTCAGTCAAACCCAAGGCAACATCATCGATCTCATCCCATATGCATTTTTTATGGAGCGTGCCCTGCGAAGAGTGCTGGATCAGGCCATAGATGAGCATGAAGAGGAAGACTTGTGGTCACCATCACCACCAGAAGCAGCCTTGTCGTCGTCGATTGCTGGACCTGCGGCAACGCAGAGAGGGAAGTCTGAAGAAGAGGAGTCAGAGGAGGAAGGTGGCTTTGAGGAGGTGGAAGACGTACCACAGCAGGCGTCCCAGGGGGCTTGTTGTCACCTTTCAGGGACCCTTGGTGTTGTACGTGGCTGGGTGGAGGAAGAGACATTCAATGATGACAGTGAGGACAAGGAACGGGACATGGCTAGCTTGGTATCCAACCTTGTGCCTATGCCATTTTTCTCAATGATTTTCATCCATATCGCCGGGACCAGACATTACATTAAAGCCACAAGCAGTTTTAAATTCCTTTTTTCCTACAGAAATGTCATTTTGTGCAGGGACAGTTCTAAACATGGGAAACATGTGCCACTTTACAGACATACTATAGACACCCAGCAGGTACGATAGTTAAAGGAATATTTCATTTTTTTTTTCACTTAAGAATCATTAAAATCACTGCTCCCAAATAAACGGTCGGTTTTAAAACTTTTTTTTTTGCATTGATACATGTTCCCTGGGGCAGGACAATAACTTGCATATTAGCCTTTAAGATTAGCACTTTTGGCTTTGAATGTTTGAGTCCCATAGACTTCAATAGGCTTCTAAAGTTTGCGTGTTCAAAGGTTTCCTATAAGCCACTACAGGCTGCAACAAGGTAAACTACAATATTAGATCTACCATTCCTAATCATTTTTAAATCATCCTTATCTCACACCTTTCTCACCAGCTTCAGCACACTGCTGATCTCTTTTCAAATTCTCACATAATCTCCACCATTCTCTTAGGCGGCGTACACACGTACGAGAACCTCGACGGGCGGAACACATTGTTCCGCCCGTCGAGGCTCTCGGCCGGCAGTCAAAATCGGCGACCCGCCCGTCGGGAATGGCAACCAGCCATTCATCCAGGCTGGCCGTCGAGCAAATAGAGAGCCTGCTCTCTATTCGCTCGATGGGATTCCCGACGGGCGGGGCGAGCCAGGAGCGTACACACGGCCGAGGTTCTCGCTGGAATGCAGCTCCCAGCGAGGTTCTCGCTGGTTTCTAGCGAGAACCTCGGTCGTGTGTACGCCGCCTCACATGATTCATTAGCTGTCTACATTCACTGTATATATCCACACTATCAGCACTTTCTACTAGAGATGGCCTGCCGGTTCGCCAGACGCTCGTTTCGCGGCGAACTTTGGTCGTTGGTGGTCTGCCAAACCGTCAGACTTCTGGCGATGTTCGCGGCGGTCCCCAATGTTACATGGGTAAGAACTTTGACCTATGACACATCCATCAGGTGGTGCAGGACAGCCAATTGAGACATTTCAGCACATGGACATTCCCCCTACCTTATAAATAGACCTGATCTGGTGTCCATCTTACATTCTGCTGTTTGTCAGTAAAGGGAAAGGGTGCTGTGTTTGGAGCAGGGACAGGCTGTATTATTTCAAATAGCTATCTAAAAGGTCCACAAAAGTCCTTTTAAGGACTGGTATATGTGTGCTACTTGCTCTAGTATATAGGTGTCTAAGGCCCCGTACACACGATCAGACCGGTCCGATGAGAATGGTCCGACGGACCGTTTTCATCGGGTCACCGCTGAAGTGGCCTGATGGTCTGATGTGCGTACACACCATGGGGGGCCCTCCAGCTAAACGATCGTCAGTTCGGGTGGCGGGGAGTCCTGTGCAGATCCCTGGCCAGGCGAACAGGCCTGCGGTGGAACATGAGGGGGGGCTCGGGAGCGGCGCTGCAGCCTAGTAGGACAAGGGATCGCGGGACCGTGGGCCCCGCCCCCACACCGGCATCGGCGGTATCCAGGCCTAGCCCTAGGAAAGCTGATGCAAGTGTCCCCCGGCCTTCTGGGTCCATGGCAGGGAATGGAAGATGTGACAGATGGTCGATAGGCGTGGTGGGAAGAGTGGAGGCCTGCAGGGCTGAGGCCCCACACACTGGCCCTGGCAAGGCTGTCCGGAAGTCGGCTGGTGGATACGCGGCACGGAGGAGGGACAAGATGGTGGCTGAGACTGCTGCAGCATGCATGCATCTATGAATCCCCGGGGGGGGGCAGGATCAGATAACAGTGTTATCTGATCCTGCCCCCCCCCCCCGGGATTGATAGGTGCATGCAATCCACACCAATCCACCTCAGAGCCTTATTGTATGTATAACCTGCTGGGACTTGTAGTTCTCCTATCTCCATCTTTTCCATGAGCCCCAGGAGAAGATGGAGAACTACAAGTCCCAGCAGTCTACATACAATAACAGGGTCCAAGGTGGATGGGTGGGGATCAGGCAGGGCACCGCTGTCCGCTGATGACTTTGGGGGCGATCAAGCAAATCCATATTGAATTCTGTGGCATGATCCATCGGCTCTCTCTAAGAATTCCGGCGGCGGAGTGTAAGCCATTTACACTACGCCGCCGCATCATACTAGAGCAAGTGCTTTAATCTCAAAGCACTTGCTCCGTAGTTTTCGCCGGCGTGGCGTAAATCACCCAGCGTAAACCTGCGCAATTCAAATGGGGCGGCTTGTATTTAAATTAAGCGCGCCCCCCGCGTCGAACGAACTGCGCATGCGCCGGCCGGGGAAAAAGCCCAGTGCGCATGCTCCAGCTCACGTCGGAAAGCGTCGTTGAAACCGACGTCAAAACGACGTGAGCGTCATTTACGCAACTCCCTATTCGTGAACGAGTTAGTAAAACGACGTAAGCAACGAAAAAAGCCGACGCTGACCCGACGCTATACTTAACATGGCATCCGACGGCACCCGACGGAACTTCGTAAGGTTACTCCACATAGAAACTGGGGTAACCTTACGCGGACGAAAACGACGTACGCGACGACGGGGCGGCGTAAAAGCGATCGGGAATCGGCGTACTAGCTCCATTTGCATATGCAAATGAGAAAACAAAGTAAAGGCCACCTAGTGGCCAGAGTTGTCATTACACCTACGATCCGCAAGTGTAATGGTTTTACACTTGTCGGATGTTGCAGCGTATCTATGCAAAAGTGATGCTAAGCATCACGCGCATAGATACGAGGCAAAAAAAACGGCGATACGACGGGGTATCTGAGATACTCCATCGTATCGCCGCTGAGAATCTGGCCCATAGGGCCAGATTCAGGTAGATGAGAGCATCTTTGCTCCAGAGTAACGCTTCTCATTTACGTTACTCTGAAGACCCTTTCAGCGCAAGTCCTGTAATTCACATAGCAGTTGCGCGTAAACTTGCGCCAGAGTAACGATAATGCGCTGGCGTAACCCGACGCAAGTGGAAGTGGGTGTGATCATATGTAAATGATGGGCGGAGCCCAGCGCAGAGGCTTACGTTCAGCGCATCAACCACGGAGCATGCGCAGTGAGTGCGGCTCCACTCGCCCCCTTTGTGCGCATGCTCACAACTTCCGTCGGCACCACTTCACGGGAAACGTCAGCGCAATGCCTTCCGTTGGGCGTTTAAATGCGCCCGTAGAAGCGCCATTTCGGCACTAAAGTATATCCTGCTCCCCCTCCCCGCAGTGATGTTACTTTTGTTTTGAGATGGCTGCTCCCGTTCCCCGCAAACACACAGGAGAAAGCTGAACTTTAATGGCCAGGAGCTGTCAGCCGTCATCTCGGCTATGGAGACCTATGATGTCTTCCTCCATGGCTGTAAAATTTGACAGACAAGCATGGACAGAGGTGTTGTCCTGCAAGTGGGGGTGCTCAGCTAGCTCTTATCGTCGGTAACGCTGCTGTAGCTGCTCTCCTGCTGACCTGTGGCCATCTGGAGTAAAGATAAAGCAGCCTTTTGTAGAAATAACTTTGCGCCGGACGGACGAGATACGCGCGGCGCATGTAGCCAGCGTATGGTGCTAATCCGTTCGTGAATTGTGAAAAATCCCTCATTTGCATATTTGCAGGGGAAATCAATAGGCGCGACTGATGCGCCCAACGAAATTAAGCGCTGACGATACTCTGGCGTCGGAACGTTCCGCCAGTCGCAAATGACCCGTTATTGGGCGCATCTAGTTTGGTGGGTACGGGCACATAGAAACGACGGCGCATCATCACAGTTACGCGGCGCATATCGAAATACTCCAGCGCAAGTGTTCCTGAATCTGGCCCATAGTTTTGTGGGTATGGTGCATAGATATTCCGGCACAAATTTAGACTTAGGCGGCACATCTCGAGATACTCCGGCATAAGTCCTACCTGAATCTGGCCCTATGTATTTTTTGACCACCCATGTTCGATTATTGCTCCATTAATGCAAATTTTCCATCATAACGTAGGTTTTCATTATATTATTTATGGGAACGTTTTAGGGTCTTTTCATGTGGCCCTATTATTGCAGTTTATTTTTCCATTTTTATCATATTGTAGCAATCCTGGTATGAGGATGTTCTTATGGGTACGTTCTACGATTCAATATATAGATCTTTTGACAATTTTTGATACGTTTATGGGAATTTTGCCTTATAAGCACTTTTTCCATTAAGGTCTTGTGTGTTTCTGTCTGAGAACGTTTGCGGAGCGCAGTATAGGTAGGGGTTAACCTATTCCCCATTTACATTGTGTGGTGCGGTCATGTGACGCGATTCCACCAATGCCGGGTTTGGAGCACATCCCCTGCTATTAGAAAGAGGCTTGGCTGCATGGTCATGTGGTTATAGAGCACTGTCATGTAATGTGTATCCTCCAATGTGGATCTTGGAGTGCATCTTCATACATCAGAATGAGGCTTGGCAGTGCGGTCACATGATTAGCTGGGACCAATACGAATCCCGGATTTGTGACTGGTGATATACAGGGCTAGGCACTTCTGTGAATGTTTGTATTAATATAGTTTACTGCTTTTTATTTTAATGCCTTTTCTCCTGACAATCACAGCGGCGCATTTAGGCATGTCATTGCTGGACATTTAAACATTTTTGGTTTGTCCTTCTATTTTATTACTTTTTATTTCTTCAATCATTTCCGGGTTTGAAAGTGAGGCTTGACCTGCACGCCACTCTCTCCATGCTTTACTAACCAGGAGCCATGATTTGAACATGAGGGTCTCCATGTATATTTAAGGGTACGTGTAGCAAGATGTCAGCACCCCAGATGAAGTACTATTGTTTTACAAAACATGTCGGGAAGGACTGCTGTCGTCATTGCTACCCTAATTTTATGAGCTTGTTTTATCACTGCAAATTGTGAGTTTTTTTCTTTCTTTTTAATACATTTTCGTGGTTTTATACGGAATTATGCTATGTGCGCTCCAATTTCTTCTTTTACATTGGGATATCCGATGTGTCGTCCCTGGGATTTGCTGTAACCTGGTGTGTACCCCTGGATTTCCCTACCCGAGGTCTTATCAATGATTCCTGGTTTTGAGACATCTGTGACATATCCTCCTAAGTGTATAGTACTTTCAAGCTTGATTGGCCTAGTAGGTATATGCCCTTCTGGGTTCAATCTATCTGGTCAGCCCCCTATCATTAGTGGTGGTGGATCTTCTGTCTAGCAATCACCGTTGGATTTTGTTTATTCACCCAGTCACTGGATTTTTCATATATGAACTTTATTATATGAACAGTTTCTATTCACTCTTATTTTCTGGCTCCGTCCAGATTTCTGTCGCTAGCACCCATTCACTGGAAGTCTATGGACTAATACTAGTATTAATATTATACATTCACATGTGGTGTTATTAATTATTTTTGTTCATTTTATATACTTATGATTTTTTTCACAAGAAATGTAATCATTTTCAGCGCTACACTTTTTTCCACTATTCATACAATAAGGCTCTGAGGTGGATGGGTGTGGATTGCACGCACCTATCAATCCCCGGGGGGGGGCAGGATCAGTGTTATCTGATCCTGCCCCCCCCCCCCCCCCGGGATTGATAGGTGCATGCAATCCACACCTATCCACCTCGGAGCCTTATTGTATGTATAACATGCTGGGACTTGTAGTTCTCCAATCTCCATGAGCCCCAGGAGAAGATGGAGAACTACAAGTCCTAGCAGTCTAAATACAATAACAGGCTCCAAGGTGGATGGGTGGGGATCAGGCAGTGCACCGCTGTCCGCTGATGACTTTGGGGGCGATCAAGCAAATCCATATTGAATTCTGTGACATGATCCATCGGCTTACCTTAGCAGCTCCGCTCGGGCAGTGTGAAGAGAACTGAGCTGCCGCGTGAAGTCACTTCAGAAAGCCCCATAGTAAGGGGAACCCAGGCGGAGGGGCCACATGACTGGGGGAACACTGTGCGGTGCACACACAGGATAGGGAAGTGAGGTTTTAGGGGTGGGGTTACCTAGCACGAGGAGGGTTAGTTAAAAGTAGTGGGTGGGCGGGGCTGGTCATTCTGGGGCCATTTCATGGAAGAGGTAACACACAGAGTGTTTTTTTTGCTGTACTGCTACCTCATCCATGGATCACCCCGGCGGCCTGTTGGAGCGGTGGTGATGTTGCTGGGATCGGGGCAAGGTAGGTCCAGCCCCCCTCCACGCCGTGCATGGTGGTCCCGTCCTTCGGAGGGGTACAGCCCAGGACTTTTCAGCGCTGGAGTCTCGCGATCCGCGGCCCCCCCCCGCGATCCGCGCCCCCCCCTCCGTGATTTGTGCCTCCCCCGCAATTTGCGGCCCCCCAGCCGCAATTCGCGGCCCCCACCCGCGATTCGCAGCCCCCACCCGCGATTCGCGGGCCCCCACCCGCGATTCGCGGGCCCCTCCCCCGCGATTTGCGGGCCCCCCCCGCAATTCGCGGCACCCCCGCTAAAAATCTGTGATCCGTGCCCCTTCCCCGCTCCACAACTCCGATCTGCCCCCCCCCCCACTCAAAAAAAAAAAATGTCCCGCTGGGAAAAATGTTAAAATGTTGGGAGGCATGCGGACCCTCCAGGTCCTGGTAAGTATACCGGCTGCCACTTCAACTGGGAACAAAGGGGGGAATCCCAGGCCATGGCGCGACACTGCGCTGTGAGCGACATCTCCGTCGCCTGCCAGGCCTGCCAGGTGGTGATGATGTGATGGAGCGGTAGCATGGTACTCAACGCGGGAGAACGGCTGGGGGCCTCTCATCCAGGGCGGCCACGGCTGGAGCAGGAGGAAGCAGAATTCCTGTTTAGGGTGACGTCGGAAGTGGCACGGCCTGATCCCAGGGCTCCTACAGTTTTTCCAGCAGCAGGCATCCGGCCTTGTTGACGGGCGCAGCGTCCCCTGCTGGGCGGGGGGACCAACGGTCGGAAGGAGAGATCTCAGACACGGACTCCAAAGGTCCAGGCATAGTGGCGGGCCCGTAGGGGCTTCAGCGGGGACCCGGAGTGGCGGCTGGTCGGATGGTTTCCTCTGGGCAGCCGGGTAAGTCATCTTCAGTTGTTTTTCCTGCTTTACTCTCCCTCCTCCCCTCCTTCTCCCCCCCCCTTTCTCATGTGCCTGTTGTCTGTATGCTGGGTCCCCGGCTGGGGGTGGGCTTCTCCTTTTGGGGTGGGACGGTTGCGGGGGGTACGCCTGACATGGACGCGGTAATGCTGCAGCAGTTGTGGTCCTCTTTATTGCAATGATGTTGGGCCATGGCAGGTGGGGGGGCCAAGCTTGCCCCCTTCTGCCGTCACGGTGCCCACCACTGCCTCGTGGTTGGTTCCTCCCGTGACTGGGCTGGTTAAGGTAGGGGCATTTCATGTGAAATTTCGTGTGGGAGCGGGGATGGTGGTGTGTTGTTAACCCCCTCTGTTCCGTCAGTGGGTGTCGGGAGTGTGGTTAAGTCCCAGGTGAGTTTGAGTGGAGTGTGGGTGCCTCCTCTGCCGGTGGCATTAACGGTCACAGGGACCGCTGTGGGTGACTTTCCTTTGGTGGTGCCGGGGTTGGCACAAGTAAGTATGGCTCCGGGGGTAGCGTCAGGTGTGACGGTGGATGGCGTACGGTGGGCTGATGCGGCCCGGTGTGAGGTATTTATTTGTTTTCGATGGGCCCTTTGGGTCTCATTTGAAGGCAGAGTAAAGAGCGGATTTGGAAGGGGGAGTTTGCGGTAGTATTCTCGTTGCTTCTGCTTGGGAAGTTTATCTTGGATAAGGTCCGACGTGATGTGGGTAAAACGGAGGAGGAGGAAAAGCAGCGTTTTTTAGCATTATTCCTTGGTCGTTTGCGAATTGAGCACAGGCGTATGATATTTTGGCGAGGGTAATTGGGGAATGGCGCCGCAGAATTGCGTGGGCTTGTTTTGCTATATTGTTGTCATCGGAGAGGGTGTACAGGCAAAAGGTTATCGCCTTGTGTATGGGGCTTATGACTCAGGCCAGGGCAGGGCCGCAGCCCTTTCAGGAAGGGGTCGGGGGAGCTCAGGCCTTATCGCCGTCGGTCGCTTTAAGCAAGGGGTTCTGCTGGCAATTTAACAAGGGCTCCTGGAAATTCAGGGTTTCTTGTTGTTTCCGCCACAAGTGTTCTGGTTGTGGGGGAGCCCACCCCTCGTCAAAGTGCTGCATGAAAGGAAAGAAGCTAAGTGACGCTGGAAAAAGGGAGGACCAGTGAAGGTGGAGGAGATGGCTCAGTATCTACGTAGGTACCCAAATAGGATAGTGGCGCAGGCATTGTGGTTTAGGTTTTTTAAGTAGGGTTTCCCAATTCCCAGTGATTTGTAAGAAATCCCTCCTTTGGCGTCTAACCTAAAGTCATCTTATGACTACTCGGGGGTGGTTACTGAAAAGCTACGTAGGGCGGTGGGATTGAGCAGGATGGCGGGGCCGTTGTGGGCCCGCCCGTTGGGGACGTGGGTGTTTCTCCACTGGGGTAGTGCTGAAGCGGGAGCCAAATCAGTTTTGGTCCATCCATCCTCTCTCTCACCCCAAAAAATAGGGTCGGTGAACGATGCATTTTCCTGCCCTGTGTAAGGTGTCGGATGCGTCTTTCGTTGTGGCGGGGTGCTGGGCCCAGTGTTTTGGGGGTGCCTTGTTAGCCATGACAGACATTGAATCGGCATTTTGGCTGTTGCCGGTTCACCCGGATGGTGTGCGTTTTGCGGGCTAACTGGCTTAGCGTTTGTGTTGCATTATCTCGATGATTTCCTGGGGGTCGGTCCGTCGAATGACGGGACCTGCCTTATTTTACTTGCCACCATTCAGCAGGTGTTCAAGGTGTTTGGGGTCCCACTGGCTCAGTCAGGACAAATCATAAAGGGAGGGTGATCGAGTTGAAAAAATTTGAGGCATTATCATTGATTCGGTTAGGATGGAATGCCGGCTTTCAGAAGACAAGCTGGGGAATTGCGTGAGTCAGTCGCGGTGGAGGCGCGTTGTGCGAAAGTCAAGTTACGAATTTGTGGTCTTTATTGGGAAAGCTCAACTTTGCTTGCCGCATCATGCTGATGGGGAGAGTTTTTCTACGGACAACCGCTGCCATAGTGGTCATTAGAGCCCCGCATCACTTTGTGCGGTTGGGTCGAGGGCACAGGGAGGATTTGAAAGTACTGGACCCATTTTTGGAGCAATACAACGGAAAATCATGGTGGTTGGCTCCAGTGGTCCCAGCGAGTAAATTGGAGCTTTTTACTAATGCGGCCGGGTTAGTTGGTTTGTTGCGGCCTACTTTGAGGGTATGTGGTGCGCTGGTCGGTGGCCAGAGCAACTGGCTGGTTTGCATTGATCAGTAATTTGAGGCTGCTGGAGTTGTTCCCGATAGTGTTGGCGGTTGAGCTGTGGGGGGCGGTGTTAGGAGCCGGCAGGTTCGCTTTCATTGTGTTAGTTTGGGGGTAGTACAGGGCATTTCTCCCCTGACAGCTTCGTCTTTGCCTGTAATTCGTTACTGCGTGGATTGGTTTTAAACTGTTAGGCGCTAAATATTGTTGTGGGTGCAGTGCATGTCCCTGGGGTCGAATATGAGGTGGCTCTTGCACGCTCTCGTTTACAGTGGGACTGGTTCCGGCAGCTGGTGCCGGAGGCAGAGCAGGAGGGGGTTTCTGTCCCCAGTGGCTTGTGGGACCTCGTGTTGGAACAGTGTTGGCTCTAGTTTGGAGGTCAGTGGCTGACTCCACTTGGGGGTCATATGATCGTGTTGGGCAGGAGTGGCATGGCCTAGTGAGTGATCTTAAGGTTGGTTCCTCGGTTAATTTTTCCTTTGCTTCACTAAACAAAATAATGGCTGGATTGTCATGCCTTTTTAATTGAATGGGGTGTGAGCTGTTACCAAGGCGTACGTGGTTCGCAAGGCGTTGCAGGGTTATAGTAAAGGTCGGGTCAGGCCGGATTCCAGGAGGCCGGTTTCTTGGCATATGTTGGAGGTTCTTGTGGGTGTTTTGCCTTAGGTGTGCTCTTCAAAGTTGGAGGTTTAGTTTCGGACGGCGTTTTTGTCAGCAATTTTTGGGGCTTTAAGTGTGGGGAATAGGCAGCCCTGCTAAGGCGGATGCAGGGGGATGCATATATCTGATGTGACGGTGCTCGCTGATTCGGTCACGTTGTTCGCGCAGAGGTTAATAAACCGATCAATTGGGCAAGGGTACCAAGGTGGTTCTGGAAAAAGTGTCGGGGGCTGGGGGTGTGCCCGATGGCAGTTGTTCGGGAATGGTTAGGTTCACGGCCTACAGGGATGGGGTCCGCCCCTTGTCTCGGGAATGGGCTGCCTTTGTCCAGGTATCAATTTGGGGCAGTTTTTTAAATGATGTTTGGGGACGGGAGGTTTTTCAATGTGCTGGACTACTCCTCTAATTCTTTTAGGATTGGGGCACCAACGGGAGGCTCGCGTTGGGGCTTGAGCGTTGAGACCCTGCAGCCGATAGGTCGTGGGGAGTCCCGCCGGTTCAGGTTGTATGTCTGACCGCAACTGTTATAAGAGGGGGGGCAGGGGGTTAGGCATTCCTTACCCTGTTCTCAAGTCTTGGGTGTTATGTGTCTGTCTGTACGTCAGTGCTTGTTCTGGGTGTGTGGTTTGTTCTGTGTGGTTGTGTGAATCTTATATGTTTAATTCTCTGTTTCTGGTATTTTCCCGTTCTGTTTACTTTTTAGGCCTGGTATGCTTGATATATATCTTGGGCCACTCCTATGTTCAGTGGGGGGCCAAGAGGGCGATGGTTAGGGGAGAAGGCAGACAGGTGGGTTTTTACTAGGGAAGAAGCCAGGGTGAGTTGTATCGGGATTTCCTGCATGCTCTGGTCCAGGGTTATGCCGGAAGTTCGGCATTATGCGAGATTGGACAGGCCCCCGGAGGTGCTGTTGGTTCATGTCTAGGGGCAATGACCTTTGCCTTATGGCGTCTCGTGATTTGATACAGGATATAACATGGTACTTTATGTGCTTACGCAGTGTGCTTCTTGATACTTTAGTCCTGTGGTCAGAAATGGAGCCCGGGTCAGTAGACAGGATTAACAAAGCCAGAATTAAGGCCAATAAGGTGGTCTCCAAGTTCGTCATTCGTGGCAGGGGGTTGGTTGTTCGCCATTGCGAACTGAAAGTGGTTTTGGTCTTTACTTTAGGGGTGATGGAGTACATTTAATCCCGGTGGGTATTGATGTGTGGGTCCTGGGGGCTCCGGGATGGGTTACAACGTGCCTTAGGGCTGTGGCGGGCCGCCCACATGTGAGGTGTCACTGTGTGCGTCTGTGGCATTGGTCTGGGGTTCCTGAGGGTTGGGTGGTGGTTGGTATATATATATGGGATGTATATACCTGAGATGGTTGGTAGGAGTTGGGGCCTGTCATGGGATGGGCACCTTCCCTATCTGGTTTGGTGGGGGCTATTGGTCAATCGTGCTGAAGAGTGAAATGAAGGAGGAAGTCATTGTCTCGTGAGCTGATTGGAGCACGGCTAGAGGCCAGGATGCTTCCTGATGGAGTACAGCCGATTACCTAGCACTTTTTCTTTCCCTTCTCTCAGGAACCCCTCGTTTACAGCAGTTTTGTATAATTGTGTTTGGGTTAATTTATTCTATTTTTGGTAAATATATATATGAAGTTTTATAAAGATATATATATATATATTTATAAATGGTATTTTATTAAAGTTATTTTAATATTTACCTTTTGGTATTAAATAAAGGGGCCTTTAGTGGCCATTTAATCCAGAAGGTGTTGCGTGGTTTATATAGGGGGTTAAGAGGTTTTGGGGTTTGTTATTGTTTAAGTAGCAAAGACACTAGTAGTACACCAGTCATGGTTTTCGTCTGTAAGACGAATGGCCGGAAGTAACAGTAATAGTAATGCCCGGCGCCCATAGAGGCACGGGACGCTTATCAGCGCTTTGCAATGCGCCCATAAGGCGGGATCAAAGCCCGCAAATGAAGCGCCGTGTCTGCAATCTAAAGATTGCCTTGACGTGGCGCTTCATAGGGCAATGGTGGCCAGCGCTCAATCCTATTTTATTAAAGGATATTTTTTTTTAAAGTTTCTTAGGCAGCGTACACATGATCAAATTTGTCCGCTGAAACTGGTCCGGTGGACCGTTTCAGCAGACAAATCCGATCGTGTGTATGGGCTACACTAATGAGTACACTAACCAGTGGACATATCTGCCCGCACATGCGTCAAATGGATTTTTCACTTCCTGGTTCGGTGATTGGCGGCTTCAACGTCACCATCGGACATGTCTCATCGTGTGTACGCGGCCTTAAAGGGGCCACTGAAGAAAAACATTTTTTTGTGCCTACAAGAGGGGGGGGGGGGCGCGCCCTGGCGCCCCCTATGGGCGGGCCGCCACTGGTATATAGGTGTCTAATACATTCATATACTTTTTGTCAGTTTAGGGAGAGGTTGGCGTTTCCATCAGGGACAGAGTTTAGCGACACAAATTGCTACCTAACAGGTCCACAAAAGTTGTTTCAATCACTGGTATAGGTGTGCTACTTGCTTTAGTATATAGGTGTCTAATACATTCATATACTTTTGTGTTGCCATCTGCAGCCTTTGCAGTCAATGCATAAGTCGCGGTAAGCCCAACACTCACCTAGGGACGAACGCCTTAAGAAGGCACCTGGCCTCCCATCACCAAGCCCAGTGGGAGCAACGCCATCAGGACTCACAAAGCCACACTCCTGTCTCTCACCGTCCAGCCTCTTCTCCTTCCCCTCTATGCTCACAATTGTCCTCCACTCCACCTTCCATCATGCCTTTCTCACTTTTTTCTGCAAAAAGGCAGGCTTCCCTGGCCCAAATGTTCGATCATAAAAAAAAAGATGATGCCGCATAACCCTCTTGCCCAACAGTTGACCGCTGGTTAGTCAGAACTGATAGCCCGCCAAATACTGCCATATAAACTGGCGTCGGAGGCTTTTCGAAAATTTGTGGCCATTGGAACACCACAATTTTTCACAGAAGGGCATCCCAGAGCTATATGGCCATGTTCAGCGGCAAGTGAATGTATCTCTGGCACACAGTGTTCGTGCCAAGATACATCTGACCACAGACGTGTGGTCTAGCAAACACGGGCAGGGAAGGTATATAAATGTCACTGCCCACTGGGTGAACCTTCTGACAACCGTCAAGCATGTAACCCGTGGCACCCATGTAGATTTGGTTTTACCGCCATGGATTACATGCAGGCCTGCCTCTTCTTCTCTTCCTCCTCCTACTCCATCCTCCCTCTCCTCCTCGGCTGACTCCTCATTTTCCGATGCTACCATGTCTTCTGCTGCGCCGCCCAAGATCCACAGAACCTATTCGACATGACAGGTGAGATGTTTCCATGCTGTGCTGCGTCTGTTGTGCCTGGAAGACAAGAGCCACACTGGTCCTGCACTCCTTTCAGCTTTGCGTTCACAGGCAGATCAGTGGCTAACACGGCTCAATTTGACAGTTTGTAAAGTGGTGTGCGACAACGGTGCCAATGTGCTGAGTGCGCTCAAACAGGGCAAAATTACACACGTGCCATGCATAGCACACGTCCTGAACTTGGTCGTGCAGCGATTTGTTGCCAAATACCCTGGGCTCCAGGACGTCTTGTGGCAGGCCAGGAAAATCTTGGCCCATTTCAGAAGATCTTACACAGCCATGTCTCGCCTTGCTGACATTCAGCGGCGACACAACCTGCTCGTCAGATGTCTTATTTGTGACTGCCCAATGCGATGGAGCTCAATGCCTAATAGGCTGATCCAGCAGCAATGTGCAGTTAACGACTACCTGTACACAGGGCCGTCTTACTGAGCGGGCACACCTGGGCACAGCCCGGGGGATCGACGTTTGCTGGGGCCCAATGAGGGCCAGACATTTCAAGCAGCGTCTGACTCGCTCCCTCCCACGTGGCTTCAACTCTCAGATTTTGTTTTCTGTAATCCGCCGCTCTCTGCGCTGCAGACATCGGGACATTGGCCAGCGAGGAGCAGCAGGGCTGTCTTACTAAGTGGGCCCCTCCCTCCCCCCCCCCCCGCTCCCAGAACTTGGATTCCTCCACGAGTCCACGGTCCTCCTCTCTCTGCTCCAGGAACCGTGCGCTGTGCGGCCCGGCTGGGAGCCCGGAAGAAAAGAACATGCGGGAGGCGGAGCCGGATCAAGAGGGAGACTCGGGCTGCCACTGCTGGCCATCAGGTACCTGGCTGTACACACATGCCCACACACTGGGGTGAGCAGAGGAGCAAAGGAGGGACAGCGCTATGTGGCCTGTCTCAGATCCCCTCCTCTGCCTCTCAGACCCCACTCACGCTCTGCCTCTCAGACCCCCCTCATCCTCTGCCTCCCAGACCCCCTCATCCTCTGCCTTTCAGACCCGTCATCCTCTGCCTCCCAGACCCCCTCATTCTCTGCCTCCCAGACCCCCTCATCCTTTGCCTCTCAGACCCCCTCCTCCTCTTCCTCTCAGACCTCCTCTGCCTCTCAGAACCCCTCCTCCTCTGCCTCTCAGACCCCCTCCTCCTATGCCTCCCAGACCCCCTCCTCCTCTGCCTCTCAGACCCCCTCCTCCTCTGCCTCTCAGACCCTCTCTGACCCCCTCATCCTCTGCCTCTCTGACCCCCCTCATCCTCTGCCTCTCTGACCCCCCTCAGCCTCTGCCTCTCTGACCCCCCTCATCCTCTGCCTCTCTGACCCCCTCATCCTCTGCCTCTCTGACCCCCTTATCCTCTGCCTCTCTGACCCCCTCATCCTCTGCCTCTCTGACCCCCTCATCCTCTGCCTCTCAGACCCTCTCTGACCCCCTCATCCTCTGCCTCTCAGACCCCCCTATCCTCTGCCTCCCAGACCACCTCATCCTCTGCCTCTCAGACCCCCTCATCCTCTGCCTCTCAGACCCCCTCATCCTCTGCCTCTCAGACCCCCCTCATCCTCTGCCTCTCAGACCCCCCTATCCTCTGCCTCTCAGACCCCCTCATCCTCTGCCTCTCAGACCCCCTCATCCTCTGCCTCTCTGACCCCCTCATCCTCTGCCTCTCTGACCCCCTCATCCTCTGCCTCTCAGACCCTCTCTGACCCCCTCATCCTCTGCCTCTCAGACCCCCCTATCCTCTGCCTCCCAGACCACCTCATCCTCTGCCTCTCAGACCCCCTCATCCTCTGCCTCTCAGACCCTCTCAGACCCCCTCATCCTCTGCCTCTCAGACCCCCCTCATCCTCTGCCTCTCAGACCCCCCTATCCTCTGCCTCTCAGACCCCCTCATCCTCTGCCTCTCAGACCCCTCATCCTCTGCCTCTCAGACCCCCTCATCCTCTGCCTCTCAGACCCCCTCATCCTCTGCCTCTCAGACCCCCTCATCCTCTGCCTCTCAGACCCCCTCATCCTCTGCGTCTCAGGCCCCCCTCTATCCTCTGCCTCTCAGACCCCCCTATCCTCTGCCTCTCAGACCCCCTCATCCTCTGTCTCTCTGACCCCCTCATCCTCTGTCTCTCTGACCCCCTCATCCTCTGCCTCTCTGACCCCCCTCATCCTCTGCCTCTCTGACCCCCCTCATCCTCTGCCTCTCTGACCCCCCTCATCCTCTGCCTCTCTGACCCCCCTCATCCTCTGCCTTTTTCAGACCCCCCGTCCTCTGCCTTTTTCAGACCCCCCGTCCTCTGCCTTTTTCAGACCCCCCGTCCTCTGCCTTTTTCAGACCCCCCGTCCTCTGCCTTTTTTTTTTTAATCAGTAAATTTTTATTCAGGTTTTCATATTACATGACAGATAAACATTTAGTCACGCAAAGAGTCGCAACATATGGATAGAAATAATACAGTAGTGATATGGCAGTCAAACAATGCCTCAAATAATACAATAGTGAATAATAAGGCGCAGTAGGTACACTAGTTCCAAAGCATACACAGGTATTGAACCAAGGGATCTAAAAGGTATATTTGCCAGAGGGCCTTCTCCATCTCCGGTCGCCCCCAACTGGGTTCAAGGCTGCGACCGAGGCCGGAGTCGGCCCCCCTTGGCTGGAGCAGCCCAGGCATTTCAAGGTAAAACAAGTGGAGACATGCAGTTTCGTTTATACCAGGTGGACCAATCGTGCCACTTCCTAGCGACGCTAGCTTTATTCACGTCCCTGAGTGCTAATGTCGTCTCGTAGGTGTAATGTAGTTGGGTAGTCTGTATAACATCTCCTACAGTAGGTGGCAGGGGGCGTTTCCAGTTCCACGTTATGCATAGTCTAGCCGATAAGAGAATGTGCAAGATAGTGTGTTTCGACTCAGCAGGGCATCCCTCCATATCTAGTGACAAAAGTGCCAGTCCAGGCTGGGGGTGAGCTACAAAGTGCGAGGCCTCAGAGATCACTTGGAAGACCTATGTCCAAAAGTGGGTTATTTTGGGGCAGCCCCAGAATATATGGAGCAGAGTCCCCTGAGATCCACAGTGTCTCCAACACCTATCACTCTGCCCCTCACCGAATTTAGATAGCCGTGCCGGGGTCAAGTACCATCTCAGTGACATTTTTGTAGAGAGTTCCCAAAGGGTAGAGCAACTAGTGACTGTATAGACTGATTTGCAGGCTTTGGCCCATTGTTGTGTAGTGTAGGAGCAACCTAGGTCTGATTCCCATTTGAGTAGGGGGGTCGTTTTTGCAAACAAAGTCTTTTTTTGGAGAACATTATAAAAGAGCGATATACCTTTCTGGGAAGAGGAGGGGTTGTTGAGGAAGAGCCACGTAGGTAAGGGTATGCAGCGATCCCATTGGGGGGGAAATAGTTGGGAAGTGTTTAGTTCTAGAGTGTAGGTACAGATCCTTGTCAGGCAAGTTGTATGCAAGTTGTAAGTCGGAGAAGGATTTGGGGCGACCTTTATCTAAAATATCATTTAGAAATAGTATGCCGTGGTCATGCCATTGTTTATAAGATATCATAGGTATGTGGTGTTGTAAGGTCTCAATCGGGATCTTCAAAGCTGTATTATCGGGATATCCATGGCAGAGGTGGACGAATTTATTCCACGTCTTGACCGTGGCTACCATAGTGGGGGATACAGAAGAGGGGATTTTAGTGGATGTGGTGGTAGACAGCAACCATGGGGCTAGGTCTGTGCCAGGCGTGAGGTTGGATTCCAACCGCCCCCACGCGGTGCACGGTGTGGCTGTAAACCACTCCCTGGATTGGGTAAGGACGGATGCCATGTAATAGTGTTGGAAATCAACGTATCCAGTGCCACCTGCCCTGCGAGTTTTAATAAGGGTGGAGTGAGCGCACCTAGCTCTCTTACCCTGCCAGATATAGGAGGATAAGATAGACTGGAGTGATTTAAAGTAGTGGGCAGGGACAGGAATGGGTAGGGTCCTGAAGAGGTAGAGGAGACGGGGTAGATGAAACATTTTGAATGCCGCCAAACGACCTGTCCAGGACAGTTCCTGGGACGCTAGTTTGTGGAGATCAGATTGAAGCTTGGTGCGAAAAGGGATATAGTTGTGGTGGAACAGGTGATTAGCCACTTCCATACCAGGCACTTACGCACCTTCCCGCCCAAGCCAATTTTCAGCTTTCAGCACTGTCGCAATTTGAATGACAATTGCGCGGTCATGCTACACTGCACCCAAACAAAATTGGCGTCCTTTTTTCCCCACAAATAGAGCTTTCTTTTGGTGGTATTTGATCACCTCTGCGATTTTTTTTTTTTGCGCAACAACTAAAAATAGAGCGAAGATTTTGAAAAAAAAATAAAGTTTTTATTTTTTTCTGTTAATTTTTTTGTAAATGAGTATGTTTTCTCTTTCAATTACGGGCACTGATATGGTGGCACTGATGGGCACCGATGAGGTGGCACTGATGGGCACTGATGAGGTAGTTCTGATGGGCGCCAATTAGGTAGCACAGATGGGCACTGATAGGCGGCACTGGTATGGGGCACTGATGGGCACTCATGGGCGGCACTGATGGGCACTCATGGGCGGCACTGATGGGCACTCATGGGCGGCACTGGGCACTCATAGGCGGCACAGATGGGCACTCATAGGCGGCACAGGTGGGCACTCATAGGCGGCACAGGTGGGCACTCATAGGCGGCACAGGTGGGCACTGATAGGTGGCACAGGTGGGCACTGATAGGTGGCACAGGTGGGCACTGATAGGTGGGCACTGGGCATGGATTGGCACTGACAATCACTGAGGGGTGGCACTGATGGATCAATGTTGCCAATCAGTGCCCATGTGTGGGCACTGATTGGCATCATTTATTTTTTTACTGCCCCCCTTTTTTTTTTTCCTTTTTTTTTTGTTCTTTTTTTTTTATTATTTTTTAGTGCCCTGGTGGTCTAGTGTGGCGATCCGAGGGGGGGCTGCGCTGATAAACAATCAGCGCGAACCCCCCCTGTCAGGAGAGCCGCTGATCGGCTCTCCTCTACACGCGTCTGTCAGACGCGAGTGAGGAAGAGCCGTCGGCGGCTCTTCCTGTTTACATCGTGATCAGCCGTGATTGGACAAGGCTGATCACGTGGTAACGAGGCTCCGCCGGAGACTCGTTACCGAGATCGGAGGTGCAGGGTGTCAGACTGACACCCCGCATCACCGATCGCCGCGCTGCGCGCCCCCACGGGCGCGCGCGGCATTGAAATCGTGCTAGCCGTTTGAGAACGGCCAGTCACGATTTCATAACCACTTCCCGGCCGTAAATCTGTTATTGGCCGGGCGGGAAGTGGTTAGGAGCTTTGGTTAATTGTATGCCCAGATATGTTATGCTTGTATCAGTCCATGTATATGGGAAACGATGTTGTAGTAGCAAAGTTGCAGGGGTATTCACGCCTAAATTTAAAATATGGCATTTGGAATCGTTAATCTTGTAATAGGACACTCTACTAAAGCGGGCTAGCGTCTCTTGAACAGCCGGGAGTGAGGAAGATGGGTCAGACAGCATGAGTATGACGTCATCAGCGAATAGGCTGATTTTTTGTTCGTATCCTCCTGCTGAGATTCCAGTGACAAGCGGATTCGATCGTATGGACTGGGCTAGTATTTCCATTAATAAGTTGAAAATTAGGGGGGAAAGGGGGCACCCTTGTCTAGTTCCATTGGTAATTTTGAAGGGAGATGACAGAGAATCTGCCGAGTAAACGTGGGCCGAGGAGTTAGAGTAAAGGGCCATGATTGTGTTATGTATCTGTCCCGTGAATCCAAACTTCAAAAGAACTGAGGATAGGAACCCCCAATGTACCCTGTCAAATGCTTTTTCAGCATCTAGAGACAGGAGTACAGAGGGGGTCCCGGAGAGTGTTGCTTGGTGAATGACGTTCACCATTCTTCTTGTGGCGTCCGACGCCTGCCGGCCTTTAGTGAAACCTGACTGATCTAAGTGGATAAGTGTAGGGAGGATGTCGGTCAATCTGTTGGCTATTAATTTGGCATATAACTTGGTATCTACATTTAGTAGGGAAATGGGGCGGAAGTTTTGAGGTAAGGATGGGTCTTTGCCTGGTTTCGGGAGAGTAACTATTATGGCATTCAGCATGTCTGGTGGGAAGGAAGAGACCGTTGCAGCCGAGTTGAACACATCGCAAAGGGTGGGGGTTAGGATCTGACTGAATCTCTTATAATATTCCCCGGTGAACCCATCGGACCCCGGTGATTTAGCGTTGGGAAGGTTAGTAATAGCGCGGTTAAGTTCAGTGTGCGTAAAGGGGGCGTTAAGGATCTCTAGTTGCTCGGAAGATAGGGAGGGGAGGCTAACAGTCTCCAGAAATGAGTCTGTCATGACAGGACGGTTGATGGGTGGATTTGTCATCTTTTATATTGTATAAATCAGCGTAGTACGCACTGAAGGCATTAGATATTTCATCGGGTTTCATTAATTTGGCTTTGGTGTGAGGGCGAAATAGATAAGGTATTTTCGCTTTAAGTCTATGGCCCCGTATTTTGGACGCTAACATTTTACCTGCTTTGTTTCCCGTAGCGTAGAATGTGGCCCTAACTCTCGTACAGGCCCTCTCAAAGGATTCTAGTAGTAAAGAACGCTGCTCATGTCGTAAGTCAAAGATCTTGGCCTGAAGAGAGGGAGAGGAAGATAGTTTGTTTTGGGAGTCTGCGGAGTCAAGTTCAGCTGTGAGCTGATCAATCTTTTTTGCCCTGGATCTTTTGGCTCTAGCACCTAGCTGTATAAATACGCCCCGAATGACGGCTTTATGGGCGGCCCACACGACCACCGGGTCGGACACGGAATGAGAGTTTATGGAGAAGTATTCCTCCAGACGTTGTTGTATAATGTTGGCAGTGGATGGGTCTCGGATCAGGGAATAATTAGCTCTCCAGAGATAGGAGTTAGTCTGTGGGGACTTAGAGTCAATAGTGATGCTAATCGGGGCATGGTCCGACCAGGTGGTGGGGTGAATCACCGAGTCCGAATTTCTGTGGAGCAACGATCGGTCAGATAAAAACAGGTCTATGCGCGAGTAGGTGTTGTATCGCGGGGAAAGGTAAGTGTAATCGCGTTCGCTCGCGTGACAACACCTCCACACGTCAAACAAATCGTTAGTAGGTAAGTGTAATCGCGTTCGCTCGCGTGACAACACCTCCACACGTCAAACAAATCGTTAGTAGAAATAAAAAATTTCAGGGGGGGTATGTGCCTTTTTGCACATGCTGTGGAGTCCAGATCCTGATCCGGAACAAGATTAAAGTCTCTGCAGATCAGAAGGTGCCCCTTTTGGGAGCTCTTGATTGTTTTCAAGACAGATTTAAGAAAGGACATTTGTCTTTGGTTTGGGGCATAGATAGAGGCCAATGTGTATTGGATGCTGTTGATCATGCATACTAGAATAACATATCGGCCTTCTGGGTCAGAGATACATTTCTGTAGTTGAAAGGGAACCGTGTCTCTGATAGCAATTAGCACTCCTCTTTGCTTTTTCGAGTAGCATGAGTTGAAGATGTGAGGAAATTGTTGGTTTTGGCAACGTGGGTGCAGATCTTGGAGGAAGTGAGTCTTTTGGACGCAGAGGATGTCGCACTTAAGTGAAACAGCCGTCTTCCACATAGACGAGCGTTTAACTGGGTGGTTTAGTCCCTTTGCGTTTAAGGACAAGATGGTAAAAGACATGGTGCTGGAACAGGGGTGTAAAGTGCAAGGACTAGACTTACAGTTAGAAGAGGCAGTGCAGCTGATCTCGGATCTCCTGAAGTTGTAGTGATAGGTCGTGCGATGAGAGGGAGCACCCAGGGAACGGATTTTATCAGATGGCTGTAGTGGTCAGATCTTGGGTGTGCAGAAGAATCCCAGCGGCGTGTTAGGAACTACTGTGCGGCGATGAGAGGTAGAAGATAGAGTTAACGGAAGAAAAAAAAAAGAGAATATTAAAACAAGTAACAGTTCTCAGCAGGTCAGGATGAATCTCGAGCTGAGTAAATTTGGGGTAAAGTTCAGGCTCTAGGAGCAAATGTAACGACAACAATAATAAATCGAGCAACATAGCGAACTGCCGGCCGGCATAGGATTTGTGGTGCCCTAAGCCTTGTATAGGTTTAGGCAATCAATGCGAATTGGCGGAGGAGCGAGCCTCGTGGCGGGTTTTTTTTTGAGATGAGGAGGATCTCCCTGGTGGATCAGCGTATTCTTTCGGAGGTTCCGGGATGATGCCCCATGAAAGTAGCAATTTTGTGCCCCCTTGTACTGTGGATATGGTATGTGGAATGCCGTTGTGGGTCACCAAAATCGTGGAAGGGTGACGCCATTTGTATATGATCTTGTGGTTCGCCAGAGCCTTGGTCACGGTTTTCAGTTGCCTCCGCAACTGAAGAGTGTGTTGGGACAAGTCCGCGTACATTTGAACCTCAGCATACGGGGCAGGGAGCGACTGGATAGTGCGGGCCTTGTACAGGATTTGTTCTTTCGCTTGATAAAAATGGATGCGCATAAGGACATCCCTCGGGACCGTGTCAGCGAGGTGGCGTGGTTTGGGAATCCTTTGGATGCGGTCTATAGTCAGTTCAATAGGGGACAAGTCGGGCAATAGAGTGGAGAACAGGTTAGTTGCAAAGGCGCGCAGGTCCGCAGGAAAGACAGTTTCTGGGACCCCCCTCATTTTTATATTTTTGCGCCTGGATCTGTCCTCGAGGTCCGCTAATTTCATTTTAACCCATTCAGTGTCATCCCTGTGGGCCTCATTGGCTAGGTCATTTACAATGTCGGTACATTCCTCCATCTTTTCCTCCATATATGTCACCCTGTCTCCCATATGCTGCAAATCTGTGGAGAATCCCTGCATTAGAGAGGACAGATTGGTCATCAGAGAGGATTGCAGGAGCAGCAGCATATCCTTCATGGTTGTGTCCAACACAGGCTGCCCCGATGTGGGGAATGCTGCAATGGAAGACTGAAATGAGGCAATGGCGTCAGCGTTGTGCAGGGGGTTACTCACGGTTCCGGTCTGGAGTGTGGTGTCCAAGCGCATCCGCGCTTTTGCTGGGCTCCGGGTATCCGGGGACAGTGGAGGGGCATTTGGACGTGGTGGGGATGCCAAACCCCCTTTCTGAATCTCCCGGATCACTACTAAGAAGGTCCGTGTAGGCCGAGGATGTTCACCGTGAGGTGCCGTCGGCGCCATCTTGGGCAGGGCCACGCCGCGCTTGCTGGAACGAGAAAGCTGAGAGCTTTTGTATATACCGTTCCTCCTTTCGCTTGCGGGACATCGTCTCTCCGAGTTCCAGAGGGTGTCCCACGGCAGTTTAGGTAGTCGATGGAGCGGGCAATCCGCCTTTTCGTCGTCGCTTCAGAGCTGGCTAGCAGGAGCTCAGGACTTAGGCTGCCATACTGCTTGCGCGCAAGCCACGCCCTCCTCTGCCTTTTTCAGACACCCCGTCCTCTGCCTTTTTCAGACCCCCCGTCCTCTGCCTTTTTCAGACCCCCCGTCCTCTGCCTCTCAGATCCCTCTCCTCTGCCTATCAGGCAGGTGATAGTGGTAAGTGACATGCTGAATCTGGAGGCAGGTGACAGTGGCAAGTGACACATTAAAGTGCGTAAATTGGGGCTTGGAGGGGCCCCATAGGATTACTTTGCCCAGGGGCCCATCATGCTATTAAGATGGCCCTGCCTGTACAAACTCTGCGGCAGGACAGGTTCTGGGGAGCTTGGTTTTTTGCACCGCACCAGTGGCTGGTTATGCGCAACTCATGCAGACTTCTGCGGCCATTTGATGAGATCACTAAACTGGTCAGTCGCAGCCAGGGCGCTGTAACGGAATGACCCTTGACGCCCAGAGACTTTTGAGGGATGGGGGGTATTCCTGTGCCAGCGTCACTAATGACTCTTGGGTCTAAGGTCACCCTGTGCCCCTTTTGGGCATAGGGTGACTGATAATTCATTTTTTGCAGGAGATCTGGACATATTACAAGCTGTAAAGGTCAATGTTTCATTCAAGGTGTGGACATATGCTTTTGAGGTGTTAATTGCGTCTGCTCCTAGACATTCCATTGTGAGATGCTAATAACACTGTTTAAAGCCTATTAATGATCAGGTGTGAATAGCTTATTGTTGGAGACAGAACATCTGACATAGGAATGTGTATTCTGCAGGTGAATCACTTATTGGCAGAGTCGGGACGTCTGGGGGATAATTAACTCACCTGAATGTCATTATCTAAAAGAATGTGATTAAAGCCCCATTGTGTGATGTGTGGGTGGAGTGTGTCTTTGTTCCTTTGATCACTGTAACATGGCTGTACTGTATATAAGAGAGCTAACCATTAAAGAGTTCATTCATACATTTTGACACTAGAGAACAGAGCTGAGTCTTGTTATTCTGGGAAATGGAATGGATCGTGTCTGCATGGATTGTCAGACTGTCGTATAAGCTGTCTTGGGTTGATGGAAGATCATAAACGGTGGTGACCGTTACAGGCGCCATCAGTGATATCGTTCCTTATGCCTTCTTTCTTGAGCGTGCATTGCGTTGTGTCATTAATCAAGCCATTGGGGAGCAGGAGCAGGAAGATAAGGAAGTCGCAATGCTGGATGAATTCCCAGGGGGTGGAGTACCACCTGAGACAATTCAACAACGGGAGTCTGAAGAGGAGTCTGAGGAGGATGGTGCCAGGGCAGAGGAGGAGGAGCAAGAAGAGCATGCTTTAAACCTTTCTGGGATCCCTGGTGTTGTCCGTGGATGGGGGGAGGAGAAGGAGGATGACATTATCCTGGATGATGAGCAGGAGCCAGGCCAGTACAGCGCTTCTAGTTTAGTGCAAATAGGCACCTTCATGCTCCGGTGTTTGGGTGACAACGTACTTAGACCCCCGGTACAAACAAAACATGGCGGAAATGTTACCACCATCACAGAGGGCTATCAGAATGCAGCACTTCCAGGCCTTGCTTCGAGAAATGCTGCATTCTGCTTTTGCGTCCGCTGGCAGAGGAATTTCCACTCACAGAGAAATAGTTTTGGGTACCAATCCAACAGCGCCTGCAAAGAGAGGGCGGTTTGAAGATGTCTTTTGTTTTCAAAAAGTTTTATTGAGAATAAAACAAGCATAACAAAAGATATAAAGAAAATACTACCAAAAGCTTAAAAGACAATGACAATGTATACATCTAAAGGGTAGATCGGGGCCGTGGGGCCCGGGCTTTAAACATAGCAACGTAACTATTATTAACACAGAGTCCAAGGGGAACCAACTTGATAAAATGCACATAAAGAATCAATCTCTGTATCCAAGGGTCACACAAGTTACTAACAAAATAACAAGTAAAAGAAACCAACAGAAATCAAGGGAAAAGAAAAAAGAAGGAAAAAAAGACAAAAAAGGGAAATTCAAGTCGCACGAAAGGCACAGAAGAAGCTCAGTGAACTGAGGTCAGTCGTTCTTGTAGTCTAAACAAGAACCAGGGATTCCATTTTGCATCATAAGCTGGAACAGAGTCGTGTAGTGTGTGAAATATTTTTTCTGACAGCATCATCTGATCAACACGTGAAATTATTGGGGGGAGAGGGACCGATTGTGTTTTCCAATGAAGTGCTATCGCCCAGTGGACCGCTATGCAGACTGAGTAAATCAACTGCATAGTACAACTGGGGACCTCTGGTTGGGATTGAAAGAGGAGGCAGTTTTTATACGATAAATTGACTGGTTCAGTTGCTAAGCTGTCTATCAAATCCAAAACTGCCTGACAAGTAGGTCGAATCTTCTCACAATCACAAAACAGGTGAAAAAAGGAGCCCGGCTGTGTACACCCTCGAAAGCAGGCAGGGGAGGCCTGTGGGTAAATCCTACTGAGACGAAGAGGGGTATAATACCATCTAGTAAGTAGCTTAACCGCAGTCTCCCTGGCCGTCAAGGATTTTGTGCATTTGCGCATGTTTTGCCAGCCGCCCACCCAGTCCAGGTCCCCCTCTTCCAGATTTAATTCTCTTTGCCATTGTAGTCTATAACCCATAGAGCCAGAGTCATCAGCTGAGTCCATGAGTTTACAGACCAATGAAATAAGACCCTTCTGCCTAGGGGCTGAGTAACAAATGTTTTCAAATGAGGAACTGAGGCCTGCAATGGGGAAGGTGTAATGGCTCTGAAAAAAGTGTCTAATCTGCAGGAACCGGAAAAACTCATTAGAGGGGAGAGGGTGGAGAGACTGCAAATGAGCAAAGGTAACAAAATTATTGTTCTCTAAGAATTTCTCCAATCGTGTTAAGCCTGAGGCCCTCCATAACTCAAATGAAGCTGGATGGTCAAAAGCAGAGGGAAATCTAGGGCCCCCAAGAAGTAAGCACCCATTGGAGTGGAGGAAACCAGCTTAAATTTGTCCCTGTAATCTACCCACAGCTTCAGATTGGCATCCACAATGGAGTTTTTAGAGTGCAGACCCGTCCAGGAGCGGTTAGAGGACCATAACAGCCCCGAGAGGTGGTAGGGGGAGACCGAGTCCCCCTCAAACCGGACCCAGGGTACCCTGGAGTTAGTTATGTTCCATTGTGCCAGTTGCGTAAACCTACTGGCCAAGTAGTAGAGCCAGATTTGGGGGACGCCTAAGCCACCGTTAGAAGTCGGGCGATACAAGACATCTCTGGAAAACCTCGGTGGCTTACCACGCCATATAAACTTATTAAAATGGGACTGAAGTTTTAAAATGTAGGATTTTGATAACCGGATAGGGAGGGAACGAAACAGATATAGCAACTTAGGGAGGATTGTCATTTTGAGAGCTGTAATCCTACCCAGAAAGGAGATGTGGAGTGGGGTCCAAAGTTGTAGGAGTTGTTTAAGTTTGGCCAGCAGTTTAGGGTAGTTAGCGTTAAACAGTTCACGGAAGTCTCCAGTTAGTCCAAATACAGAAGAGATTTCACTGCCCAAGTGAATCGATAAGAGTGTTTCAGAAGATCTACATCAGCGGGCGCAAATCCCACAGGTAGGGCTACAGATTTAGAGACCTCCGCAAAACATGACAACGTCTCAAGCAGACTGGGTAAAGTGAGTAGCGGCTCAGTTAAGAACATCAAAACGTCGTCTGCATACATACAAAATTTGTATTCAGAGGAGCCCTTAAGATATCCCCTAATATCTGGGTCATTTAAGATAGCAATGGCCAGAGGTTCTAGGGCTAGAGCGAAGATAAGGGGGGAAAGCGGGCAGCCCTGTCTTGTACCTCTACCTAGACTAAAAAATTCAGAGCTGCATCCGGGGATCCTAATGCGGGTCTGTGGACTTCGGTATAGGGCCTGGAAGGCGTGAAAAAATTCACCGCAGAGACCCATACGAGGCAAGAGCACTGACAGGTAGTTCCAGGACACACTGTCAAATGCCTTATGGATATCTAGGCCTAGCAAAAATAGTTTACGCGAGAATAGATTTGGCATCTTGAATTATGTTTGTAGCTAAACGAATGTTGTCAGTGATGAGTCTATGTGGAATAAAACCGGACTGGAAAGGGGAGATCAAAGAGGAGATCACACCCGCTAGCCTGTCCGCCATTATCCTAGAAAATATCTTTAAGTCATTATTGATGACAGAGATGGGCCTATAATTCTGGGGGAGAGAATGGTTAAAGAGGGAAAGAGTGGGGGGGGACCAGGGTTAAAGATACACAGGGAATGCACTCACGTGGGCCACATCCGTATTAATAGTAAAGAAAAAAGGGAGAACCAATAACTATGAAAAGGTATTGATGGTCGGACTTTGAGGCCAAGGAAGTAATTGTTTAAAAATTCAAAATTTTAATATACTCAGGTAAAAAATAAAACATACATTACAATACAATTACAAGAAGAAAAAAAGGGGGGAGGGTACAAGTATATGGATTAACCACTGTGTACAAAGAGGTCCTTAAAGTCGCCGACGCACGTTTCGCCGTGAGGCTTCTTCAGGGCAGTTTGGTAAGGACTCTGTAGCGATAGTTTATATCAAAGCACATGTAGTTTTCTGCAGAGATACAGGGTTGTACATTACTAATATTATTCATTATAAACAAAGACAGATATACAAGAGAAAATTCAAGCACTGTGTCATATAATTACATCGAATGTTTTAAGGTTATACTAAATTAACATCTACACCGCTATTTAGAAAAAATATATATAATAAGAAATAATGTTAATAGGAATGAAGTTGAATCGATAAAAAATGAATAAATAAAATAAAATAAAATAAAATAAAATAGAAAATCTAATGAAAATAAATAAAAAAGAGAGAGTAATGTGAAGTAAAATAATATAGAATAATGTGAAAAAAATATATGAAATAAATTAAAATAAAATAAAATAAAAAAGTAAATAAAGAAGGCAGAAAAAGAAAAAGAAAATAATATGAAATGAAATAAAAATAAAATTAAAAAAGAAAAGAAAATCAAAAAATAAATAAAGATAATAAATAATGTAAATAAGAAAAAGTAAGGGTGGGAAAACAGGGAGGAGAAATAGAATGAATAAAAATAGAGGAAGAAAAAATGAAAAGAGGAAAAAAGAAAAATGCAAATACCCTGGTATAGTTGATTATAATGTGCTTGGATGTTTTATATGTGGTATTCCTATATATGTATATACATATAAAAGTAAATATTCTCAGAATGCATTTGAGGACGACAGCCAAAATGAACGACACGCCCACAGTGCCGTATATTCTCTCCTATATTCAAAAAGAAAGCTTACTTAATTAAAAAAAGATATCAACAGTTTATACATTAATACACAATATACATATATTTTTAATTACTTCCCATTTTAATCTAGACACTGCTCATAATATAGCATATTATCAAAAAGATAGAAATAAATATAAATAAAAAATCTAAAATGCGTTTTATTTTAAACATATATAGGGGAGTGGAGTGTTCACCTCCATACATTGTCCCTTTAGTGGTTAGATACCCGTACCATCAAGTAGATCATGGATAATTTCCGCAATATGCGCTTACCGTAACTTTTGAGTATTGTCGACTATTGGGGTTGCATCCAATGTCGTGTATAAATGATAGGTTAGGCCAAGAATCTGAAGCAACATCATGTAGAGCAAGAAGACAAAACATACCTCATCATGTTGGTAAAAGAAAAACAGCTGTTAGGGCTTAAACATTAAGAAATTACTTGAAGCTGAGCGATTCGTTTAGGCCTGGTGGTTGGTTCGCTTTTAGACGGAATATCCATTGGCTCTCACATTGTAAGACTTTTTGGTCAAAATTTCCGCCTCTTTTGTCGTCATAGACGCTATCAAGTACTGCAAATTTTAAAAGGGGGACCCTATATTCATGTACGAATGCTACATGGTGGCCCATAGTTTTATTTAGTAATCCATTGGTGACGTAGTATATATGATTATATTAGTAATCCATTGGTGACGTAGTATATATGATCTTTTATGCGCTTCCATAATGGGTGGATCGTTTTGCCCACATAAAAGCTGCCACATGGACAGAAGATGATGTATATAACCCCTTTAGTCTGACATGTTATATGCTTGAATAGTTTGTGTGTCTGGCCGTTAGGAAGAAGAATGCTTGAGCCTTCATTTAATAGATGACAGTAATTGCATTGGCCACATCTGAATAGACCAGGCATTTCCGTTGTATCTGGTTTTGCCTTACAATAATTGCTCTGGACAAGACGATCTCTCAAGGAGATAGCGCGTCTGAAAGTGATACTTGGATCTTGTCCAACATATTTCGACAATGTATGGTCTGCTGTAATTAGATGCCAATGTTTACGCATTATTAGCCGAATCTGTTCATGCTGATCAGAGTATGTGGTAATGAACCGTGTTATATCTTTCTCAGATTTTTTATTACTTACATTTTTTTGTTGTAACATACTAGCCCTTTTCCTGCCTGCAGCTTGATTGTATGCCTTTTTTAAACAAGATTTGCTGTAACCCCGACTTAGTAGTCTAGTGTACAACAAATCTGACTCTGCCTTGAATTTTTCGTTGTCAGAGCAGTTTCGGCGTAGCCGAAGATATTGGCCAAATGGTATGCTTCTAATGAGTGAGGGCGGGTGGGCGCTGGCTGCGTGTAAAAGGGTGTTTCTTTTTTTTTTTTTTTTTTCCACTTCAGACTTAACCATAACTTGAGACCTGCTCATGGTTACATTCAATGATTATGTCTCGACTTAGGTTTTGCATCACAAGTGGAAAATATGTGTATATATAATTTTTTTTTTTTTTTCTCCTCTTCCCCTTTCTCTCCCTCTTTTCCTCTCCCTCCTTTGCCCCCTTCCCTCTCCCCCCTCCCCCACATCTCCCCCCCCTCCCCTCCCCAACCTCCCACATATCCTCCCACTAGGCCTCTATCGTCTCTTCCATTTAATAATTTCCTCTCCTCTTTATTACTTAAACTTCCATCATTTCGGCGTATTCCAACTTAACTTTATATTTTTTTCAGGAATCCCATTTATCTTCAAATTCTCCCCAAGTTTCTACCTCTCTGTATCTTAAATATTCATTGTAATAAATTTCGTCAACCTTTTTCCCCCATTCTCTTAATGTGGGACTCTCTTCTTGTTTCCAGTTACTCGAGATCTGGCTTTTTGCGGCGTTAAGAAAATCTGGGATTAGGGTCTTTAGATATTTCTTGGTTGGCATTCGAGCCCCATGCAAAAGCAAACCCAAAAGTCCTCCGTTATATTTATGTTTATTATTTCTGTAATTTTTTGTCTTATTTTTGACCAGAATTTTTTTATTTTTGGGCAAGACCACCAGATGTGTGTCATTGTGCCTACCTCTCTACAACCTCTCCAGCATAAGCGCGAGTTATTTCCTAGAGATGAGTGTAATTTATCTGGTGTAAGATACCATCTTACCAAACATTTATAATTCTGTTCCATTACTTTGTTATTTATAGAGGTGACATGAACCCTATTTATTATCTGTCTGATTTCAAATTCATTTATTAATGTGCCCGTTTCTTCTTCCCATTTTTTGATGAATGGGGGTACGCTCTGTTTTTTTAAGGCATTCAAAGTTTCGTATATCATCGAGATTATTCCCTTATCAAGTTTCTTTGTACATAGTCTCTCAAATGGCCGTAAGTTTGTTTCGGATCTTATAGGCTGTGGGAGACTTTCAAAAAAGTGTCTTAATTGAGCGTATCTCCATTCATCAATCACCACAGTATCTCTCTTTTCTTCCATCTCCTGCAATGATAATAATCTATTTTGTTCCATAAAATCTTTTAATTGGGTGTCATCTTTCTTAATCCAATTACCAAACATAAAAGTTTCTCCCGGGGGGAAAAATTTTGTGTTTTTTAGGGGTATAAATGGTGAGTTAAAGCTCCATCTTTCTTTCCTATGAATCTGGTCCCATAGTGCTAAAGCGTGTTTTGTGATGTCTTGGACTTCAGGGCTTAGTCCTCTATGTTGTGGTGGGATCCAGATTATTTTCCCAAGTGCAGTTTTACTTAATTTATTTTCCATAACTACCCATCTTTTTTCTACATTATTTTTTGCCCAGTCTATAATTCGTGATAAAATAATTGAATAATAATAATTTTTGAAATCCGGTGCTCCCAACCCCCCTTGTGTCTTGTCTTTTGTCAAAAGTGTTAACTTAATTCGTGTTTTTTTCCCCCTCCATATGAATTTAAGGAACATTGCTTGCAGTTTTTTGAAGAAGGCTTGCGGGATTCGAATTGGGAGCATCTGAATTTTGTAAATAATTTTTGGTAATATTATCATTTTAAAAATATTTATCCTCCCCGTCCATGTTAATTGTCCTGGTGCTATTCTATTGAGGTCTTCTTTAATATTATTCAATAATGGTATAAAGTTGGATTTATACAGGGTCTCTTTAGAATTTCCTAATCTAATTCCAAGGTAATTTAAGTCTTTTTTCCAACAAAATGGGAAATCATTCTGCAAGGCCTTCTCTTCTTTTTTAGAAAAATTGATATTCAGTATTTCAGATTTAATTGGGTTCATCTTAAAGTTAGACAGCATACCATATTCTTTTATTGTTTTAATTATACTCGGCAAGCTTATCCTAGGGTTTGATATATAGAATAGGATGTCATCGGCATATGCTGCCACTTTATGTATCTCCCCTCCCACCATTATCCCCTTGATGTCCGCGTTTCGCCTTATTTTATTCAAAAGGGGTTCTAATACAAGCGTGAACAGCAGCGGCAACAATGGGCAACCCTGTCGAGTCCCATTCCTTAGTTCGAAAGAATCTGATATCTTCCCATTGATTTTAATCCTTGCCGTCGGTTTGTTATACAGGGCTCCTATCCATTGCCTCATTCTAGGTCCAATTTCTAGTTCTTCTAAAGTGTTCTGCATAAATCCCCAGTCCACTCGATCAAAGGCCTTTTCTGCGTCTACAGACATTAACAGACCTGGGATTCCCCTTCTTTTGGTTTCTTCTATAATCATAAGCGAGCGGATTCCGTTATCTCTCCCTTCTCTTCCTGTAATAAACCCCACTTGGTCTATATGTATTACATCTGGCATGATATTTTTCAGCCTGTTGGCGAGAATTTTTGAAAAGATTTTTAGGTCTATATTGAGGAGCGAGATCGGTCTATAGCTGGAGCATAGACTATTATCTTTGCCTTCTTTAGGTATTACAGTTATTAAGGATTCTAAGCTCTCCTTCCTCATTTCCCATTTATCTCCTATTCCATTGTAATAACTACATAATTTTGGAGTCAATACGTCGGACAATATTTTATAATATAGAGTTGTAAATCCATCCGGACCGGGGCTTTTACCATTGGACATTTCCCTGATAATTTTTATAATTTCGTCTTCTGTTATGGGCATTTCTAAGATCTTAAGTTTATGTTCTGGTATGCTGTTTAACTCTGACTTCTCCAAATATGTTTTAATTTTTTCATCTCTTAACTTTATTTCCTCTTTAGTGTCATCTTTGTTGATTGAATAGAGATCTTTATAAAATTCTTGGAAGTTATCTATGATCTCTGAGGTTTTAAATCTTATTTCTCCCGTTTTCGTTTTTATTTTCTCTATAAAATTCATAGATTTTTTCTTTTTTAGGAGGCTCGCTAAGTATTTCCCCGTCTTGTTCCCCCATTGATATCGTTCTTTCTTAATTATATTAAATTCTGCCCGAGTTTGCTGTTCTATAAGTTCTCTAAACTCTTCCCTTTTTCTATAAAGTTTCTGGAGTATATCTCTTTGGCCTATTTCTTTATGTAGCTGTTCAAGTTCTGATATTTCTTTAGTTAGTTTGTTTCTTATATCTATATATTTTTTTTTTTTTCTAGACCCTTCTTTTATAAAAATTCCTCGAACAAAAACCTTATGGGTCTCCCAGATTGTAGCTTCCGACATGCCCTCCGTACTATTCTCTCTAAAAAATTGTTGCAGCTCATACCTTATTTTCTTTTCAATTTCCTTATCTAATAGCAATTCCTCATTTAATCGCCAGTTTGATTTTCGGTTGTCTTGTTCTCCGATTCTAAATTGAAGGGAAATAGGGGCATGATCTGAAAAAGTTATAATTTCAATCTTTGTATCCTCCACCTGCTCAAGCAGCCTATGTTCTACCAGAAAATAATCGATTCTGGTGTACGTCCCATGCACGGGCGAGAAAAATGTATAGTCTCTTTGGTTCATGTGCTTTGTTCGCCATACGTCTACCAGCTGATGTTGGTGCATCTTCTTTTTTAGTCTGTTTCTCTGACTCATCTCACTCATCCGTGCATGGGACGTACTATCCACTTTGGGGTCCAGGCAGAGGTTCAAATATCCTCCTATCACAGCCTCCCCTTTCTTAAAGATCATAAAGTCTTCTATTATTCTTGTCAAGTATTGGGCTGGTTTCTTGTTCGGGCAGTAGATGTTCGCCAGGGAAATCTCATGTCCATTCAGACTTCCATTTAGGAATAGAAAGCGACCCTCTGGATCTACTTTTCTTTCAGCGACAACAAACCGAGTGCCCCTGGCAAACCCTACCGCCACTCCTTTAGCTCTTGGGGTGGGGGAGTCAGCGTAGATCCATAGCGGAAACTCATCTGAGTTAATTCTGCGGCATGTATTCAGAGTCAGATGGGTCTCCTGTAGGAATACGACTTCCGTTTTACGAGAAGCCAACTCTCTAAATATGTTAGCAGTTTTGATGGGATCGTTTATACCCCGAACATTGTAGGAAATTAGTTTAACTTTTACCATTGAGTACTGTTAAATAATTTAAGACTTTCCTGTAAATATTTTTAGAGGCCTTCTCTCCCTGTTCCTCCCACCCCCCTCCCCCTCTGCCTATTCCCCCCCCCTTCCCCCCCCCTCCCCGTCCCTCCCCCATCCCCTCCCAACCTTCCCCTTCCCCGCCCTCTCTCCCAACCTCCCCCCCATATTCTTCCCCTCTACCTTCCCTCCTGTATTTGGGGCTAGTGGCCTCCCATAGGCCTATAGATCCGTGGCCCTCCTCCATCTGGCCCTACGGTTCTGTCCCCTTGAGGTTGGGGTCAGTATGGGTAGTTGGTGAGCAACCAGTCCCCTTACGGGGGTTCCCGTGCCCGTGGCATCCCTTTCCTAACGTCTCATTACTTCTCCTCCCTACTCCGCCCCCCTCCCCCCCCCAAAGCCCCCCCCAATCCCCCCCATACTACCTGTCCCCCAGCCTCCAAGCCTCCCTATATTTCATTACATATTTATTTTTTCTTTGTTATCTGTTGCCACGGGTGTTGTGCTGTTGTAACATTTTCCTCAGCTCTTCCCCCCCAGCCCGGTATCTCTATCTCTGGAATATTTAACTTTTGAAAAAATTCAATGTGTCTTCGGGAAATCTTAGGGTGGCAGATCGTCCGTCTTTTCTTCCAACTAAGCATGATGGAAAACCCCAGAAATATTGGATATCATGTCGTTTTAGCTGCTCCGTTAGTGGTTTTAGTAATCTTTTCCTAGCTAGCGTCTCCACTGCCAAATCTGGAAAGATCTGCAGCGTGGATTCCTCCAGTTTTAGCAGGACCCTTTGATTTCAAATAAATTCGAATTTGCTCCTTATCCTGGAAGTTATGAAATCGCACGATTACGTCTCTTGGGAGAGTCTCTGATATTCCTGCAGGTTTTCTTATCCTGTGAACTCGCTCTAACTTAATTTTCTCCGTTTCAGTTTTGCCTAACATCTGCCCAAATATTTTATCTATTTTTCCTTGGAGGTCCTCTACTTGTTCCTCCGGGAGGCCTCTAATCTTCAAGTTCTTCCATCTATTTCGGTTTTCCTGGTCTTCCATCTTGTATTTCAAATCTCTTTGTTCTTTTAGTAACACTTTCATCTGTTCTTTTATTTCATTAACTTCTGCCGCTTGTAAATTTATTTTTTCTTCCGTTTCTTCTACTCTTCTTAAGATATGATTCATATCTTCGTGTACTGATTCTATTTCTCCTTTTAGAGACGTTTCCATTTTATTCATAACTAACTCCAGTCTGGCAAACATTTTAGCAATTTCTCCCTTCGTAGGGAGTTGGTCTTCTTCCAATTCGTCCGGCTCTTCATCCTCTTCGTCTGCTATTGTTAAAGTCCCAGCTCTTTCTAATGGTTCTGATTGTCTTCTTACTCCTGTTTTCTGAACCTTTTCCGCACCTTTTCTCCTTGTTGTTGCCATTTTATCTGGGCTATCTTTCACTTGGTTTTTTATCAGGTATTTTTTTATTGTGCTCGGACTATCACTTATTCTTGATGGATTTGCGGATGCACCTCTTTGTGTCCTACCTCTCATACTTGTCTGGCGTCCTGATTTCCTGTGATTATCCTTTATCATACACAATTTTCAGACACCTACTGGTGGTTAAGAGCTTTTACAGTTCACAGTTTACAGCAGTTAGGATATGTCTTAGATGTTGTGTATTAAAGTAATTGCTTTCTGCATTTTTATGTACATCCTGTTAACACCAGAGCAGCATAGATAAGAGTCTCCCTTTTACTAATCTGCAAGCAATTGCTAGTGTTTTAAAACATTTTTCAGTTCACAGTTTACCTCATTTAGAACCTATGACTTCAGAGCAATTATCCGCTGTTAACCTTAGACCAATATTAAACTGGTTCAGCCAATCGACAGTGCGTTGGATTCACTAGGTTTTGTCGTTCAGTGTTCTGAGAATGTGAGTAAATTTGCATACGGATAAAGTTTAAGTACTCTGTGTATCAGTACACATATGGTCATCGTTTTCTGCGTTCCTACATGCGATCCTGTTTTCACCATAGCAGTCTACCAACAAACACAGATTTTTTTGGAACTTTTTGGGGCGTTTCCCAGTTCAACACAGATATTTTTAGGGCGTTTTGGAGCGTTTTTCAGTTCACAATTTACAATATTTAAAACATACGACCACCAAACAGTTATCTGTTTTTTACCTTAGTTCTTTCTTCAGCAATTCTTTAATTCCAACTTCTACAGCTCCACAGCTACTCACCAAACCATGAAAACATTATATTGAATTTTACTCACGGTACCCCTAGTGGCGCTTCTTGAAGAGCTGTGTAAGAAGACTGTGTAGGTTTTCCTTCAGGGGTCCCGTTTTGCCAGGGTAGTCTGACTGCGGCTCCTGCTGTTAAGAAGCTGTAATGTGGCAGTAATGTGGCTGTAGGGGCTGTAAGGGCTGTAGAGGCTACTAAGAGATTCAATGGTCAGGTAAACGAATGGTGATCTGATGGCCCCCCCTTCCGCTCCTCAGATGGATAGATGGGTGAATACACCCGATACGTTCACTAGCCGGTCAGTCCAAGCAACAGTCCAGGCACACACACAGTGGAGCGCAATGGGACACAGTGGGACGCAGTGGGACATAGTGGGATGCAGTGGGATGCGGAGGGATACAGGTTAATGTCGTGGGATGTGGAGGAGTGCAATATACAAGAGCCAGAGCTCAACCGTGTACTTCCTTCAGTGACTGTTCAGTGGCTGTAATCTCAGCTACAATTGCTACCTTCAAAATTACAGATCAGCCTCCTCCTCTAGCAGCCGTCCATGCTGTCCTACGCTGTCCCACACTCTCACTCTCACTCTATTCTGAGCGTGTTAGACAGCGTGTTAGGCAGTGACTGGAGACCGTGACTGGGGTCACCGTGATCGTGATTCCAGGAATTCCCGGGACTCAACGCGGAGGTGAAGGCATGTGAAGGTATGAGAGGTATGAGGGAGGAGACCGGGACACGGAGAAGCAGAGAGGGGAAATAGGAGAGACGAGGGAGACGAGGGAGGGTGGAGGGGGAGAGGAGCGGGCGGGCAGGCTGCAGTTCAAACAAGCTCTCAGGCTAGTGACTCATGCTCGTTGACAGTTTTATGGGCTTATAGGCTGTTGAGCAGTGGCAGCCGTAGCCGCAGCAAACAGTAGCGATCAAACAAATAAACAGCACGCTGTCTGCAGACAGGCTGCGAGTACAACACCTGCCATGCTCACGCTCACGCTCCTCATGCTCCTACGATCCTACTCACTTCTCCTCACTCTTAGCCTCTACCTCCGCATCTGACATCTGACAAGCCCGACAACCTCCGGATCCAAGAGACCCACGAGCAGCACGGGAGCGCTGGCTACTCACTCACACCTCCCATTAGCTGCCCCTCCCCTCCTGTGTGTAAAAGGGTGTTTCCAGCCGTTGGTTTACGATATAGTGAGGTTTGGATATTTTTGGTTTCGTCAATATAAATTAGGATATCAAGAAAAGCAATTGCTGTATTATTGCAATTCATGGTAAATTTCAGGTTGTAATTGTTCCTGTCCAGGAATTGCATAAAGATATTGAGCTCCTCTACTGTTCCTGTCCATAACAGGAGCACATCATCGATGTAGCGATACTATCGATGATGTGCTCTTTTGCTTTTTGATAATATGCTATATTATGAGCAGTGTCTAGATTAAAATGGGAAGTAATTAAAAATATATGTATATTGTGTATTAATGTATAAACTGTTGATATCTTTTTTTAATTAAGTAAGCTTTCTTTTTGAATATAGGAGAGAATATACAGCACTGTGGGCGTGTCGTTCATTTTGGCTGTCGTCCTCAAATGCATTCTGAGAATATTTACTTTTATATGTATATACATATATAGGAATACCACATATAAAACATTATAATCAACTATACCAGGGTATTTGCATTTTTCTTTTTTCCTCTTTTCATTTTTTCTTCCTCTATTTTTATTCATTCTATTTCTCCTCCCTGTTTTCCCACCCTTACTTTTTCTTATTTACATTATTTATTATCTTTATTTATTTTTTGATTTTCTTTTCTTTTTTAATTTAATTTTTATTTCATTTCATATTATTTTATTTTTATTTTTCTGCCTTATTTATTTACTTTTTTATTTTATTTCATTTTATTTTATTTTAATTTATTTCATATATTTTTTTCACATTATTCTATATTATTTTACTTCACATTACTCTCTCTTTTTTATTTATTTTCATTAGATTTTCTATTTTATTTTATTTTATTTATTCATTTTTTATCGATTCAACTTCATTCCTATTAACATTATTTCTTATTATATATATTTTTTCTAAATAGCGGTGTAGATGTTAATTTAGTATAACCTTAAAACATTCGATGGTTACCCTATACAATACAAATAATGAATGACAGGCTTAGCAATCATATACCGACATTCTCTTTCCAACGTTATTTCCACTCTGACTAGATATACACTTGATATATCAGCTCTGTTTGAGGTGGCTACTGGCAATGTGGCTGTGAGCCCGTATTGTCACGCCCCTATCTTTGGCATGCGATTGTAGGCCTTTGCTGTCTTGCCCCTGTCTTCCATTTAACCATAAATAAAAAATATCTTGCGTGCCGCATAGCGCGCTGACATCACCGCGATTGACGCGACAACTGCACGTCGCATGCTCTTGGGCGCCGCCTCCCAGGAAAAGCGTGGAGAGCGTCATGGCAAGGTTCAGCCCCTCTGTAGCACGCTCTTACTATGCGCCATATGGCGCACACACATGACGCCATCACGCGAGACATAAACACGGCGTCCCGGGTATTTAAAGGCCCAGTTTACAACAGGGCACGTGTACTACACGGCTATACACCCTGGGAACGTGACAGGACCTGTCTACAACCACTCGGTAAGAACCATATATTCGCCTATAATTCTTGATCTAAACTCGAGCCCTGGGCTCTAATAACATGTTCCTGATAAAAAGCTCTTGGATTTAATGACAAAGAATTTTCTTTGTTGATCCTTCATTTAGATAACACAGTGGCCATTTTGGCATTCGAGTTCACTATAGGAACCCTGACCAAGGTTGTTTAGGACAAATGAGAGGTCCCGAGGGTGGCCATCTGAAGAAGGCCCCCTGTCCCAGTTGGTGGCCAACTTTCTCTTTAATTGGTAATCAGTTACTATTAGTACTATCTTTCTTCTCCTTCGTGTCTTTCTATACATCTGTAAAATATACACATGTAACAACTAGGTATATCATCCATCACAAATATATGTTTTCCTATCCAAATATAGAGAGGAAACTGCTTGCAACATTTTGCCTGATTTTATTGGAAATCTTTATAAGCAGCCCTGATCTTTAGTAAAGGTGATTCATTTTCTTAAATGTTGATATGGTCCTGTCCTCTCAAAATCTGTATAAATCTAATAGGAGTCCTTTAAAGAAACTATATCTTCTTTGTACTACACTGGCTTTCTCTATTTTCATTTTGCTTTTTCCTATCTCCCATTCTCTTTTTGACATATGATCCTTGGTATACTAACAATAATAATATATGTTGTTTGATTGATCTAGATATCCTGAATTTTTTATATATTCACTGGAGGACCTGTTTAAAAACGTCCTTATCCACGTGCCTGTAATCTACTTGTGGAATCTTGGATGCACTCGATGTATGACCGTTGGCCATGTAATTATATGACACAGTGCTTGAATTTTCTCTCGTATATCTGTCTTTGTTTATAATGAACAATATTAGTAATGTACAACCCTGTATCTCTGCAGAAAACTACATGTGCTTTGATATATACTATCGCTACAAAGTCCTTACCAAACTGCCCTGAAGAAGCCTCACGGCGAAACGTGCGTCAGCGACTTTAAGGACCTCTTTGTACACAGTGGTTAATCCATATACTTGTACCCTCCCCCCTTTTTTTCTTCTTGTAATTGTATTGTAATGTATGTTTTATTTTTTAGCTGAGTATATTAAAATTTTGAATTTTTAAACAATTACTTCCTTGGCCTCAAAGTCCGACCATCAATACCTTTTCATAGTTATTGGTTCTCCCTTTTTTCTTTACTATTAATACGGATGTGGCCCATGTGAGTGCATTCCCTGTGTATCTTTAACCCTGGTCCCCCCCACTCTTTCCCTTCTTTTTCCCCCCCTCTTTCTCCCTTCCCCCATTACCAAGTCTTTATATTTTCAATGGTTTTTGTTAGGTTTAGGGATCAGGGACATATTGGCCAACAGCATCTCGGCCGGAAATTTCGCACCCTGTAACACCGAGTTGAACAACTGTACTAGTCTAGAGGAGAGAGGGGCCGCAAACTTTTTATAATATGCCGACGAATATCCGTCGGGTCCAGGTGCTGAACCTGCTTTCAATGACTTAATGACCCCTAACACCTCCGTTGGCGTTATAGGGGTATTAAGTTTCTCCTGCTGTGAGGGGGAAAGGGAAGGAATAGGCAGGTGGCTCCGGGCATCTTGTCGCTAATAGAGAAGAATAAAATTGAGTGAAATGTCGGAGAACCTCCGGGGGTGGGAAGAGGTGCCAGTCGGACCCATAGCCAGTCTATAGACATGAGGGGGGCGCGTCTGCTGATTCGGCTTCCTCGCGAACATGGAAGAGGAAACGCGCTCTCGACCACCATAGAGCCTTCTCGGCCTTATTTGAAAGCAGTGGGTCTAGCTCTAGTCTCTTCTGATCTATGGCCTGTCTAGTAGAGTCTAGATGTAGCGTGTCTGTTTTTTTATAGAGAAGATCTAAGTCAGCCGAGAGGGACAGAATTCTTTGTCTATTGAGTTTATTACGAGCAGAACCAATAGCTATCAATTTTCCACGAATCACTGCTTTATGAGCAGTCCATACTGTGGATATAGGGGTATCAGGTACGGCATTAAGTGTGAAATACTCGTCTATGGCAGCAGCAACCTCCGATTCGACCAATGTGTCTGAGAGGAGCGCCTCATTCAGTCTCCATGAATAAGGAGCCGGGGCTAACCCAATGAAATTTGTTGTAAAATAAACCACATGGTGGTCCAACCAGACACAGGGGTGTATTTTGGAGGACACAGAGTTAGCTAAAATAATAGGAGAGGTGTATATATAATCCAATCTTGCTGAGCTATTGTGAGGATGTGAATAAAAAGTATACTCCAGAACCCCAACATTGTGTGCCCTCCAGGAGTCCACCAATTGGAGATCTAGCAAGCGCCTAACCAGGGTCTTAGGAAAGGCCCTAGCTGACGCTGAAGATGTACACCTGTCCAAGGTAGCATTGGCCTCCATGTTAAAGTCGCCCCCGATTATCATATGCGGGGATTGATATTTAACAAGGAGGTCAAAGAAGGAGGTAAAGAAAGTGGCAGGGGCATCGTTAGGAGCATAAATACTGGCAATTGTAAGTTCCTTATTGTTAATCCTTCCCTTGATAATCACATATCTACTTTCCGGGTCCTTAACAACCTGAGCTACCTCCATAGGGAAGGAGGAGTGTAAAAAGATGGCAGCGCCCCTGCATTTGGCAGAGTGGAGAGAATAGAACGCCCGGGGGAATTGTCTGTGAAAAAATGTCGGATGAGAGGCGTGGGCGAAATGGGTCTCCTGTATCAGAAGAATCTTGGCTCCAATCTGTTTATAGAGATCAAAAGCTTTACGCCTCTTAACCGGGGAATTAAAGCCCTTCACGTTATGGGAGATACAGGAAATAGGCATGAGAAGGGGAAGAGTTTACTATCAACAGAGAGGGCCATATCACAAAGCATGTGTAAGACTTAATGTCAAAAATGACCACTGCAAGGGGCGCTGCCATCTCCACAATGCCACCCCAGGAAAGTAAAAAAAAAAACGCCCAATTCAACATCAGCAGAGCAGTAACAGAGTTTTCCAGGTAAGAGCCAACTGTCCAGAATGAGCATAGTAGACCTGCAAAAAAAAATGATTAAAAACCAGACCAAAACAAAGCAAACACACTCTATGGATATGGTCACATTTAAAGTTAGCCGAGTCACAGTCCGGGAGAAGGGACTTAAAGAGTCTGATGACAGTGGGGATAAGTTCAGTTTCTGACTCAGGAATACCGCGCAGACGTAGATTATTGCGTCTGTTCCTGTTGTCAAGATCCTCTAATTGAGCTTGTACTTGGGAAAAGGCAGAGGAAAGAGACTCATATTTCCTGCTTAAGTCTCCATAGGCTAGGGCCAACTCGTCGTGCTTCGTTTCCAGGAGATCGGTTCTCGATCCGAGGGCCGCGATCTCCTGTGAGAGCGTATGGGAGGTCTTGTGGAGCTCCGTCTGGAATTTAGTGGCCAATTTTTCATACATGGATTCCAGACTTGCATCCAGACCAGCCTTGGATAAGGAGGAATGGTACTCACGGTTGGGAGCCTGATCTCAGGCAGGGGACAGGAGAGGTGGTACGGCCTGTGACGGAGGGCCCGCTCCATCTGCGGCGCCATCTTGGGACATGTTCTGCTGCTCACGTGTGCGAAGAAGATAGTGAGTTAGGGTGCAGCATCAGGGAACGCCTAGACTGACAGGTGTCCGACTTCATCGGGTTAATGGCCGATGTGGACGCGCTGAGAAGTGATGAACCCCTGGACTACTGGGTAGACAGGCTTGACCTCTGGCCAGAGCTTGTACAATTTGCAATGGAACTGTTGGCTTGCCCCTCATCCAGTGTCCTGTCCGAAATGACGTTCAGCGCAGCAAGGGAGGTCGTGACCGATAAGCGCACTTACCTAGCTCACAACAGTGTTGACCACCTCGCATTTATAAAAATGAATGAAGCATGGATCTCGGGGGAATTCAACACATGTGACCAGTAGACCATGTTTCATTCAAATTCTGGTGAATGCCTGTGGACTAATTTTTTGGGCCTGTACTGGCCGACACTTTATTCTGTATCCGGTGAATGCCTAATGTACCACCAGCCACAGAATACAAAGTTGTTTGCTGTCCAGTGAACGCCTGTGGCCGTGGGCTAATTTTTGGGGCTTTTAATGGCCGACACTTACTTCTGTATCCGTTGAATGCCTAATGTACCAGCAGCCACAGAATACAAAGTTGTTTGCTGTCCTGTGAACGCCTGTGGCCGTGGCCTAATACTATATGTACTCTCAAAGTACCTGAGCTATATTGCCTCTCATACGCAATTAATACTTGTTACTATAAATACTATATGTACTCTCAAAATACCTGAGCTATATTGGCTCTCATACATTTCTATTAGTTGCCAGTACAACTTGTAGTATTATACGTTTATCCTCAAAGTACCTGAGCTACACTATCTCTCCTATGCAATTAATACTTGTTATTATAAATAAAATTTACTACGTGCTTGACAGAAGTATAAAATACTTATAGGCCTCATCCTAATTGTTGAACATGTTCGCTCTAACTTTTCTATGCTAGGGGTTGATGCTATTTCATAGCATCTCCCCTAGTGGCCTAAATACATCTCTACATACTAAGGTTGATATAATGTAGAGAACCCCCAAACTCCTGTTGGTAGGTGTTGCAAGGAAATAATAGCTAGTTTTGAACATAGTCTGTTTACAGTCCCAACGGTCAGATAAGCCCCCTACAGGAATGTAAGCTGATACACCCGACTCCGGAGAGTCTAAGAGAAGTCTTTCATTAGCCCCTTGCCAGACAATAGAGAGGTGCGACCATCAACATAGATGCAATGATAAAAGAATTAGTAATTTGTTGGAGATTATATGGACAAAATCGCCCCCCGGAGGCTAGATATGGCATGACAGCCACGAACAAGGATGTGAGTCATGAAAGTGCAATGATTGGTTGAACATCAGATGGGCAGGCAAAATGGGAGGTGTTGCGAATGATTAATGAATGAACAAAACTGAATTGCAGAGGGAAAAATCTCTCTGTTCCATGGGAGCATGCTGGAGTGAGCCTGTCATATGAAGGCCTATGCTGAAGCCACATGGACTAGGCCGCATGGAAGCCTGGCTGGTATCTCCCTTTCCCATCAGGACCCAGCCAGGAGGGACCAAGCTTAAGTATCTTTCTATCTTATTTGCCAATATTGTATTAGGCCATAGATATTTTGTTAGTGCTTGTATATTGTGCAATAGGCATCCTACGTTTCATCGTCGTTTGTTATACAATGGACACTTTCTGTTAGAATAAATGTAACTGTTTAATTCAAAGGTGTCTGTCTCATTAACTAACGCTTAGCCCCAGGCCTAGAGCACACTTCGGCCTGATATACATTAGCAAATACAGGACTCATGCATGTTAATACAGATGCAATAGCTTATATGTAGGTATTACAGGGATAGATACTTATAGTTAGTTGTTGCATGTTTTTAATTACTTCAATTGGCACACCTAGATTGTTGGACATAAGAGTCCACAAACCCTAATGTATTTTTGTTTTGAGTCCATTAAGCTAAGAGTCCTCAACTCAGAACTGAAAATCGTCGCAAGTTACGGACAAAGATTGGCGCTGGCTCGCGAATCTGGAAACCCTTTGATGATCCAGGAAGTTCTGTAAAATCTCATGAGAAGTGTAGACGTACAGAAAGCGGTGAGATTCCTGGCTGATATGTTTGTTTGCTAAGCGCTTTTTGTAGTATTCGTGTGTGTTAGGCCTGTAACCAGTCACGGGTACTGGTGAGTGAGGGGATTGATCACCCCTGAATATGTGATATAGTCTGTAGATTGACAGGATAAACCACACAGCCTTGCGGAAAAAGTGGGCGATATATAGATTTTTTTTTTTATTATTATTTTTTTTTTTTAATTTTGAAGTTTTATTTTGAGTTCATTTTTTTTTGTACCCATGTGAAAGTGAAATAGCTTTCTGTTCCTAGAGAAGATATACACATCTTTGCGGAAAAAGTGAAATAGGTGTGTATATATATATAATTTTTTATTATTTTCATTTTTTTTTTGTAATTAAATTTGAAGCGCACTCTGAGAGGTATCATCACAGCCACGTCCCGTTGAATCTTAGACTGCTTCATTTATTCAGGCGGCGGGTGAGGCACTGTTTTTTGCTGGAGGTACCATGGGCAGAGAGCGGGCGGCACGGCATAAAGTACAGGTTACAGGACCAAAGGAGGCCCCCGTGATAGTCTCCCCCCACAGTGTCTCCTTGTGCCTTACACCCCCCACAGTGTCCCCCTGTGCCTTATATCCTCCCACAGTGTCCTCCCACACCCACTGTGTCCCCTGTGCCTTACAACCCCCCCCCCACAGTGTCTCCTTGTGCCCCACACCCCCACTACAGTGTCCCCTTGTGCCTTACACCCCCAACAGTGTTCTACCTCACATCCCCCTTACATCCCCCCACCGTGTCCCCCTGTGCCTTACATCCCCTCCACCGTGGCCCCCTGTGCCTTACACCCTGCCCCACAGTGTCCCCCTGTGTCCTCCTCCACCCACCATGTGCCCCTGTGCCTTACACCCTCCCACAGTGTCCTCTTCTGCCTTACACCCCCCACAGGGTCCTTCCCCACCCACCGTGTCCCCCTGTGCCTTACATCCCCCCACAGTGTCCCCCTGTGCCTTACACCCTGCCCCACAGTGTCCCCCTGTGTCCTCCTCCACCCACCATGTCCCCCTGTGCCTTACACCCCTCACAGTGTCCTTCCCCCCTACAGTATCCTCCACACTGTCCCCCTGTGCCTTACACCCCCACACTGTCCCCCTGTGCCTTACAGCCCCCACACTGTCCCCCTGTGCCTTACACCCCCCACACAGTATCCCTCTGTGCAGTATCCCTCCTCCACCTACCGTGTCCCCTTGTGCTTTACACCCCCCACAGTGTCCCACTGTGTCTTCCACCCCCCACAGTGTCCCCCTGTGCCTTACACCGCCCCCCACACAGTGTCCCCCTGTGTTCTCCACCCACCGTGTCCCCTGTGCCTTACACTCCCCCACAGTGTCCCCCTGTGCCTTACACCCCCCAGTGTCCTCCACCCACCGTGTCCCCCTGTGCCTTAATCCCCCCCCACAGTGTCCCTCTGTGCCTTCCACCAACCCACGGTGTCCCCCTGTGCCTTCTCCCCCCATGGCTGCCCTGAGAGACACTGTGCTGTGTCTGGAGGATCCCAGTGCTCTGCTGTGTGCCCTGTGTTTTGGTTGTGTGCCCTGCTATTTGCCATACTGTGTGTCCAATGGCCTGTGATGTGCCCTGCTGTGTACTCCCCGGATTTGCCATACTGTGTGCTACATGCCCTGTGATGTGTCCTTTGCCCTTCTATGTGCCCCATGCCCTGCTGTGTACTGCCTGATGTGACTTACTGTGTGCCCTGTGATGTGCTCTACTGTGGTTATGTGCTGTGTACTCCCTGATGTGCCCTACTGTGTGGCCCATGCCCTGTGATGTGCCTTGTTGTGTACTGCCTAATGTGCCATGTGACCCTGTGTGCCCTGTTATGTGACCTACTGTGTGCCCCATGACCTGTGCTCTGTGCCCTGCTGTGTACATCCGGATGTGCCCTGTGCTTTGTTGTTTACCCCCTGATGTACCCTACTGTGTGCCCCATGCCCTTTGATGTGTTATTTGCCCTGCTATATGCCCCATGCCCTGCTGTGTACCGCCCGATGTGACTTACTGTGTGCCCCATGCCCTGTGATGTGCTGTGTACTCCCTGATGTGCCCTACTGTGTGCCCCATGGTCTTCTATTTCCCAGGGGCCCCATGGTCTTCTATTGCCCGGGGGCCCCATGAGTTGTCAGTCCGCCCCTGCTTCCACCCTTTCTGTTCTGCTTCTGGCTTCTTTTCCCAGGAACTTTGCTATGCGAGTCAGGACCCTTTGAGGTAAGACCGCACTATATTAAGATACCTCTCAACTCAACTCTCAACTATACTGCTGCCTGTAGCATACTTTGCCCGAAGGCAGCATCCTCCTGCCAACTTACATCCAACCGATAGAATTTTGTGAATGTATGTACTGATGACCAAGTAGTGGCCTTGCAAATCTGAGCCACAGAGGCTTGGCACACTCTACCAGGGCAGTCAGTGCTTCATGGGCAGTAGCCCATAAAGCACTGACTGCCCTGGTAGAGTGTGCTTTAACCTGAAAAGGTGGAACTCTTTTCTTCAGACTATAAACCTGACTAATCACCTGACGAATCCACTTAGCAATAGTTGATTTTGATGCTATATGGCCCGTTTCTGGGGCCTTCTGGCAGTACAAACAAAACATCAGATTTCCATATATGAACTTTCGCCTTTAACTAGGCCTTGACTGCTCTTACTACATCGAGAGAATGCAACAATCTTTCTTCTGCAGAACAAGGTTCTGGACAAAGAGAATGCAGGTAAACATCCTGGTTCAGATGAAAACCTGACACTACCTTAGACAAAAAGGTTGGGTGAGGACACAACACCACCTTGTCTTTATGAATAATTAAGTTTATATCTCTTTACAGAAAAAAGCAGCCAATTCTGACACTCTTCTTGCGGAAGTTACCGCAAATAAGAACATCAATTTCCTTGTCAAAAGAAGCAAAGGAATATTGTGTATTGTTTCAGATGACTGTCCTTGCCTTTGCAGAACTAGAACTAGATTCAGATACCATGGGCACAGGGGTGACCTGACTGGTGGACTTATCCGAGTTACCCCTTGTATAAAGGCCTGGACCAAAGAATGCAAACCGAACGGCCTTTGGAAAAATATTGCCAAGGCCAAGATCTGACCCTTGATCGTACTCAAGTCCAGCTTCATTTCTACCCCCAACTGTAGAAAGGCAAGAATTCTACCTATAACATACTTTCGAGGGTGCCAATCCTTGTTTTCACACCAGGAGACATAGGCCCTCCAGACCCTATAATAAATGGTCCTAGAGGCCGGCTTTCTGGCATTAATCAGGGTCATAACCACTGAACCTGAAAAGTCCTCGACTCTTTAGGATGTGGGTTTCAACAGCCAAACTGTCAAATTTAGCGACTGTAAGGTAAGATGGAATACCGGCCCTTGCGACAGCAGGTTCGGACGAGATGGAAGAGTCCATGAATCCCCTACTGCCATCCTCATGATCTCTGCACACCAGGTTCTCCTGGGCCATGCCAGGGCTACTAGGATTACTGACTTCCCTTCTTCCTTGCTCCTTTGAAAGATGTCGCGGTAGCAGCTGAACCTGGGGGGAATCCATAAATCAGTAAAAAAAGATCCCACAGGGTCACTAACGCATCTGTCCCAAGTGCGAGTGGATCCCTTGTTCTTGACACAAAGTTGTCCAACATTTTGTTGAATCTAGATGTCAACCAGTGGCGGTGTGTCCATAAGGGGTGCAGGAGCACCCCCCCCCCTCTCTGTCTCCGCTCTAATTACCATAGATTCATTCATTGCATGAATCTATCTATGGTCGCTGCTGACACCCCCTATTCAGGGGCCCAGCCCCTTTTTGAGCGACGGGCGCCTAAATTACAGCGACAGGGTGTTTTTTGGAAGCACCTGATTAGAGCCCTTGGCTCTAATAGGTGCCCAAAAATGTGAATAGCGGGCGCAAAGCTGTGAGTTAGCCTCTCAGCCAATCAGGTGCACCGGGTCTGTGTTACCTGTCGCCTGATTTGCTGAAAGGACACGTGCTGTGATTGGACGCCTATTAGGCATCCAATTATAGGAGAGGACAAGAGGAGGAGCGAGCGGGAGAAGACATAGAGGATGGAGAACACTGGACACAGCACGCTGCCTGCCACCGCCAGCCGCTGCCCTCCCAAGACAAGGTAAGGGCTGGGCAGATGGCAGAGCTCATTGGAAGCACTTGGGGCACAGTGGCAGCACTTGGGGCACACTGGCAGCACTTGGAGCACCTTGGCAACATTTGGGGCACAGTGGCAGCACTTGGGGCACAGTGGCAGCACTTGGGGCACAGCGTTTGATGGGCAAAGTGACTGCATTTGAGCAAAGTGGCAGCATTTGGGGCACAGTGGCTGCGTTTGATGGGCACGGTGGCTGCGTTTTATGGGCACAGTGAGGCTGCAATTGATATTTTTTTCTGAATTTTTCAGTTTGTTTGGACCCCCCCAAAATTTTTGAGCACCAGCCGTCACTGATGCCAACAGATATCCGTCCGGGATATAGGGACTATTCTCCCTGGAACATCTATTGGTTGCTCAAGAAATCTGCCTGCCAATTCTCCACTCCTGGGATTAAGACCGCAGATAGGCAAGTAACATGTTCCTCTGCCCGATTGTGTTCCACCTCCCTCTGGGCTGCGTGACTTTTGGTGCCCCCTGGTGATTGATATATGCCACTGCTGTGGCAATATCGGACTGTATCTTGACAGGACAATTTCATAACATGAACGCCCAGGCTATTAGAGCCATATGTACAGGGTACTACCCAAAATCTCTAGGATGTTGATGGACAAGGTTTTCTCGGACTCTGACCACTTCTTATGGACAGCTAGGATTGCTGTCCTAGGATCCTTTCTAGGATTGCTCCTCAGCCCCATAGGCTGGCATCTGTTGTTACCACCTTCCAGGTAATCGGTATGAAGGATTTTCTTTTCTGTAAAATCTTGGTTATTGACCACCAACTGAGACTCTGGCACATTTTTGGGGCAGATTTATTGGATAATCCAAAGCTTGGGTTTTCTTGTTCAAAGCAGACAGAATACTGTTTGCAACAGTCTTGAATGAAACTGGTCATAGGGAACTGCTTTGAATAAAGCCACCATCCTCCCTAGCAACCTCAAGGCAAATGGAAGGACCCTTCCTTGCCCTGACCACCTGGACCAGCTCTCTTATTGCTTTGACTTTTGCCTGGGGCAAAAACACTCTTTTCTGGGCTGTTACATGACCAAGCCCAAATACTCCAGTGTCTTTACTGGTAGTAAGGATGATTTCTCCAGGTTTAGAATCCAACCTAGGTGTTCCAGATACCTGACCATTCTATTGACTGATCTACTAGCAGCAGGTCGTCTAGGTATGCCGTAACTGCTATACCCTGGGAGCGGTGGCTAACTCGAAGGGCATGGCCACGAACTGAAAATGCAGAAAATCTCTGATGAGAGGAGAAAATTGTCACATGTAGATATGCATCTTTGTTTTAGAACTTCTCCTCCCCGTAGGATGGATACTACTGACCTGACTCCATGCAGAAAAAGCAGATGTTTAGAAAGCGACTCAAATCTCTGAGATCTAAAATGGGTCTGACATCTACAATCGGTTTTAGTACCGTGAAGAGATTTAAATAAAACCGCATACCCTGCTCCTCTGAGGGGGTCTCTATGATTACACCCTGAGACATCAATCGGTCTAGCGCCAGAACTAAAGACCTAGGGCCAGATTCTCGTAGATCTGCGGCGGTGTAGCGTTTCCTATTTGCACTACGCCACCGCAACTTACAGACGCAAGTGCCGTATTCTCAAAGCACTTGCTCTGTAATTTGCAGTGGCGTCATGTAAATGGCCCGGCATATCCCCGCGTAATTCAAAGGGGGCATCTTTGAATTTAAATTAAGCTCGCCCTCACGCCGAACGAACTGCACATGCGCCGGCCGTAAACGTAGCCCAGTGTGCATGCTCCATAGTACGCCGCAAATACATTGGTTTCGACGTGAACGTAATTAATGCAAAATCCTATTCGCGAACGATTTACGTAAACAACGTAAATGACGGAAAAAGCGAAGCTGACCTGACGTCCATACTTAACATGGCGTACGCATCACCTACGCTAAGTTACCCCTCATATAGCAGGGGTAACATTACGCTTACGCAAACGACGTAAACTACGGCGACGGGGCGCAAATACGTTTGTGAATCGGCGGATCAGGCTCATTTGCATATTCAACGCAGAAATCAACGGAAACGCCACCTACCGGCCAGCGTAACATTGCAACTTAGATCCGACGGTGTAAGTGACTTGCGCCATTCGGATCTAAGCAAAATCTATGCGTAACTGATTTTAAGAATCAGTCGCATAGATACACAGCCGCACAAACAGAGATACGACGGCGTATCTCCTTTCAGAATCTGCCGCTACTCTTTATAGGGTCTTTGGGGAATAGCCGAGGGCTACCACAGAGATGACTCTTTTGTCAAAGATCTCTTCTTGCCAAGCCCCTGAAAACTGCAGATCAAGTGGGACGCCCCTTCAGCCTTGGGTATGTTTTGTAGGCTTCTGCCCTCAGACACTTCTGCAGTCCTATGCAAATAAACACATAGGAAAACAGTTCCACAAAAAACAAGTACAGCTTTAATGCATGCAGCATGTGTTATATATATATATATATATATATATATATATATATATATTGATTTATGTGATCTTGCGCTAAAGGAATAAACCCTTGTGCAAACTGCAATGAAATAGAGAGTGCAAGAAAATAGCTCATAAGGGTTAAGTAGGGTTGTCCAGATACCGATACCAGTATAGGTATCGGTACCGATACCGAGTATTTGCGGGAGTACTTGTATTCCCGCAAATACCCCCGATGCCTAAATAGAAGGTGGAGGTGACATAGCTGCATGTATGGGGGGTGACATGGCTGCATATATGGGGGCGACATGGCTGTATATATGGGGGTGACATGGCTGCATATATGGGGGATATGGAGGTGACATAGCTGCATATATGGAGGTGACATGGCTGCATATATGGGGGTGACATGGCTGCATATATGGGGGATATGGAGGTGACATAGCTGCATATATGGGGGTGACATGGCTGCATATATGGGGGATATGGAGGTGACATAGCTGCATATATGGGGGTGACATGGCTGCATATGTGTGGGGACATGGCTGCATATGTGTGGGGACATGGCTGCATTTGTGGAGGGACATGGCTGCATTTGTGGACACATTTAAAAAAAAAAAGTATGCATCGGTATTCGGTATCGGCGACTACTTAAAAAAAAGTATCGGTACTTGTACTCAGTCCTAAAAAAGTGGTATAGGGACAACCCTAGGGTTAAGGTGCAATAATAGTGAAATCTGACACCTTCACATACGTGCCAAAAAATGTATGAATCAATATATCAATAAAAGTATACAAAAAATGGAAAACACTAATCAATCTAGTGCGAACCTGCAAAAAGTAAGTGCAGAAATGCAATGCAAAGTTAAATATTGCAATCTTAGTAGATGAATGAATGCTCAATTCTGAGAAGTCATGGGTAAAATTAGGGAATCCAATCCTCAAATGTTTCAGCAGACTTTATCACAATATCTGTTCCATCTGTACTGCGTTCTCAATTGTAGTATTGAACCTTGATGGGGATCCTACACTGAGTATACATTGAGTATACTACACTATTGGAAGTCTTTCTCTCTCCTGCTTGTATCTGGGTTACTGGCTGGGGCTCCCCCCCCCCTCTCGTTTTGGAAAGCCATCATTTGAGGAATTATTGTGAGAGAGAGAGGATACTATATGTAGCATTACCCCTGGAGGAGCTGCTAATTGTGTTTGGGTGGCACATTTACCTCGTGGCTCTTCCAAATTCCTAGGGGTAAATGATGCGTATTGCATGAAGTAGAAGTAAAGGAATGTCCGCAACAGGTGCTCTTTGCTGTGCTCTTTATTACCCAGCCGGGTATAAACCATAAAACTTGTGGTGAGGAAAGTATAGCTGAAGAAGAAAGGTAAACAGCATATGGGGAAACAGTCCTGCTCCCAAGTATAACACTTCTTTGTGCCACTCCTGCCTGAGTGGGATAGTGTACCCGGACAGGCCTCTCTCACTGACCTGGCAGCCGAAGTATCACTCGAACCTTTGTGCGGAAAAGTCTCTGCCACAGACCCTCCTTAGGGAACCTCTGCCACAGGCCCTCTCTGGTTTGAATTTCGGAGTTAGTCCTCCTTGAAAGAATCACGCCTGGATCTTCTTAACGTCGTCTAGGTACCGACTGACAGGTGATCAATTCCTCAGTGTCCGGATTCCTGTGATCCCCGGTGGTTTGACAGGGCCCTTTTGGACCGCCAGCCTCTCAATGGTGCTCCTCAGACGGACTCCCCACCGAACAGCAATACAGCTTGGGATCTTCAAAGGTGGTAACCCAGTTGATCACTGGGTCCCCGTCACTGCTCAAATGTTCCGGACCAGCAGGGTTCCGAAACCAGGAACACACGCCCCAGCCAGGTAGGCCATAACGCCGGGACGCCGTGGTGCAGTCACCCTAAAGGTGGGTGCCGCACTGGTAGAAGACCCAGAACCAATGGCGTCTGCCCCATAAATACCCCTCAGCAGCATGCACAGCGAGGCTCAACCCTCTTGATTCGCTGCTGGGCAAGAGCACCCAAACCTCGACTCCACTGCTGCCACCTACCGCACTGGGGTTGGAAGAACACCCCAATGTAATAGAATGAGCCCATAGCACAGCCAAGCTGAGACAGAGACCCTGTTTTACACATAACAAATGGGATCAGAGCCTAACTACGCTCTGATCCATCTCTGAATTTAAATAACACCGGTACCTAAAAGTAACCAGGCGCTACATATACAACAGGAACGCCAGTAACCAATAGCAGAGGAGTGTTGAGAAAGTTGATGTGCCCCAATATATGATTCAGAGGTGAGAGTTATGGGAGACCAGTGTAGGATCCCAATCAAGGTTCAATACTACAATTGAGAACACACTACAGATGGGACAGATATTGTGATAAAGTCTGCTGAAGCATTTGAGGATTGGATTCCCTAATTTTACACATTATATGGGACGTTTTAGAATTGAGCATTCATCCAGATACTAAGATTGCAATATTGAACTATTTTGCACGATTTGCACATATTTTATAATTTTTTTGTACATTGCACTTTTTACATCTTTGCACCTACTTTTTGCACGTTTGCACTAGATTGATTAGTGTTTTCCATTTTTTGTATACTTTTATTGATATATTGATTCATTCATTTTTTTGGCACATATGTGAAAGTGTTATATATATATATATATATAGACCAGGTCCTCCTTGTACACTACCCTGGACCCGTATAGCACTCTGCCAAAGCAACTCTTTGGTATAGCTTTCACATGACCAAGGTGCCAACTCAGAGTCCAGCTCTCAAAGGAGAAGCATTACAGGCAGAAACCTTGCTCTTCTTTCACGTGGCTCGGGTACCATCCATTTTGAAATTTTCAGGCAATTTAGATAAATCCAATTGATTAGCTCCTTGATCCCGTCAGATTTCTTATTGGAGCTCTTCTTAGCACTTCATTAACCGTGACCAACACCTTAGGCCTCGTGCACACGATCAAATCTATCTGCTGAAAACGGTGCGATGGACCGTTTCAGCAGACAAATTTGATCGTCTGTACGGGCGGACAGACAGATTTTACCAGCAGACAGATTTTAAAGCATGCTTTAAAATCTGTCTGCTGCAAATCCGTCCGTCCGACATGTCTGCTGGTTAGTACGCTAACCAGCAGACATATCTGCCCGCGCATGCATCGAATGGATTCGACGCATGCGCGGAAGTGTTTTACTCCCTGGTGGACGTGGCGTGTCACGTAACCGTGCTGTCTGCCGGCGGGGATTTTGGTTTGACCGTGTGTACAGTGATCAAACCAAAACAGCCCAGCAGACAAATCTGATCAAATCGGTCTATCAGATTTATTTAATGGTGTGTACGGTGTGGTGGAAATTTGAAGATGTATTTATTATGTATTGTCATAATTGGCACCCAGTCTTGACACTTCCCCAACCAGCTCTAAATAGAGCTGACTGTGGCAGTCCTGAGGCTGGTTGACTCTCGTCTTGAGGTTGGAGTGTGATGGTTGCGGGGTGGGCGTATGCCCACCAGCGAGGGGCCCCTCTGTGCATTTAGCACAGACGATCGTTGAGGGGGATGCGTTCATTTCGCAAGCACACTAGTGGCTGTAGACAGATGTACGCTCTTATCTGGGTCATGTCTGATCAGTAGGATTTGGGATTCATAGGGTACATCTGTAAATAGCCTCAATAAGGATATAATCTTCATATGCATTATTCTATGGAATGGCGCAGATTAAAGGTTCTATCAGGGTATATTTTGAGGGCTTGTGAGCGTTTCTGGGGTCAGGGGGGGGCACATGCACACCCTGACCGGACACACCCATAAGACATTGTTTGTATTTCTATTCATTGTATTGTATTCATTGTATGTGTTTCTATTCATTGTATTGTATTCATTGTATTATATTCTATTCATCTATTCAATTTGACTTCCTGTCAGAAGGAATGTTTTGGTCCTGTGTATAGGAGACATCTGGTAATGTCGCCTCCCATGGGGGGAGGCGACTTACTGGTGATGACTTCCTGTTTTGTGTAAATAAAACAGCCATGCTCAGCCCTGTGAGGGGAGATGATTGCAAGGATGATAACATGAGAGCAGCGGTTGTAATGTCTCTTGATTGGTATGGATGGGCATGGAATATATGGTGAGTAAATCTGTTAGCTTAAACATGGCATCATTTCATTTAAGATGGCGAATGTGCTTTACAGCACATGGCAAGATGGGGGTGTGCTTTGCACACCCCAGATTGCCATTACAACGGGCCTTAGACACTGGCGAAAAAACTGAGGTACCAGTGTACCAGTGTCTATCCACCTATAGGTTGCGTATAACCCCACATAGTGGTGCCACGTGATGTATGATAACGTTTTTTTTTTTTAAACTGCAGAGTTGATCAAATACCACCAAATTAAGCTCTATTTATGGGTACAGCATCACACGAGCATGCAATTGTCAGTTTAATGGCCTGGTCATGAAGGGGGTAAAACCTTCTGGGGCTGAAGTGGTTAAATATAAAGTCTAGGTATGCTAACTACAATTAGTAATTTAATGAAAGAAAGATTCTCATATGGTAAAATACCTGAACCCATTTTTATATAAGCTCAATATTGTTTGCATTACCTCTCCTTCAGGGAGCTGTGTGGCCCCAATTGCTTTCATGAGGACAGATACTGAGCCAGCTGGCCCAGTGATGTAAGCTGCTCCTGTGTCTATAGCTACTGTGCACTCTTCTTTGCAGAACAGAACCTCTGCACCAGCTGATACCCTGTTGACAAAAAACAGTCATTGTGAACATGGCTTAAAAAAAAGAAGACATTACACTTTTGAAGATGAGATGAAGCATGATACTTTTCACACACTCCTGCCTGCATGCCTGGCTTATGCCCTGTACTCACGAGCGGAATTTCCGTTGGAAAAAAGTTGGATGTTTTTTCTGATGGAATTCCGCTCAAGCTTAGCTTGCATACACACGGTGACAGTGTTCATAAGTCACACATAAGTTCTCTGGATTTTCGAGTGTTAAGAACGCAGTGATGTATAATGCCGTGTACACACGATCATTTTTTGTGATGAAAAAAAAACAATGTTTTCTGTGAAGTAAAAAACAACGTTTTTGAAACGTCACTTTCAAAGACAATGTTGCCTACACACCATCGTTTTTTTTCACAAAAAGCGAGGTTACGTTCACCACTCTTTTCCATTGAAGCTCGCTTCATAACTAGCTTCTGGGCATGCGCGGGTTGAAAAACGTCGTTTTAAACGACGTTTTTGCTACACACAGTGACTTTTTGTGAAACAAAAAACAACGTTTTGAAAAACGACACAAAAAATTCAAGCATGTTGGAATTTTTTTTGGTCATTTTTTGGAAGACAAAAAACGACGTTTTGGACACACACGATTAATTTAAATGACGTTTTAAAAAATGACGTTTTTTTCCATCGCAAAAAACGACCGTGTGTACATAACACTACGACGAGGCAAGAAAAATAATTTCAATGCTTTCGAGCATGCATGTTTTTTTCGGAAATACATTCAGACGAACGGATCTTCTGATAGGAATTTTTTCCGTCTGAAAAATTGAGAACCTGCTGTCAAACTTTTGCTGACGGAAATTCCGACAGCAAAAGTCTGATGAAGCATACACACGGTAGGAATTTCCAAAGAAAAGCTCACATCAGACTTTTGCTGGCGGAAATCCTGCTTTTGTGTATGGGGCATAAAGGACAGATGAATTCCAGGAAGAAAATGCTACATAAAACATGTGCCCTTAATTAAGGTGGCCATGGCTAGGAATGCTGGGGGGGGGGGTGTTTTTCAAAATGATTTCTCGACAAAATAAAGCATGGAGACATGGGTGAAATTCAACTATTGTTATGGATGATATGTGAAATGTATATCAGCGATACCCTGAGCAGAGCAACGTCAGATAATGTGGCATCTGGAGGTAAGCACGAGCATCGTACAATTTGTCTGCTGAAACAGGAACAAAATGTCTTTGCCGATCTTAATTAGTGTTGAGCAGAATATGCCATATTCGAATTCGCGATATATCTCGAATATATAGTCGAATATTCGACAGATATTCGCTAAATACGAATATTCGTCATATATTTTCGAAATGAAATGATTGCGAATTTTCGCTATCGCGAATGCGAATGCGATTGCGAATTGCGAATTGCGATTGCGAATATTCGAGAAATGCGGAATGGAGCACTCTGATTGGCACAGAATATTCGTGATATATTACAATATAAAATAATTGCGAATATTCGAGAAATGCGGAATGGAGCACTCTGATTGGCACAGAATATTCGTGATATATTACAATATAAATTAATTGCGAATATTCGGCAAATGCGGAAGGAGCACTCTGATTGGCTCAGAATATTCGTGATATATTACAATACACAATAATTGCGAATATTCGGCAAATGCGGAAGGAGCACTCTGATTGGCTCAGAATATTCGTGATATATTACAATACACAATAATTGCGAATATTCGAGAAATGCGGAAGGAGCACTCTGATTGGCTCAGAATATTCGTGATATATTACAATACACAATAATTGCGAATATTCGAGAAATGCGGAATGGAGCACTCTGATTGGCTCAGAATATTCGTGATATATTACAATACAAAATAATTTCGAAATTTCGAGAAATGCGGAATGGAGTACTCTGATTGGCTCAGAATATTCGTGATATATTACAATATAAAATAATCGCGCGATATCGCTATTTGCCGAATAATCGCATTGCGATTTTTCGGCAATATAAAATGAGCGCTGCAGCTACTCGGCCCAAGGTCTCTAATCATACCAGCAATGCTTTTAGACGTCGATGGGGATCTCTAGGATGTGATCTGTTCTAAAAAAAAATTTAAAACATTCGAATATTCGAAATAGCGAATATTCGCCGCGATATTCGCGAATACTCGAATATGCAATATTCGTAGCGAATATTCGCAATGCGAATATTCGTGAGCAACACTAATCTTAATGTCACAGATCAGCGACTACATTAACTCATACAGCACACCGACAGTGATGCAACTTTACTAACTTTGAAGTCTATTGTTTTGAGTGGGTGGCCAGATGAAAAAGAGGCAGTACCTGGAATTTTAAGGGAATACTGGTCTTTAGGCCGGGTTCACACTGGTGCGACAAATGCTCCGACATTGGGAGCTCATGTCGCATGGCATGTGAAAATCAATGTTTCCCTATGGAAGCCGTCTTAACTGGTCCTGACACATGTCGGTCTGACTTCGAAAATGCTCCCTACACTACTTTGGTCCGACTTTCATCCTACTTCAGCCCATTAAATATAATTGAAGTCGGATCAAAGTCGGAACGACATCTTGCATGATCCTACTTTGGAATGCGACCTGTGCTCTGCTGATCTTGAGGGAAACCCTACGCCAAATTTTAAATAAAAAACCGGCATGGGTTCCCCCTCCAAGAGCATACCAGGCCCTTCGGTCTGGTATGGATTTTAAGGGGAACCCCCTACGCTAAAAAAATGGCATGGGATCCCCCAAAATCCATACCAGACCCTTATCTTAGCACACAGCCCTGGCTGCTCAGGAAAGGGGGTGGGGATGAGCGAGCACCCCTCCCCTAACCCACACCAAGCCGCATGCCCATAACATGGGGGGTGGGTGCTTTTGGGCAGGAGGGCGCCTCCATACCAGTAAAAATATGCTACTTGAACCCTCCACTACAAGGTTTTACAGAAAAATTAAAGATTAAGAGACAGGGGTGAAGAAGGGGGCGTGACCGGATGGAGGAGCAAAGGTGTGAGGTGTGAACTGTGAGACATGTGAAGGATGAGAGGTGTGAATATCCCTCTGGTCTACGCCCAATAACACAGGCTATACCCCGAGGAAGAAGCTAATGTTGAAATATTAGTTGGGAAGTCTTGTCTCCATCCATTAATATGGCTAAGGAGCTGCAGTTATATCTTGTTGTGCGGGCGCCGCTGCTGGGAACGTCACGGCCTTGTTGTGTGGACACCACTGCTGGGGGCACCGCTGCCTTGTTGTGCGGTCGCCGCGGCTTGGGACGCCGCTTGTGTGTTGCTGGCTGTCTGTCGGCTTCTCTGATTCCCTGTGCAGCGTAGCTACAAGCCTGCTCCCGGCGGCACCTGATTGGATGACTGAGCTCCGTAGCTGACCTCCCGGAGCAACGTGACTAATATCAGTGAATACCAGAGTTCTTGGTGCTGGAGGCTGGAGCTGTAGGTGGATCGTGCCAGCTCAGATTCTCATACCAGAGACCCCCTCTCCCCGGACTAAAAGTGACAATAAGGGAGATGTCTTTGCCGATCTTAATGTCACAGATGGTGGTATTTGATCAACTCTGCAGTTTAAAAAAAAAAAAAAAAAAACTTTATCATACATCACGTGACACAGAGCACCACTATGTGGGGTTATACGCAACCTATAGGTGAATAGACACTGGTACATTACCAGCAGACAGATTTTAAAGCATGCTTTAAAATCTGTCTGCTGCAAATCCGAGTACCCGAGCCACAATGGGAACTACGTGGAGCCCAGTATACAGAGGACTGTGTGATTAAACATGCGGCATATGCTATAGTGCTATTCGTGAGATGGGGAGGAGGGGGGGGATAAAAGTAAATAAAACCACGAATATCACATTTCAAGCACAAGAGAGTGGAAAGTTTGAGTTTATAAAGTTTGGGGGACACTTATATTTTTTAAAACATACATGTAAAAAAGTTAATTTTCCGATTGTTCAAGGACAAAGATGGAGGAGAATAGGTAGAAGGTGAAGGATTCAATTTATTATTCCCTTGGCCTTCTTTTTCCATTTTTTTTTCTTTCTCTTTCTCCAGGTATCAAGGATTGGGCACCTGTCTGTATAGTATTATTCTTTCTTTGTTATGATTGGATACAGTATTTTCCTCCAACAAATTAATACATTTTCTTAGGTGGGCTTTTCTATCTTATGGGGTCTTTTTTTTTCCCTCTCTGTTTTTGTACTTTTTTCAGCCAGATGCACCATTCTCTGACTGATCCGCTGTGTATTTCCTGGCCAGTCTGACCTTGTTCCTGCCTGCTGTCTTGCATCTGCGTGCACCTGCATCTGCTACCTTCCAGTGCACCTACATACACATGCGCCTGCATCTGCTGCTCTTCAGCGCACCTGCACACACTGAACTGTATCCACAGCATCCAAGCCAGTTCTAGTCTCTGCCAGCTGTCACCATCTCCAGCCTAGAGAACCCTGCAGGCACTCATACCTCACTGAGCTCCTACTATCACTGTCCCAACTCCAGTGACTCTGGAGTCAGGGCTGTACGAGATGTCTCCCTCTGCACGTCAGGCTACCAGATACGTGTCATACTGTCTCTTTACTAGGGATGAGCCGAACACCCCCGGGTTCGGTTCGCACCAGAACGTTCGAACAGACCGCGGGTTCGCGCGAACATTTAGAACCCCATTGAAGTCTAAGGGACCCGAACGTTTGAATTAAAAAACGATCATTTTAAAGACCAATATTCAATTTAATGCTGGAAAACATCGTTCAGAACCCGGGTCTTGCCCCAGGGAACATGTATCAATGGAATTTTTTTTTTTTTTTACCACTAGCCGACCAGCCGCCGTCGTTCTACGGTGGCAGGTCAGCTCTCCTGGGCGAGAGCCCGTAGCTCTACGTCGAGACATTCGGGGCCACTAGGGGGCGTGCGCCCCCCGCTCGCCCCCGAGTCCCGCGCGCGTGCCCGTCGTTCCTGTCAGCGGGGGAAATGCTGATCCTCCGTTCATACAATGTATGAACGGAAGATCAGTGATTCCCCCTAGTGAGTCCACCCCCCCATACAGTTAGAACACAAATAGGAACACACTTAACCCCTTCCCCGCCCCCTAGTGTTAACCCCTTCACTGCCAATTGCATTTTTATAGTAATCCAATGCATTTTTATAGCATTGATCGCTATAAAAATGCCAATGGCCCCAAAAATGTGTCAAAAGTGTCCGAAGTGTCCGCTGTAATATCGCAGTACCGAAAAAAACGCTGATCACCGCCATTACTAGTAAAAAAAAAATATCAATAAAAATGCCATAAAACTACCCCCTTTTTTGTAAACGCTATAAATTTTTCGCAAACCAATCAATAAACGCTAATTGCGATTTTTTTTTTACGAAAAATATGTAGAAGAATACGTATCGGCCTAAACTGAGGAAAAAAAATGTTTTTTTATATCTTTTTTGGGGATATTTATTATAGCAAAATGTAAAAAATATTGCATTTTTTTCAAAATAGTCGCTCTTTTTTTGTTTATAGCGCAAAAAATAAAATCCACAGAGATGATCAAATACCACCAAAAGAAAGCTCTATTTGTGGGAAAAAAAGGACGCCAATTTTGTTTGGGAGCCACGTCGCACGACCGCGCAATTGTCAGTTAAAGCGACGCAGTGCCGAATCACAAAAAGTGCTCTGGTCTTTGGACAGCAATATGGTCCAGGGCTAAAGTGGTTAAACGGCCGTTTTTTCTGGAGCAGCCATTTTAATGATGCTTAAATTGAAAAAAAAATCCTTTAAATATCACACCTGCTGGGTGTCTATAGTAGTGGCACGTGTTTAGAAATGTCCCTGCACAACATGAGAGGACTATAAAAAAAAAGTAATTAATACTGCTTGCGCACGTGCTGTGTGGCAACAATATGTCGAATATTTTAGCGGTGGTGGGGGGCCATTATTGTTTTGTGAAAGAAAATTTTTAGAAACAAGGGCACCCCTCAAACATACTGTAATTGGAGTGCAACAAGGAGCCACGTGCAAAGTATTGCATCAAAAATTGTTATTAGGCGCCCCTGTTAAACAGGGGCAGAAAAATTGTGCCTTAGGCACAACACAACACTGCAACCCCTCCCAATAACTCCAATTGGAGCGCAACAAGGAGCCACGTGCAAAGTATTGCATCAAAAATTGTTAGTTATTAGGCGCCCCTGTTAAACAGGGGCAGAAAAATTTCTTACTAGCTATCAGCAAGAAAAGTGAGGAGGAGAAGGATCAGCAGCATAAGAGGACAGTCACTCAGCATCAGCATACGCAGTCTAAAAGGGATCCGACATTTCAACGAAAAAATATTATTCAGTAACATCAGCATCATGTGCTTGGTAGCTGGTGTTGATCCAAGCCTGATTCATTTTGATGAAGGTCAGTCGATCAACAGAGTCAGTGGAGAGGCGCACCCTGTGATCGGTAACAAAGCCTCCAGCAGTACTGAATGTGCGTTCTGAAAGAACACTGGATGCAGGGCAAGCCAGTAGCTCAATTGCGTACTGTGCAAGCTCTGGCCAGTGATCCATCCTCAAGACCCAGTAAGCCAGAGGATTTTCGGTGGGGAAGGTGTCCAAGTCGGATCTTGCCCCTAGGTATTCCAGGACCATGTAAACCAGACGCTGGCGATGGTTGCTGGAACCGGTCAGACCTTGGGCTGCGGACTAAAAAACTGTCTGAAGGCATCGGTCAGGTGGCCACCTTCTTCACCGCTCCTTCTGTGACTCACCGAAGCCTCAGCAAGATGTTGTCCAGAGCCAGTTTTGGTAACCCCCCCCCAGTTCTGGGAACGCATTGCACAGACCCTTCTGCAAGGCCTCCCGCAGAAGTTTCATCTTCAGCTCCCTCTGCGATGGCAACATAAGGTCCGCAACCTTACTCTTGGAACGTGGATCAAGGAGAGTTACCAGCCAGTAATGATCCCTCTCCTTGATAGCACGTACACAAGGATCCTTACGCAGGCTTTGCAGGATCAGGGAGGCCGTGCAGCGTAGGTTTGCAGAGGCATTTGGGGCACAGTCCTCTGGGTCGCTGAGGACGACAGGATCCACAGGCACCTCATCCCAGCCACGTAAAAGTCCACGTGTTTCTTGGGACTGTAAATGAACCCTTGAAGACTGCTGCTGCTGATGCCGAGTGCTAGGCTCCACTTCCATGCTACTGATACAATCATCCTTCTCCTCCTCGTCCTCTATTCCTGTGTGCTAGGTGGGCAAGCAGGACCACTGTCTGGGTAAAGGGGGCCTTGAGAGGTAAGGAAGTCCTCCTCTTCCTCCCTCTGTTCTGCCTCAAGGGCCCTGTCCAGTATTCCACGTAGCGTTTGCTCCATTATGTGAATAAGAGGGACAGTCTCACTGATGCTTGCACTGTCACTGCTCACCCATCCTTGTGGCCTCCTCAAATGGTGACAGGACAGTGCATGCATCCCTGATCAAGGCCCACTGGCGTGGGGGAAAAAAAACCAAGCTCCCCTGACCCAGTTCTGCTGCCATATTGGCACAGGTACTCATTGATGGCCCGCTGCTGCGTGTGCAGCCGCTGCAGCATGGCCAACGTAGAGTTCTATCTGGTGGGCATGTCACAGATTAGGCAGTTCTTGGGCAGTTTTTTTTCCTTTTGGAGGTCTGTCAGCCGAGCAGTGGCATTATACTGTATGACCTCCGGAAATGTACACAGACTTTCCTGGCCTGCTTCAGGACATCCTGTAAGCCCGGGTACCTGCCCAAGAATCGCTGCACCACCAAATTCAGGACATGCGCAAAACAGGGCACATGGGTGAGTTTTCCCTGTCGCAGGGCAGAGAGGAGGTGCCATTATCGCTGACCACCATTCCAGGCTTCAGCTGGTGTGGCGTCAACCACCTCTGAGCCTGACCCTGCAGAGCTGACAAAACCTCTTCCCCAGTGTGGCTCTTGTCTCCCAAGCACACCAGCTCTAGCACCGCATGACATCTCTTGGCCTGCATTCCTGCGTAGCCCCTCGTATGCCTACGGAGCTGGCTGGTTCTGATAAAACATCACAACAGGAAGAGGCCACAGAGTAGGGAGAAGAGGAGGGGTGGAGGAGAGAGGTGTGTCACAACCAGTAGTAGTTTTTTGGAGGCGTGGTGGCGGAACAACCTCCAAAACTACTGTACCTTGCCCTGCGTCCTTCCCAGCTGCCAGCAGAGTCACCCAATGCACTATAAAAGACAGGTAACGTCCCTGTCCATGTCTGCTGGACCATGAGTCAGCGGTAAGATGCACCTTACCACTGACCGCCCTGTCCAGCGAGGCATGGACATTGCCTTCCACATGCCGGTAGAGAGCCGGAATCGCCTTCCGTGGCGTTTGGGTACTTGCCACTGAGGTACCGCACATTCCACAAACTCACGGAAGGGGGCAGAATCTACCAACTGAAAAGGTAGCAGTTGAAGTGCTAGCAATTTCACTAAGCTAGCATTCAACCGCTGGTCATGTGGATGGCTGGGAGAGTACTTCTTTCGGCGCTGCAGCAGCTGGGGTAGGGAAATTTGTCAGTAGATTGCCCGCATGTACTACTACTACTAGGTTGTGACACACCTATTTCTACACCTTCACTGCAGGCTTCAGAGAGGACTGGGGGTCTAGTGGGGTTGGATGTCCCAGAAGGGCAAGGGGAGGTACGCTTTTGTCTTTGGTTTGGGTCTTTCTGGTGTGCTTGCCAACGAGCTGCATGGCAGGTCGACATATGTCTGGACATGCATGTGGTACCCAGGCGGGTGATGTTTCGGCCACGCGAGATACGCTTGCGACATATGTTGCAAATAGCAAAGGTACGATCTGATGGACATGTTTCAAAAAGGCCCACACCAAAGAACTTTTGCTGTACCGTTCAGACACAGCAGCGCCATGCACAAGCGTAGATGTGCTCTGTAATGCAGTTGGTGTGCCCTTAAGCTGACCCCTGGAGGGCATCCTGCCTCTTTGGAGATGTGCCTGTGCCTTGTCCTCCTCCTCCTCCTCCTCCTCTTCTTCCTCCTCCTCCTCTCTCCTATCAGGCACCCAGGTAGAGTCAGTGACCTCATTATCCCCTCCCTCCTCATCACTGTCAAAAACCTGACAGTATGCTCCAGCTGGGGGAACATCACTGCCAGATTGCTGTACCTCTCGGCCACCCCCTCTCCCTGGAATGCCTTCCTCTATCTGTGTTCCATCATCGGAGCTTTCAAAACGCTGCACATCTTCCGTTAGCATGTACCCAACACTGTGTTGAAACAGTTTGGGGGACTCCTCAGGAGGACATGGTGGGACTAGGGAAGGATTGTGTGATGCCATTGTGCACAAAGAAGAGGACACCTTGGCAGCTGCTTTGCCAGATAAACTAAGCTCAGCCTGGGTGAGAGAGGATGAGGACGGCTTGGTCATCCACTCTACTAATTCCTCTGCATGTTGAGGCTCAACACGGCCAGCTCCCGAAAAGGATGAGCGGCCATGGCCACATGCTGAAGAGGATGCACCGCGTCCACCACCAGTGTTGCCTCTGGATGAAGAGCCTGCTTGCCCTTGTGACTCTCTGCCTTTCTTTGTTGTCCTTCCAGACATTTTATTAGCCTGCACAGGACAAAATCAGAAATTAACAGCACCTGTCCAGTAAGAGCAACTGCGTTTATGGGCAAAAACACGGCAAAAACGTGCAGTAAGATCGACTGCGTTTATGGGCAAAAAGACAGCAAACGTATAGTAAGATCGACTGAGTTTATGGCCAAAAACACAGCAAATGTGCAGTATGATCGACTGCGTTTATGGGCAAAAACACAGCAAACGTGCAGTATGATCGACTGCGTTTATGGGAAAAAACACAGCAAATGTATAGTAAGATCGACTGAGTTTATGGCCAAAAACACAGCAAACATGCAGTATGATCGACTGCGTTTATGGCCAAAAACAGCAAATGTGCAGTATGATCGACTGCGTTTATGGGCAAAAACACAGCAAACGTATAGTAAGATCGACTGAGTTTATGGCCAAAAACACAGCAAACGTGCAACGTGCAGTATGATCGACTGCGTTTATGGGCAAAAACACAGCAAACGTATAGTAAGATCGACTCAGTTTATGGACAAAAACAGCAAACGTGCAGTATGATCGACTGAGTTTATGGGAAAAAACACAGCAAACTTATAGTAAGATCGACTGAGTTTATGGGCAAAAACACAGCAAACGTGCAACGTGCAGTATGATCGACTGCGTTTATGGGCAAAAACAGCAAACGTGCAGTGTGATCGACTGCGTTTATGGGCAAAAACACAGCAAACTTATAGTAAGATCGACTGAGTTTATGGGCAAAAACACAGCAAACGTGCAGTATGATCGACTGTGTTTATGGGCAAAAACACAGCAAACGTATAGTAAGATCGACTGAGTTTATGGCCAAAAACAGCAAACGTGCAGTATGATCGACTGCGTTTATGGGCAAAAACACAGCAAACTTATAGTAAGATCGACTGAGTTTATGGCCAAAAACAGCAAACGTGCAGTATGATCAACTGCGTTTATAGGCAAAAACACAGCAAATGTGCAGTATGATTGACTGCGTTTATGGGCAAAAACACAGCAAACGTGCAGTATGATCGACTGCGTTTATGGGCAAAAACACAACAAATGTGCAGTATGATCGACTGCGTTTATGGGCAAACACAGCAACTGTGCAGTATGATCGACTGCGTTTATGGACAAAAACACAGCAAACATATAGTACAGCACAATCTCCTGCCTGACAAATACTAATAGCAGATCTAGCTAAGCTATACAGTGTATAACCACTTCCCGCCCGGTCAATGGCAAATTTACATCCGGGAAGTGGTTACAAATTTGTGACTGGCCGTTTGGTGACGTCCTTTAGCATACTGGCTAGCGCGTGTCCGCAGGTGCGCGCAGCGCGGCGATCGGGGACGGCGTGTGTCCCTCGGACACAGCGCTTCCCCGATCACGGTAAACAGCCAATTTCATTGGCTGTTTACCACGTGATCGACTGTGTCAAAGACACATTCGATCACATGTCAAAACAAATTCGGCGGCGCGCTCCTGCACGTCGCCAGAGGCTTGCAGAGCGGGGATCGGGTAAGGCGCGTGTCCCTTGGACACAGCGCTTTCCTGATCAGGGTAAACAGCCAATGAAATTGGCTGTTTTCCCACGTGACCGGCTGTGTCCAATCACAGCCGGTCACAAGTGTAAACAAACCAGGCAGTTACTATCTGATCCCTGCTCTCTCCTCACACACTGTTTTGTGAGGAGAGAGCAGGGATCAGTAAGTGAGATCAGTGTAGTTCATCTGTATACTGTACAACACAGCCCCCCCCACCAATAAAGAGAACCTGTTACACAGCCCAGTCCATCTATAAATCAGCCCATCTGTAAATCAGCCCATCTGTAAATCAGCCACCCGTACCGCCATCGGTACCACCGCCACCTGTACCGCCACCACCCATACCACCATCAGTACTACCGCCACCACCTGTACCACCATCGGTACTGCTGCCACCTGTACCGCCATCGGTACCGCTGCCACTCGTACCGCCATCGGTACCGCCGCCACCCGTACCGCCATCGGTACCACCACCACCTGTACCGCCATCGGTACCACCATCACCCGTACCACCGCCATCGGTACCATCACCACCTGTACCACCGCCACCACCACCACCACCGCCATCGGTACCACCACCACCACCACCACCACCACCACCACCACCACCACCACCACCACCACCACACATTCCTGACACTAATACCTTCATCGGTACCACCACATAGGCCGCCACCACTACCACCAGCAGTACTATTACGCAGGCCCACCAATAATTACTGACATACTGCCATAATGTCCCAAAAGCTTTTCACACTCGAAGAGGCATATGTCCTTATGTCCACCATGTCGGATGATGAGCACAGCGAGGAGCCCCCATTATCCAATTCTGATTCGGAATATGAGCCAGTGGAGGATAGTGGCTCAGAGTCAGAGTCCCCGGAGGAAACCGTCCCTCCCAAAAGAATGCGATTGGGACCAAGATCAGGAGATCTGCCCAGCACCAGCAGCGCCATACCCCAGGAAGAGGAGCCCAGTACTAGTAATGGAAATCCACGCCCAACCCGAAGAATCCTGCCCCAGTCCTACCTTCCTGAAGCCCTGGCAAACCCCTTATGGTTGCCTGCTAACTCAGGATCCGCTATCATCCCCCCTTTCACCGCACAGCCAGGTGTGCAGTCCGACACTACGATTTTTCTCAATTTTTCTCAATTCCCTTATACATTTCACTGGCCCGACTGCACTTTAAGCAGTACATCCCAAACAAGAGAGCCAGGTATGGGTTAAAATTAAATAAATTATGCGATCGAGCCACTGGATATGTGTTCACATTCAGGATCTATGAAGGCAAAGACTCCCAGCTCCAGCCCCGTGATTGCCCAACATATATTGGAACTAGTGGGAAAATTGTCTTGGAGTTGGCATACCCCTTGTTCGGAAAAGGCTACCATTTATATGTTGATAATTATTATATCAGCCTGCCCCTTTTTCGACACCTTTACAGCAAACAAACCCTGGCCTGCGGTACCTTCAAAAAAAAACGGAAGGGATTCCCACAAAATTTGTTGACCAAAAACTTGAAATCTGGAGAATCGTCATTCATGAGGAATGAGGAGGTGTTGGCCATGAAGTGGAGGGACAAGAAAGATGTCCACATCCTCTCTACCATCCACAATGACACCATGGTGGAGATCCAAAAAAGAGGCAGACATATTGCCAAGCCTGAATGTGTTCACGATTACAATTTTTACATGGGGGGGGGGGTGGATTTAAATGGCCAGATGCTACAGCCCTACTTAACAAGAAAGTCCTATTTTTGGCACAAGAAGGTTGCGTTTCACCTGTTTCACATGGCCCTTTTTAATTTGTTTGTCTGCTACCAAAAAGACAATCCGCCAACTGAAAACCCACAAATCTCCTACCTCAAGTATATCAAAGATATCATTGAAGCCCTCATTTATCAACAAGATCCCGTCCCAGGAAGCATTCGCTCTGATTGTGTGAGTCGTCTTCACAAGCGACACTTTCCCTTTAGCACCCCCCCACAGAATTTGGAAGAAGACACCAAAAAAAAATGCCGTGTATGCACCAAAGCAGGAGTAAGAAGAGACACCACCTGTCCCGATTGTCCCTCCCAACCTGGCCTGTGCCTGGGACAGTGCCTCAAAAAGTATCATACATCCATCCAATATTAGTTCCCCTTATTAACAGACTGCCATTTCCCCATTTGCCTGCTACCATGTTAATTAACTGACCCTGGCCTGTTTACTGACGATGTCTTTGCTTGCCGATTTAAACTACGTTTCTGACCTCCATGTGTACCAACCTCAGCCTGTTTACCGACGATGTCTTTGCTTGCTGATTCAAACTACGTTTCTGACCTCCATGTGTACCAACCTCAGCCTGTTTACCGACGATGCCTCTGCGATTTGGGTGGGAGAAGCCTCTAGCCCTGTCCCCCTGGCCTTAAGCTTGATGGTCCTTCCTGCTGCCTGGACCAATACTTTGGCTGTGCTGACCATATTACTGCCTGTAATGACCCATGACATTATGGACCATGTGTCTTCCTGCTGCTTGGACCAATACTTTGGCTGTGTTGATCATATATCTGCCTGCTACCTCTACTGACTTTTCACAATATTTCTGCTAAGACACCTCTGCCTGCTACCTGGACCTGTGCTTTGGCTGTGCTTTGGCTGTGCTCTGGCTGTACTGACAGTATCTCTGCCTGTACGAACTATGGACAGTATTCCTGCCTGCTGCCTGAATGATTGCTTTTGTTGTCGCTGACCTCATCCCTGCCTGCTGCCTGGAGCGATGCTCTACTCTGTGGACCACTGCACTACTAAATAAAAAGGTAATATTTTGTTATTTGGTATGTGTATGCAATGTGTTAGATATATGAAGGGCCTTCAAAAATGTGATCGGTAGTCAGAAAATTATATGTGCAATTTATGCTTGAAGAACGCCTGAAAGTGCTACTTCAATGTTAGGCCTCTGTATGTGGCCAGGCTGTGTAAAAGTCCCACACATTTGGTATCGCCATACTCAGGAAGAGTAGCGAAATGCATTTTGGGGTGTCATGTTTGCCATGTATATGCTATGTGTTATAAATATCTTATAAATGGACAACTTTGTGTAAAAAAAATGCAATTTCATTTTTTCTCCACATTTTCCAAAACCTTCTGGAAAAAAATGAACCGCTCAAAAGACTCATAATGCTTCATAGATTATACGTTGGGGTGTGTGCTTTCCAAAATGGGGTAATTTTGTGGACAATTCCATTGTCCTGGTGCTCCAGGGCCTTCAAAATTGTAATAGGTGGTTGAGAAAGGATTTGTGCAATTTTTGCTTGTAGAACGCCTGAAAGAACTACTTCAATGTTGGGCCTCTGTATGTGGCCAGGCTGTTTAAAAGTCCCACACATTTGGTATTGCCATACTCAGGAGTAGCAGAATGTATTTTGGGGTGTAGTTGCAATTATGCATATGCTGTGTGAGAGAAATAACCTGTTAATATGACCAGTTTATGTAAAAAAAAAAAAAAGAAAATCGTAATTTTCCTAAGAATTGTGGGAAAAAAATACAACTTCAAAAAACTCACCATGCCTCTTAAAGCGGATCTCCACCCTAAAGTGAAGATCCGCTGATCGGAACCCTCCCCCCCTCCGGTGTCACATTTGACACCTTTCAGGGGGGAGGGGGGTGCAGATACCTGTCTAAAGACAGGTATCCGCACCCACTTCCGGCCCGCAGTCTCGGGCAAAAGACGGGCTTTTCCCGTTGTGTGCTGGGAACTCTCAGCTCCCAGCACACAGCGGGAGCCAATCGCCGGGCGCAGCGCGACTCGCGCATGCGCCGTAGGGAACCGGGCAGTGAAGCCGGAGCGCTTCACTTCCTGGTTCCCTCGCCGTGGATGGAGGGGGGAGCAGCAGGGTGATGAGCGATCGCTCATCCTCTGCTGCGGACGCCGCTGGACTCCAGGACAGGTAAGTGTCCTAATATTAAAAGTCAGCAGCTGCAGTATTTGTTGCTGCTGGCTTTTAATATTTATTTAAGGTGAACCATCCGCTTTAATAAATACGTTGGATTGTCTACTTTCCAAAAAGGGGTAATGTGGAGGGTATTTGTACTTTCCTGGCTTGTTATTGTCTCAAGAAATGAGATCGGCCTTCAGTACATTAGGTGTGATCAGATGTGATCAATTTTCAGTGATTGGCACCATAGTTTGTAGACTCTGGGCCAGATTCTCAGAGGCGTTACGACGGAGTATCTCAGATACCCCGTCGTATCGCCTTTTTTTTTGACTCGTATCTATGCGTGTGATGCTGAGCATCACTTTTGCATAGATACGCTTCTACATCCGACAAGTGTAATACAATTACACTTTCGGATCGTAGGTGTAATGACAACTCCGGCCACTAGGTGGCCTTTACGTTGTTTTTCATTTGCATATGCAAATGAAGTAGTACGCCGATTCTCGATCGCTTTTACGCCGCCCCGTCGTCGCGTACGTCGTTTACAAACTCGTAAGGTTACCACAGCTTCTATGTGGAGTAACCTTACGAGGTCCCGTCGGATGCCGTCGTGTCCCGTCGGACGCCATGTTAAGTATGGCGTCGGGTCAGCGTCGGCTTTTTCCGTCGCTTACGTCGTTTTACTAACTCGTTCGCGAATAGGGACTTGCGTAAATGACGCTCACGTCGTTTTGACGTCGGTTTCAATGACGCTTTCCGACGTGAGCTGGAGCATGCGCACTGGGCTTTTTCCCCGGCCGGCGCATGCGCAGTTCGTTCGACGCAGGGGCGCGCTTAATTTAAATACAAGCCGCCCCATTTGAATTGCGCGGGTTTACGCTGCGCGATTTACGCGACGCAGGCGAAACCTACGGAGCAAGTGCTTAGAGAATAAAGCACTTGCTCCAGTACGCAGCGGCGGCGTAGTGTAACTGGCTTACGCTACGCCGCCGAAAATATTTGAGAATCTGGCCCTCTATGGCCCAGATTCACAGAGCGATTACGCCTGCGCAACTGGTGTTGCGCGTGCGTAAGTCTAAATGTGCGCGTGCGTTTAGATGCGCGCGATTCAGAAAACGATTTACGCCAGAAATCTACTTTTTTGTGTCCGGCGTAATTTCGTTAGACAGACGCATCCGTCCGCGCAAAAATGCGCTAGACACACCATTGATTTGCTAGTCAAATATGCTAATGAGGGACTTATGGGGATCCACAAAAAAACGTTGTTGCTACGCGGTGTGCGCAACAGCAAAATGTTCTGTCTAAAATTAGAGCTGATAAAAGCTGGTCTAAAAAATGAAAAAAAGTCTACTTGTCAGATAAAGCAACACTGTTAGTGAGGAGTTCAGCAGTCACACGTGTTGCCCAACAATCTGTATGCCAACATGCCAGGGGCATCGTCGCGCATAGCTATACTACTGACTTTAGATGAACAAAGAAGGAGGAGGGCACGGAGGATGGCACTAAGGAGGGCACGGGAGATGTTTTTTTTATTTTTTTATTTGCTTATATAAAATTTACAATTTTTTTTTTTTTTTTTTAAAGTGTATTTTTGTGCGTGAACTCGAGAGAGAGGAGCCGGACTGCAGGAGTTGGGAGTAGGCAGACCCTCCCCCTGGAGGCATTCGCCATCCTTCTCCATGCCCCCGGTGGCAATGGCGGGTGTGAAGGGGGGCCTCCCACTCACCCCGCCCTACCTGCTCCTCTTGGGAGCCCAACTGGGGCCCAACGGGACCCCAATGGGGCAGAGGGACTCCCCCTATGAGGGAGTGTGGGGGCCTAGCCCACCCAGCCAGCCCCGTAGGTCCTTCGCCTCTCTTTATTTTAGGAGACCGCATGGCCAAAGTGCGTGTGTTTTAAACCAATTTCGTGTGCGTGCAAGTGTGGTGGTTTTTGGGGGGGGGTGGGCGTACTAAGCACAGGCGTACCTTGCATAGCACACCCACCGGGAGCCGGGCTGAGACCACCAAACTCAATTCACATGTAGCCGAGACCGGGATCCGAACCCTTGGCTGCAGAGGTGAATGGCTTGTCAACGCAGTGCCAATCACGTTGAGCCACCACAGCTCCCTCTAAAATTTACAATTTAATCTAATACAATATTCTTATCTGATACAAGCCCCTCACTCTTCACTTGATATATCACACACGCATAGACATCTATGGCATGAGTGATTCTGAGGTGTCTCGCATCTTCAGATTCACCCCTCATGCCATCATGGAATTACCACAACCTTGCAGGAGGACATCAGCAGCCCAACACATGGCACCACCCATGACACCCATGACAGCTACATATACAATCAGAGCCCCATCCCCACAGATTTCGAACAGAACATGTATGGGGACAGCTGGCTGGTTGGTGAGTGACATGGGAGTCAGGCATGACTATCCCCTCCCGTGATGCACACCTCACAAGTGGCACATGCATGACTAACATCCTCCTGTCTTTTCCCTTACAGGTGACTCTGCATATGCACTGGTACCACATCTCATGACCCCATCTCATGCCAGCTCACATTATGCATCTTTGCACGTTAAACACACACATTAATCATGGCACAATGAGAATGCATGCATGCACACCACTGTGGTCCCTAGCACACACACCCCACATCCTCATCACATTGGATTGGCACCAGTCCACCATGCAGGACTTGTGAGCTGCAACGCCATGCCACGGCTCCAATTATGTCACTGTACATTCATACACCATTCACACAGACCTGGGGATCACTTCTCCACCACAAATGAGGGTGACACCCCTTTTCCCGCAGGAATATCACCCCCACATTCCAAAATCATACACAAACAGAACCAAAAAAATTAAATAAATGACGAGCAAAAATAAAAAATGCCCAGCAAAAATATAATTTAAACAAAATAACAACAAAGAAAACACATAAAAGACAAAAATCACTCTGCAAAACAGTCCTCAAATATCTCAAAGACACGTCACAAACAAACAAAAGCACCTTACTGTAGAGGGAGGGATACAAAGGGATGTATTTTTGCAAAGGAATGCATTTGTGTCTGTCTATTTATGCTGTCTGCGTAGTTCATAAAGTTGCCCTAGTCCATTTCCAATTTCACTGATTGCGCCGCTCCCGAGTTGTGAGCATGCGCACATCGGAGCTGACCATGGTCTCGTTCAAGCGCGCATGCGCGAGCCGGCCCTTCATTTGCATGGGGTCACGGCTCATTTCAATGTAACACACCCACGTCCCTCCCAATTTGTATTACTCCTCCTTACGCCTCTGTAAAAAACCTTACGCTTGCGCAATTTCCTGCGCAAAAGCTACGTGAATCGGGGGATTACGCAGCTAGATGGCGCAAGTCTAACGTAATGGCGGTGCGCTACGCCAGACCGATAATGCGCCGATGTACGTGAATCTGGGCCTATAACTTTCACAAAGACCAAATAATATACACTAATTTGGGTTATTTTTACCAAAGATATGTAGCAGTATTAATTTTGGCACAAATTTATGAAGAAAAATCACTTATTTGCAAAATTTCACAATATAAACTAAAAAAAGTGTGTTTTTTTTCAAATTTTCGTTGTTTTTTTGCTTATAGCGCAAAAAATTAAAAACCCAGTGGCGATTAAATACCACCAAAAGAAAGCTATATTTGTGAGAATAAAATGATACAAATTTGGTTTGGATACAGTGTAGCATGACTGAATAATTGTCATTCAAAGTGTGAGAGCTCTGAAAGTTCAAAATAGGTCTGGGCGGGAAGGTGCATAAGTGCCTGGTATGGAAGTGGTTAAATATATGTACAACTCCTAAGGATGTATATATATTCTCTACACACTGGGCCAGATTCAGGAACACTTGCACTGGAGTATTTCGATATGCGCCGCGTAACTGTGATGATGCGCCGTCGTTTCTATGTGCCCGTACCCACCAAACTAGATGCGCCCAATAACGGGCCATTTGCGACCGGCGGAACGTTCCGACGCCAGAGTATCGTCAGCGCTTATTTTCGCTGGGCGCATCAGTCGCGCCCATTGATTTCCCCTGCAAATATGCAAATGAGGTATTTTTCCCAATTCACGAACGGATTAGCACCATACGCTGGCTACATGCGCCGCGCGTATCTGGTCCGTCCGGCGCAAAGTTATTTCTACAAAAGGCTGCTTTATCTTTACTCCAGACGGCCACAGGTCAGCAGGAGAGCAGCTACAGCAGCGTTACCGACGATAGGAGCTAGCTGAACAACAACACTTGCAAGGACAACACCTCTGTGTGCCAACATGCCAGGGGCAATTGTGGTCCTAAGACTAGTACTGGGTCCCTCGCTACGGAGGAGGCGGGCACGTGAGAGGATATACCGCACTCGTATGAACCTCTTTGGCATGGGGGATGAGGAGGTGTATCGCCTCTTCAGATTCAGCCCTGATGTAATACTTGAACTAACCACAACCCTGCAGGATGACATCACCAGCCCAACACACCGCTCACAAGCAGTGCAGCCACTGGTGAAGGTCCTGGCAACACTTAATTTCCTTGCCAGTGGAGTGGTGGCTGGGATGTCACAGTCCTCCATAAGCAGATGTGTGCACCAGGTTGTCCCTGCAATCCTCAGACGCATGTCCAACCAGTTCATCAGACCCACCACTGAGGAGCTGCGGCTGAAGGCAATGACAGATTTCTACAACATTGCCAGATTCCCACGCACCATCGGGGCCATTGATTGCACACATGTGGCACTCCAGCCTCCCAGTGCCACAGAGCACATATACCGCAATCGGAAGCATTGGCATTCCATCAACGTACAGGTGATAGCTGATGCCCAACGCCTCATATGGCACGTCCGTGCCAAACACCCCGGGTCCAGCCATGACAGCTTCATATACCGTCAGAGCCCCATCCCTACAGAATTCGAGCAGAACATGTATGGGGACAGCTGGCTGGTTGGTGAGTGACAAGGGAGTCAGGCATGACTATCCCCTCCCGTGATGCACAACAGAAGTCGCACATGCATGACTAACATCCTCCTGTCTTTTACCTTACAGGTGACTCTGCATATGCACTGGGACCCCATCTAATGACTCCTTTCCGGAACCCCCAAACCAGAGGAGAGAGAAAATACAATGAAGCACACATCAAAACCCGTGGAGTGGTGGAGCAAACATTTGGGCTCCTAAAGTCCCGTTTCCGCTGCCTGGATAAGTCCGGGGGGACCCTATTGTATTCCCCTACCTTTGTGTGTCAGATCATCGCTGCATGTTGTATTCTGCACAACTTTGCTATGAGAAAAGGCCTGCAGATTGACATACGTGATGACCTGACCCCCGACCCACACAGTCCCCACCTGCCAGAGGACACCCAGTCTGCTGATGGAAGAGCAGTCAGGAGGGTCCTCGCCGTAGGCATCTTTGGACACTAAACCAATACATTAATCACACAGACAGTGCACGCGTGTACACCACTGGATCACACACACCACATGCACATCGCATTGGATTATCCCAAGTCCAGCATGTAGGAGTTGGGAGCAGCAACGCCAGCGTCAAGGCCCCAATGATGTCACTGTCCATTCACACACCTTTCACACGTCATTCATTCAGCCGTGGGGTTAACTTCAGCACCACGGCCGAGGGTGACACCCCTTACTTTCAGGAGTGCCACCCTCTCACATTCACACACCATTCACACTGTCCCCTGCACTCCTGACCGTGTGCAGTACAAAATTAAAAAATTAAAAAATTAAAAAATGTCCTGAGTATAAACAATAATATTCAAAAATAAACAAAAACTCATATCCTGAGTATAAACAAAAATATATAACAACCAAAAAACCCTCATCTGAGATGACGGGGGCACTCTCGGGCTCCTCATCTGCCTGGAGGGAGTGGGTGGTGGTGGGGGTGGGGGGGCATCAGGAGGAGGCTGATCCCCGGGTGGGCCACTCCTGGGAGCTGTTGGCTGCCTGCCCTCCAATGCCACAGCGATACGGCTCAGATACAGGTTTGTCTGGGCCTGCATCCTCAACTGGCGGGTGATATTGTGCCGCTGGTCACGTTGCCGCTGCCTCCCCTCTTCCCGGATGGCAGCTGTGTTGTCTCGGACAGCTGCTGTCAAGTGCCGGATATCAGCCTGCACCTCCCCCAGGCTGGTCACAACGCCCTGCACACGACTGGGCAGCTGTGACAGAGAGCCCAGGCTGTCTGCGACCCTGTCTAAGTGGCCAGCCATCTCCCCCATTTGCTGGGTCTGTTTGGCGTGGTCCAACAGCACCTGGTCCTCGACCAGATCACACACCCCCCTGGTCTTCCGGGTGGCCTTCCTGGGGGCAGAAGAAGGTTGTCCCCGTGGGGATGGAGTCGCCCTTGAGGGGCTACCTAGGATGGGGGAGGGGATCACAGAGGGCCCTGCAGAGGAGGAGGACTCCTCCAACATTAAAATAAACTCCTGTTCAGGGACAGGCTCCTCCACAACCACCTCTGCTGAAGTGGTGTGGGTACTCTCCTCCTCCACCTCGGTGTCTCCAGCACCCAGGGCCTCGTCATCAGCATCCCGTTGGGAGGTTGGGGTGGACTGGCCGGCACGAGATGATGGCCCAGCTCCGTCATCTGTGGATGACACAAAGCAGACACATGTTGGTGGTCCCACACACTTGGCACATGTACCCACCCCCCCCCCCCCACATGCAACACACCAAAAAGGGGGTAAAAATCACTTACCTGTCCTGGAGCCTTCCTCTACGGAGTCATAGCCAGGGACCCCCTCCAACTGCTCCCTGTCCAGGCAGCGGGCAACCACCTCCTCCTCCGCGGTCAGGGTGACAGGACATGGTGGACCACCACCTGTGCCCCTCTCATGGCTCCGAATGGTGGACACCTTGCCCCTCACCTTGCGCCGCAGGTCATTGATTTTTTTTTTGAATGTCGCCTGCAGTCCGGGTGGAGTACCCTAGCACATTGACCCTGGCAGCAATGGTGTCCAGGATACCCTGCTTCCTTTCCCGGCTGGTCTTCCTGCTTTTTTTCCCATGGAGGAAATCATTAAACGTCTCCATAGCCGAGATTATCACAGAGACCTCCTGGGCATTATAGTTTAGGTTCCTCCTCTCTTTGGGGGTAGCGGGAGCAGCCATTACAGGGCAAAAGTATCTTCCCTGGGGTGGGGGGAAATGGAACTACTTTTGTGCCGGAATGGCGTTTCCGCCAGCGCTTTTAAGCGCCCAGCGGAACGCATTGCGCTGACGTTTCCCAGGAAGTGGTGCCGACGGAAGTTGTGAGCATGCGCACAAGGGGGCGAGTGGAGCCGCACTCACTGCGCATGCTCCGTGGATGATGCGCTGAACGTAAGCCTCTGCGCTGGGCTCCGCCCATCATTTACATATGATCACACCCACTTCCACTTGCGTCGGGTTACGCCAGCGCATTATCGTTACTCTGGCGCAAGTTTACGCGCAACTGCTATGTGAATTACAGGACTTGCGCTGAAAGGGTCTTCAGAGTAACGTAAATGAGAAGCGTTACTCCAGAGGAAAGATACTCTCATCTACCTGAATCTGGCCCACTGTGGGCCAGATTCTCAAAGAAATTACGCCGGTGTATGTGGAGATGCGCAGAGTGGGCCAGATTCACGAACACTTGCGCTGGAGTATTTGGATATGCGCCGCGTAACTGTGATGATGCGCCGTCGTTTCTATGTGCCCGTACCCAGCAAACTAGATGCGCCCAATAACGGGTCATTTGCGACCGGCGGAACGTTCCGACGCCAGAGTATCGTCAGCGCTTATTTTCGCTGGGCGCATCAGTCGCGCCCATTGATTTCCCCTGCAAATATGCAAATGAGGTATTTTTCCCAATTCAAGAACGGATTAGCACCATACGCTGGCTACATGCGCCGCGCGTATCTGGTCCGTCCGGCGCAAAGTTATTTCTACAAAAGGCTGCTTTATCTTTACTCCAGACGGTCACAGGTCAGCAGGAGAGCAGCTACAGCAGCGTTACCGACGATAGGAGCTTGCTGAGCACCCCCACTTGCAAGGACAACACCTCTGTGTGCCAACATGCCAGGGGCAATTGTGGTCCTAGAACTACTGATGGGTCCCCCGGAACCAAGAAGGCGGCCACGTGAGAGGATATACCGCACTCGTATGAACCTCTTTGGCATGGGGGAGGAGGAGGTGTATCGCCTCTTCAGATTCAGCCCTGATGTAATACTTGAACTAACCACAACCCTGCAGGGTGACATCACCAGCAAGACACACCGCTCACAAGCAGTGCAGCCACTGGTGAAGGTCCTGGCAACACTTCATTTCCTTGCCAGTGGATCATTCCAGCGTACAAGTGGAGTGGTGGCTGGGATGTCACAATCCTCCATAAGCAGATGTGTGCACCAGGTTGTCCCTGCAATCCTCAGACGCATGTCCAACCAGTTCATCAGACCCACCACTGAGGAGCTGCGGCAGAAGGCAATGACAGATTTCTACAACATTGCCAGATTCCCACGCACTGTGGGGGCCATTGATTGCACACATGTGGCCCTACAGCCCCCCAGTGCCACAGAGCACATATACCGCAATCGGAAGCATTGGCATTCCATCAACGTACAGGTGATAGCCGATGCCCAACGCCTCATATGGCACGTCCGTGCCAAACACCCCGGGTCCAGCCATGACAGCTACATATACAATCAGAGCCCCATCCCAGCAGAATTTAACCAGAACATGTATGGGGACAGCTGGCTGATTGGTGAGTGACAAGGGAGTCAGGCATGACTATCCCCTCCCGTGATGCACAACAGAAATCGCACATGCATGACTAACATTCTCCTGTCTTTTACCTTACAGGTGACTCTGCATATGCACTGGGACCCCATCTAATGACTCCTTTCCGGAACCCCCAAACCAGAGGAGAGAGAAAATACAATGAAGCACACATCAAAACCCGTGCAGTGGTGGAGCAAACATTTGGGCTCCTGAAGTCCCGTTTCCGCTGCCTGGATAAGTCCGGGGGGACCCTATTGTATTCCCCTACCTTTGTGTGTCAGATCATCGCTGCATGTTGCATACTACATAACTTTGCTATGAAAAAAGGCCTGCATATTGACATACGTGATGACCTGACCCCCGACCCACACAGCCCCCCCCTGCCAGAGGACACCCAGTCTGCTGATGGAAGAGCAGTCAGGAGGGTCCTCGCCGTAGGCATCTTTGGACACTAAACCAAAACATTAATAACACAGACAGTGCACGCATGTACACCACTGATGTCCCTAGATCACACACACCACATGCACATCGCATTGGATTAGCCCATGTCCAGCATGTAGGAGTTGGGAGCAGTAACGCCAGCGTCAAGGCCCCAATGATGTCACTGTCCATTCACACACCTTTCACACGTGATTCATTCAGCCGTGGGGTTAACTTCACCACCACGGCCGAGGGTGACACCCCTTACTTTCAGGAGTGCCACCCTCTCACATTCACACACCATTCACACTGTCCCCTGCACTCCTGACCGTGTGCAGTACAAAAATAAATTAATAATATCATATCCTGATAATTAAAAGAAACAAAATCTCATAACCTGAGAAAAAGAAAAAATAAACTCATGACCTGAGTATGTCCAAATCAAAAATATAAAACCAAAAAAAAAAAAGGCCTCATCGGGGATGCCGGGGGCTTCTTCTGGGGGCCCCTCTCTGGCTCCGCAGCTGCCTGGATGGAGTGGGTGGGGGTGGGGGGGCATCTGGAGGTGGCTGATCCCCAGGTGGGCCACTCCTGGCAGGTGTGGCCTGCGTGCCCTCCAAGGCCCTGGCTATCCGTCCAAGGTAGGAGTTGGTCTGGGCCTGCATCCGGAGCTGACGGGTGACCTGGTAGTGCTGGGCCCGCCGACTTAGCCTCCCCTGGTCCCGGATGGCAGCACTGTTGGCCTGGACGGCTGCAGTAAGGTGCCGAATATCCCCCTGCACCTCCCCCAAAGTGGTGACCACTGCAGCGCAATTACAGCTGACATCCTGCACTGCGTTGCTGAGGTTGGCAACGGAGCCCAGGCTGTCAGACACTTTCTCCAAGTGCACCGCTATGGCCCCCATCTGTTCCGTCTGCCTGGCGTGATCCCTCGCCAACTGGTCCTGTATACCATCAGACACCCCCCTGGTCTTCTGAGTCGCCTTCCTGGGGCCAGAAGATGGATGTCCTCGGGTGGAAGGAGTCGCCCTTGAGGGGCTTCCAAGGATGGGGGAGGGGGCGACAGACAGCCCAGGAGAAGGGGAGGAGACAGACAACACTAATGAAAAGTCCTGCTCTGCCACAGCAGGATCCTCCACAACCACCTCGGCAGGTGTGGTGTGGCCACTCTCCTCCTCCACAACCTCTTCACCACCCAGTGGCTCAGGCACACGATGGCGTGGGGGGGATGGGGTGGAATGCACGCTGACCGATGATGGCCCAGCTCCGTCATCTGTGGATGACACAAAGCAGACACATGTTGGTGGTCCCACACACTTGGCACATGTACCCTCCCCCCCCCCCCAAATGCAAAACAACAAATAGGGGATTATAAAACACTTACCTGTCCTTGTGCCTTCCTCCACGGAGTCATAGCCTGCGACCCCCTCCACCTGCTCCCTCTCCAGGCAGCGAGCAACCACCTCCTCCTCTGCGGTTAGGGTGACAGGACATGGGGGACCACCACCTGTGCCCCTCTCATACCTCCTGATGGAGGCCACCTTGTCCCTCACCTTGCGCCGCAGGTCATTTTTTTTTTTTGTATGTCCCCAGCAGTCCGGGTGGAGTAGCCCAGGACATTGACCCTGGCAGCAATCGACTCCAGGATGCCCTGCTTCCTTTCCCGGCTGGTCTTCCGGCTTTTTTTGCCATGGAGAAATTCATTATCCCTCTCCATTGCCGAAATGATCACTGAGACCTCCTGGGCATTAAAATTCAGGTTCCTCCTCTCTCTGGGGGTAGCGGGAGCAGCCATCACAGCACAAAAGTATCTTCCCTGGGGTGGGGGGAAGCGGAACTACTTTTGCGCCGGAATGGCGTTTCCGCCAGCGCTTTTAAGCGCCCAGCGGAACGCATTGCGCTGACGTTTCCCAGGAAGTGGTGCCGACGGAAGTTGTGAGCATGCGCACAAGGGGGGCGAGTGGAGCCGCACTCACTGCGCATGCTCCGTGGATGATGCGCTGAACGTAAGCCTCTGCGCTGGGCTCCGCCCATCATTTACATATGATCACACCCACTTCCACTTGCGTCGGGTTACGCCAGCGCATTATCGTTACTCTGGCGCAAGTTTACGCGCAACTGCTATGTGAATTACAGGACTTGCGCTGAAAGGGTCTTCAGAGTAACGTAAATGAGAAGCGTCACTCCAGAGGAAAGATACTCTCATCTACCTGAATCTGGCCCTTAATATATATTTAATATATATGTATGTATTTATTTATTCAATTATAACCACCACCATGCTCATGTTTGCTTAGCTAATAGTATCAAGGAATTACTGAATTTAGATTTTGCGTATCTCTCTCCTTGTGCATTTAATATTGCACACACTCATGGAATGGTGCCAAACTTCAGTACTTGAAAATACCCACAGGCAACACTTTTTTTTCAGGTTACCAGTTTAGAGTTACAGAGGAGGTCTAGTGCTAAAAGTATTGCACTCGCTAACGCACGCTATGATACCTCACATGTGGGGTTTGAACGGTGTTTACATATGTGGGCGGGACTTACACATTTAAGGCCCGCCCACATATGTAAACACCGTTCAAACCACACATGTGAGGTATCATAGCGTGCGTAAGAGCGAGAGCAATACTTTTAGCACTAGACATCCTCTGTAAATCTAAACTGGTAACCTGAAAAAAATAAAATGGTGCGTGTTCGCTTCTGACTGCGAGCTACTAAGGACAGGGGCGTTTTAATTATTACTATTTATGTTTGTTATGTAAAAATTCAATAAGACCTCCCCTTCAGGTAGGAAAGCATCAGTTCAGGGGGAAAAAACAAAAAAAAACAGCTCTCATGCTTTCATCCGCCATTGCAGCTTTGATTCTGCTAATGCATCTCGAGTGAACTAGGCATGCTCGAACACTTAGAAAATTAAGCTGGGTTTTTGTGCCTGAAAATGACTTGCATGTTTCTGAGCATGCTCAGAAAGCTTGTTTTTTGGCTTAGTAATTTAAGGACATCCTTAACAGGTGTAAGCAGTTACAAGTGCACACAAACTAGAGACTGACATTTCTTCATGTGTTCCCAATTGGTTCATTAGCACACATGTTATAATAAGCATGGACAGAGCACATGTCAACTGCCCTGAGAGGGGGCAGACTTGCTGGCTGGAATGGCGGGGCGAATGTTTTAATCCTGTGGGTCTATCCTGTTATTTCAAAACCATATTCCAATTACTGTGTTTTCATGTTTTTATGTTTTTTTTGTTTGTGTGTTTATTTTTAATATTTTGTTTTGCTTTCCTTGTTTTGTGGACCAATAAAATTACTTTCAAATTTTGAAGTTTGTTTTGTGATATTTTTTTCATGCTATGGATTTCAACCGCTGCAGCTGAAATAGTTTGGGTCTAAACCATCAAGTGTGATTTGTGTCAAGCTTCTTTGCTGGTGTGTATGCATGAAATGTCTGCTGCCATGTTTAGTCACCAGAAAAGGAAAGACAAAGCGGTACGTTTTGTTTCCTAGAATTGATGGCCAGACTGTCTGTTTAAAGCACATGTGCAAGATGAAGGAAAACCTGCAAACAAGGCCTGTTGGGGGGGTGGGTGTATTGGTGAACAGGCTTGAAGTGCTGATTTACAGCACTGTGCTTGAATCTAGCACAAGACAATCCTATTCTAATTGTGGGTTGTTTGAGGGAAGCCAAGTGAGTGTTAGAACCCCTGCTAGTGTTTTTAGGTTGGGCTTTGTGTCCCTTTTCTTAAAATTGGCTTCACTTCCTGTCACACAGCTAAACAGGAAGTGAGGTTAAAACCCTACCAATGTCTTTTCTTCGGGACACAGGTCAATCTAACTAGTGTCCCCATTAAGCAAATTGCACTGCTGTGTACACCCCAAATGATTAGTTAGTTTGGGGTTTAGTAAAGGCAAAGCCGCTCTGCAGTAGAAGCATAGTCAATGAAAATCAGAAGGGAAGCACTGATGGTTTTAACATGCTTGTCCACTTGTAGTGCAAAGTGGATTTGCCTTTAGTAAATGGACCCCAAAGTCCAAGATCCCTACTAATTTGGGGTGTACACAGCAAAATGCAATTTCCATAATGGGAAACTATTTAGATTGATCTGTGTGTCCCCAACAAGACATTAATCTGGTTTGACCCTCACTTCCTGTTTGGCTATGTGGCAGGAAGTGAATGAATGAAGTAGAAAGTGACAACATTTGTGAGGTGTCTTTACCCTATAAGAAAATTGTTTATTTTACATTGGGTGGTGTTTGTGGGGGTCCCTAACACACATTCATACATATTACCAACGCTGGATCCTGGCCTATTGGCATGGTTATATTTTCTTAAGCCTCTCAATAAAATTATCTGAAATTTGGGGTTAAACTGGAACTATAATCAACACTTCTTTTTTTGTTTTCTTTCATTTTGGATAGAGTTGGGGGGGAAGGGTTATAAGCCCTGTCAGTTTATTTTGTATTATCTCTGTCTGTTTGGGGAGATTGGCCTTCACTTCCTGCCCCATAGCCAAACAGGAAGTGATAGAAAAACTAGGCAAATTAAGGGACTCCTGTGCCCCCCCCCTCAGAACTTCTGTGTGTCCTCTTAAAATTCCTGGGCGGGTCATAAAAAAACAGGGTGTGGCCTTGACAGGAAGGGTGGGTCATTTTTCTATTAGGGGGTGCAGAAATTTGGTCAGGCCTAGGGCAGCACAAAACCTAAATATCCTACTGCATATTAGGGCTTATTTAGACAGGATCCGATTTACAGCATGTTTTAGATTGTGGGAGGAAGCCCACGCAGGCACAGGGAGAACATGCAAACTCCAGGCAGATGGTGTCACGGGCGGGATTCGAACCAGCAACCCTTTTTCAGCTAGGTGAGCATGCTATACACTACACCACTGTGCTAAATGAACATGATCGCAGCTGAAAGCATGAGATCAGTGTTTTTTTTTCCAATTCCATGCTTTCCAGCCTGGAGGACAGATGTGGGGTCTTATTGACCCCGCCTCTCTCCATAAAGAGGACCTGTCACACACTAGTCCTATTACAAGGGATGTTTACATTCCTTGTAATAGGAAGAAAAGTGAAAAATAATACAAAAAAAAGGGACAAACAAGTGTAAAAAGAAAAATATTAAGTTAAAAAAACAAGGGGCGTGGCCAAGATGGCAACTGAGCTGGACGTGTAGGAGCGGAGCTCTGCTGAAACAGAGGGGATATCATCCTTTTTTGCTTATCCTGATCTGGCGGGGACACCCCTCATCCTCTCTGCTGGTGTTGGCTGATGGTGCAGACCCGGAAAAAATACAAGAACGGGTCCCGGGCGGCCGTGAATAGCCGATCGTCTCATCCCCCCTCAGCTGCGGCCGCGCACGTGGAGAAGACCTCCAACATGGCGACACAGACGGCTGAGGCTGGACCGGCTCTCACAGCAGACGCAAATTTCTCGGCCCTGATGCAGGCTATCAATGGCTGCCAGGCAGCACTGACGGCAAAAATCGACTCCCTCCAGGCAGAGATGGGTCTCATGCGGAGGGACCAGGATAAGATCCGGGGCCGCGTGGCGGAGACGGAGCGCCGGCTGGGAGAAGCTGAGGATGTACTGCATGACCATACTGCCACGCTCCACACGGTGCAAGTCAGGCTTAAACACCTGGAAGCCAAGTCTGAGGACGCCGAGAACAGGAACCGGCGCAACAATTTGTGGATTGTCGGCCTCCCGGAGGGATCGGAGGGGTCGGATGCTCCGGCCTTTACTGAGCGGCTCCTCCGTGGGCTGTTCCCCCAGGCTGCATTCTCTGCACACTTCGTAGTGGAGAGAGCACACAGGATGCCGGCTGCTCGCGGTCCCCCTGGTGCCCCCCCGCGCACTTTCATCTTTAAACTGCTGAACTTCAGAGACCGGGATCTAGTTCTGCGGGAGGCACGGAAGATTGAGGCTGTCCGGTTTGAAGGCGGAAATCCTTTGACGCGGTCAAGCAGTCCCTCCGTGCCCGGAACGTGAAGTACAGCATGATGTTCCCAGCACGCCTGCGGGTAATGGACGGCGAGACCGTTCGATTCTTCACCGTACCTGAGGAGGCTGCTAGATGGATTGACACCCTGCCCCGAGGCTGAGCCTACTGTTCTGATGGTCCCGTGAGTAGTACCCTGTCTGGCTGTTTTTTCTGCTTGCCCCTCGGTATCCCCCCTGGGATGGGGACTTTGCCCTCCTATCTTTCTCCCTGGGCCCTGAGACTGTTGGGGGCCTCCTGATGGGGTGCGGCCAGTCCTGGTACCCCCACATCCTTGCCTGTCTTTGGCTGTCCCGGACTTGGGGGGGAATTTGCTGTGGCCCGATTATTACTATTATTATTATTACTACTGCCACTCCTCTCTCCTGGGATTGATCGCACTGGATATCTGCTTCTGGTGACTCCTGTCTACACTGGAGGATTGAGAGCTCTGAGACTTACCCTGGGGGAGGGGGTGGCGGCCGATTGCAGGATCCGGCAGGGACAGGGGAGGTTTGTTTTATGTTATTCTGCTTCACTGTTTGGGCCATGATGCAGAACGGAGCTGTTACGAGCCGCCTTGTGGGACTGCCGGGGTTTGCTCTGCCCCGGGGATGCCTATCTATATGTGACTGATGTGGCTCATGGCCACCCGCTGCTTGTCACTGTCAGACTCCAGCTAAGTACTGTGCCCCTGGCCACGCCAGGTGATTGCTTATTTCTTCTGAGTCCCGCTCTGTTGGCGGCACCTCTGCTGTTTGCCTGTGCACCTAGTGCTCGGATTGCACTTGCCTGCTTGATTGATGTTCACGTCCCTATGTGGTGTTTAATCACTTTTGTTGGGGGGATCCAGGTGCATTCTGGTTTTAACGAATGTACAGGGTGGGGGGGAGTTGGGGATGTTAAAACTGTAAGTTTTCTTTTGGTTTTCCTTTTCTTTTTATGTGTTCTGTTGCTGTTTGAAGGAATAGATAATATGCTTGGATCCAGATGTGTACATGTGCAGTTGGGGGAGGGGGCGGTGGTCCACCTACATTGTGCCCCGGGATATGGCTGCAGGTATCTGCTGCCTCCCTGTCCCCTTTTTGTTTCTTTATTCCTATTTTTATTTTTCCCTGTTTTACAATGGCTTCCCTCTCGATAGTCTCATGGAATGTCCGGGGGCTCAACTCAAAAATTAAGAGGGCGTTGGTTTTTAAATTTCTTCAGCACTACTCCCCGGACGTTTGTATTCTACAGGAGACGCATCTAGTGGGTGGCAGGATACTTAGCCTGCGTAAACCGTGGGTTGGGCACTACTATCATGCCACCCACTCGAGTAGGGCCAGGGGAGTTAGCATCCTAATCCGTAAGTCCCTACTGTTTACGTTACTAGACCTGCATTTGGATCCAGAGGGTAATTATGTGGTGATACATGCCGTAATGGCTGGTTTACCGATGGTTTTGGTGGGCCTATATAATCCCCCCCCTGCTACTATTGGACTCCTCAATAAGATTATCCAGCTAGTGGCGTCCTATTCCGCCACTGCGGTCCTCTTAGCTGGGGATTTCAATATGGTGCCCTGCCCGAACTTGGATAGGATGTCCTCTGGGCCTGCGGTTGACTCCCCGCTCTCCCGGTGGGCGGAGGCCGTTGGCCTTACGGATGTTTGGAGGTGGAGGAATCCAGGGATTAAAAGCTTTACCTGTAGCTCAGCCACTCACGCAGCCATGTCGCGAATCGACCTTCTGTATGCCAGCAGCCCCATCTTAACTAAAGTGCAAGAGATCTCTGTGCTCCCTAGGGGGATTTCAGACCATGCCCCCATTCTCCTTCGGTTGCATACTGGTCTTGCCCCGAGTGGCAGCCTTTGGCGTCTCTCGAGGTACTGGGTGTCCGATGATAGGATAGAACCTGAAATGGAATCCTGTATAGCCGAGTACTGGTCCTCCGATGCTCCGGGAGATGAATCTCCGGAGCGCTGGGAGGGGTTCAAACTTTTAGTTAGGAATAAGTACCAGTCCCTTATCCAGTCTGTTTGCGCCTCCTCCCGGGCCTCACTTGCCCAGGCGGAAGACAGGGCTCGATTACTGGAAACACAATACGTAGAGGCCGGTGGGGAGCAGCGGAGGGTGGATCTCCAGGTGGCGGTACGAGAGGTTCAGCTCCTTAGACTGTCGGCTGCAAAGAAGCAGCTCCTCTATCAGTCTCAGAGAGTGTTCGAACAGGGGGAAAAGACGGGGCGGCTGTTGGCATGGATCTCTAGAGACCCGACCAACTCTGTCCCTATTGCCAGCATCCGGAGTGCGTCCGGGGACCTGTTGTCCGACCCGAGTGAAATAAACGCCTGCTTTGCTGCCTACTATGAAGGACTGTATTCATCTAGAGTTGATTACTCGCCCGAGGAACTACACACCTTCTTAGATGGCCTGGTCTTCCCCGCTCTTTCGGAGGGAGCTCGCGCGTCGCTGGACGCCCCGGTCACTCTGAAAGAGATCCAGGTGGCGATCGCCTCCTTGCAGGCGGGGAAGACCCCCGGAGATGACGGTCTGCCGGCCGAATTCTTCAAGACACACGTGCCTGCCTGGGAGCGCGGTATCGGGGGGCCCTGCTGACCTCCCTCCGGAGACACTCGTTGCCCCCTTCCATGCAGCGGGCAGTTGTTGTGGTGATTCCCAAACCGGGGAAGGACCCCACTCTCTGCTCATCGTACAGGCCGATTTCGTTACTGAATGTCGATGCGAAGATATTTACTAAGGTGTTGGCGAATCGGCTCGGGGCGGTGATACTCTCCGTGATTAACGGAGATCAGACTGGATTCATGCCGGGCAAAGGAACGGACATAAATTTGCGGAGGCTGTTCACGGTTATTGACCGGGTGGCTGGGAGGGGGGGAGAAGAGGTGATTGCCTCCCTTGACGCCGAAAAGGCCTTTGACTCGGTGGAGTGGGAATATCTATGGGAGGTTCTACGGAGATTTGGCCTAGGTCCGCAATTCATCTCCTGGCTTAGGATGTTGTACGCCAACCCGACTGCGAGAGTCCGGACGAATGGCTCCCTCTCTGCATCCTTCCCGCTCCACCGAGGTACAAGACAGGGGTGCCCCCTCTCCCCGGTCCTATTCGCCCTAGCCATCGAGCCCTTGGCTATTATGCTTCGCTCCGCCCCTGAGGTCTCTGGTATCACGATCTGCTCTGTGGTCGAACGGGTGTCTATGTATGCAGACGACACTCTCCTTTACCTTAATGACTCGCGCAGCTCCCTCTCCGCTGCCCTCTCGATTATTGATAGGTTTGGCAGGTTTGCGGGTATTCGGATCAACTGGGACAAGTCGGTCCTGTTTCCTCTGACTAGGTCACTCCCTCCCGACGATCTGCCGGCCCCGCTTCAGTGGGTTGACAGCTTTAAATATCTGGGCATCATGGTTCGCAGAAACCTGTCTGAATATATTGAGGTCAATGTGAAACCTGTTCTCCAGAAGTTTCTCCATAGATGCTCGGCCTGGAAGACCCTGCCTCTCACACCGGTTGGCAGGGTTAACCTGGTTAAAATGTCCTTTCTCCCCAAGTTCCTATACGCCTTCAGACACACGCCGGTGACTATCCATAAGTCTTTCTTTGACAAGCTAGACCAAGCGGTGGGTTCATTTGTTTGGCAGGCCTCGGTCCCGAGGGTAGGTAGACCCATACTCCAGCTCCCCCTGTCGGAGGGCGGGTTAGCCCTTCCGAACTTTAGAAAGTACTACTGGGCGGCTGTGCTAGTGTCTGTTCGGTGGTGGTTTGCACAAGACCCTACTAACCCATCGGTCACTCTTGAAGCAACCATATTGGGGTCCTATGATGGATTGAGTAATTTGGTCTACAGGGGGGTCAGGGCTAGTACACAGGTTACCGCACCGATGAGGGCCACGGTTGTGGTGTGGGGACAGGTCTCGAGGCTTCTGGTTGAGCCCGGATCTTTCTCCCCCCACATTCCTCTCTGGGGCAACCCATCCCTGTCACATTTGAGGACTGTACCGGATCCGCAGCTGTGGGCCAGGTACAATGTTAAAACCCTGAGAGATGTCATGCCGGAGGGTCGTTTGCTCTCCTTCGGTGTGTTAAAAGCTAAGTTTGGACTTCCCCCCTGGATGTTTTTCAGGTTTCTTCAGCTTCGGCACGCGATCAGGGCGCAGTTTCCAGATCCTATTAAAGTGGAGCCCCACTCGGTGGAGAGGCTTCTTACTTCACGGCTGGTGGATGGGGTGCTCTCCTCTATTTACTTTAGGTTGACCTGTGCTGGGGGGGCCGGGGCCACACGGGCCTTTTCGGCCTGGCAGCGGGACTTGCCTGCCCTCACGTCGGAGGACTGGTCGGAGGGATTGCAGCAGTGCATCCCCCTCATGATATCTGCGAAAGAACGTTTCATTCAGCTAAAATTTATTCATAGGGTCTATTATACGCCTCAGAGGCTGGCAGTTATTTACCACACCTCTGGGGATAAATGTCCTAGATGTAACCGGGAAGTGGGGAATTTCATTCACATGGTCTGGCTCTGCCCGAAAATCCAGGAGTTTTGGCGGCTGGTGGCGGCTGAGATGGAGGCGGTTGGTGGCGTGGCTGTTGGACTGAATCCCTTGATCCTATTGCTGGGTATCACAGATAACCTCCCTACCTCCACGCACAAGAAGCTTTTTATCTTCTACACAGCTTTTTATGCTCGTAAAGCGATCTTGCTCCAGTGGAAGGCAGCTGACCCGCCTGGTCTATGTGCCTGGCGGAAGCTGGTGAATGACACCCTCCCTATGTATAAGCTAACTTATATGGGACGCAACTGCCCCACAAAGTTTGACAAGATCTGGGGGGCCTGGGTGGCGGCCAAGGGACTAACGGTCTAGTGCGTTTAAATTTGTGGTCTGTGGTTTGTGCCCTATTCCCTCCCGGGTGGTCCTGGGTTTCCCCTGCCCTCTCCCGGGTCTATGAAGTGGGTTAGTGGGAACCTTCTATATGTATGTCCTTGGAATAATAACATGTCTGGGGCTCAGTGTGGATGCACATTGTAATATGTGGTGTGTCTACTCCAATCCATTTGGCCTGCTGTATGGGATGTCTCCCCTCCTCCTCCCCTCTCCCCCTCCCCTCTCCCCCTCCCCCCCCTCTCCTCCCCCCCTTTCCCCCTCCCCCCCCCCCCCGTTGTCTCTCTCTCCTTTTTCCCCTTTGTTTCCATGTCTTCCCTCCCCTGCCCAGTTAGGCTAATATGACGTTTTTGTATGTGGATATTTATTTTATTTTTTATTGTCTTGGTTTTTTTTTTGGTTTTTTTTTTTTTCTCTCTCCTGCACTGTCTGTAACAAATGTGTGGAGCCTTGTGGCCCTGACTGCATTATCTGTCTGGTATAAGCATGTAATCACCTGATTTTCTTGAATAAATATTCCTTCTGTTAAAAAAAAAAAAAAACAAACAAAAAAAAATCTAAATTTAAATGCCCCTGTCCCTAGTAGCTCGCACTCAGAAGCGAACACGCATGCAAGTCCCACCCACATATGTAAACAACGTTCAAACCCCACATGTGAGGTATCATAGCGTGTGTTAGAGCGAGAGCAATAATTTTAGCACTAGACCCCCTCTGTAACTCTAAACTGGTAACCTGAAAAAAAAGTCAAGCGTCGCCTATGGAGATTTTTAATAACGAAGTTTAGCGCCATTCCATGAGTGTGCGCAATATTAAAGCGTGACAAGTTAGGTATCTATTTACTCGGTGTAACATCATCTTTCACATTATCCCTAAAAATTGGGCTAGCTTTACTGCTTTGTTATTTTTTAATTCATAAAGCAAAAAAAAAAGGGGCGTTAGAAAATTGTTGGCGCAAATACCGTTGGAAATTTGTAAGAAAAAATGACTGCCACTTTATTCCCTAGGGTGTTTGTTAATAAAATATATATAATGTTTGGGGGTCCTGAGTAATTTTCAAGGAAGAAAATATAATTGTTACATGAAGGAGAGGAGTGCCAGAATAGGCGCGGTATGGAAGTGGTTAAAGTGCAACAATAAAAGTGAAATATTCCTTTCAATTTCGTACCATGGGGGGGGGGGGTGTAATCAGGGCCACCATCAGGAATTATGGGGCCCCTTACACAGCTTCAGGCATGGGCCCCCTGGAGCAGAGAACTGGGGGGGGGGGTGCTGCCGCCTGAAATAGAGAAGGGGGCCTGCCGCAATTTGATAAGCGGGAGGTTCCTTTACAAAAAAAGGAAATGAAGAAAAATATATAAATATAAAAAGGGTGGTAGCCATCCGGGGGTCCCTGGGGACCTCTGGGCCCTTTAATAAAAATAAACCTCTGGGCCCTTTAATAAAAAAGAAATATATATATATATATATATATATATATATATATATAAGAAATAAACATTTAAAATAAAAAAACAAGGGACTGGGGACCTCTGGGCCCTTTAATAAAAAAAATATATAAACCAAAATAACATGGGGCCCTGGGGACCCCTGAGCCTTTTACTAAAAATATATCTATATATAAAAAAATTATAAAATTAAAAAAAAAATATATATATATATGGTGGTGGCCCTCTGACCGAGAGTGATGTGGATCACATAAACACGCGACAAGACTTACAACATAAATAGACCTGAAGTGTGCCTTGGTGGTCTGGTCAGTATGCCAAGAAAAGGGGGCATACCCCAAGTAAGTAATGGGTAGTTGTTGAAGAAGGATATGCTGAGAAGTGCCCTGAAAAAGGGAAGGGCAGGAGGGTGTCGAATGCGATTGAATGCGCAGACTCACGTACATGAGGTGAGCTGGGAAGAGTTGGCCCAGTGACGTGTAGTACTGAACCGACAAAGAGCATGTGTGAGTGGGCTGCTTAAATACCCTCCGGGCTCCTCCCATAAACTCAGGCCACCACACTGGCCTTCTTATTTATGGTCGTGGCCCTCTGACCGAGAGCGATGTGGATCACATAAACACGCGCCAAGACTAACAACATAAATAGACCTGAAGTGTGCCTTGGTGGTCTGGTCAGTATGCCAAGAAAAGGGGGCAAAAGACTCAGATAGGGAAATAGCTTATATTGATTTGTTGTATTTATTGAGCCAGCTTGGTAAAGGCTTGTGCCATTTCTTCCTGAGGATTTGGGATGTATGTGGCAAACTAAGGAGACTTCCCATCAGCTTGGTATCTTGATTACGTGGTCTGGTACTCCCTGTTGGGAGGCAGTTGAGGCTGCTCTAATTCGGAAAGAATGTCCAGAGAACTGACTGGGGTTTGAATCCCAAGTTGCTTAGGATTCTGACATGCTTGACAAACTGGCTGCCACTCAGGGAGCTGGTTTAGAAAGGGTAGCAACAAGCTACCATCAGATTGGCTGGGTAGATGGAGCAGTAGTCGGTCGAGCACCGTCACTGGGAGTCAGGCATTGTTAGTCTGAAACAATGGTAGTGTTTTTTTGCGTTTGCAGACCGTGAGAGTTTAGGTGTTCGAAAGCAAGTCGGGTGGCATTGGAGCAGTGTCTGACTGCCGGAGCCACTGATTGTAAATTCACTAGGTTGTAGGGAACCGTAGAAGGCCTGGTAGATGGCTGATTGGGTGACTATGCTGGGCAAGGCCCTAAATGGGGAACGAGTAAGGATTTCAGAGATGTCCCTAAAGAGGGCACTCTTGAAAGGTAGGCGCTTGCCACTGACTACAGGTTGGTGCTTCTGTATGCCCTGTAGGAGGGACTTGACTGCATGGGCTCGAGAATAGTGACAGTTTACTGGGGTCCTGCAGGGACAGGAAATTCTGGACGACATCTAGATATGGCGTGATAGCATTGTGAGAAAGGGTCAGCTGCATGTGGTAATACGATATGAAGGCTAGGACGTGTCTAACGTTGCCTATTGCTGCTCTGAGGCAAGTGGCCAAAAATTAGCGGTTAGTGTTCCAAGCAGTGCGATAGGCCTTCAGTGAGTTGCGTGCCAAGGAGTGGTTAATAAGCTGGGTTGAGTTGGTAAAATGCCACTTCAGTCCATCGTCGGCAATGACCAGGGTGGGACAGGGAGGGTTATTGGGTCGGCTTCAGGCTCTTGCTGGAAAAACAAAGTAAGGTTGGAATGGGACAGAGCATCAGCTGCGATTTTGCATTTGCCTGGAATATGTCTACAGAAGATATTAAACTGGTGACGGAGTGACAGCTGCGCGAGCCTGCGCAGGAAGGACGTGATGGGGAGAGGCTTGATCTACCTTAATTGATGAAGTCGGCTGTGGCCTGATTGTCTGTGGTGAAGAACACTGTCTGTCCAGTTCAAGTGTGGCCCCAGACCTGGGCAGCTGCTACAATGGAGTACAGCACGAGGCATGATGAAGAATAGGTGAAGCAGAAATTTAAGAGAATTTCTGGGGGCCAAGGTTTGGAGAACCAGTGGAGGACAAAAAATGCACGCAAAAGCCTGTGATGGCTCGGCTGACACTGCCGGGATGAAGATTGAAATGCTGTTCTATCAGGTGGGGAAGTTGTCCTACATAGCTAAGTCTGCTACTGATGCTTAGTCTAGTTTGAGAACTTGGACTGGATCTTGCATTGGTGTGAGAAAATCAAGACAATACACAGGTGCTCAACAAGACGATATGCGTGCACTCGCGGACCAACGTGCATTCGCGGACCAACGTGCTTTCGCGGACCAACGTGCACTCGCTGACCAACGTGCACTCGCTGACCAGCGTGCACTCGCTGACCAGCGTGCACCCGCCGACCAACGTGCACCCGCCGACCAACGTGCACCCGCAGACCAACGTGCACTCGCAGACCAACGTGCACTCGCAGACCAACGTGCACTCGCAGACCAACGCAATCCCACAGGTACTCAATTTTTAATAATTGATAAATATGTACCACCTTGGAGGGGAGGAGCCAGATTGAGAGGTGTTTCCCAACTTGAGGTCTATTGGATATATGAATTGCGTACGTATGTCCCACATGGCCTCAATGTCGAGTGGGACATAAACGCTTTCATTAACAAATCTTGAAGTTTTTTAGATATATTATGTTCCCTTGTTTCATTATGGCATCAAGACATATTAACCTAATTTGTATTAATTTACAATTTTTAGTCATTTTTTACAATTTTATTTCGTAATGTTTCAATTCATTTCAACTTTATGGTGACACTATTGTTAAGTGTATATTATTTATTTATGCCATTTGTTAACATTATGATACTCTGTTTAAATTTTGCATATTTGCACTGGCAGGTTATTCTCTTTTTCCTGCTTGTGTTTTTTATTTATCTACCACAATTCCCTTAATATGGCCAACATATAGATGGGTTTCATTCCCTCTTTAATTTCCATATACCCCGTTTTATCCTTCTTGTGGATGTGACGTGCCGCTTGTTATCACATTCTGTGATGACAACCTTCGGCCCTAGCATCCTGGATTATGTCACGTGACCTCCCTGCGTGCGCACGTACGACGTTGCGCTCCAGCCTCCCCTTCTGATGTGAGGCTTGAGGCGCATAACGTCGTGCGATAGAACGCACTTCCTGTCATCAGCATAATGCGCATCTCTATGACACGCAGCAGAGTGTCCGCGCGACCGACGTTGCGTTCCAGCCTGGTCCTGTGAGGCGAGGCTTGGAGCGCACGCCGATAACATCCCTATTCATCTGGTAATTGATTTTTAATTGATTTTTAATTAATTGAAGCTGGAGCCGTTAGTGTGGTAAGGGTGCACAGGTATATATTGTGAGTAGTTACAGCAGTAGGTCAGCACCCCAGATGATGATCTCTAGATCGAAACATGTCGGGTTTCCAGCTGATTCTACTGCCTAATTGTATGACGCTTTGATTTGTCCATATAAATGTGAGTGTAAACTTTTATGCTTTGGAACTTTTTTAAGTAAAGTTTTAAACGGTATCACACTATGTTCGCATTTATTTTTCCTCCCCTGGCTGTTACACATTGAGCTCCTTGGACCTTATTAATGAGCCCACGTTCCATGTATGCTGATCCTGGCACCATATACAATCTCTTGGTTTCCCTTCTATCATATGAAGAGTCGATCTGCTTTGAAATTTCGTTTTCCATTGGGAGGTCTACTACCTGGCTGTTATTAACACACAAGCCTTAGCGACTCATTAAGTGTATGCTTAGCTGAGTCCACATTCTCTGGTAAGCCCCCTCAATTACCTTGGTGGTGGATCTACTATCAACACTTCTTCCATTGTTGTCACATCTATTTGGATATTCAGATTGGAACACTTTCCACACACTTATGAACTATTGTTTGATCTTCAATGACACTTACGAACACTTTCCACACACTTATGAACTATTGTTTGATCTTCAATGTCACATTTTAAATTCATATTTATCTTTTTGAATTATCACTTTTTCACAACCCACATGATACTTCACTGTATGATATATTCAATTTCCACATAATTTTAGCGCTACACTTTTTGTTTGTTTTCTCCAATTGTCTTTTGTACTGAATTAATCCAATTCTGTAGTGGTTAGCAGCTCTTTTTATGTTTTATTGGGTAGCGCGGTGTTATATACATTAGTGTGTATATATATATTTTTTACTTATTTTTGGATTACTTCACTGCAGCAACCTTTTTATTATATTCACAGTCAAGTCACTTTGACAAGTATGGATATTTTTGATTATAGGGCTCAACGCACTGTAAACACCGATGGTGTCTTTTCGATTATAGACCATGACACTGAAATAGGAGGCATGTTTTTGAAATTGAAAAATAACATGGTATCTGAATTACATTTGCAGTGGGATGTTGCTTTCCTACAGCAATATATTGCGGAAGATATGGTACCTAGAAGCCTTCGTTGGGAAGTACAACCCCAACAGGGAGATGTCGATCTAGACTCCTGGTACCGTTATTTTAACAAAGCTGGCACCAACTTTCTGGGTTTCCTGATTTCCCGTAAACAGGCTAGACTTGATGTTCTTGACAGAGAAATCAAGGAGTTAAAGGATAAACTGTTGAACTTTAAAAATTCTAATGAGTATAGCTCCCTATCCTCGAGTCTCCAATTACATCTGGAGAAAGAAGATAGGGAACAAAAGAATAAGAAACATAAGAAATACTCCAGAGATGCCGGAGACTATAAAACCGGGATGGTTTTCAAATGGCAAAAACCATCAGGTATTTCAGGTGGTTCTAACTCTATTCCTATGGATAACATTGTTGAGAACCACTCTGAAAATAACACAAGCGGCCCACATCAGGTGTATCCTAGACTCCCACCCCCTCCAAGGGGTCCCCCACCAAGGGTGAGACACCCCAGTTTCGACTCTCCAGTCAGGAACACTTCCAGCCGTCATAATAAAAAAGGCGGTAGGAATCGGTCTAGGGGCAATACATCGGACTATAGGACACCTGTTCATTACAATCAAGGCCACCGTGATTATGAGGGATCACCAAGGAGGACTGATGGTTATGTGGCCCCATATGGTTCTGGTCCATATCCATATCAATATCCTCCTGGTTACACCCACAATAGATTTCTACCCTTACAAGAGGTCCAGGGTGGCCCTATGGGATATCAACAACCTCATTCAGGTTATGATCACCATGGCTCAGATGGCCAGCCCAATAAGGATTTTCAGTGGGGTGTGAGAGGCCAAAAAAGGCCTTCAGATTCAAAAGAGGCAACAGGGGAGGTAGGAGACTTCAGAGGAAAAAAGAGAAAAATGTAGTGGGGTTTGGACTGTTTAATCTTAGTGGGAAAGACCTTACTGCTGATGAACTCGCTGTTTTGGACAAGGGTCTTAAATTTGCCCCTCCGAATAAGCTTAATAAATTTGACACCTTCATTGATGTCCATAAATTTGTTCGAAAAATCCATATACAGAGACATTTTATTTCTAACACAGCACCTTCCATGGAACGAGCGGCAACGTCAGGGACGGTTCATTCTAGTCTCTCCAATCCGTCGCTATTTAACCCCCCAGTTCCAGCGGGGTCTTCGGTCAATATATTCAAAGACCTAGTGCTTAAGGACCTTGAATCTTTGACCGTTAAGAAGTTTTATAAACATCCCCTACCCAAGGAAGGCTTCCAATCACTATGTAACCGTAAAGACCTTGTCGTGCGTCCTGCCGACAAGGGGGGTGGCATAGTCATCATGGACAAAAACAATTACAATAATGAAATGAATCGCATCTTGTGTGATTCTGACACTTATTTTTTGTTACCCAACGACCCTACCAATAAATATAAAAAGGAATTGGTCAATATAGTGTCAAAGGGCTTCAGTTTATTCATTTTAAACAAGAAAGAAAGGACATATTTGGTACCTGTGGCTCCCAGAATTCCCACATTATACCACCTACCAAAGATCCATAAAGACCTGTTGAATCCACCAGGCAGGCCTATTGTAAGTGGCATCGACTCAATAACGTCTCGTATAGGACGCTATATTGATACATATTTGCAACCCTTAGTGAAAGCAACACCATCCTATTTAAAGGATACCACTTCAACTATTAAACTGCTAGAAGGGATTGAGATTAAGGGTGACTACCTCCTTGCTACCGCCGATGTAGCATCCTTATACACCTGCATCCCCCACCAACTTGGAATAGACGCTGTAAAACTTTTCCTCGACCGCGAACATACCATCGTAGAAACACAGAAGCAATTCATTATTGAACTACTAGAATTTGCAACCACCCACAATTATTTCTGGTTCGATCAGAAATATTATCTACAGATACGTGGGGTGGCAATGGGGGCCAAGTTTGCCCCCAGTCTTGCCAATCTTTTTATGGCCAAATGGGAGGAGGACGTCGTCTATCGTGATCAACATCCGTCCCTCGTCCTTTGGGCGAGGTACATTGATGACGTCCTCCTCCTATGGAACGGTTCGCGACAGAGCCTAGAGGAATACTTTTCATTTCTTAACACCAATGAACGTGGCATCTCATTCACTTTTGATTCCAGTCCTGTGAAGATTACCTTCCTAGACTTGGAAATCGAATTGGAATCTAGAAGTTTCAAATTTCGGACCCACTTCAAGGCAACCGATAGGAACAGCTTCATTCCAACTGATAGTTGCCACCATAGAAGTTGGCTTAATTCTGTTCCACGTAGTCAGTTCCTCCGCTTACGGAGGAATTGCACAGATGATGACACCTATTTCCTACAAGCATCTATGCTGAAGAGTAGGTTTGTTGAGAAAGGTTACAACATCGCAGCAGTGGATCTTGAACTACATAAGGTAGCACTAATAGAACGAAGTACACTTTTGATGGATAAAACCCCGCGAGAACCTGATGATTCTTTCAAGTTCTCTATGACCACTTCATATTCTAACCAGCACAGGGACATCAAGTCCATTGTTGACAAACATTGGGATGTACTTAGGAGTGATAAAGTGTTGGGGCCTAATCTACCAGAGAGAGCTAAAATCATCTTTAGAGGAGCTCCCACTCTTAGAAATCGAATTGCTCCCAATATTGTTGATCCACCCCGTCGCCCAGTGTTCTTCCAGGATATGAAGGGGTATTATCCATGTAAAAAGTGCAGTGTTTGCTTGGTAAATATCAATGGGAGATCCAAATCGTTGGAATTCAGGTCCACTAATACAGGTCGCAGTTACCCCATCAAGTCTTTCTGCACTTGTGCCACCACTCATGTGGTGTACCTTATCACCTGCCCGTGCGGAAAACAGTACGTTGGTCGCACTATACGGGCCTTTTCCGTACGGGTAGGTGAGCATGTTGCTAAAATTATTGGTGGGAGCACCAAACATACTGTCCCCCGACACTACAGAGAATGTCATTTACGCAATCCCACAGGTACTCAATTTTTAATAATTGATAAATATGTACCACCTTGGAGGGGAGGAGCCAGATTGAGAGGTGTTTCCCAACTTGAGGTCTATTGGATATATGAATTGCGTACGTATGTCCCACATGGCCTCAATGTCGAGTGGGACATAAACGCTTTCATTAACAAATCTTGAAGTTTTTTAGATATATTATGTTCCCTTGTTTCATTATGGCATCAAGACATATTAACCTAATTTGTATTAATTTACAATTTTTAGTCATTTTTTACAATTTTATTTCGTAATGTTTCAATTCATTTCAACTTTATGGTGACACTATTGTTAAGTGTATATTATTTATTTATGCCATTTGTTAACATTATGATACTCTGTTTAAATTTTGCATATTTGCACTGGCAGGTTATTCTCTTTTTCCTGCTTGTGTTTTTTATTTATCTACCACAATTCCCTTAATATGGCCAACATATAGATGGGTTTCATTCCCTCTTTAATTTCCATATACCCCGTTTTATCCTTCTTGTGGATGTGACGTGCCGCTTGTTATCACATTCTGTGATGACAACCTTCGGCCCTAGCATCCTGGATTATGTCACGTGACCTCCCTGCGTGCGCACGTACGACGTTGCGCTCCAGCCTCCCCTTCTGATGTGAGGCTTGAGGCGCATAACGTCGTGCGATAGAACGCACTTCCTGTCATCAGCATAATGCGCATCTCTATGACACGCAGCAGAGTGTCCGCGCGACCGACGTTGCGTTCCAGCCTGGTCCTGTGAGGCGAGGCTTGGAGCGCACGCCGATAACATCCCTATTCATCTGGTAATTGATTTTTAATTGATTTTTAATTAATTGAAGCTGGAGCCGTTAGTGTGGTAAGGGTGCACAGGTATATATTGTGAGTAGTTACAGCAGTAGGTCAGCACCCCAGATGATGATCTCTAGATCGAAACATGTCGGGTTTCCAGCTGATTCTACTGCCTAATTGTATGACGCTTTGATTTGTCCATATAAATGTGAGTGTAAACTTTTATGCTTTGGAACTTTTTTAAGTAAAGTTTTAAACGGTATCACACTATGTTCGCATTTATTTTTCCTCCCCTGGCTGTTACACATTGAGCTCCTTGGACCTTATTAATGAGCCCACGTTCCATGTATGCTGATCCTGGCACCATATACAATCTCTTGGTTTCCCTTCTATCATATGAAGAGTCGATCTGCTTTGAAATTTCGTTTTCCATTGGGAGGTCTACTACCTGGCTGTTATTAACACACAAGCCTTAGCGACTCATTAAGTGTATGCTTAGCTGAGTCCACATTCTCTGGTAAGCCCCCTCAATTACCTTGGTGGTGGATCTACTATCAACACTTCTTCCATTGTTGTCACATCTATTTGGATATTCAGATTGGAACACTTTCCACACACTTATGAACTATTGTTTGATCTTCAATGACACTTACGAACACTTTCCACACACTTATGAACTATTGTTTGATCTTCAATGTCACATTTTAAATTCATATTTATCTTTTTGAATTATCACTTTTTCACAACCCACATGATACTTCACTGTATGATATATTCAATTTCCACATAATTTTAGCGCTACACTTTTTGTTTGTTTTCTCCAACGTGCACTTGCAGACCAACGTGCACTCGCAGACCAACGTGCACTCGCTGGTGCTGGATGGAAACCTGAACTAACTGCAGGGAAAAATACAGGAAAAAGATGAGTGGCCCGCGTGCCACTAAAGATAAATGGCCAACTAGGTGCCACTTTGTGTTTGTGTGGCTGATTGTTTGTCACTGAGGTGTGTTTGCAAGTTTAGTTTGTATTCGGGTTTGCAGGTGGTGCGTGCTGCAAAGTGTTTTACACTACTGCAGACAATATTATGTGGTTGCAAGGGTGTCTCGATGAGCGTGGGGCTGCTGAGACGGTATTGCGTTTGCAAGCGTCTTAACAAGGGTGTCAGGCTGCTGAGATGATTTTGCATGATTGCCATGGTCTCAACAGGTGTCAGGTTGCTGGGCCGAGTTTGTGAGGTGGCAATTTTAATTTTTATTTTTCTCTGCACTTTTATATTTATTTTTGCGTTTTTTTCCCGTATATATATATATATATATATATATATATATATATATATATTGCGTTTTGTAAGGGTCATGTGTTGCAAGGGTCTTAAGGGTGTCAGGCTGCTGAGACGATATACGCGGGGTTGCAAGGATCTCAATGAGTGTGAGGGCTGCTGAGACGATATTGCGTTTGCAAGAGTCTCAACAAGGGTGTCAGGCTGCTGAGACAATTTTGCGTAGTTGCAGCGGTCTCAACAGGTGTCAGGTTGCCGAGGGGCTGAGATTGCGTAGTGGCAATTTTTTTTTTTTGCGTTTTATATATATATATATATATATATATATATATATATATATATATATATATATATATATATTTGCATTTTGCATTTTGTAAAGGTCATGTGTTGCAAGGGTCTTAACAAGGGTGTCAGGCTGCTGAGATGATTTGCATGGTTGCAAGGTCTCAATCAATAAGAATTGGGTTACTGCGAAAGGATAGAAACACCTGGTTTGTTTGTACCTTAAGCAAGCAGTATAAGGTAGAAGGACAACGCCTGTTTGAATTGTAGGTTCCATAGGGGCCACTAATGAGTGATATGGGAGACAACGAATGGTAGCAAATTGATAGGACATAAAGAATGTAATAACAAATTTTACTTGCGACAGTGGGCCATGCAAGTGAGTTTGCGGCGGACTGTGGCTGGAGTGAAACATGTAGGAAAGGTGTAGCGTGATGCCATGCATGGGGCAAAACAACAAGGTTTGGTGTAGAAAATAGAACACGAGATGTGCGTACGAATATTTTATAAGGTCCACTGTGGGAACCGAACATATGATGCGGGTAACACCATGAGTGGCCACGAATTTTGACATGACAAACAAGCTAATGAATCCTACCTGGGACAGTGAACATGCAACTGGGTTTGATTGGACTGGAGTGGATGTGCAACACATCCGAAGAGTGTGGCATGGTGTGGTGTGGCGCCATGCATGACGCACGGCAATAACTTTGGTAAATAAATGAGAGAGAAGAACCGTGTACAAACAATTCCTAAGTTCCGCTGCGGAAACTAAAACGCACGGCATGGGGGAAACACAGAGGGCCAGATTCACGTATTCCAGAGCATCTTTGCTCTGGAGTAACGCTTCTCCTTTGCGTTGAGCTGCCGAAATTTTAGGAGCAAGTGCTGTCATTCACGAAGCACTTGCTCCTAAAGTTGCGGCAGCGCATCACAAATGAGCCGGCGGAATTCAAATGTCGCGGGTACGGGGCGTGTAGTATGCTAACTACGCGCGATCCCGCCGCCAACGTACTGCGCATGCGTCGAGTGTCAAAACATCCCCGTGCGCATGCTCCAAAATCTGTGAATGAACGTCAATGACGTCACATTCCCATTCATGACCGTTTTACGCAAGCGACGTTTTGTTTTTTTTTCCGACGCGATGACGACGCCTATACCTAACATAGGATACTCCAGCCCCATGTAGGTATATCTATGCGCCGCGTATCCTGTCCGGAAACGTCGTATCGTCATTGCGTCGCGCCGGATTTCGATCGTGAATTGCCGATTTCCGCTCATTAACATATTTTTTGAGCGTAAATCGGCGGGAACGCCCCCGGCGCCATTTTTAAGTTGAAGTAACGATGCGATGGCGAAACTCAGTTACGCTGCTCGCATCGGAACTTCAACCCGGCGTTTCTTGTTTTCTGGTTACAGAAAACAGAAACGCCGGCTCAAAGCCACAGTTAGGCTGGCGGATCACTCGATCCGCCAGCGTAACCTTTGCTGAATCTGGCCCAGAATGGCAATGGTGGAAAGTATGCAATGTATCTGATACAAAACGGTTATAAAGAGAAATGACTGATACAAAAACGGTTGTAAAATGCATGAAACAAATCCGATACGAATCGGAAGTAAGGAGTGTTGAACAAATCTGCTGTGAATTGGTTGTAAAGTGTATGCTACTCCTTGCTGTGAAACTGAACACCTACCAGACACCCATCCCCCCAGGCTAATCAAGTGCAGACAAGGCAGCAGGTGAGTTCAATTACCAGCTCAATCTGCCAAAGAACCCATACAAAGAATATATGCTAATCTCCAAATGAATGAGACAGCAAGCATGGACACTGAATATACAAATAAATAGTTTGTTTGGCAGGAGGAAGTTACAAATGTACCAAGCTTGTAACTAAGATGTTAGAACATGAGCAACAATAACTCAGAGGCAGATTTTTACAAAAGAAATGCAGGATAGGAAGCATAACGAATTGCAAGATTGCACATGATACAAAAGGTTTGAATACAACCTGCGACAGTAAGCGGGAACCGCCGTCGAAGAACATGAACGGAGAAGCTGCAATGCATTTGCGATGTCGAATGTGATTGAATGCGTAGACTCACGGACATGAGGTGAGCTGGGAAGAGTCGGCCCAGTGACGTGTAGTACTGAACACTGAACCGACAAAGAACATGTGTGAGTGGGCTGCTTAAATACCCTCCGGGCTCCTCCCATAAACTCAGGCCACCATACTGGCCCTCTAATATATATATATATTTAAAAATTATTATTTTTTTATAAAAAAAGAGGGGTTGTCACCTGGAGCCCTGGGGATCTCCGGGCCCCTGGGGACATCCAGACCCCCCCAAAAAAAAACATTGGCACTTTAATAAAAAAAACTATAATAAAAATATATTAAATATATTTTTTTTTATAAAAAAATAAATGAAAAAATGTGGGGTTGCCACCCGGGGCCCTGGGGGTCTCTAGGCCCCTGGGGACCCTTCGGACTCCTAAAAAAATAAAAGCAAAAAAATTGGCCCTTTAATAACAAAACAAAAAAAACTATTAAAAAATATATAAAAAAAAAACAAATATAAAAAAAGAGGGGGGGTTACCATCTGGGGCCCTGGGGGCCTCCAGGCACCTGGGCACTTCCGGACCCCCGGGCTTCTTACAGGTGTACTGCCTGTACCCCCTGATGGCGGCCCTGGGTGTAATGTCAGCATGTGAAAAGTGACATTCTGAAGGAAAAAAAAACGCTTAAAACTCGCGGCAATAATGAAATGTCGGCTCCCGGCAATTGTGAGAAGATTCATTCATAAAACAAACAAAAAAAGTGTGGGGGTCCCCCCAAATTTCATTACAGGCCCTTCAGGTCTGATATGGATATTAAGGGGAACCCCGCTGTCATTTTAAAAAAAAATTACGTGGGGTTCCCCCCAAATATCCATACCAGGCCCTTCAGGTCTGGTGTGGATTTTAGGGGGAACTCCACCCCAATTTTTTTTTAAAAATGGCGTGGAGTCCCCCCCAAAATCCACACCAGACCCCTTATCCGAGCACGTTGATCTGGCCGGCCGCAGAAAAGAGGGGGGGACAGAGTGCGCCCCCCCTCTCCTGAACCGCACCAGGCCACATGCCCTCAACATTGGGAGGGTGCTTTGGGGTGCCCCCCAAAGCACCTTGTCCCCATGTTGATGGGGACAAGAGCCTCATCCCCACAACCCTTGCCCGGTGGTTGTGGGGGTCTGCGGGCAGGAGGCTTATCGAAATATGGAAGACCCCTTTAATAAAAGGGCCCCCCAGATCCCGCCCCCCCCTGTGTGAAATGGTAATGGGGTACATTGTACCTCTATCATTTCACCAAAAAAAGTGTCAAGTGTAAAAAAAGACAAGAGCCGGTTTTTGACAAGTCCTTTATTATCTTCTTTCTTCTCCTTCTTCTCTTCTTTCCTTCGGGTTTCTTCCTCCATCTTCTACTTCTTCCTCTGCTTCTTTCTTGGGGCTTGTAGTGCCGCATCTTGACCGGCGTGTTCTTCCATCTTCTTCTCCTTCCGCTGGCGTTCTCGTCCGCATCTTCTTCTTCGCCTGAGGCGCCGCTTCCAATTGAATTCCCCGCTGTGTGCTGGACCACGCCCCCCTCTGATGCCACGGGTAATCTCCTAGGTCACATGAGCGTCAGACGGCGGGCAATTCAATTGGAAGCCGAGCCTCCGGCAAAGAAGAAGCCGCGCACAAGCTTCCAATTGAATTGCCCGCCGGCTGACGCTCATGTGATCACGTCCCCCTCTGATGCACATGCACCACATGGGGACTTTCCTAAGAGTTTGCCCGTGGCGTCAGAGGGGGCGTGGTCCAGCATACGGCGGGGATTTCAATTGGAAGCGGCGCCTCCTTCGAAGAAGAAGGAGAAGATGCCGACGAGAAGGCCAGCGGAAGGAGAAGAAGATGGAAGAACACGCCAGTCAAGATGCGGCACTACAAGACCCAAGAAAGAAGCAGAGGAAGAAGAAGATGGAGGAAGAAACCCGAAGGAAAGAAGAAAAGAAGAAGAAAGAAGATAATAAAGGACTTGTCAAAAACCGGCTCTTGTTTTTTTTTTACACTTGACACTTTTTTTTTGGTGAAATGGTAGAGTTACAATGTACCCCATTACCATTTCACACAGGGGGGGGCCGGGATCTGGGGGGCCCCTTTGTTAAAGGGGTCTTCCAGATTTCGATAAGCCTCCTGCCCGCAGACCCCCACAACCACCGGGCAAGCGTTGTGGGGAAGAGACCCTTGTCCTCATCAACATGGGGACAAGGTGCTTTGGGGGGCACCCCAAAGCACCCTTCCAAAGTTGAGGGCATGTGGCCTGGTGCGATTCAGGAGAGGGGGAGCCACGCTCTGTCCCCCCCTCTTTTCTGCGGCCGGCCAGGTCAATGTGCTCGGATAAGGGGTCTGGTGTGGATTTTGGGTGGGACTCCACGCCATTTTTTTTTAGTTGGCGTGAAGTTCCCCTTAAATTTCACACCAGACCTGAAAGGGCCTGGCATGGATATTTGGGGGGGAACCCCACGTAATTTTTTTTTAAATGACGGCGGGATTTCCCTTAATATCCATATCAGACCTGAAGGGCCTGTAATGGAATTTGGGGGGACCCCCACGCTTTTTTTGTTTTTTTGTTTTATGAATGAATCTCTCACAATTGCCGGGAGCCGACAATTCATTATTGCCGCGAGTCAGTTTTAAACAATTTTTTTCTTCAGAATGTCATTTTGTGCAGGAACAGTTCTAACCACAGGAAAAGTGCGCTTTTTCACATGCTGACATTACAGCCCCCCATGGTACGAAATTTAAAGGAATATTTAAAATGACGTGGGGGTTCCCCCTAAATTCCATTAGAAGGCCCTTCAGGTCTGGTATGGATATTAAGGGGAACCCGGCCGTCATTTAACAAAAAAAATGACGTGGGGTTCCCCCCAAATATCCATAACCAGGCCCTTCAGGTCTGGTATGGATTTTAAGGGGAACTCCTCCCCAAATTGAAAAAAAAATGGCGTGGACTTCCCCCTAAAATCCACACCAGATCCCTTATCCGAGCACGTTGACCTGGCCAGCCGCAGAAAAGAGGGGTGGCAGAGTGCGCCCCCCCTCTCCTGAACCGCACCAGGCCACATGCCCTCAACATTGGGAGGGTGCTTTGGGGTCCCCCCCAAAGCACCTTGTCCAAATGTTGATAAGGACAAGGGTCTCTTCCCCACAACCCTTGCCCAGTGGTTGTGGGGGACTGGGGGCATGAGGCTTATCGAAATCTGGAAGACCCCTTTAACAAAGGGCCCCCCAGATCCCGCCCCCCCTTTTTCAATAGTAATGGGGTACATTGTACCTCTACCATTTCACCAAAAAAAAAAAGTGTCAAGTGTTAAAAATGACAAGAGCCGTTTTTTGACAAGTCCTTTATTATCTTCTTACTTCTTCTTTTCTTCTTTCCTTCAGGTTTCTTCTTCCTCCTTCTTCTTCTTCCTCTGTTTCTTTCTTTGGTCTTGTAGTGCCGCATCTTGACCGGCGTCTTATTCCATCTTCTTCTCCTTCCGCTGTCCTTCTCGTCCGCATCTTCTTCTTGTTCTTCTTCGCCGGAGGCGCCAGCTTCCAATTGAATTCCCCGCTGTGTGCCGGACCACGCCTCCCTCTGACGCCACGGGCAAGCTCTTATGAAAGTCTCCGTGTGGGCACTGTGCATCAGAGGGGGGCGTGGTCACATGTCAGAGGGCGGGGAATTCAATTGGAAGCCGAGCCTCCGGCAAAGAAGAAGCCGCGCACAAGCTTCAACTTGAATTCCCCGCCCTCTGACATGTGACCACGCCCCCCTCTGACGCACAGGCACCACACGGGGACTTTCATAAGAGCTTGCCCGTGCCGTCAGAGGGGGGCGTGGTCCGGCACACAGTGGGGATTTGAATTGGAAGCGGTGCCTCCGGCAAAGAAGAACCAAAAGAAGATGCGGACGAGAACGCCAGCGGAAGGAGAAGATGGAAGAAGACGCCGGTCAAGATGCGGCACTACAAGACCCAAGACAGAAGTAGAGGAAGAAGGAGGAAGAATAAACCCGAAGGAAAGAAGAAAAGAAGAAGAAAGAAGATAATAAAGGACTTGTCAAAAACCGGCTCTTATCTTTTTTAACACTTGACACTTTTTTTTTTTTTTGTGAAATGGTAGAGGTACAATGTACCCCTTTACCATTTCACACGGGGGGGCCGGGATCTGGGGGCCCCTTTGTTTTAAAATGACGGCGGGGTTCCCCTTAATATCCATACCAGACCTAAAGGGCCTTCTAATTGAATTTGGGGGGACCCCCACGCTTTTTTTTGGTGTTTTTTATGAATGAATTCTCCTGCAATTGCCGGGAGCCGACAATTCATTATAGCCGCGAGTCAGTTTTAAACGGCTTTTTTTCTTTTGAGAATGTCATTTTGTGCAGGGACAGTTCTAACCACGGGAAAAGTGCGCTTTTTCACATGCTGACATTACAGCCCCCCATGGTCCGAAATTTAAAGGAATATTTCACTTTTATTGTTGCACTTTAGGCATTATTAAAATCACTGCTCCCGAAAAAACGGCCGTTTAAAAAAATAAAAATAAAACATTGGTACATGTCCCCTGGGGCAGGACTGAGGTCCCCAAACACTTTTTAGGACAAAACTTAGCTTTTAAAATGAACACTTAAGATTTCCCCCCATAGACTTTAACAGGGAGTTTGGCGGCGGCTTTACTTATCAATTGCATTGCGCTGCAGCTGCGGCCGGTTAATGCGCCTAATTAAGGCTCCATCCAGCGCACTAATTAAGGCATGAACTGGCGCAGCGCAGCTTCAATAGTAAATCAGCCCCTGTGTCTCTATCTATCTCTCTCTCTCTAACTGACTGTCTGTCTGTCTGACTTCTCTGTAACAAAGTCGAAACACACTACATGAGGCCGCCCGGAAGGCGGCCTTTTATAGTGTGGGGCGTGTGCTAAAGCCCTGAGCCATAATTGGCCAATGCACACAGGTTTTGGCCAATTATGGCTCTTCGTTTTTTGGGCGCTGTGATTGGCCAAGCATGCGGGCTCATGGTGCATGCTTGGCCAATCATCAGCGCGCAACGCCGCAGTGAATTATGGGCCGGTGCACGTCATTCAAAATTGGCGCGAACGACCCGTTTTGTTCGTTTTTCGACGAACGATCGAACAGCCAATGTTCGAGTCGAACATGCGTTCGTATCGAACGCGAAGCTCATCCCTAATGTCCATTATGTCATTTTTTAAAGGAAAAAGGAGGTTTCTTCGGAGCATACATATTGCTCCCCTTTTTCCTTTTTCTTTTGATGTAAACATTACAAGGATTATTTATGTCCAATAACGACATTCGACAATGGCCCAGGTGCCAAGCAGTTAAATTTAGCGCAGGGTTCTCTTACTATCCATACCAGAGCTGAAGGGCCTGGTATGGATTTTGGGGGACCACCACACAATTTTTAAAAAATGTTGGTTGGTAATTACCTGAGATGGAACCCATGCCTTTTTTTCATGAGTTTTACCTGTATTGCAGAGACCCCACAATTCATTACAAATGCAATCAGTTTCAACTAACTTTCCTGGTGCATCATGGCAGCATACAAATGGGTTATGACTCCGCCCCCACAACCTGATAGGACTGGTAAACTATAAATCAAAGACAGACCCGGCTCACAGAATTCTATCAAGACCCTCATTTCTATCAGGTACTGACTCTCAGGAGTGAGAGTTATTTTTTTTCTCGACGATGAGGACTTTTGCGTTGGGGGGAGTGTGTAGCGCCCTGCTCATCCTGAGTAGGCGCTATTTGTAAATTTAATTATTTGTGCTGTAGTTTGGCTTAGTAATTTTATGCCAAATTATGGGTCTCTATCCGAGTTCGTCTGTGTTTTCTATTCCATCAGAATGTTAATAACCAATAGGGGAGGAGAGAAGAGAAAAAAAAAGAGAAACTCAACAACAGTAAACATCAAACAAAACTATACAACAATAAACATTAAACATTCACCTCTTATGTATCGTTAATTTCAATCTTTACTTCTAAATTTATTACAGGTCTATCTCCTACCTCCATTCTCCCATTCCCCCCTCCTCTCACCACTCCCTGCTCATACCATCGTAAAACAAATTGCCGGGATCATGCCAGGAGGACCATATTGTATTAAATGTATGGGGAACTCCCCTATGTTTATAAGCCAATTTTTCTCTTTTTAGTATAAAATTAACCTTATTACACCATTGCTTGTGGGTTATATCAAATTTATCTCTATAGGCAAGGTCCAACTGGGACTATGCCCAAAATTGCTATTTTAGGTGCACAAGGTATTTTTCTGTACGACATAATATATTCAGTGTCTGAAATACTTTCTCCCAGTACTTACTAAGCTTCGGATAACGCCAAAGCATATGGATTAAAGTTCCATTAGATATGGAGCATCTCGGACATAAAGGGGATGTTTATTTTCCCCAAACATATAATTGTGGAGTATAATGTGTTCTATGTAGTATAAAAAAAAACTGTGTTGATTGCTGTGATAATGAAATAGAAACTTTAGGTAGCAAACCTCCATAGCCTCCTTCCATTCCTCCTCACTAAGATCTACCAGGTCTTTTTGCCAGCGTACCAAGCTATTCCCCTGCACATCTGCCCTCTCCACATTTAGGAGCATCATATAAAGATCCCCTATTAATCCTTGCTTCATAGATTGTGATGAAGTTGCCTTCATCAATATCTCTGATGGTTTATGTTGTAAAGGGAAAGTTAAAGTCTGACTTTGTAAAGTGTGTCGTATTTGAAGGTACTGGTAGAAATTCTTATTTGACAGTCGTAAGCGTTCTTTAGAAATACAAAAAGATGTAGCGCTCACCTCCGAAGGAGCCGCTGGTTAGATTTGGGATCGGCGTATTTAAGTTACCTCTACGATGGTGTCTAGGGGTGATGATGGTGATGAGAGCAGTAATAGAATGTCCAGTGATGATGGTGATGAGAGCAGTGATAGAATGTCCAGGCCTCTGGTTGACGTTTTTCAATGCTTTATTTCTGGTCCAACACGACCAACAGTCAACTCAAGGTTGATAGAGTAGATTGATGAAGAGAGTAACCTTGCAGATGCAAGCTGTGGATAATAGAAGCAATCCTGAATGTGTTTCTCTCGTCGCTTCTCCAGCCGGAGTGGGTACAGCGCTCCCCGGACAGGTCCCTCTCACAGGCCTGGCAGCCAGAAAGTCACTGAGAATGCTAAGAAGGAACAAGTCTCTGCCACTGACTTGGCTCTAATAGAATTTGGTTTAGTAAAGGGTCTCTGCCACAGGCCCAGTACTTAGGAACATGAACATAGAGCGAATCCTCTCAGTCAAAAATTAAGGAGCCACCGACTGACAGTTTGCTGCATACAACTTGTCAGTGTCCGGTCACTCAGATCCCCGATGGTTTCGTCTGCGCCCTATTGGTTCACCTGCCTCTGGGTTCACCTCAGACCAACTACCCACCGAACAGCACCCAGCTTGGGATCCTTTTCTCTTGAAGTGTGGGGACCCAGTAAGTCACTGGGGCCCCTTGGCAATTTCAGTTGCTCTGAGCCATGAGGGCCCAGAGTTTGGAACTCTGCGTAGCACGGCCCCTGGCCAGGTAGGCCATAGTAGTGGGGCCCGTGACGTGCGCACATCCTGAAGGTGGGTGTCGCACCCAGGGCCAGGAACCCGCAAAGAACCCCGAAAAATGGCTTCTGCCACAGATATACCCCTCCCCAGCATGCCCCGTGAGGGAAACACTCCTCTAATTGGCTGCTGTGGAAAGGTGGCTCTGCCTGAACCCCTCTGGTGCCCAGAGATGAGACTGCATCTCTGGAGCACAGAATGACCCACAGGACAATTCAGGCTGACAGCAGCCCAAATTTACACAAATCAACCTGGATGAGAGCAGATAGGTCTCTCACCCCACTAAATTTACAATAGCGTCCCTTCTGAAAGTAGGGAAAGGGAGCTACATACTCCCCCCACTTGAAATTACAATGTCCCCAGTGTCCTAAGGCATTCAAGCCTGAATGCCGGCCTGGATCTGCTAACAGTAAAGAAAAGTAGGAAAAGAGAAAATAAACAGTTGCATAACTTTGAGGTACATGTATTAGTTTCCTTGAATACTATAGGAAAGAACTATGGTATTACACAACACTACAATAACATACACATCCCTATCTATCTATGCTGCCCATTCTCCACCAGTGTTGATAGTAGGTGGGTCCAATAACCTGCATAGGAAATATAAAAAAAAACTATACATACAAAATATACACTCCAATATATATATTGTTTACAATCTCCAAGATCGGAATTGAGACTTCACCCTCCCGTCAGAGTGTGAAATTTCCCTTCCTCCCAGGGAGCTATCAGTAAGTGCTAAGCATTTCTTTACTCTGTTGCAAGAAATAGAACAAGTAAAAAAACAAAAGATACATTAAAGTCCTGCAATATAATGTTGCAGAACACTGCCCCTAGCGGTCAGTGCGCTGGTACTACAGTCAAGTCCAAGTTCAATTTAAAAGTAGGAGAAAAAGGGGGAACAAATGAAGCATTTCCATCACTGAGTTTTCTTCGGGTGCTGTGGAGGAGTGAACAAGACCCTATTCTAAAAAACTGAGATAATCCCAACCCAAAGTTCTGCACATGTACCAACATGTGGATCCGGGAGTGGAATAAACAAAGACGTGAATAGGGGTAAAGGTAGTATAGGCATGGGACCTATTTGAAGAAACGAGGGTCAGGAAGCGAAACATAGTTACATAGGGGCTGATTTACCAAGCCTGTGCGCCATGACTCATGGGGGCTGATTTACTAATGAAGCTGCGCTGCGCCGGTACATGCCTTAATTAGTGCGCTGGATGAAGCCCTAATTAGGCGCATGAACCGGCCGCAGCAGCAGCGCGATGTGATTGATAAGTAAAGCCGCCGCCGAACTCCCTGTATAAGTCTATGGGGGAAATCTTAATTGTAAATTTTAAAGGCTAATCTGCAAGTTTTGTCCTAAAAAGTGTTTGGGGACCTCAGTCCTGCCCCAGGGGACATGTACCAATGCTTTTTTTCTTTTTTTAAACGGCCGTTTTTTCGGGAGCAGTGATTTTAATAATGCTAAAAGTGCAATAATAAAAGTGTAATTTTTCTTTAAATTTCGTACCATGGGGGGCTCTAATGTCAGCATGTGAAAAAGCGCATGTTTCCCGTGGTTAGAACTGTCTGCACAAAATGACATTTTTCAAAGCAAAAAAGCCATTTAAAACTGACTCGCGGCTATAATGAATTGTCGGCTCCCGGCAATTGCAGGAGAATTCATTCATTAAAAAAATGGAAAAAAAAGCGTGGGGGTCCCCCCAAATTCAATAACCAGACCCTTTAGGTCTGGTATGGATATTAAGGGGAACCCCGCCGTCAATTACAAAAAAAAAATGACGTGGGGTTCCCCCCAAATATCCATAATATAATGTGTTCTATGTAGTATAAAAAAAAACTGTGTTGATTGCTGTGATAATGAAATAGAAACTTTAGGTAGCAAACCTCCATAGCCTCCTTCCATTCCTCCTCACTAAGATCTACCAGGTCTTTTTGCCAGCGTACCAAGCTATTCCCCTGCACATCTGCCCTCTCCACATTTAGGAGCATCATATAAAGATCCCCTATTAATCCTTGCTTCATAGATTGTGATGAAGTTGCCTTCATCAATATCTCTGATGGTTTATGTTGTAAAGGGAAAGTTAAAGTCTGACTTTGTAAAGTGTGTCGTATTTGAAGGTACTGGTAGAAATTCTTATTTGACAGTCGTAAGCGTTCTTTAGAAATACAAAAAGATAATGTAGCGCTCACCTCCGAAGGAGCCGCTGGTTAGATTTGGGATCGGCGTATTTAAGTTACCTCTACGATGGTGTCTAGGGGTGATGATGGTGATGAGAGCAGTAATAGAATGTCCAGTGATGATGGTGATGAGAGCAGTGATAGAATGTCCAGGCCTCTGGTTGACGTTTTTCAATGCTTTATTTCTGGTCCAACACGACCAACAGTCAACTCAAGGTTGATAGAGTAGATTGATGAAGAGAGTAACCTTGCAGATGCAAGCTGTGGATAATAGAAGCAATCCTGAATGTGTTTCTCTCGTCGCTACTCCAGCCGGAGTGGGTACAGCGCTCCCCGGACAGGTCCCTCTCACAGGCCTGGCAGCCAGAAAGTCACTGAGAATGCTAAGAAGGAACAAGTCTCTGCCACTGACTTGGCTCTAATAGAATTTGGTTTAGTAAAGGGTCTCTGCCACAGGCCCAGTACTTAGGAACATGAACATAGAGCGAATCCTCTCAGTCAAAAATTAAGGAGCCACCGACTGACAGTTTGCTGCATACAACTTGTCAGTGTCCGGTCACTCAGATCCCCGATGGTTTCGTCTGCGCCCTATTGGTTCACCTGCCTCTGGGTTCACCTCAGACCAACTACCCACCGAACAGCACCCAGCTTGGGATCCTTTTCTCTTGAAGTGTGGGGACCCAGTAAGTCACTGGGGCCCCTTGGCAATTTCAGTTGCTCTGAGCCATGAGGGCCCAGAGTTTGGAACTCTGCGTAGCACGGCCCCTGGCCAGGTAGGCCATAGTAGTGGGGCCCGTGACGTGCGCACATCCTGAAGGTGGGTGTCGCACCCAGGGCCAGGAACCCGCAAAGAACCCCGAAAAATGGCTTCTGCCACAGATATACCCCTCCCCAGCATGCCCCGCGAGGGAAACACTCCTCTAATTGGCTGCTGTGGAAAGGTGACTCTGCCTGAACCCCTCTGGTGCCCAGAGATGAGACTGCATCTCTGGAGCACAGAATGACCCACAGGACAATTCAGGCTGACAGCAGCCCAAATTTACACAAATCAACCTGGGTGAGAGCAGATAGGTCTCTCACCCCACTAAATTTACAATAGCGTCCCTTCTGAAAGTAGGGAAAGGGAGCTACATACTCCCCCCACTTGAAATTACAATGTCATTATTGTAATTATTACAATTTATTATTGCACTTTTAGCATTATTAAAATCACTGCTCCCGAAAAAACGATATTAAGGGGAACCCCGCCGTCAATTTAAAAAAAAAAATGATGTGGGGTTCCCCCCAAATATCCATAACCAGACCCTTCAGGTCTGGTGTGGAATTTAAGGGGAACTCCACTCCAAATTAAAAAAAAAATGGCGTGGAGTCCCCCCTAAAATCCACACCAGACCCCTTCTCCGAGCACGTTGACCTGGCCGGCCTCAGAAAAGAGGGGGGGGACAGAGCGCGGCCCCCCCCCTCTCCTGAACCGCACCAGGCCACATGCCCTCAACATTGGGAGGATGTTTTGGGGTGCCCCCCAAAACGCCTTGTCCCCATGTTGATGAGGACAAGGGTCTCTTCCCCACAACCTCGGGTTTCTTCCTCCTTCTTCTTCCTCTGCTTCTGTCTTGGGTCTTCTATTCCCGCATCTTGCCCGGCGTGTTCTTCCATCTTCTTCTCCTTCCGCTGTCCTTCTCGTCCGCATCTTCTTCTTGTTCTTCTTCGCCGGAGGCGCGCTTCCAATTGAAATCCCCGCTGTCTGCCGGACCACGCCCCCCTCTGACGCCACGGGCAAGCTCTTAGGAGTGTGTTGCAAGTGCGTCAGAGGGGGGCGTGGTCACAAGTCAGAGGGCGGGCAATTCAATTTGAAGCTTGTGCGTGGCTTTTTCTTTGCCGGAGTCGCCGCTTCCAATTGAATTGCCCGCTTTCTGGAACATGTGACCCCCCTCTGACGCACAGGCACCACACGGGGACTTTCCTAAGAGCTTGCCCGTGGCGTCAGAGGGGGGGCGTGGTCCGGCAGACAGCGGGGATTTCAATTGGAAGCGGCGCCTCCGGCGAAGAAGAACAAGAAGAAGATGCGGACGAGAAGGACAGCGGAAGGAGAAGAAGATGGAAGAACACGCCGGGCAAGATGCGGGAATAGAAGACCCAAGACAGAAGCAGAGGAAGAAGAAGGAGGAGGAAGAAACCCGAAGGAAAGAAGAAAGAAGATAATAAAAGGACTTGTCAAAAACCGGCTCTTGTCATTTTTAACACTTGACACTTTTTTTTTGGTGAAATGGTAGAGGTACAAGGTACCCCATTACCATTTCACACGGGGGGGGGCCGGGATCTGGGGGGCCCCTTTGTTAAAGGGGTCTTCCAGATTTCGATAAGCCTCCTGCCCGCAGACCCCCACAACCACCGGGCAAGGGTTGTGGGGAAGAGACCCTTGTCCTCATCAACATGGGGACAAGGTGTTTTGGGGGTACGCCAAAACACCCTCCCAATGTTGAGGGCATGTGGCCTGGTGCGGTTCAGGAGAGGGGGGGCCGCGCTCTGTCCCCCCCTCTTTTCTGCGGCCGGCCAGGTCAACGTGCTCGGATAAGGGGTCTGGTGTGGATTTTAGGGGGGACTCCACACCATTTTTTTTTTTATTTGGGGTGGAGTTCCCCTTAAATTCCACACCAGACCTGAAGGGTCTGGTTATGGATATTTGGGGGGAACCCCATGTCATTTTTTTTTTAAATTGACGGCGGGGTTCCCCTTAATATCCATACCAGACCTAAAGGGTCTGGTTATTGAATTTGGGGGGACCCCCACGCTTTTTTTTTGGTGTTTTTAATGAATGAATTCTCCTGCAATTGCCAGGAGCCGACAATTCATTATTGCTGCGAGTCAGTTTTAAACGGCTTTTTTCCTTTAGAATGTCATTTTTCACATGCTGACATTACACCCAGGGCCGCCATCAGGGGGGGTACAGGCAGTACACCTGCAGGGCCACCATTAGGGGGGTACAGGCATTACACCTGTAAGGGGCCTGGGGGTCCCCAGGGGCCCGGATGGGAACCACCCTAAAAAAAAAAAAAAATGTTTTTTTTTTTTATGGGTCTGAAGGTCCCCAGGGGCCCGGAGGCCACTAAGGGCCCCAGATGGCAAGCCCTTTTTTTTATCAAAAAATATATATATTTAAAAAAAAATGTATATTTTTTTTTATATATTTTTCATTTATTTTTTATTAAAGGGCCAATTTTTTTTGTTTTATTTTTTAAGAGGTCCGGAGGTCCATAGGGACTAATTATTATTATTATTAAAGGGCCCAGAGGTCCCCAGGGCCCCATGTGTCAAACCCCCTTTTTTTATAATTGTTTATTTTTTTTATACATTTTTTTTATATATATTTTTTTTTTTATTAAAGGGCCCAGAGGTCCCCAGGGCCCTGGAAGGCAACCCCCTTGTTTTTTTATTTTTTTATATAAATGTTATATTTAAAAAAAATATATATATATATTTTCTCTCTTTTTCTTTTTATTTTATAAAGGGCACAGAGGTCCCCAGGGCCCCGGATGGCTACCCCCTTTTTTATATATATTTTTCTTTACCTCTTCTTTTTGTAAAGGGCCCCCTCGCGGCAGCACCCCCCCCCGCTTCTCAATTTCATGCGGCAGCACCCCCCCCGGTTCTCTGCTCCAGGGGGCCCATGCCTGAAGCTGTGTAAGGGGCCCCAAAATTCCTGATGGCGGCCCTGTACACCTGTAAGGGGCCCGGGGGTTCGGAGGTGCCCAGATGCCTGGAGGCCCCCCAGCACCCCAGATGGTAACCCCCCTCTTTTTTTTTGTATATATATTTTTTAGTTGTTTTTTGTAGGATTTTTTATTAAAGGGCCAATTTTTGGAATTTAATTTTTTTTAGCAGTCCGGAGGTCCCCAGGGGCCCAGAGGCCCCCAGGGCCCCGGGTGGCAACCCCCCATATTTTTTGTTATTAAAGGGCCAATTTTTTTTGTTTTAGGGGTCTGGAGGTCCCCAGTGGCCCGGAGATCCCCAGGGCTTCAGATGACAACCCCCCCCCCCTTTAAAAAAAAAAATATATATATATATATTTTTATATATTTTTGGGTTATTTTTTTAACATATATATATATAATATAATTATGAAAGGGCCCAGAGGGCCCCAGATGACAACCTTTTTGCTTATAAAAATGTTATAAACATTTTATATTTTCCCCAGGTTTTTTATTTTTTTCTTTAATTTCTTTTTTAAAGTGTATTTTGTGCGTGAAGTCAAGAGAGAGGAGCTGGACTTGCAATCGCTATCCTTCTCCATGCCCCCGGTGGCAATGGCGGGTGTGAGGGGGGCCCTCCCACTCACCCCACCTGCTACACTTGGGAGCACGATGGGACAGAGGGACTCCCCCTATGAGGGAGTGTAGCCCACCCAGCCAGCCCTGTAGGTCCTTCGCCTCTCTTTATTTTAGGAGACCTCATGGCCAAAGTGCGTTCGTGTGCAAGTGTGGTGTTTTTTTTGGGGGGGGGGTGGGCGTACTAAGCACAGGCGTACCTTGCATAGCACACCCACCGGGAGCTGGGCTGAGACCACCACACTCAATTCACATGTAGCCGAGACCGGGATCCGAACCCTTGGCTGCAGAGGTAAACGGCTTGTCAGCGCAGTGCCATTCACGTTGAGCCACCGCAGCTCCCACCCCATGTTATTTTTTTTAGATTTTTGGTAGTTATTTTTTATTAAAGGGCCCAGAGCTCCCAAGGCAACCCCCTTTTTTATTATTTTATATATATATATATATATATATATATATATATATATAGATATTTTAATTTATTTTTCTTTTGTTTACAAACGGTTTATTGAAAAATAAGTCTCAATACAGTTATGAAGTACAGTGGCAAGAGGTACAAAAACAAATAAAACATATGTACATTATTATATATATATATATCAGCAGTAATTTATTTTTCATTAAAGGGCCCAGATGTTTATTTTTATTAAAGGGCCCAGTGGTCCCCAGGGCCCCCGGATGGCTACCACCCTTTTTAATATATATTTTTCTATATTTTTCTATATGTATTTTTTTGTAAAGGAACCCCCCGCTTATCAAATTGCGGCAGCCCCCCCCCCCCTTCTCAATATCAGGCGGCAGCACACCCCCCCCCCCTGTTCTCTGCTCCAGGGGGCCCATGCCCATGGTACGAAATTTCAAAGAATTTTTCACTTTTATTGTTGCACTTTTACCACTTCCATACCGCGCCTATTCTGGCACTTCTCTCCTTCATGTAACAATTATATTTTCTTCCTTGAAAATTACTCAGGACCCCCAAACATTTTTTCGTACACATTTCCAACAGTATTTGCGCCAAAAATTTTCAAAGGTTTTTTTTTTTTTTTTGGCTTTAAAAAAAAAAACATGTTTCATGAATGACAAAATAAGAAAGCAGTAAAGCTAGCCCCATTTTTAGGGATAAGGTAAAAGATGATGTTACACCGAGTAAATAGATACCTAACTAGTCACGCTTTCATATTGCGCACACTCATGGAATGGCGCTAAACTTCGTTATTAAAAATCTCCATAGGCAACGCTTGACTTTTTTTCTCAGGTTACCACTTTTGAGTTACAGAGGAGGTCTAGTGCTAAAATGATTGCTCTCACTCTAACGCACGCTATGATACCTCACATGTGGGGTTTGAAGGATGTTTACATATGTGGGTGGGACTTGCATGCGTGTTCGCTTCTGAGTGCGAGCTACTAGGGACAGGAGCATTTAAATTCCTTTTTTATTTTATTTTTTAACTTAATATTTTCATTTTTGCACTTGTTTGTCCCTTTTTTTGTATTATTTTTCACTTTTCTTCCTATTACAAGGAATGTAAACATCCCTTGTAATAGGACTAGTGTGTGACAGGTCCTCTTTATAGAGAAAGGCGGGGTCAATTAGACCCCACATCTGTCCTCCAGGCTGGAAAGCATGGAATTGGTAAAAAAAAAAAAAAAAACATCTCATGCTTTCAGCTGCGATCATGTTCGTTCAGCACAGTAGTGTAGTGTGTAGCATGTTCACCTAGCAGCAAAAGGGTTGCTGGTTCGAATCCTGCCCGTGACACTATCTGCCTGGAGTTTGCATGTTCTCCCTGTGCGGGTTTCCTCCCACAATCTAAAAACATGCTGTAAATTGGATCCTGTCTAAATAAGCCCTAATATGCAGTAGGATATTTAGGTTTTGTGCTTCCCTAGGCCTGACCAAATTTTGGCACCCCCTAATAGAAAAATGACCCACCCTTCCTGTCAAGGCCACACACTGTTTTTTTATGACCCACCCAGGAATTTTCAGGGGACACACACAAGTTCTGTGGGGGGGGGCCCTTAATTTGCCTAGTTTTTCGATCACTTCCTGTTTGGCTATGGGGCAGGAAGTGAAGGCCAATCTCCCCAAACGGACAGGGATAATACAAAATAAACTGACAGAGCTTCTAACCCCCCCCCCCCCCCCAACTCTATCCAAAATTAAAGAAATCAAAAAAATAAAAGTGATGATTATAGTTCCAGTTTAACCCCAAATTTCAGATCATTTTATTGAGAGGCTTAAGAAAATATAACCATGCCAATAGGCCAGGATCCAGCGTTGCTAATATGTATGAATGTGTGTTAGGGACCCCCACAAACACCACCCAATGTTAAATCAACAATTTTCTTGTTTGTTTTGGGGATGCCTGCACCCCTGATAGGGTAAAGACACCTCACAAATGTTGTCACTTTCTACTTAATTCATTCACTTCCTGTCACATAGCCAAACAGGAAGTGAGGGAAACACCTGAGTAATGTTTTGTTGGGGACACAGATCAATATAAATAGTTTCCCATTTTGGAAATTGCATTTTGCTGTGTACACCCCAAATTAGTAGGAATCTTGGACTTTGGGGTCCATTTACTAAAGGCAAATCCACTTTGCACTACAAGTGGACAAGCAAGGAAGAAAAATAAAAACTTGGCGGGATTGGAAGTAAAAACCATCAGTGCTTCCCTTCTGATTTTCACTGCCTACGCTTCTACTGCAGAGCGGCTTTGCCTTTACTATACCCCAAAATAACTAATCATTTGGGGTGTACACTGCAGTGCAATTTGCTTAATGGTGACACTAGTTAGATTGACCTGTGTCCCGAAGAAAAGACCATTGGTAGGGTTTTAACCTCACTTCCTGTTCAGCTGTGTGACAGGAAGTGAAGCCAATTATAAGAAAAGGGACACAAAGCCCAACCTAAAAACACTAGCAGGGGTTCTAACACTCAATTGGCTTCCCTCAAACAACCCACAATTAGAATAGGATTGTCTTGTGCTAGTTTCAAGCACAGCGCTGTAAATCAGCACTTCAAGCCTGTCCACCAATACACCACCCCCCCCCCCCCCTCCTCTCCAACAGGCCATGTTTGCAGCTTTTCCTACATCTTGCACATGTGCTTTAAAAAGTCAGTCTGGACATCAATTCTAGGAAACAATACTTACCGCTTTGTCCTTCCTTTTCTGGTGACTAAACATTTCATGCATACACACCAGGAAAGAGCTTAGAGACAAATCACACTTGATGGTTTAGACCCAAACTATTTCAGCTGCAGCGGTTGAAATCCATAGCATGAAAAAAATATCACAAAACAAACTTCAAAATTTGAAAGTAATTTTATTGGTCTACAAAACAAGGAAAGCAAAACAAAAAATTACAAATAAACACACCAAAAAAATATAAAAAAACCTAAAAACAAAAAAGACCAACGTTTATTTCACAGTCATTGGAAAATAAATCATGCTTTTGAAATAACAGGATAGACCCACAGGATTAAAACATTAGTCATTAACATCTTGAGAAACATTTAGCAAAATTAGGCAGCAAACAAAACATAAAAAAAAAAAAAACTTGCTCCAAAACATCTCTGTTTCGCTCCGCCATTACTTCCAGCCAGCAAATCTGCCCCCTCTGAGGGCAGCTGACACATGCAGTATCCACGCTTTTTATAACATGTGTGCTAATGAACCAATTGGAAACACATGAAGAAATGTCAGCCTCTAGTTTGTGTGCACTGCTTACACCTGTTAAGGATGTCCTTAAATTACTAAGCCAAAAAAACAGCTTTCTGAGCATGCTCAGAAAGATGCATGTCATTTTCAGGCTCAGACAACCAGCTTATTTTTCTAAGTGTTCGAGCATGCCCAGTTCACTCGAAATGCAGTACCAGAATCAAATCTGCAATGGCGGATGAAAGCATTAGAGGTGTTTAATTTTTTTTTTGGTCCCCCTGAACTGATGCTTTACAAGCTGAAGGGGAGGTCTTATAGAATTTTTACGTAACAAACATAAATAATAATAATTTAAACGCCCCTGTCCCTAGTAGCTCGCAGTCAGAAGCGAACAAGCAGCATTTTTTTTGTTTCCGGTTACCAGTTTATATTTACAGATGAGGTCTAGTGCTAAAAGTATTCCTCTCGCTCTTACGCACGCTATGATACCTCACATGTGTGGTTTGAAGGATGTTTCCATATGTGGGCGGGCCTTAAATGTGTAAGTCCCGCCCACATATTGAACCCCCGTTCAAACCCCACATGTGAGTTATCATAGCGTACGTTAGAGTGAGAGCAATACTTTTAGCACTAGACCTCCTCTGTAAATCTAAACTGGTAACCTGAAACACATAAAAAAGCGTTGCCTATGGGTATTTTCAAGTACTGAAGTTTGGCGCCATTCCATGAGTGTGTGCAATATTAAAGTGTAACATGTTGGGTATCTATTTACTCGGTGTAACATCATCTTTCACATTATGGCCATAAATTGGGCTAACTTTAGTGTATTCTTAATTTGTAACCACTTGAGCCTCAGACCATATTACTGGTCACTGACGGGGCCAGTTTTTGCATTTCAACACTGCGTCATTTTGACTAACAATTGCGTGGTTGTGCGACGTGGCCCCCAAACAAATTTGGCGTCCTCATTTCCCTCCCCCCCAAAAAATTTTAATTTTTTTTTTTTTGGTGGTATTTGATCACCTCTGCGTTTTTTCTTATTTTTGCTTGAACCAAAAATATAGCGACAATTTGGTAAATAAAAAGACATCTTTTTTACTGTTTGCTATAATAAATCTCCCCCAAAATATATTAAAAAAATGTTTGCCCTCAGTTTAGGCCGATAAGTATTCTTCGACATATTTTTGGTTGCAAAAAATCACAATAAGCGTTTGATTGGTTTGGGCAAAAGTTATAAGTAGGGGTTGGTCTTATGGGTTTTTTAGGAATAATTTTTTGTTTTACTAGTAATGGTGTTTTTTCTGGCTACATTGTGGCGGACACATTTTTGTGAGATTTGGCATTTTTCTAGCGAGCAATGGTATAGAAATGCATTACTTACTCTAAAAATGACACTGGCAGGGAAGGGGTTAACACTAGGGGCGCGGAAGGGGTTGATTATGTTACCTGGGTGTGTTCTAACTGTAAAGGGGGTGGGACTGTCTAGGGGAAATGACAGATCGCTGTTCATACATTGTAGGGACAGACGAGCAGGCACCCCCCCCCCCTGACAGGACCGGGATAAAGGGGAACTCCACCCCAAATTTAAAAAAAAAACGGCGTGGGGGTCCCCCTTCAGGTGCACAACAGGCTCTTAGATTTGATCTGGAACATAAGGGGTTAAACCCACGCCAAAAACGGCGTGGGGTTCCCCCTCAGATCCAGACCAAACCCTTCTCCCAGGCACGCAGTCTGGCCGGACAGGAATGGGGGTGGGGACGAGCGAGCGCCCCCCCCCCTCCTGAGCCGTACCAGACCACATGCCCTCGACATGGGGGAGTGTGTGCTGTGGGGGAGGGAGGCACTGCCCCCCCACCCCAAAGCACTCTTGTCCCCATGTCGATAGGGACAAGAGCCTCTTCCCGACAACCCTGGCCGTTGGTTGTCGGGGTATGCGGGCGGGGGGCTTATCAGAATCTGAGAGCCCCCTATAATAAGGGGGCCCCCAGATTCTGGCCCCCCACCCTATGTGAATGAGTATGGGGTACATCGTACACCTACCCATTCACCGGGTGGAAAAGTGTAAACACAAATAAACCACACAGAAAAAAATAATTTATTAGTCAGCTCTGGGGGTCTTCTGCCGGGACCCCCCACCACCAGCCCATTGGGCCCCGGGCTTCGCCGTTTTCTGCCGGGGGGGACACCCACCGATGCTCTCCGCCATGTCCAGCCAGGCCCCCACCCAAAACAAGCTCTTTTCCATCCGGGGGGGGGCCGGCCGAAAAAAGCAGAGAAAAACGGGGGGCGGAGCCCCTCTGTATTCCAGACGTTTTCTGCCGGGGGGCTACAGCACCGCACCAGTCTTCGCCGCCGCCTTCCGCCGGGGAGAGAGACACCCACCGATGCTCTCGGCCATATTCAGCCAGGCCCCCACCCCAAATTAAGCTCTTTCACATCCGGGGGGGGGCCGGCGGAAATGGCGGAGAACAACGGGGGCGTCGCCACTCCTCGGTCTTCTAGCCATTTTCTGCCGGGGGGGGAAACACCCACCCATGCTCTCCGCCATGCTCGACCGGGCCCCCACCCCAAAATTAAGCTCCTTTACATCCGGGGGGGCCGGCTGAAAACAGCGGAGAACAGCGGGGGTTTCGCCCCACCTCGGGCTCCTCCGCTTCTGCCTGGCTCCCCCCGAGGCCAGGGCTTCTTTCGCCGTCACATCACATCACTGTCACATGGGTTAAGGTCACATGTTGGCATAACCACGCCCACGCCCTATGCCAATATAAGTCCCTGCCCGCCGCTCAGAAGGCATTTCAGCGCCGGACCTCGCCGTGTCAACATCGAATGGAAGAAGAAGCCCGCGAGTGTCACCCCATGGCGGAAGAGAGCGACGAGAAGCCCTGGCCCCAGGAGGAGCCAGGCAGAAGCCGGCGAAGAAATCCGGAGTGGGATGTGCGACCCTCGCTCCGGTCGAAGACGTCGGAAGCCCGCTGCCCTCCCTCCATAAGCAGGAGCTTTGTGGTGAAGGGGGCAGCGGCAGAAGACAGCGACGAGAAGCCCGCCACGTCCAAGTCCTGGATGGGATGTTCGACCCTCGTCCAGGCAGAAAAAATCGAAGGGGGCGGCGGCGGAAGAAGGCCTGGCCCCCGCGGGTGGTGCCCCGCGGCGGAAGACAGCCACGAGAAGCCTGGAGAGTGGCGCCCTCCGGCGGAAGACGGCGAAAGAAGCCCTGGCCTCGGGAGGAGCCAGACAGAAGCGGAGGAGCCCGAGGTGGGGCGACACCCCCGTTGTTCTCCGCTGTTTTCGGCCGCCCCCCCCCGGATGTAAAGGAGCTTAATTTTGGGGTGGGGGCCCGGTCGAGCATGGCGGAGAGCATGGGTGGGTGTTTCCCCCCACCGGCAGAAAACGGCTAGAAGACCGAGGAGTGGCAATTTTTTATTGAAAATTCTACGACCAAAAATGTATACAGAAAAAACAAAAACAATTAAACCAAAACGACCCTCTGCCCCAATACATTTTCTTTACATACAAATATTATCCCACCATGCTATACATATACCATCTATACATCACTAAAAATTAGCACCAATACCTGCCCCACTCACTTGCATTTTTATACTCTTTAGTCATTACCACTTCCCAAGTACCAAAGCAACCCTCTACCACTAAACATTTTCTTTACGTACAAACACTATCCCACCATACTATACATATACCATCTGCACATCACTAAAATCGCACCAATACCTGCTCCAATAACTTGCATTATTATACTCTTTAATCATTTCCACTTCCCAAGTAACCCCAACCCCTAAAACATACATACTTCTATTATGCATAAACAAATAAAACAAAATCATAACCCTAACCTTCCCCAAAACTTTAAAATCTACGCAACCACGCAATTGTACATACACATGTTACCACATTACTGCTTTTTTTTTTTTTTTTTTTTTTTTTAGTAAAATTACTCACCCCAGGACTGCTTTTACACCGCCCCTTTCCCACCGCCACCCAACATTGCTCATACACATGTTACCACATTACTGCATTTTTTTTTTTTTTTTAATAAAATTACTCATTTACTTCCATCAGCACAATCCCCTGCAACCATACCCCCACCAGAATCCTCCACAGGATCCAAGGTGGAAAACCTGTTCTGCAGGGCTATACCAGGGGGAGTCTGGGCACTACTTGTCGCCCCAACTCCACCTTCTGGAGAGGAAACACCCGGACCAGGACCTGACCCAGAACTGGGGATCACCCCAGGACTGCTTTCACACCGCCCCTTTCCCACCGCCACCCAAACATTGCTTTTACTCTCCTTACCTGGCTGAGAAGGCAAGTCTACAACTGGCTGGGGATCTCTAGGAACCTTACCCCTTCTGCCCTTACGAACAGGTCTCGTACTAGGGGTATCAGAATCAGAGAAACGACCCGCCTCTTGATCCCCCCCACCACCAGACACAGGGACAGAGGACCCAGACCAAGTAGGAATGGGCTGCGAATCCCGAGAAGGGGGATGCAACACCACCCTAGGCATCTTAGCCTTGCCACGAGATACCACAGATTGCACCAAAGGGGCCTTACCCCTCCCCCCAGATTTTAAAGGGGAAACTCTCGAGCCGCCCGACTTATGACCCAATCTTCCTGACGATGGCCCCGGACTCCCGGAACCCATCACAAAAGACTGACCCTCAAGAGTCACTGCGCCAGCCAGCTGGAGCGGGGCAGGAGGCCCGGCCGACGAAACAACCGGAAGCACAGACACCCTAGACCCCCCAGGCCCCGCAGGGGGAGACACCCCTCCAACAGGTGCCCGAAAGGCCGAGGGGCACTGGCTAAAAACGTGCCCCATAACACCGCACAGATTGCATTGAAATTTATTGCACCCGCTGGCCAAGTGCCCAGCTTCATTACACTTTGTGCAAAAGGGTTCCCTACAGTCCCTACTGAAATGCAAAGGACTGTTGCATCTAAAACAGAGCTTGGGTTGCCCTGGATAGAATGCAAGGATCCTATCCCTCCCAATATAACCTGACGCAGGCACATGTGTCACTGATAACCCGATGCGTCTAAGCCTTACTGAGACAGACCAGGCACCAGTCCAGATCCCCTTGGCATCCAAAACTTTCCCTGGCGGGGCCATCACCTGGCCGTACCGCCCCAACCATGTTGTGATATCTTCTGCGGGAATAGATTCATTTCTAACCAGGACTGACACCCTTTTTATTTCTTCCTGTCTAGACAGGGGGACTGCTCTAAAGGATTTCCACGAGGACTGATTCTTCACCACCTCCCGTCTGGAGATAAAACTCTCCATTAAGACGGGGGTACCAAAACTTACATCATACTCCAGGGAGCCCGAGGGGTGGATAACAGCAAAGATGTCTGATGCCTTAAACCCAAGGGCCAACACCATATCCACCACCTCGTCTCTCCCCGGAGGACGACCAAACTCTTCCAACCAGCGCAGCTGCACAACATTATGGCGCTTACGCTCCACTCCCCCCACCCTAGTGGCAGCTGGCACTGAGCCCCTAAAAGCCATCGTACCGTGGGCACTATAAAAACGCCCAAGCTGTACCCTGCCACCAGTGACATCTGCAAAAGACAACCCCACTTTTAGGGCCGACATAACCCCGGCCTCCTGGGACCCACTGATTTGGGGAGGAGGCGGGGGGAGATCAGAAACAACAACATTGCTAGAATCAACATTATCAACAGCTATACTTAAGTCTTTCCCAGGGGCCCCGGGCACAGCAGGTGCACAAGCACCGGAAACACCCCCAGCAGAAATAATTGCTGCCGGAGGGGTCCCCGCACCGCCCAGAGGACCCACTTGGGGCTGACCCGTATGCTCCAAAACCCCAGAGGGTACCCCAATGTCATGAAAACCAGTACTCTGGTCCGCTTTAGTTGGCTCACCCTCCAGCAGCCGTATGTGGTCCATCGCAAGACATGGGCTAGTTATACTACCCTGCTCGCAATCACCCCACTCCATGCGCTGGGGGGTCATCGCCACGGACTCAGAAACTGAAGGGCCGGAGGGGGAAACCACAAGGAGGCACCCCACCACCCGGCAGCAGGTCCACAGGAAAAGATGACCCAACAGTCTCCGCAACAGTGGCCACCCCCAAAGCCCGGGATGAGACAATAGTAGGTATCTCACCCCTCACAGTGTCCTCGGCAGAAATCCCACGATCCATGGCACTCACACCCGCGGAACCGTCCTTCATTGCTCCATCCTTCTCAGCAACAGCCTCCACAAGTCCCATCTCCTCACCCGCAGCTGTCCCGGGATCCGCTACTTCCGGCTCCACACCTTCAGCGGTAACCCCGCAACCCGCGGTATTCACTTTCGCGGCCATACCCTCCGGCTCCACACCCGCAGCGGCAGTCCCGCGACCCGCGGCATCCACCGCAGCAGTAGCCTCGCGACTCGCGGCACACACATTCGCGGCAATACCCGCCGCGACTTCATCCTGCGTTCCTCCAACCTCCATGACTTCCTCCTCGTCCGCAGCAGCCCCGGGACCTGCCACTTCCGGTCCCGCGGTGATCGCGGGGGATCCGACCAGGCCTCCAGGCTGGGCGCCCCCTGATGGCAAAGGGGAAATTGGCACCTCAGCCTGGGAGCTACGGCGAGCAGCCTGGCTTCCCTTATCACAAACCTCCATCAGGCGTTCTTCCAACTCATCCATCTCATCAGTGTCCATAGTAGACTGATCCAACAGCCGGTTCCAATAAGTGATATACTCACTCAGGGTCGTTTTCAATGTCTGAACACTCAGGCGATAGCCCTTCCGCTTCTTTTTGCCCACCCGATCTCTGGCTGTTCTTAAGCGTGCCAGGTCTTCATGCACTACCACCAAAAAGTCCATAAGCCTTTCCAAGACTGCATAGACTTCCATCCGACGGCCTGTAGCTTCAAAATCACTTTCACCTGGCTGCTGCTCCTGCCATGCAGAGAGAGCAATCTGGGACTCCAGATACCTGAGATCCTCATCTGATGGTCTCAAACTCTCCACTGTCCTTGAAATGGTATCCGATCCCTCCACAGGCATAGCTTCTCTCACCGCCCGGGAAGTAGAGCCTCCCCCTGGGCTGATAGCTTCCATGGCTCTCTGGAAGTCCAGAGAGCCTCACACACACGCCCTCAAGACCGAGGAGTGGCGACGCCCCCGTTGTTCTCCGCCATTTCCGCCGGCCCCCCCCGGATGTGAAAGAGCTTAATTTGGGGTGGGGGCCTGGCCGAACATGGCGGAGAGCATCGGTGGGTGTCTCTCTCCCCGGCGGAAGGCGGCGGCGAAGACCGGGGGGGGGGTAGGTGTACCCCCCCCGGCGGAAGGCGGCGGCGAAGACCGGGGGGGGTAGGTGTACCCCCCCGGCGGAAGGCGAAGACCGAGGAGGGGTAATTTTTTTATTTATAAAACTACGACCAAAAGGTTAACAAATATATAAAATAAACAAAATAACTAAATAAACCAAATAACACAAAAACAAACAAACCATCAAATCACCGACCTCCATCCACCAAGAAATAACTATAAAGAAAGAAAAATAGCACCAGAACAGGTATTTACAACAGGCTCACTGGTACAAGAGAAAGTCTTTATAGTCCATCAGAAAAGCTTGCCCAGATCATTGCCAAAAAAAATAAAAAAATAAACACTTAAAACGGCTCACTGGTACAGTAGGGAGATATTAAAGTCCATAGAACGCACTACTGTCCAGATCATTGCCAACCCACAACACACCCCACCATCACAATAACAAATACCCAAGAACATGATAGTCAGACATGTCTGTAGCCTTATTTAAAAAAAAATACCATAAACAAAATCTAAGGGGGTGAAAAAGGATAGATGCCCCTACCCATGGAGAGGGGCAGAGCCGTGACCTAAGGGGGCTGGAAGAGGAACCCCCTCCATAAATGGGCACACCTCTCAGGCCCGACCCTGCTCCTTTCCAGATCCCGCACCTTCACCAACTCCCGAAAGATATCGCCCACCACCTCATGCACAGACAGGATTTTGTCCCTAGTGGACACCAAACACCGAGCGTGCCAAGTGTAATAAAGCACAACTAGGCTGACTAAATAAAGTGACGATAACTCAAATCCCCTGCGGACCCCAAAATCACCATACACTCGCTCAGCATAGGTCAGGGCCGGAAGGCGGGGGTAGCCAATGGCACCCCCTACCCTCGTAAGAACCTCCATGTTGAAGGGACATTGGACCAGAAATGGTCCATGGTCGGGGGCAGTCCCTGGTCGTATTTGAGATTCGCACGGACAATGTCCATGGACACCTCCCGAGATCCCATTCTTGGAATTCTAGAAGAATTCAAGAGGGAGCCCCCCGGGGGCAGTCAAAGACAGGGGCTTCAAAATGTCCGAGGCCATGACCCTCAGGTACAGCTCCCGCCGACCCAAAGAGCCCACCTCCAGGGCAGTTATCCGCCACTGCCTCAGTACCTTTAATGCCAGGGGGACATAGGAAGGGAGATACCCATGCGATCTCCTCAGATCACCGGCCTCCCCCCCTCCCCCCACTGCCTCAAGAACAGCAAGAGCCAGTCCTTGCATGAACACTCCCACCAGGAAGGCTCGTCCACAAATATGGACTGCAAATTGTATTTAACAAAGATGGTGACAAAGAACACCACCGGGTTGACCATGTCCAACCCACCTTGCCGTCGCTGGCGGTATGTGACCTCCCTCTTGATCAGGTTCAGTCTGCTTCCCCACAACAGCAGGAAGAACAGACCATAGACCCGAGCATAGAGAGATGCTGGCAAAAGACACACATAGCTTACAAAGAGAAACTCAGGCAATAAGTACGTCTTGACCAAGCTTACCCTTTCCCTCAGGGAAAGTTTCCAACCTTTCCAGGCCTTCACCTTCCGAGTGGCACTCACCAGCCTGCGCTCCCAGTTTAGCTTGGGATAATCTCCCGGGCCGAAATGAATGCCAAGAACTCGAATCTCTGGTACGGGCGTGGGGAACACGTCCGGAAGGGGAACTGCTCCCCCTCCTTCCCCAACCAGAAAACTTCACTCTTGTCCCAATTGACCAGCGAGCCTGACGCCTCAGAGTAGCACCCGATCTGGGACTCCACATAATGGGCCTCCTCACGACCAGATACCACCACCGAGACGTCGTCCGCATAAGCCACAACCCTCACCGCCGAAACCGGACCCCCGACAGGTCCCACCGGAACCCCCCCAGACGCCCGCAGTCTAGCCTCCTTACGAAGGGGTCGACCGCAAAGATGTACAGGAGGGGGCTCAGCGGGCACCCCTGCCGGACGCCAGAGTCCACGGCAAAGGCCCGGCCCACCCAACCGTTGACAAGAGGGAAGCTCTCAGCTCCCCTATACAATACCTGCAGCCAATCAACGAATTGATCAGGCAGACCGTATCTCCTCAGAAGCAGCCAAAGGTACTCGTGGTTCACCCGATCAAACGCCTTAGCCTGATCCAAGTGCAAGCAGATACCGCTCGCTGCCATCAGCCCTGCACCTTTCCACAGCCTCCCGGACGCTCAGGACGGCACTAAAAGTGCCCCGGCCAGGAATTGTGCAGTGCTGAGAGGGAGACAGCATCCTGCCCGCCAAAGCAGACAGACGTGTAAACAAGATCTTTGCCAGTATCTTCCTATCTGTGGTAAGAAGGGCGATCGGACGCCAATTCTCCACCACAGACGGATCTTTCCCCTTTGACAGTAGGATCAGAGCTGACCTTCTCATTGAGGGAGGCAGCAGGCCATAGGCCAAACATTCACTAAACACGTCCCTCAGATGAGGAGCCAAGAGGCTCTTAAAGGTTTTGTAGAATTCGGCCCGTGAGCCCATCGGGCCCAGGTGACTTTTTAGAAGCTAAAGAGCTAATAGCCTGCTCGACTTCAGCTACCGAGATCTCTTCTGTCAGAGAGTCAGGAAGGTCAGACCCCACTTCCAGTGGGGTCTCATCAAGGAATTCCCTGACTTTCTCCATGTCTAGAGGCCGCTTCTTCAGGAGGTCCGAAAAGTGGTCTCTGACGACACCCAGGATCCCTGATCTGGACCGGACCAGAGATCCTGAGGCATCCTTCAGGCCATGTACGACCTTCGACCTCGCCACCTCACCACAGCTCCTGTAGGGATCAGGAGAGATAAACTTCCCGTAATCCCTCTCAAAAACCAGGGAGGCGAGACGGTCGTACTGACACTCCTTCATCTGCGCCTTCAGACCGGATATCTGTTCCCGAGAGCCCCCAGAGGACACCAGGCGGTCAAGCTGCCTGCGTAGTCTCTGGTAAGCTTGGTACTTGGAAGCTGCCCTGTACCCAGAGATTTCCCGGAAAAAGTCGCCAGACCTCTTTTTAACTACTTCCTACCACTCAAGGCGGGAGCAGTTGCCCTCAAGGAGCGAGGTCTGGTCCAGGAAGAAAACCTCATAGGCTTCCCTAACCTCAGGATCCTCCAGTAGCGACCCATTCAGGCGCCACAAACCCCTCCCTTTCTGAGGAGTGTCAGCGACATTCAGGGCCACAGATACCATACAGTGATCGGAGAACTCTACCGACTGCAGCTCAGGAGCCGAGCAGACAGAGTCCTCCTTTAAAAAAAACCTATCTAATCTACTCTTACTACTACCTCGGGAAAATGTGAAACCAGTGAGGTTGGGGAGGTGACGAACGTGCACATCCACCAACCTGGCCTCCCTCACTACGTTATTCAAAAAAAATACTATCATATCCCAGAGGGTTGGCGGCACCTGCCCGGTCTTTGGGCCTAGTGATCATATTGAAATCGCCACCAAAAATCACCTGCTGGGACGTAAAAAGATAAGGCTTAACCGCCGTAAGGAGGCTCCTCCTCTCCCTCCTAGTTTGAGGCCCATAAAAATTTATGAGCCGGAGGAATTGCCCCCCTCACGACAGCGTCCACCACCAGACATCTACCGATCTCCACTTCAATCACTCGCCGGCAAGCCACCGGACCAGTCTTAAAAAGGACCGCAACCCCACTGCAGGGCTCGGCCGCAAGAGACCAGAGGGAGGGCCCACATCTCCACTCCCTCTTTGCTAGATGCATCTCTGCCACAGATGCCAGCCAGGTCTCCTGCAAAAACAAAATGTCAGCTTCAACACGGCTGAGAAAATCGAAGGCCATAAAACGAGCTCCCGCAGAACGAATACTTGCGACATTAATGGTCGCAAGCCGTATTGGAGAGGGTACCGCCATCAGAATGATTGAAAGTGGTCATGTTCTCCTTCATACTACAAACACAAAAACATATTTACATATCTACACCTCCTCCTCCTCTGAGCCCGAGGAGGAGGAGAAGATACCAAACGGGTTCCCCAGGGACACCCCACTTCGTGCCCCTGGGGGAACCCCACCCTTCACTGGGGACTTCCCGCCCCCAGATCTGGCAGCCTTCCCCTTCTTCTTTTTGCGTCTCACCTGCTCCACACTCCTGCCACCTCTCCGAGATGACTACACCACCCCCCTCCTCGGACCCGCTGCTCGAGATTTCCCTCTTGGATGAGGCTCGAGCAGCTTCCATCTCCATGGCCACAGGGCCAGAGGAGACTCTGGGTCCAGAAGGGGGGGGAATGGAAGAGGCAGGAGGGGGGCCAGAGACAGGGGAGAGGACAGGGGGGGGACCAGACTTAACTGGACGGGAAGAAGAAGGGGAGGGGGGGACGGGACTTGGGAGGGGGGGGACGAGGGGGGGGGTACGAGGAGGGGAGATGAGGGAGGAGGGCATGGGGAAACAGATGGAGGGCCAGGTGGAGGGGAGGGGCAATGGTGAGGAGGGGGAAGGGGAAGGGGGATGGGGATCGGCCCTGCAACATTAGGAGGGGAAGGCCCTGGCCCCGGACCCTCAGGCCCGGGACCCCCCAGGCCTCCCCGACTCCTCCCCACCGGCTCCGCCCTCCGGAGGATCGGGAGCCTCCTGGCCAACCGAGCCCGTGTCCCCCGGGGGGGGAGCCCCACGCCCACGCCTGCTCCGCCTTCTTTGAGGCAATGGGCCTGTTGGTCCCTCCGGAGCTAGTACTAGGGGCTCCAGGATCCCCACCCCCCCGGCCATCACTCGCCGGGGGGGCTTCGGCCGCTCCCGGCCCGGGAGGTCCCCCCCCTGAGGAAGAACCCCGATATGCTTTGGGGACACCTGCTAAATGGGTGCCCCCATCTCACCACACAAGTTGCAGCATATCTTCCCACATGACTCGACTGGTGGCCAAACTCGTGGCACCGGCCACATCTGACCACCGTGCAGTCCGAGCTCATGTGGGTCGGGCTGCCGCACTTGAAGCAACGACGGGGCTGTCCCGGGTAGAACGCCAGGATCCGGTCTCTGCCTAGAAAGGCGCTGCCAGGGAGGTGGGCAACACTGTTGCCCTCCCTCTTGAGCCGGATCCTGGTCAACCAAGCCCCGGTCCAGACCCCGCGCTCATCAAGGTTCTTCCTCAGGGGGGTCTGCAACTGCCCGTACCTCCCGAGCCAGGTGGCAATGTCCTCCGGAGGGAGCGACTCATTCCTCACCAGGATGGTGATGTTCTTAACCTCCTCCTGCCTGGAGATGGGAATGAGCCTGTACCTCTTCCAAGGGTCAACGCCCCTCACCAACCCAAAGCTGGTGATAAAGCGTTCCATACACACGGGAGTGACAAAACTTATATCAAACTCCCGTGTGTTGGTGGGATGGATGACAGCAAAAAGGTCATCCACCCCAAAACCCAAGGAGAGTACCAGGCCCACCACCTCACCTCGAGCGGGGCAGGGGTCCGGACCCTCGTACCGAAGCTGGACAACATTCCTACGCCTCCTCTCTGGACCACCTGTACCCCTCGTCCACGCCGACCCCTGCGTCCTCTCCTGGTCAGCAGGGGGGCGCGGAAATTCTGGGCGCCAAAACCGGCTGTACAGGTGGTCCAGAGGGGCACGAGAGCCCAACACCTGGGCGAAAAGAGCGACCCCCCTTTAGGGCAGACAATAAGTTGGCCTCCGGAGACCCCCGAAAGATGTTCTCCGGAAGTGGGCACCCCCCTCAGCACCCCCAGAAGTGGGGGGGGGGGGGGACGGGGGGGCCCCCATCCCTGCCGGTGGTGTTGCACCCACCCCCGCTGATATACCCTGACCACCCTGACCCACCACCTTTGGCCTGACTACAGGCACTCCCCCCCCCCGGACCACAGCAGAGGGGGGTACCACCCCCACCAAACTCCCCCACCCAGACCCCTCCGCGACCACACCAGCCCCTTGGGACTCCACCTGTACTGGGGGGATGCCCCCCTGGGACCCCTCCAACTGCCGGATAAATCATAGGCTATACAGTCCACTGGGAGGGGTCCCACCTGACTTTCCCCCCACCCGCCTGTGCTGCAGGGAGCCCCTCGGGGCCTGTGCAGTGTCCAGTGTCCATGGGGACCTGGGGGGGTGGCAGCTTAATACCGTCCAATTACCCGTCCTCCACCGTCCGTCCACCGTCTCTGTCCAGTCCGGGGGTTGCCTGGAGGTGCCGGGGCCTCCTGGAGGTGCCTCCGGGGCTGGCAGCGTCCGGGGCTGGCACCCTCCCCCCTGCACCCCCGGCCTCTCATCCCCCAGGTCCCCCTGAGCCCCCACACCGACCACGTCCGCAAACTCGCGGGGGGGGGCACTTCCGTCCGGTCGCGGGACGGGTCCACTTCCGGTTTCCGGTCGGTCTGGTCACTTCCGGTTCCGGTCGGTCTGGTCACTTCCGTTCCGGCTGGGTCTGGTCACTTCCGGTCTTGAGGCGGTCACGTTCACCTTCCGGGTCCCGGTCTACTCCACCCCCAACAGCCGGCGCCATCTTGGCCACACTGCGCACACAGCTGTTTACTGTTTCTCCCCCAGAATGACCGAGCAGCATGCCTCCACCATGTGTCTGCCTCTCTCCCGATGACATAGCAGCCGCAGGAGCAGTCCCTGGCGGGCCTTCCCTGGCCAGATCCTCCCGCTCCTACTGCAAGCTGAGGGGTCCATGGAGACCGCCGACACATGGCGGGCTTCAGCTGGGCAGCTGTGGCAGTGCGACCATCCTGGGGAGCCTGGGTATGCTGACCCTGAAGATGGCGGGGGGGTACCGCCGGCGGCACCTGGGCCCGGCGACCTCCTGGATCACTGGACTCCCCGGACTTCGCCAACCCCCCAGTCCCTTCCACGGACCGAGGGATCGGACTCCCGGGAACCCTCCCCAGGTTTTATGGCCATACTGGGCCCTGCACCACCGGCACTCGCCCCCCCCCCCCCCCACTGCACCCAGGCTCCCCTGACTTCCCTGGCTGTTTGGGGGGTTGGGACCCGCCCTTCTAGATAACCGCCCGCTCCTCCTCGCCGCCTGGCTCACCTTCCCGGTTGGCCTGCTGGAGGGTCCCTCCGGAGCTCCTCTAGGAAGTTCACCCTCTCCAGCCCCACGTTGGCAAAAAAAGCCCCCCAGGTATTCCCATATTTCTTCTTTTACTTCTGTCCAGTCCTAGGGTGGTGATGGCCCCCTTGAATTCAGATCTCTTATTACTGGACACCTGTCCCTCTTTTCCCTCAGGCCTGCGAGAGTATCTTCATCTTTCCTCCACGCAGGCCTGAGATATCCTCACCAGCAGGGATTTGATTTTATCCCGCCTCTTCCTGGTTCTTGCCTCATTCTCACCTGGCTGAGGGGCTGTCCAGTCTGAGAGACCCTCCTGGGTCTCCAGGAAGAGACGGTCCTCCCTGCTGATGGTGGTGGCGTGGTCTGGCTGGAGGGCAGGTGCTGTTGACTCCTCCGGAGGCCGGAAGCCGGTCCACCTCCGGGGCTGAGGGAGGCCATCCCACCCCTCTTCCGGGGCAGGGGTGCTGGAGGCTGGTCCTGGTAGGCTGGAACACAGGAGCTCTGGAAGACAGGTCTTCTCTCCTCTCCAGCAGGAAGCAGAATGAGCTCTGTGGGAGGAGCCGGAACTACTGCCAGTGGGAGGAGCTGCACTGAGACCGAGGAGGGGTAATTTTTTATTTATAAAACTACGACCAAAAGGTTAACAAATATATAAAATAAACAAAATAACTAAATAAACCAAATAACACAAAAACAAACAACAAAACACAAACCATCAAATCACCGACCTCCACCCACACAAGAAATAACTATAAAGAAAAAAAAAAAAAAAAAAATAGCACCAGAACAGGTATTTACAACAGGCTCACTGGTACAAGAGAAAGTCTTTATAGTCCATCAGAAAAGCTTGCCCAGATCATTGCCAAAAAAAAAAACACTTAAAACGGCTCACTGGTACAGTAGGGAGATATTAAAGTCCATAGAAACCACTACTGTCCAGATCATCGCCAACCCACAACACACCCCACCATCACAACAACAAATACCTACAACCCACGTATGAGCAAGAACATGATAGTCAGACATGTCTGTAGCCTTATTTCAAAAAAAAATACCATAAACAAAATCTAAGGGGGTGAAAAAGGATAGATGCCCCTACCCATGGAGAGGGGCAGAGCCGTGACCTAAGGGGGCTGGAAGAGGAACCCCCTCCATAAATGGGCACACCTCTCAGGCCCGACCCTGCTCCTTTCCAGATCCCGCACCTTCACCAACTCCCGAAAGATACCGCCCACCACCTCATGCACAGGCAGGATTTTGTCCCTAGTGGACACCAAACACCGAGCGTGCCAAGTGTAATAAAGCACAACTAGGCTGACTAAATAAAGTGACGATAACTCAAATCCCCTGCGGACCCCAAAATCACCATACACTCGCTCAGCATAGGTCAGGGCCGGAAGGCGGGGGTAGCCAATGGCACCCCCTACCTTCGTAAGAACCTCCATGTTGAAGGGACATTGGACCAGAAAATGGTCCATGGTCTCCAATGTCCCACCACATTCCTGACGGGGGCAGTCCCTGTCCCCCAGGTTCCTGTATTTGAGATTCGCACGGACATAGAGTCGTCCATGGAACGACCTCCATGCGAGATCCCAAAACTACTTGGAATTCTAGAAGAATTCAAGAGGGCTAGCCCCTCCGTGAGGACCCTCTCAGGGCAGTCCCTCAAAGACAGGGGCTTCAAAATGTCCGAGGCCATGACCCTCAGGTACAGCTCCCGCCGACCCAAAGAGCCCACCTCCAGGGCAGTTATCCGCCACTGCCTCAGTACCTTTAATGCCAGGGGGACATAGGAAGGGAGATACCCATGCGATCTCCTCAGATCGCCGGGCCTCCCCCCCTCCCCCCACTGCCTCAAGAACAGCAAGAGCCAGTCCTTGCATGAACACTCCCACCAGAAGGCTCGTCCACAAATATGGACTGCAAATTGTATTTAACAAAGATGGTGACAAAGAACACCACCGGGTTGACCATGTCCAACCCACCTTGCCGTCGCTGGCGGTATGTGACCTCCCTCTTGATCAGGTTCAGTCTGCTTCCCCACAACAGCAGGAAGAACAGACCATAGACCCGAGCATAGAGAGATGCTGGCAAAAGACACACATAGCTTACAAAGAGAAACTCAGGCAATAAGTACGTCTTGACCAAGCTTACCCTTTCCCTCAGGGAAAGTTTCCAACCTTTCCAGGCCTTCACCTTCCGAGTGGCACTCACCAGCCTGCGCTCCCAGTTTAGCTTGGGATAATCACCCGGGCCGAAATGAATGCCAAGAACTCGAATCTCTGGTACGGGCGTGGGGAACACGTCCGGAAGGGGGAACTGCTCCCCCTCCTTCCCCAACCAGAAAACTTCACTCTTGTCCCAATTGACCAGCGAGCCTGACGCCTCAGAGTAGCACCCGATCTGGGACTCCACATAATGGGCCTCCTCACGACCAGATACCACCACCGAGACGTCGTCCGCATAGGCCACAACCCTCACCGCCGAAACCGGACCCCCGACAGGTCCCACCGGAACCCCCCCCAGACGCCCGCAGTCTAGCCTCCTTACGAAGGGGTCGACCGCAAAGATGTACAGGAGGGGGCTCAGCGGGCACCCCTGCCGGACGCCAGAGTCCACGGCAAAGGCCCGGCCCACCCAACCGTTGACAAGAGGGAAGCTCTCAGCTCCCCTATACAATACCTGCAGCCAATCAACGAATTGATCAGGCAGACCGTATCTCCTCAGAAGCAGCCAAAGGTACTCGTGGTTCACCCGATCAAACGCCTTAGCCTGATCCAATGCAAGCAGATACCGCTCGCTGCCATCAGCCCTGCACCTTTCCACAGCCTCCCGGACGCTCAGGACGGCACTAAAAGTGCCCCGGCCAGGAATTGTGCAGTGCTGAGAGGGAGACAGCATCCTGCCCGCCAAAGCAGACAGACGTGTAAACAAGATCTTTGCCAGTATCTTCCTATCTGTGGTAAGAAGGGCGATCGGACGCCAATTCTCCACCACAGACGGATCTTTCCCCTTTGACAGTAGGATCAGAGCTGACCTTCTCATTGAGGGAGGCAGCAGGCCATAGGCCAAACATTCACTAAACACGTCCCTCAGATGAGGAGCCAAGAGGCTCTTAAAGGTTTTGTAGAACTCGGCCGTGAGCCCATCGGGCCCAGGTGACTTTTTAGAAGCTAAAGAGCTAATAGCCTGCTCAACTTCAGCTACCGAGATCTCTTCTGTCAGAGAGTCAGGAAGGTCAGACCCCACTTCCAGCGGGGTCTCATCAAGGAATTCCCTGACTTTCTCCATGTCTAGAGGCCGCTTCTTCAGGAGGTCCGAAAAGTGGTCTCTGACGACACCCCAGGATCCCCGATCTGGACCGGACCAGAGATCCTGAGGCATCCTTCAGGCCATGTACGACCTTCGACCTCGCCACCTCACCACAGCAGCTCCTGTAGGGATCAGGAGAGATAAACTTCCCATAATCCCTCTCAAAAACCAGGGAGGCGAGACGGTCGTCCGTACTGACACTCCTTCATCTGCGCCTTCAGACCGGATATCTGTTCCTGAAGCCCCCAGAGGACACCAGGCGGTCAAGCTGCCTGCGTAGTCTCTGGTAAGCCTGGTACTTGGAAGCTGCCCTGTACCCAGAGATTTCCCGGAAAAAAGTCGCCAGACCTCTTTTTAACTACTTCCCACCACTCAAGGCGGGAGCAGTTGCCCTCAAGGAGCGAGGTCTGGCCCAGGAAGAAAACCTCATAGGCTTCCCTAACCTCAGGATCCTCCAGTAGCGACCCATTCAGGCGCCACAAACCCCTCCCTTTCTGAGGAGTGTCAGCGACATTCAGGGCCACAGATACCATACAGTGATCGGAGAACTCTACCGACTGCAGCTCAGGAGCCGAGCAGACAGAGTCCTCCTTTAAAAAAAAACCTATCTAATCTACTCTTACTACTACCTCGGGAAAATGTGAAACCAGTGAGGTTGGGGAGGTGACGAACGTGCACATCCACCAACCTGGCCTCCCTCACTACGTTATTCAAAAAAATACTATCATATCCCAGAGGGTTGGCGGCACCTGCCCGGTCTTTGGGCCTAGTGATCATATTGAAATCGCCACCAAAAATCACCTGCTGGGACGTAAAAAGATAAGGCTTAACCGCCGTAAGGAGGCTCCTCCTCTCCCTCCTAGTTTGAGGCCCATAAAAATTTATGAGCCGGAGGAATTGCCCCCTCACGACAGCGTCCACCACCAGACATCTACCGATCTCCACTTCAATCACTCGCCGGCAAGCCACCGGACCAGTCTTAAAAAGGACCGCAACCCCACTGCAGGGCTCGGCCGCAAGAGACCAGAGGGAGCCCACATCTCCACTCCCTCTTTGCTAGATGCATCTCTGCCACAGATGCCAGCCAGGTCTCCTGCAAAAACAAAATGTCAGCTTCAACACGGCTGAGAAAATCGAAGGCCATAAAACGAGCTCCCGCAGAACGAATACTTGCGACATTAATGGTCGCAAGCCGTATTGGAGAGGGTACCGCCATCAGAATGATTGAAAGTGGTCATGTTCTCCTTCATACTACAAACACAAAAACATATTTACATATCTACACTTCCTCCTCCTCTGAGCCCGAGGAGGAGGAGAAGATACCAAACGGGTTCCCCAGGGACACCCCACTTCGTGCCCCTGGGGGAACCCCACCCTTCACTGGGGACTTCCCGCCCCCAGATCTGGCAGCCTTCCCCTTCTTCTTTTTGCGTCTCACCTGCTCCCACTCCTGCCACCTCTCCGAGATGACTACACCACCCCCCCCTCCTCGGACCCGCTGCTCGAGATTTCCCTCTTGGATGAGGCTCGAGCAGCTTCCATCTCCATGGCCACAGGGCCAGAGGAGACTCTGGGTCCAGAAGGGGGGGGAATGGAAGAGGCAGGAGGGGGGCCAGAGACAGGGGAGAGGACAGGGGGGGGACCAGACTTAGCTGGACGGGAAGAAGAAGGGGGAGGGGGGGACGGGACTTGGGAGGGGGGGGACGAGGGGGGGGGTACGAGGAGGGGAAGATGAGGGAGGAGGGCATGGGGAAACAGATGGAGGGCCAGGTGGAGGGGAGGGGCAATGGTGAGGAGGGGGAGAGGGAAGGGGGATGGGATCGGCCCTGCAACATTAGGAGGGGAAGGCCCTGGCCCGGACCCTCAGGCCCGGGACCCCCAGGCCTCCCCGACTCCTCCCCACCGGCTCCGCCCTCCGGAGGATCGGGAGCCTCCTGGCCAACCGAGCCCGTGTCCCCCGGGGGGGAGCCCCACGCCCACGCCTGCTCCGCCTTCTTTGAGGCAATGGGCCTGTTGGTCCCTCCGGAGTAGTACTAGGGGCTCCAGGATCCCCACCCCCCCCCCGGCCATCACTCGCCGGGGGGGCTTCGGCCGCTCTCCCGCCCGGGGGAGGTCCCCCCCCTGAGGAAGAACCCCGATATGCTTTGGGACACCTGCTAAATGGGTGCCCCATCTCACCACACAAGTTGCAGCATATCTTCCCACATGACTCGGACTGGTGGCCAAACTCGTGGCACCGGCCACATCTGACCACCGTGCAGTCCGAGCTCATGTGGGTCGGGCTGCCGCACTTGAAGCAACGACGGGGCTGTCCCGGGTAGAACGCCAGGATCCGGTCTCTGCCTAGAAAGGCGCTGCCAGGGAGGTGGGCAACACTGTTGCCCTCCCTCTTGAGCCGGATCCTGGTCAACCAAGCCCCGGTCCAGACCCCGCGCTCATCAAGGTTCTTCCTCAGGGGGGTCTGCAACTGCCCGTACCTCCCGAGCCAGGTGGCAATGTCCTCCGGAGGGAGCGACTCATTCCTCACCAGGATGGTGATGTTCTTAACCTCCTCCTGCCTGGAGATGGGAATGAGCCTGTACCTCTTCCAAGGGTCAACGCCCCTCACCAACCCAAAGCCGGTGATAAAGCGTTCCATACACACGGGAGTGACAAAACTTATATCAAACTCCCGTGTGTTGGTGGGATGGATGACAGCAAAAAGGTCATCCACCCCAAAACCCAAGGAGAGTACCAGGCCCACCACCTCACCTCGAGCGGGGCAGGGGTCCGGACCCTCGTACCGAAGCTGGACAACATTCCTACGCCTCCTCTCTGGACCGCCTGTACCCCTCGTCCACGCCGACCCCTGCGTCCTCTCCTGGTCAGCAGGGGGGCGCGGAATTCTGGGCGCCAAACCGGCTGTACAGGTGGTCCAGAGGGGCACGAGAGCCCAACACCTGGGCGAAAGAGCGACCCCCCTTTAGGGCAGACAATAAGTTGGCCTCCGGAGACCCCCGAAAGATGTTCTCCGGAAGTGGGGCACCCCCCTCAGTGGGGGGGGGACGGGGGGGGCCCCCCATCCCTGCCGGTGGTGTTGCACCCACCCCCGCTGATATACCCTGACCACCCTGACCCACCACCTTTGGCCTGACTACAGGCTCCCCCCCCCCCGGGACCACAGCAGAGGGGGGTACCACCCCCACCAAACTCCCCCACCCAGACCCCTCCGCGACCACACCACCCCTTGGGACTCCACCTGTACTGGGGGGAGCCCCCCTGGGACCCCTCCAACTGCCGGATATAATCATATGCTATACAGTCCACTGGGAGGGGTCCCACCTGACTTTCCCCCCACCCACCCCGCCTGTGCTGCAGGGAGCCCCTCGGGCCTGTGGCAGTGTCCATGGGGACCTGGGGGGGTGGCAGCTTACCGTCCAATTTACCGTCCTCACCGTCTCTGTCCATCTCCTGCCGGGGTGCCTGGAGGTGCCTGCTGCAGCGTCCGGGGCTGGGCACCCCTGCACCCCCGGCCTCTCATCCCCCAGGTCCCCTGAGCCCCCACCGACCACCGCAAACTCGCGGGGGGGGGGGCACTTCCGGTCCGCGGGACGGGCACTTCCGGTTTTCGGTCTGGTCACTTCCGGTTCCGGCTGGGGCACTTCCGGTTTCTTGGGCGGTCACTTCCGGGTCCCGGTCTACTCCACCCCCAACAGCCGGCGCCATCTTGGCCACACTGCACACAAGCTGTTTACCTCCAGATGACCGCAGCACAATGCCTCCACCATGTGTCTGCCTCTCTCCCCGATGACATAGCAGCCGCAGGAGCAGTCCCTGGCCTTTCCATGGCCAGATCCTCCCGCTCCACTGCAAGCTGAGGGTCATGGAAGCCGACACATGGCGGGCTTCAGCTGTGGCAGTGCGACCATCCTGGGGAGCCTGGGTATGCTGACCTGAAGATGGCGGGGGGGTACCGCCGGCGGCACCTGGGCCCGGCGACCTCCTGGATCACTGGACTCCCCGGACTTCGCCAACCCCCCAGTCCCTTCCACGGACCGAGGGATCGGCTCCCGGGAACCCTCCCCAGGTTTTATGGCCATACTGGGCCCTGCACCACCGGCACTCGCCCCCCCCCCCCCACTGCACCCAGGCTCCCCTGACTTCCTGGCTGTTTGGGGGGTTGGGACCCCTTCTTAGACCGCCCCCCTCCTCCTCGCTGCCTGGCTCCCTTCCCGGTTGGCCTGCTGGAGGGTCCTCCGGAGCTCCTCTAGGAAGTTCACCTCTCCAGCCCCACGTTGGCAAAAGCCCCCCAGGTATTCCCATATTTCTTTTACTTCTAGTCCTAGGGTGGTGATGGCCCCCTTGAATTCAGATCTCTTATTACTGGAGCACCTGTCCCTCTTTTCCCTCAGGCCTGCGAGAGTAGTCATCTTTTCCACGCAGGCCTGAGATATCCTCACCAGCAGGGATTTGATTTTTATCCCGCCTCTTCCTGGTTCTTGCCTCATTCTCACCTGGCTGAGGGGCTGTCCAGTCTGAGAGACCCTCCTGGGTCTCCAGGAAGAGACGGTCCTCCCTGCTGATGGTGGTGGCGGTGGTCTGGCTGGAGGGCAGGTGCTGTTGACTCCTCCGGAGGCCGGAAGCCGGTCCACCTCCGGGGCTGAGGGAGGCCATCCCACCCCTCTTCCGGGGCAGGGGGCTGGGGGGCTGGTCCTGGTAGGCTGGAACACAGGAGCTCTGGAAGACAGGTCTTCTCTCCTCTCCAGCAGGAAGCAGAATGAGCTCTGTGGGAGGAGCCGGAACTACTGCCAGTGGGAGGAGCTGCACTGAGACCGAGGAGGGGTAATTTTTTATTTATAAAACTACGACCAAAAGGTTAACAAATATATAAAATAAACAAAATAACTAAATAAACCAAATAACACAAAAACAAACAACAAAACACAAACCATCAAATCACCGACCTCCACCCACCAAGAAATAACTATAAAGAAAAAAAAAAAAAAAAAGCACCAGAACAGGTATTTACAACAGGCTCACTGGTACAAGAGAAAGTCTTTATAGTCCATCAGAAAAGCTTGCCCAGATCATTGCCAAAAAAAAAAAAAAAAAACTTAAAACGGCTCACTGGTACAGTAGGGAGATATTAAAGTCCATAGAAACCACTACTGTCCAGATCATCGCCAACCCACAACACACCCCACCATCACAACAACAAATACCTACAACCCACGTATGAGCAAGAACATGATAGTCAGACATGTCTGTAGCCTTATTTCAAAAAAAAAATACCATAAACAAAATCTAAGGGGGTGAAAAAGGATAGATGCCCCTACCCATGGAGAGGGGCAGAGCCGTGACCTAAGGGGGCTGGAAGAGGAACCCCCTCCATAAATGGGCACACCTCTCAGGCCCGACCCTGCTCCTTTCCAGATCCCGCACCTTCACCAACTCCCGAAAGATACCGCCCACCACCTCATGCACAGGCAGGATTTTGTCCCTAGTGGACACCAAACACCGAGCGTGCCAAGTGTAATAAAGCACAACTAGGCTGACTAAATAAAGTGACGATAACTCAAATCCCCTGCGGACCCCAAAATCACCATACACTCGCTCAGCATAGGTCAGGGCCGGAAGGCGGGGGTAGCCAATGGCACCCCCTACCTTCGTAAGAACCTCCATGTTGAAGGGACATTGGACCAGAAAATGGTCCATGGTCTCCAATGTCCCACCACATTCCTGACGGGGGGCAGTCCCTGTCCCCCAGGTTCCTGTATTTGAGATTCGCACGGACATAGAGTCGTCCATGGAACGACCTCCATGCGAGATCCCAAAACTTACTTGGAATTCTAGAAGAATTCAAGAGGGCTAGCCCCTCCGTGAGGACCCTCTCAGGGCAGTCCCTCAAAGACAGGGGCTTCAAAATGTCCGAGGCCATGACCCTCAGTACAGCTCCCGCCGACCCAAAGAGCCCACCTCCAGGGCAGTTATCCGCCACTGCCTCAGTACCTTTAATGCCAGGGGACATAGGAAGGGAGATACCCATGCGATCTCCTCAGATCGCCGGGCCTCCCCCCCTCCCCCCACTGCCTCAAGAACAGCAAGAGCCAGTCCTTGCATGAACACTCCCACCAGGAAGGCTCGTCCACAAATATGGACTGCAAATTGTATTTAACAAAGATGGTGACAAAGAACACCACCGGGGTTGACCATGTCCAACCCACCTTGATTGCCGTCGCTGGCGGTATGTGACCTCCCTCTTGATCAGGTTCAGTCTGCTTCCCCACAACAGCAGGAAGAACAGACCATAGACCCGAGCATAGAGAGATGCTGGCAAAAGACACACATAGCTTACAAAGAGAAACTCAGGCAATAAGTACGTCTTGACCAAGCTTACCCTTTCCCTCAGGGAAAGTTTCCAACCTTTCCAGGCCTTCACCTTCCGAGTGGCACTCACCAGCCTGCGCTCCCAGTTTAGCTTGGGATAATCACCCGGGCCGAAATGAATGCCAAGAACTCGAATCTCTGGTACGGCGTGGGGAACACGTCCCGAAGGGGAACTGCTCCCCCTCCTTCCCCAACCAGAAAACTTCACTCTTGTCCCAATTGACCAGCGAGCCTGACGCCTCAGAGTAGCACCCCGATCTGGGACTCCCACATAATGGGCCTCCTCACGACCAGATACCACCACCGAGACTCGTCCGCATAGGCCACAACCCTCACCCGCCGAAACCGGACCCCCGACAGGTCCCACCGGAACCCCCCCCAGACGCCCGCAGTCTAGCCTCCTTACGAAGGGGTCGACCGCAAAGATGTACAGGAGGGGGCTCAGCGGGCACCCCTGCCGGACGCCAGAGTCCACGGCAAAGGCCCGGCCCACCCAACCGTTGACAAGAGGGAAGCTCTCAGCTCCCCTATACAATACCTGCAGCCAATCAACGAATTGATCAGGCAGACCGTATCTCCTCAGAAGCAGCCAAAGGTACTCGTGGTTCACCCGATCAAACGCCTTAGCCTGATCCAATGCAAGCAGATACCGCTCGCTGCCATCAGCCCTGCACCTTTCCACAGCCTCCCGGACGCTCAGGACGGCACTAAAAGTGCCCCGGCCAGGAATTGTGCAGTGCTGAGAGGGAGACAGCATCCTGCCCGCCAAGCAGACAGACGTGTAAACAAGATCTTTGCCAGTATCTTCCTATCTGTGGTAAGAAGGGCGATCGGACGCCAATTCTCCACCACAGACGGATCTTTCCCCTTTGACAGTAGGATCAGAGCTGACCTTCTCATTGAGGGAGGCAGCAGGCCATAGGCCAAACATTCACTAAACACGTCCCTCAGATGAGGAGCCAAGAGGCTCTTAAAGGTTTTGTAGAACTCGGCCGTGAGCCCATCGGGCCCAGGTGACTTTTTAGAAGCTAAAGAGCTAATAGCCTGCTCAACTTCAGCTACCGAGATCTCTTCTGTCAGAGAGTCAGGAAGGTCAGACCCCACTTCCAGCGGGGTCTCATCAAGGAATTCCCTGACTTTCTCCATGTCTAGAGGCCGCTTCTTCAGGAGGTCCGAAAAGTGGTCTCTGACGACACCCAGGATCCCCGATCTGGACCGGACCAGAGATCCTGAGGCATCCTTCAGGCCATGTACGACCTTCGACCTCGCCACCTCACCACAGCTCCTGTAGGGATCAGGAGAGATAAACTTCCCCGTAATCCCTCTCAAAAACCAGGGAGGCGAGACGGTCGTACTGACACTCCTTCATCTGCGCCTTCAGACCGGATATCTGTTCCCGAGAGCCCCCAGAGGACACCAGGCGGTCAAGCTGCCTGCGTAGTCTCTGGTAAGCCTGGTACTTGGAAGCTGCCCTGTACCCAGAGATTTCCCGGAAAAAGTCGCCAGAACCTCTTTTAACTACTTCCCACCACTCAAGGCGGGAGCAGTTGCCCTCAAGGAGCGAGGTCTGGCCCAGGAAGAAAACCTCATAGGCTTCCCTAACCTCAGGATCCTCCATAGCGACCCATTCAGGCGCCCACAAACCCCTCCCTTTCTGAGGAGTGTCAGCGACATTCAGGGCCACAGATACCATACAGTGATCGGAGAACTCTACCGACTGCAGCTCAGGAGCCGAGCAGACAGAGTCCTCCTTTAAAAAAAACCTATCTAATCTACTCTTACTACTACCTCGGGAAAAATGTGAAACCAGTGAGGTTGGGGAGGTGACGAACGTGCACATCCACCAACCTGGCCTCCCTCACTACGTTATTCAAAAAAATACTATCATATCCCAGAGGGTTGGCGGCACCTGCCCGGTCTTTGGGCCTAGTGATCATATTGAAATCGCCACCAAAAATCACCTGCTGGGACGTAAAAAGATAAGGCTTAACCGCCGTAAGGAGGCTCCTCCTCTCCCTCCTAGTTTGAGGCCCATAAAAATTTATGAGCCGGAGGAATTGCCCCCTCACGACAGCGTCCACCACCAGACATCTACCGATCTCCACTTCAATCACTCGCCGGCAAGCCACCGGACCAGTCTTAAAAAGGACCGCAACCCCACTGCAGGGCTCGGCCGCAAGAGACCAGAGGGAGGGCCCACATCTCCACTCCCTCTTTGCTAGATGCATCTCTGCCACAGATGCCAGCCAGGTCTCCTGCAAAAACAAAATGTCAGCTTCAACACGGCTGAGAAAATCGAAGGCCATAAAACGAGCTCCCGCAGAACGAATACTTGCGACATTAATGGTCGCAAGCCGTATTGGAGAGGGTACCGCCATCAGAATGATTGAAAGTGGTCATGTTCTCCTTCATACTACAAACACAAAAACATATTTACATATCTACACTTCCTCCTCCTCTGAGCCCGGAGGAGAGGAGAAGATACCAAACGGGTTCCCCAGGGACACCCCACTTCGTGCCCCTGGGGGAACCCCACCCTTCACTGGGGACTTCCCGCCCCCAGATCTGGCAGCCTTCCCTTCTTCTTTTTGCGTCTCACCTGCTCCCACTCCTGCCACCTCTCCGAGATGACTACACCACCCCCCTCCTCGGACCCGCTGCTCGAGATTTCCCTCTTGGATGAGGCTCGAGCAGCTTCCATCTCCATGGCCACAGGGCCAGAGGAGACTCTGGGTCCAGAAGGGGGGGAATGAAGAGGCAGGAGGGGGGCCAGAGACAGGGGAGAGGACAGGGGGGGACCAGACTTAGCTGGACGGGAAGAAGAAGGGGAAGGGGGGGACGGGACTGGACTTGGGAGGGGGGACGAGGGGGGGGGGTACGAGGAGGGGAGATGAGGGAGGAGGGCATGGGGAAACAGATGGAGGGCCAGGTGGAGGGGAGGGGCAATGGTGAGGAGGGGGAGAGGGAAGGGGATGGGGATCGCCCTGCAACATTAGGAGAGGAAGCCCTGGCCCCGGACCCTCAGGCCCGGGACCCCCAGGCCTCCCCGACTCCTCCCCACCGGCTCCGCCCTCCGGAGGATCGGGAGCCTCCTGGCCAACCGAGCCCGTGTCCCCCGGGGGGGGAGCCCACGCCCCCCACGCCTGCTCCGCCTTCTTTGAGGCAATGGGCCTGTTGGTCCCCTCCGGAGTATACTAGGGGCTCCAGGATCCCCACCCCCCCGGCCATCACTCGCCGGGGGGCTTCGGCCGCTCCCGGCCCGGGAGGTCCCCCCCCTGAGGAAGAACCCCGATATGCTTTGGGACACCTGCTAAATGGGTGCCCCATCTCACCACACAAGTTGCAGCATATCTTCCCACATGACTCGGACTGGTGGCCAAACTCGTGGCAACCGGCCACATCTGACCACCGTGCAGTCCGAGCTCATGTGGGTCGGGCTGCCGCACTGAAGCAACGACGGGGCTGTCCCGGGTAGAAACGCCAGGATCCGTCTCTGCCTAGAAAGGCGCTGCCAGGGAGGTGGGCAACACTGTTGCCCTCCCTCTTGAGCCGGATCCTGGTCAACCAAGCCCCGGTCCAGACCCCCGCGCTCATCAAGGTTCTTCCTCAGGGGGTCTGCAACTGCCCGTACCTCCCGAGCCAGTGGCAATGTCCTCCGGAGAGCGACTCATTCCTCACCAGGATGGTGATGTTCTTAACCTCCTCCTGCCTGGAGATGGGAATGAGCCTGTACCTCTTCCAAGGGTCAACGCCCCTCACCAACCCAAAGCCGGTGATAAAGCGTTCCATACACACGGGAGTGACAAAACTTATATCAAACTCCCGTGTGTTGGTGGGATGGATGAACAGCAAAAAGGTCATCCCACCCAAAACCCAAGGAGAGTACCAGGCCCACCACCTCACCTCGAGCGGGGCAGGGGTCCGGACCCTCGTACCGAAGCTGGACAACATTCCTACGCCTCCTCTCTGGACCACCTGTACCCCTCGTCCACGCCGACCCCTGCGTCCTCTCCTGGTCAGCAGGGGGGGCGCGGAAATTCTGGGCGCCAAACCGGCTGTACAGGTGGTCCAGAGGGGCACGAGAGCCCAACACCTGGGCGAAAGAGCGACCCCCCTTTAGGGCAGACAATAAGTTGGCCTCCGGAGACCCCCGAAAGATGTTCTCCGGAAGTGGGGCACCCCCCTCAGCACCCCCAGAAGTGGGGGGGGACGGGGGGGGCCCCATCCCTGCCGGGTGGTGTTGCACCCACCCCCGCTGATATACCCTGACCACCCTGACCCACCACCTTTGGCCTGACTACAGGCTCCCCCCCCCCCGGGACCACAGCAGAGGGGGGTACCACCCCCACCAAACTCCTCCCACCCAGACCCCTCCGCGACCACACCCAGCCCCTTGGGACTCCACCTGTACTGGGGGGGAGCCCCCCTGGGACCCCTCCAACTGCCGGATATAATCATATGCTATACAGTCCACTGGGAGGGGTCCCACCTGACTTTCCCCCCACCCCGCCTGTGCTGCAGGGAGCCCCTCGGGGCTGTGGCAGTGTCCATGGGGACCTGGGGGGTGGCAGCTTACCGTCCAATTTACCGTCCCTCAGACCGTCTCTGTCCATCTCCTGCCGGGGGTGCCTGGAGGTGCCTGGCTGCAGCGTCCGGGGCTGGGCACCCCTGCACCCCCGGCCTCTCATCCCCCAGGTCCCCTGACCCCCCACCGACCACACGCAAACTTCCGCGGGGGAGGGGCACTTCCGGTCGCGGACGGGCACTTCCCGGTTTCGGTCTGGATCACAGGTTTCCGGTTCCGGCTGGGGCACTTCCGGTTCTTGGGCGGCTCACTCCGGGTCCAGGGCTACTCCACCCCCAACAGCCGGCGCTATCTTGGCCACACTGCACACAAGCTGTTTACCTCCAGATGACCGCTAGCACAATGCCTCCCCATGGTGTCTGCCTCTCTCCCGATGACATAGCAGCCGCAGGAGCAGTCCCTGGCCTTTCCATGGCAGATCCTCCCGCTCCACTGCAAGCTGAGGGGTCATGGAAGCCGACACATGGCGTGGCTTCAGCTGTGGCATGCGACCATCCTGGGGGAGCCTGGGTATGCTGACCTGAAGATGGCGGGGGGGTACCGCCGGCGGCACCTGGCCCCGCGACCTCCTGGATCACTGGACTCCCCGACTTCGCCAACCCCCAGTCCCTTCCACGGACCGAGGGATCGGCTCCCGGGAACCCTCCCCAGGTTTTATGGCCATACTGGGCCCGCACCACCGGCACTTCCGCCCCCCCCCCCAACTGCACCCAGGCTCCCCTGACTTTCCTGGCTGTTTTGGGTTGGTTGGGACCCCTTCTTAGACCGCCCCGCATCCTCCTCGCTGCCTGGCTCCCTTCCCGGGTTGGCCTGCTGGAGGGTCCTCCGGAGCCTCCTCTAGGAAGTCTCACCTCTCCAGCCCCACGTTGGCAAAAGCCCCCCAGGTATATTCCCATATTTCTTTTACTTCCTAGTCCTAGGGTGGTGATGGCCCCCCTTGAATTCAGATCTCTTATTACTGGAGCACCTGTCCCTCTTTTCCCTCAGGCCTGCGAGAGTAAGTCATCTTTTCCACGCAGGCCTGAGATATCCTCACCAGCAGGGATTTGATTTATCCCGCCTCTTCCTGGTTCTTGCCTCATTCTCACCTGGCTGAGGGGCTGTCCAGTCTGAGAGACCCTCCTGGGTCTCCAGGAAGAGACGGTCCTCCCTGCTGATGTGGTGGCGGTGGTCTGGCTGGAGGCAGGTGCTGTTGACTCCTCCGGAGGCCGGAAGCCGGTCCACCTCCGGGGCTGAGGGAGGCCATCCCACCCCTCTTCCGGGGCAGGGGGCTGGAGGCTGGATCCTGGGTAGGCTGGAACACAGGAGCTCTGGAAGACAGGTCTTCTCTCCTCTCCAGCAGGAAGCAGAATGAGCTCTGGGAAGAGCCGGAACTACTGCCAGTGGGAGGAGCTGCACTGAGACCGAGGAGGGTAATTTTTTTATTTATAAAACTACACCAAAAGTGTAACAAATAGATAAAATAAACAAAATAACCAAATAACCAAATAACACAAAAACAAACAATAAAACACAAACCATCAAATCACACCGACCTCCACCCA